>CM021104.1:567166251-567828574 GCA_007115665.2 Sequoiadendron giganteum
AAGGTTGAGGGATTGAGAGGGTATAGGGGTTGGGGGATTAGGGTTTAAGGGTTGAGGAATTAGGGTTTAAGGGTTGAGGGATTAAAAGGGTATAGTGGTTGAGGGATTAGGGTTTAAGGGTTGAGGTTTGAGGGATTAAGAGGGTATAGGGATTGAGGGATTAGGATTTAAGGGTTGAGAGTTGAGGGTTCAAGGATTAAGAGGGTATAGGGGCTGAGGGACTAGGGTTTAAGGGTCAAGGCATTATGAGTGTATAGGGGTGGATGGATTAGGGTTTAAGGGTTGAGGGTTGAGGGTTCAAGGATTAAGAGGGTATAGGAGTTGAGGGATTAGGGTTTAAGGGCTGAGGGATTAAGAGGGTATAGGGGTTGAGGGATTAGGGTTTTAGGGTTGAGGGTTGAGGGATTAAGAGGGTATAGGGGTTGAGGGATTAGGGTTTAAGGGTTGAGGGTTGAGGGATTCAAGGATTAAGAGGGTATAGGGGTAGAGGGATTAAGGTTGAAGGGTTGAGGGTTGAGGGTTGAGGGATTAAGAGGGTATAGGGAATGAGGGATTAGATTTTAAGGGTTGAGGATTGAGGGTTGAGGGATTGAGAGGGTATAGGGGTTGAGGAATTGGGGTTTAAGGGTTGAGGGTTGAGGGTTGATAGATTAAGAGGGTATAGGGATTGAGGGATTAGGGTTTAATGGTTGCGGATTGAGGGTTGAGGGTTGAGGGATTCAAGGATTAAGAGGGTATAGGGGTAGAGGGATTAAAGTTGAAGGGTTGAGGGTTGAGGGATTAAGAGGGTATAGGGATTGAGGGATTAGGGTTTAAGGGTTGAGGATTGAGGGTTGAGAGATTAAGAGGTTATAGGGGTTGAGGGATTAGGGCTTAACAGTTGAGGGTTGAGGGTTGAGGGATTAAGAGGGATTGAGGGATTAGGGTTTAAAGGTTGAGGATTGAGGGTTCAGGGTTGAGGCATTAAGAGGGTATAGGCATTGAGGGATTAGGGTTTAAGGATTGAGGGTTGAGGGTTGATGGATTAAGAGGGTATAGGGGTTGAGGGATTAGGGTTTAAGGGTTGAGTGTTGAGGAATTAATAGGGTATAGGGATTTAGGGATTAAGGTTTAAGGGTTGAGGGTTGAGGGTTGAGGGTTGAATGATTAAGAGCGTATAGGGGTTGAGGGATTAGGGTTTAATGGTTGAGGGATGACTGATTAAGAGGGTATAGGGGTTGAGGGATTAGGATTTAAGGGTTGAGGGTTGAGGGTTCAAGGATTAAGAGGGTATAGGGGTTGAGGGATTATGGTTTAAGGGTTGAGGATTGAAGGTTGAGTGATTAAGAGGGTATAGGGGTTGAGGGATTACGGTTTAAGGTTTGAGGGATTAAGAGGGCATACGGGTGTAGGGATTAGGGTTTAAGGGTTGAGGGTTGAGGGATTAAGAGGGTATAGGGATTGAGGGATTAGGATTTAATGGTGGAGGGTTGAGGGTTCAAGGATTAAGAAGGTATAGGAGTTGAGGGATTAGGTTTTAAAGGTTGAGCAATTAGGATTTAAGGGTTGTGCGATTAAGAGGTTATAGGGGATGGGGTATTTGGGTTTAATGGTTGAGGGTTGAGGGTTGAGGGTTGACGAATTGTGAGCATATAGGGGTTGAGGTATTAGGGTTTAAGGGTTGAGGGTTGAGGGTTGAGGGATTAAGAAGGTATAAGGGTTGAGGGATTAGGGTTTAAGGCTTTAGGCTTGAGGGTTGAGGGATTAAGAGGGTATAGGGATTGAGGGATTAAGAGGGTATAGGGGTTGATGGATTATGGTTTAGGGGTTGAGGGATTAGGGTTTAAGGGTTGAGGGATTAAGAGGGTATAGGGGTTGTGGGATTAGGGTTTAAGGGTTGAGGGGCTAAGAGGGTATAGTGGTTGAGGGATTAGGGTTTAAGGGTTGATGGATTAGGGTTTATGAGTTGAGGGAATAAGAGGGTTTAAGGGTTGAGGGATTAGGGTTTAAGGGTTGAGGGATTAATAGGTTATAGGGGTTGAGGGATTAGGATTTAAGGGTTGAGGGTTGAGTGTTGAGGGTTGAGGGTAGAGGGTTCAATGTTTAAGGTTTGGAGAGAGATAGAGGGAGGGAGGGTTAAGGGTATAGGGTAGAGGGTTTAGGGTTTAAGGGTTAAGGGTTTATGGTTTAGGGTTAAGGGTAGAGGGTAAAAGGGTTTAGTGGTTTAGGTTTTAAGGGTTAAGGATAAAGGATTAAGGGTTAAGGGTAGAGGGGAGAAAGATATAGGGAGTGAGTGAGTGAGTGAGAGAGACCTAAGAGAGGGAGAGGCAATAGGAGAGAGAGACTTGGGAGAGAGAAAGAGGGTGGGATGGTTAAGGGTAGAGGGTAGAGGGTTCAATGTATAAGGGTTAAGGGTAGAGGGGATAGAGATAG
This sequence comes from Sequoiadendron giganteum, assembly GCA_007115665.2. Taxonomy (NCBI): domain Eukaryota; kingdom Viridiplantae; phylum Streptophyta; class Pinopsida; order Cupressales; family Cupressaceae; genus Sequoiadendron; species Sequoiadendron giganteum. Next base: position 567,168,664 of record CM021104.1, read on the forward strand.
AGGGAGTGGCTGAGAGAGAGAGAGAGAATTGAGAGAGGGAGAGGGGGTAGGAGGGAGAGACTTGAGAGAGAGAGAGGGAGGGGAGATATATAGACTCTCCCTAATCCCCCTTTCTCTCTCAAGAATCTCCCTCCTACCCCTTCTCTATCTTAGGTCTCTCACTCACTCACTCCCTCTATCTCTCTCCCCTCTACCATTAACCCTAAACCCTAAAACCTTATCCCTTAAACCTTAAACCCTTAAACCCTCTATAATATACCCTTAACCCTCTACCTTGTATCTGTCTCCCACTCCCTCCCTCCCTCTCTCTCTATCAAGTCTCTCCCTCCTGCCCCCTCTCCCTTTGCTAGGTATCTCTCTCTCTCACTCAATCCTTTTATCTCTCTCCCTTCTACCCCTAAACCCTTAAACCCTCTACCCTCTACCCTCTACCCTTAACCATCCACCCTTAACCCTCTACCCTCTATCTCTCCCACTCCCTCCCTCTCTCTCAAGACTCTCCCTCCCACCCACTCTCTCCCACTTTGTCTCCCTCTCCTTCTCTCTCGGGTATCTCCCTCCCACCATCTCTCTCTCTCCCTCTCTCTTAGTTTTCTCCCTCCCACCCCCTCTCCCTCCCTTTGTCTCGCTCTCTCTCTTCGTCTCTATGGATTAGGGTTTAAGGGTTAAGGGTTGAGATTTGAGGGATTAAGAGGGTATAAGGGTTGAGGGATTAGGGTGAGAGGGAGGGAGTGGGAGAGAGATAGAGGGAGGCATGGTTAAGGGTAGAGGGTAGAGGGTAAAATGGTTTAATGGTTTAGGTTTTAAGGGTTAAGGATAAAGGATTAAGGGTTAAGGGTAGAGGGGAGAAAGATAGAGGGAGTGAGTGAGTGAGTGAGAGATACCTAAGAGAGGGAGAGGCGGTAGGAGAGAGAGACTTGGGAGAGAGAAAGAGGGTGGGATGGTTAAGGGTAGAGGGTTCAATGTTTAAGGCTTAAGGGTTTAGGGTTTAGGGTTAAGGGTAGAGGGGATAGAGATAGAGGGAGTGACTGAGAGAGAGAGAGAACTGATAGAGGGAGAGGGGGTAGGAGGAGAGACTTGAGAGAGAGAGAGAGAGAGGGAGGGGAGATATATAGACTCTACCTCATACCCCTCTCTCTCAAGACTCTCCCTCCCACCCCTTCTCTCTCTCTTAGGTATCTCACTCACTCATTCACTCCCTCTCTCTCCCTCTATCTCTCTCCACTATACCCTTAACCCTAAACCCTCTATCCTTTACCCTCTACATATCTCCAATTCCCTCCCTCCCTCTCTCTCTCTCTCAAGTCTCTCCCTCCTACTTCCTCTCCCTCTTTTAGGTCTCTCTCTCACTCATTCACTCCTTCTATCCCTCTACCCTATACCCTCTACCCTCTACCCTCTACCCTCTATCGCTTTCCACTCCCTCCCTCTCTCTCTCTCACTAACTCCCTATATCTCTCTCTCCTTTACCCTTAACACTAAACCCTAAACCCTTAGCCCTTAAACCATTAAGCACTCTACCCTCTACCCTCTACTTCTCTTTATCTCCTCCCACCTCTATCTAGACCTCTCTTTGTTTTTTTCTCACCTCTCTCTCCATCCCTACCTCTCCCTCTATCTCTTCTTTCATATCTACTTCTCTCTACCTATTTTTCCCTCTATACCTATTTCTCTCTCCCTCCTTGCCTCCTCTCTCTCAATATCTCTACCTTCTTTCCCTCTCTACTTCTCTCTCTTTCTCTCTCTCTCTCTCTCTCATCTCTACCCTTAACCCTAAACCCTTAAACCCTCTACCCTGTTAGAACCCAAAAAAAAAATCATTAAAGAAACCTGAATGATTTTCCCTTTTGAACCTAAATTTTCCATCAATACCCTAAAGGAGTTTATTCATTTATATCCATTACTTTCCTATCTTTTCATAATATTTCATTTACCGCCTTACCCCCATTTAATTTCTCATTATTTTCCTATCTTTTCCTTTAAAATTCATTTGTCCCCTTTCAAAAAATGCTCATACATTTTATACCTCTACCTCCCTTAGTGATCACTTCATATCTTATTCATTGCCCAACCACGGCTTCCCACAAACTACCCTACGGTATAGCAGTAAAGAGAAGTCAAGGAAACCCTTACCACTGCACCGTGGAGGGTAATCTCGAAGGCCATGGTAGAGCGGTAGCAGTTAGAAGGTGGTAGTAATGGTCAGCAAAAATAATCAGCAGCTAAATGATTAGGCACAAAATGTTTACTGCACCATCGTGTGTGGTCTAAACATAGACCTTGATATTGCGATGGTCGGTAAGTCACCGGCGAGGCAGCAGTGCAGACAGTCACCACAATACCGCACATGGTGAGAATGGTGACTGTGGTGACTGTGGTAAACTGTCAATGGAAGGTCAAGGCAGGCAGCAAGATAGCTACCGCGGTACCGCGGATAGTGTACAAGGAGACCACGGTAGCATGGTAACAGTCGGGAGAAGACCTTGATAGTTAAGACCGCCATACCACCGGGTAGAAAGATAATGACTGTGGTATAGTGGTATACACAATAAAGGCCACACACAAAGTTTACCGTGTTACCGTAGGTATAGATTTTACTGCATGCGGTATAGTGGTGGTTGTTTGATGACCGCCAGGATGACCCTCTACTGCACAACCATGAACTATTTGAAGGCTATCCATGGTAAAGTAGTAGGGAGAAAAATTTAAATGGTTTAGGGTAGTGGTATAGGATACAATTCATTTTTTAGCCTTTTTGAACGAGAGTAAAGGAAATTATAGGGTATAAATGAATACAAATTTAATATTTTGATGGAAAATATTAAATTTGAATGGGAAAAACTTAGGGTTTTTTAATGAATTTTTTGAACTAGAGAGAGAGGGAGCGAGCAGGAGAGAGATATAGGGTAGAGGGTTTAAGGGTATAAGGGTTAAGGGTAGAGGGCTAAGAGTAGAGCAGAGAGATATAGGAGTGAGTGAGTGAGTGAGAGAGAGAGACTTGATATAGGGAGAGTGGGTAGGAGGGAGAGATGTGAGATATAGAGAGAAAGAGAGAGGGAGTGGGAGAGAGATAGAGGGTAGAGGTTTTATGGTAGAGGGTAGAGGGTTTTAAGGGTTAAGGGTAGAGGGGAGAGAGGGTAGGAGAGAGAGAGAGAGAGAGAGAGAGAGAGAGAGAGAGAGAGAGAGAGAGAGAGAGAGAGAGAGAGAGAGAGAGAGGTGAAATAGAGAAAAAGAAAGTAAAGAGGGGAGGCAGAGAGAGAGGTGATAGAGATAAGTAGAGGCATAATGAGGAATGTAGATAGATTGAGAGAGGGAAAGAGAGAGGGAGAGAAAAATAGGTATATAGGGGTAGGCTAGATAGAGAGATGTAGAGTAAATTCTGGTGGAAGAGAGAGAGGATGGAGGGATAGGTAAAGATGGATAGTTGAGATAGATAGAAGGAGAGAGATCTAGGTAGAGAGAAGGTAAAGAGAGATAGAAAGAGGGGGATGGAGAGAGGAGAGATAGAAAGAGAGGGAGGGAGGGAGAGATAGAGAGAGTAGAGAGGGAGGAGAGAGATAGAGAGAGGTGATAGAGAGGGAAAGAATGTGGAGATATTGAGAGAGAGGAGGCAAGGAGGGAGAGAGAAATAGGTATAGAGGGACAACTAGGTAGAGAGAAGTAGATATGAAAGGAGAGATATAGGGAGAGGTAGGGATGGAGAGAGAGGTGAGACAAAAATAGAGAGGGGTCTAGGTGGAGAGATGTGTGATGGAGCTGAAAAGTAGAGAGATAAGGAGGAACATGGAGAGATTGAGAGGGAAGGAGGGAGGAGAGAGAAAGATGTCTAGAGATATAGGTTAGATAGCAAGAAGTAGAGAGAAAATGTGGGTGAAAGGAAGAGAGAGGGAGAGAGAGATGGGGAGAAAGAGAGGTGAGATAGAGAGAAGTTTAAAGGGAAGGAGAGAGAGGGGGATATAGAGAAAATTAGAGAGGGAGGGAGAGAAGGAGAGAGAAGTGAGATAGAGAGAACTAGAGAGGGAATCTTAGGTCTCTCTCTCTCTCTCACTCACTCACTCCCTCTCTATCTCTCTCCACTATACCCTTAACCTAAATCCCCTTGGCCTAAACCCTTAAGCCTAAGCCCTTAAAAACTCTGCCCTCCCTACCTCCTACCTCTACCGTATCTCTTGCCACTCACTTCCCTCTCTCTCAAGTTTCTCCCTCCTACCCCCTCTCCCTTTCTCAAGTCTCTCTCTCTCACTCACTCCTTCTATGTCTCTCCCCTCTACCCTTATCCCTCTACCCTTAACCCTTAAACCCTTAAACCCTCTACCCTCAACCCTTAACCATCTACCCTTAACCCTCTAACCTCTCTCTCTCCCAATCCCTCCCTCTCTCTCTCTCAAGATTCTCCCTATTACCCCCTCTCCCTCTCTCAGGTCTCTCTCTCTCACTCACTAACTCACTCCCTCTATCTCTCTCCCCTCTCCCCTCTCCTCTCTCCCCTAAACTCTTAACCCTTAAACCCTAAATCCTTAAACCCTCTACCCTCTACCCTTAAATGTCTAACCTCTATCTCTCTCCTACTTCATCCCTCTCTCTCAAGACTCTCCCTCCATATCTCCCTCCCTCCATCCCACCTTATCTTCCCTAATCCCTCAACCCTATACCCTCAACCCTTTAAACCTTGAACACTCAACCCTATACCTTAAACCCTGAACCCTAAACCCTTAAATCCTAAACCTCTAAACCCTCTACTGTCTACCCTCAACCCAATACCCTCAACCCTAATCCCTCAACCCTTAAATCCTTAAAACAAAAAAAAATATCTAGCCTAATCCCTCAACCCTTAACCCTTAAACCCTCATCCCTCAACCCTCTAACTTCAATCCTAAACCCTTAACCCTAAAACCTCAACCCCTATACCTTGTACCCTATATGTTGGACCTTGAACCCTAATCCATCAACCCTATACCGTCAACCATCTACCCTCATCGTTAAACTCTTGACCCTCAACCCTTAAACCCTAAACAATTAAACCCTTAACCCTCAATCCTCAACCCTCAACCCTTAATCCCTAAACCCTGAACCCTTATACCCTCTACCTTATACATTAGACCCTCAACACTAATCCTTCAACCATATACCCTTAAACCTATACCCTAAACCATCTACCCTCAAACCTAAACCCTTAAACCTTCTACCCTCTACCCTCTACCCTCAACCCTCAACCCTCAACCCTCTACCCTCTACCGTATACCCTCAACCCAATACCCTAAACCATCAATCCTATACCCTCAATTCTCAACCCTCTATCCTATACATTAGATCCTCAACCCTCATATATCTCTATCCCTCTCTCCTCTTCTCTCCTTCTCTCTATCCCACTTCTCCCTCCATGTCTCCCTCCATGTCTCCCTCCATCCTTCACTCCCTCTCTACCCTAATCCCTCAACCCTTAAACTCTCAACCCTCACCCCGATACCCTCTACCCTAAACCCAATACCCTCTACCATCAACCCTATACCCTTGACCCTTAAACCCTTAAACCCAAGTAAAATCTATACCCTAATCCCTCAACCCTCAACCTTTAATCCCTTGAACCTTGAACCTTAAACCCTCTACCCTCTACCATCTACCCTATAGCCTCAACCCTCAACCCTCAACCCTCAACCCTCAACCCTTAAACCCTCTACCCTCTACCCTCTACTATCTACCATATAAATTAAACCCTCAACCCTCAATTATCAACCCTTGACCCTTAATACCTCAACCCTATAGAGTGATGGAGGGAAAAGTGGGTAAAGAGAGGGAGAGGGGAGATAAAGATAAATATAGAGGTCCAAGGAGATGTAGAGAGAGATGATAGATAGAGAGAAGTGGAGAGTGGAGGAATTGTGGGAGAGGAAAGGAGGAGATAGAGGTGAGTGTGTGTGAGAGGGAGAGAGATTGAGAGGAGGGAAAATGAGGGGACATAGGAAGGGGGAGAGAGAGAAATAGATTAGAGAGAGAAGGGGGGAGAGATATAGAGTAGAGAAGGAAGGAGAGTGTAAGAGAGAAAGATGGATGAGGGAGAGAGTGGCAGGTAGTGGAGTGAGAGGTAGGTAGAGAGGGAATTAGAGAGGGATGGATAGGAGGGAGAGAGGGAAGGAGGGGGGAGAGAGAAATATGTATAGAGAGATAGGTTAGATAGCGAGAAGTAGAGAGAAAAGGTGGGTTAAAGGAAGAGAGAGGGAGAGAGAGAGGGGGATAATGTTGATTTAGAGAGGGAGTGAGAGGGAAGGAGGGAAAATGGGAGAGAGGGGATGGTGATTTAGAGAGGAAGGGGTGATAGGTAGAGATAGAGATAATGGTGAGATAGAGAGGAGAGAGTGAGAGAGAAAGAGAGGGATGGAGAGATAGAGAGAGAGGTAGGTAGAGGAAGGGAGAGGATAGATAGAGAGTAGAGAGGGAAAGAGGTAGGGAAGGAGGCATAAGTGAGATAGAGAGGGATGGAGGGAGAGGTATGTTTAGAGAGGGAAAGTTAGAGGAGAGATAAAGAGTGTAGAGGGGAGGGAGAGGTAGGGAGATAGAGGTGTGTGTGTGACTGAGAGAGAGAGAATGGTGAGATAGATAAAAAGATCAATTGAGAGAGAAAGAGGGGGAGGGAAGGAGGGATTAGGGTTTAAGGGTTGAGGGTTGAGGGTTCAAGGATTAAGAGGGTATAGGGGTTGAGGGATTAGGGTTTAAGGGTTGAGGGATTAAGAGGGTATAAGGGTTGAGGGATTAGGGTTTAAGGGTTGAGGTTGAGGGATTAAGAGGAGGGGTTGAGGGATTAGGTTTAAGGTTGAGGGTTGAGGGATTAAGAGGGTATAGGATTGAGGGATTAGGGTTTAAGGGTTGAGGGTTGAGGGATTAGGGTTTTAAGGGTTGAGGATTGATGGATTAAGGGGGGTTGAGGGATTAGGGTTTAAGGGTATAGGGTTGAGGGATTAGGGAGGGATTGAGGGTTGAGGGTTGAGGGATTAAGAGGGTATAGGGGTTGACCCTCTATCTTTCTCCCACTCTCCCCCACTCTCTCCCACTCTATATTTCTCCCACTCTCACCCTCTCTCCCTCCCTCTCTATCTCCCACTCTCCCCCTCTCTCACTCCCACTCTCTCTTTCTCCCACTCTCACCCTCTCTCCCTCCCTCTCTATCTCCCACTCTCTCTTTCTCCCACTCCCCCCTCTCTCCCTCCCTCTCTATCTCCCACTGTCCCCTTCTCTCCCTCCCACTCTCTCTTTCCCCCACTCTCCCCCACTCTCTCTTTCTCCCACTCTCACCATCTCTCCCTCCCTCTCTATCTCCCACTCTCTCGGTCTCCCAATCTCTGCTTCTCCCCTTCTCCCACTCTCTCCCACTCCCCCCCTCTCTTCCTCCCTCTCTATCTCCCTCTCTCCCTCTCTCCCCCTCTCCCTCTCAACTAGAAAAGCAATGCAACATCCTTATTTTGATGCCTGCATGCAACATCTGTAAGTTCCTTCCATCTATTTTTATTTAATTTCCATTTTGGATGCTCTTTCTTTTTCTCTTTTACTTTGCATATTTGTAAGTAAACTACTAAGGGTTGATTGATCTTTCATTACATAAAATGCTGATTTAAGAGCCATCAAAGAGAATCTCAGCCAAAAAAGCAATGCAACATACTTATTTTGATGATTTTGACAAATCTCAATTTTGATTTCAAGCCATTATAAGAGAGCATGTGAAGCTTTGTGAGGGAGTCTCAAGTTACTCATTTGAAGTTAGCCTCATAATGAGCACTTATGATGTAGACATTTAAGGAGAATCTTGAATGTATGAGTGACATTGTAAAATATCTGAGAGAACGAACTGCCAAAGGCATTGTAATAAGATTTAATTACATAATGAGATATACTCAAATATTGTAAGGTTGGATTTCATTTTTAGTGTAGTAGCACCTTGTTTTGTAAATGCCTTGAGTAGGAAAATTTGCAAACTTTGAATTTTAAAATGTAAACAATGTGAAAAAGGTCATATAAAGGTCATGTAAACAATTTGTACACATTTTTATGTAACTCGTGTGACTAAGCGAACTATTCCAACAGGTCGGACTAGGTATGTTTATGCTAGGTATGGTCCTCTTTCACACAGAAACACTTAGAATCACTTCGAGCTATGTTCCACCAGATCGATCCCTTAAGGGTCCAAAGTGCAAAATGGCTGCAAAATTCAATATGCTAGTACTCAGATACCCTAACGCTTAGAAAATTATCGTCTAATCCTACAAAAAGGAATTGGGCCCCTCTAGAAAAACCTCTCTCGGTTTTGGCTATCTTGGAGTGGTTTTCTAGTGGCGATGGATTTTCACTTGATGGAAAAAGTGTCAAATTCAAGCAATGCAAAGTTGCAAAGTGGTGCAAATTTCACTTTGAAACTCATGTGACCAAACTAACTACTCCAACACATCTGAATAGGTACGTTTATGCTAGGCATGGTCATTTTTTGCACAAAAACACGTAGAATTGCTCTGAGCTATGTTCAACCGGATCGATCCCTTAAGGGTTCAAAGTGCAAAATGGCTGCAAACTTTAGTATGCTAGTACTCGGATACCATGACACTTAGAAAATTCTTGTCTAATTCTACAGAAAGGTGTTGGGAACCTCTAGAAAAACCTCTCTCGGTTTTGGCTATCTTGGAGTGGTTTTCTCATGGCAGCGGAATTTCACTTGATGGAAAAAGTGTCAAATTCAAGCAGTGCGAAGTTGCAAAGTGGTGCAACTTTGGCTCTGCAACTCGTGTGACCAAAATAACTACTCCAATGCATCCGAATAGGTATGTTTATGCTAGGCATGGTCTTTTTTCACACTGAAACATGTGGAATCGCTCTGATCTATGTTCAACCGGAACGATCCCTTAAGGGTCCAAAGTGCAAAATGGCTGCAAACTTTAGCATGCTATTACTTGGATACCATGACACTTAGAAAATTCTCGTCTGATCCTACAGAAATGCGTTGGGCCCCTCTAGAAAAATATCTCTTGGTTTTGGCTATCTTGGAGTGGTTTTCTCATGGCGGCGGATTTTCACTTGATGGAAAAGGTGTCAAATTCAAGCTATGCAAAGTTGCAAAGTGGTGCAACTTTCATTCTACAACTCATGTGACCAAGAGGACTATTCCAACATGTCCAAATAGGTATTTTTATGCTAGGTATGGTCTTCTTTCACACCTAAACATGTGGAATTGCTCTAAGCTATGTTCCACTGGATCGATCCCTTAAGGGTCTAAAGTGCAAAATAGCTGCAAACTTCGGCATGCTATTACTCAGATACCATGACACTTAAAAACATCTCGTCTAATTCTACAGAAAGGATTTGGACCCCTCTAGAAAAACCTCTCTCGGTTTTGTCTATCTTAGAGTGGTTTTCTCGTGGCAACAGATTTTCACTTGATGGAAAAGGTGTCAAAATCAAGCTGTGCAAAGTTGCAAAGTGGTGCAACTTTCGCTCTGCAACTCGTGTGACCAAGCAGACTATTCCAACACATTCAAATAGGTATGTTTACACTAGGAATGGTCCTCTTTCACATCAAAACACGTGGAATCGCTCTGAGCTATGTTCCACTGGATCGATCCCTTAAGGGTCCAAAGTGCAAAATAGCTGCAAACTTCAACATGCTATTACTTGGATACTGTGACACTTAGAAACTTCTTGTCTAATCTTGCAGAAAGGCATTGGACCCCTCTAGAGAAAAATCCCTCGGTTTTGGCTATCTTGGAGTGGTTTTCTCATGGCGGCGGATTTTTTCTTGATTGAAAAGGTGTCAAATTCAAGTTGTGCAAAGTTGCAAAGTGGTGCAACTTTCGCTCTGCAACTCATGTGACCAAGTGGACTGTTCCAACACATCCGAATAGGTATGTTTATGCTAGGCATGGTCTTTTTTCACACTGAAACACGTGGAATCACTCTGAGCTATGTTCCACCGGATCGATCCCTTAAGGGTCCAATGTGAAAAATAGCTTCAAACTTCAGCATGCTATTACTCGGATACCGTGATGCTTAGAAACTTCTCGTCTGATCCTATAGGATCATGTTGAGCCTATCTACAAAAATATCTCTCGATTTTGGCTATCTTAGAGTGGTTTTCCAATGGTGGTAGATTTTCACTTAATGGAAAATGCATCAAATGCAAGTAGTGCAAAGTTGCAGAGTGGTGCAACTTTCATTCTACAACTTGTGTGACCAAGCAGACTATTCCAACACATCCAAGTAGGTATGTTTATGCTAGGAATGGTCTTGTTTTGCACCGAAACATGTGGAATCACTCTGAGCTATGTTCCACCGAATCGATCCCTTAGGTTGGAGGAGTCTTAAGTTGTAAATTTGTAAGTTGCTTAAAGCAACAAATTTGAAATGATATTGAATGGCCCACTTAGCACTCATTGCATCTAAGTGATGCTCACAGAGGTGAGGCACTAGGCCTTCCCAGGAGGTCACCCATTCTAGTATACTGCAGCTCAAGTGCTTAACCATGAAGTTTTCTCCCCAAGGTTACGCCCAGTTAGCTTGCAATCCCATTTGCAAAACCTTCAGCAAGTGTTGTGCCTTATGAAACATTCATTATAGAGCCCCTTTAGCTCATCAATTGATAAGTAGAAGGTGTTTTCTACAATGTGTCAAATTGTGATATTGCTATCAGGATTCCATTGAGCAGTCATTTGTAGTATTAGATATAGCTCTAGCTTCTACAGTATTGCACATGATTGCAGATAGTTTCAAAGATCTAGATAACATCAATAGTTCACATTACTCAAGAAGGATGAACATCTTAAAGACATTTGTAGAATTCAGGACAAGTAACCTTCTTGTGGACTTAGGGTTGCAATATTTGATCTACAACATGTTCCACCATTTCTTCAATAGGATCAATAACACACATAATGAAGGTGTGTTTGTAGCCATGAAATATTATGGTTTGAACTATCTAGGAGAGTGATGTTTTATCTCGACCAACCATATCTATACCATGTTTTGTTTGGAAATAGGGATGGGTTCTCTCTTCATTGGCATATACATTATTCCTCGATATGTTCACACCAGTGCTACAAGACTAGGACTCACCTTGGACTTGACAAGCTATTTTTTGACTTGGACTCGGGCTCGGAGCCCAGACTTGACAAATAGAAAAACCTAAGAAATTCAAATATTTTTAAGGATTTAAAACTTTTTTCATGCACCCTTTAATAAATAAGCCTTAAAGACACAATAGCATCATCAAATAGAATTTACTATGATCCCATACACAAACATACATCAATCACATAAGTATAAGCATAAATTTTAGCTAAAGGAAATAACACATTTAGATATATAAATATTGTGATATTGCTATCAGGATTCAATCATGTAGTTTTACAAGTTAAACTCATTGGCCCATGATTCATCAGTAGTGGTTCACAAGAACACATATCTCATGATAATGAATGGTTCATAAGGAGGAAGATAAATCTTCATACATTTCTTCTATCACAAATGAGATAAGTGCTTGGTTTCATGAAGGTCATGAGACAACCATTAATGGGGAGTGGATACATGAAGAACTGATGGAGAATGATAATGGCTTCAAACCTGCTATAAAGGAAAAAAAAATTGTTTCAATGATGCAAGAGGTTTTTGGTTTCACTACCAAAATGAGCCTACAAAGAATGCATGTGAAACTCCTTTTGACCTTGAGGGTGTACTTACTCCATCTCAAGGATCATGCATTGAGGATGACATAGATCAATGCTAGGGCTAACCAATTAATAATTATACACATGAATAAGTCAAACATGTACATGTCAATAAGGGAAGTACAAGTACTCAAAAACACGTAAGCCTCAAAAAGTATACACGCAAATACAAAATATACACAAATTAAAACAAAGTATATGCACGAATAAAAGGTATATGCATGAAAACATGTAAGCCACAAAGTATACACTCAAATGCACGTAAGTCACAAAGTATACACGTAAGTTGTAAAGTATACACTTGAATACACGTAACTCATATCTATTGAGCCATCAATTTAGAATGCAAATATGGACAGGCATCGATAAAAGATATTTGTATTAACCAAATAGCCATGTAGGTATACATAAATCTATGTCAATATAAGTATGAAATATATGTACAAAATAGCCATATAGGCTTATGAGAATGCCATCTAGGCATACAATGTCAAATATGTCCAATAAAAAATATGTACAAAACTTCCATGTAGGCATACAACAAAGGACTCTGGAATCAAAAGTCGTTGCTCTCCATGTGCAGGAAATAGAATATTTCCCTTTCCTTTTCGCTTGGATGGTGATAGGTCTATCACTCATTTTTGTTGTGCTTGTGGAGTGCTCTTGCTACTCCTCCTAGGGTTTAGTTCATGGTGAAGTTTTAACTGTTACAATAAGAAGTAAAGACATGAATATATAGAAATTACATTATAAAAAATGATATATTTGACAAAATAATCACTTACAGCCATCTCACGATCTCTCTCCATGAGGGAAATATCCTTACGCCCATGCTCAGGCATGCTCAAGCCCTGTATAAACCATACAAATAGAAAAAAACTACGTGAATAAATAGTGGTTTGATTTTTCACTAACTAGCATCTATAACAACAAATGTAAATTAAAATTTACTAATTTGCCTCATACCTCTTCTGTTAGATCCATCGAGGATTGTATAGCAGATGTCACACCAATATCCATTGCCCTCATCACATTCGGAGGTGTATCGTCTCGCAACAACTGAAAAATAAAACAACAAATTATTCAACGTAATCAATGATGTGCATGTATAAACTACACAAATCTATTAAGTACTTGATTCATTAGTTAAACTCTTTATTATATTACCTGCCTTAAGGTTTGAGTAAATCCACCACCACTGGGAAGTGTTCCATCAAAACCTCCAATATTAGTCTATTCAACATCCAAAATTGCATATTAAATTACCATTCGTAAAACAATGCCATTAATATGCAATAAACTTATAATTGTTTACTAGTTACATACCCTAGATATAGGTGTATTGCAGAAATAGGTTGGTGGGGGGCCGGTGTATCCAGTCTCAACACTGTGACCCTGCAATTTTATTAAAATCATAAAAATTTTTTAGTTAATCTTGCATTTCAAAATCAAAATTTAATAAATTAAATTCAATGAACACATGCACTAACTTTTACCTGACTATCAATGCCATATGCCTCATGCAAAATGTTAGCTACCCTCTCCATCTCCATAGCTGCAGACAGATCCTGCGTACTAGTCTCCTGAGGGTCGGTGGGGTCATGTGAACTAGTAGCCTTGCAAGATTGACAAACATGTGTTCGAAGGCCACCACTAGAAGACTCCCCTGTATGACACTGTAGAATAGGGCTAGTATGATGGATGACACTCTAGGTCAAAGTGTTGATTGCTTGCAATGTCTCTATGTCAGCACTTTCCTTCATGATGGAAGGCATAACAACATGCTCATGAGGTGGCCTAGCGAGAGCTCGTCTACCTTGTTGCGTAGGATTCGGCTGTGCACTAGGTCTATCCTGAGCTGAGCCCCCACCTCTCCCTTGGAAATCCCTCATATCAAAATAATTTAGAATTTTGTTTAATATGAACTCACTATATAGTTTCCTAAGGAAATATTGTGGGACCTCGCAATTGTTGCACGGTGGGTAATCAAAGACCATGTACCACCTATCATAAAACTTCTCCTTCATCTGTTGGTGGTGGCACCAATGGATAGGAAACATCTTCGCATTGAGGGTAAGATTTTGATTTTTGCATGGGTCGGTGAATAATGAGCACAAATCACCTTTTGTAATTTTTAAATCTTTCACATCCTTGTATGATAGTTTATTTGCATAATTGTCCCTAGCTTCTTGTCTCCTATCTTCCCATCTAGTTATTTGTTTGCTAATTGAATCTATGTTTGTTAACATATCTTTCAATGAATTTGATAGGGTCATTCTTTTTGTGGTTGAACCATTTAGATCACTCAACCTATTGATCAAATCCTCAATTTATTTTTTGTTGTTCTCAATTTCACTCATTAAATTTTGTTGAGTGCCAGGAGGGGGTTGAGTGATTGGTGGAGGAGGTTGATGTTGTGGTTGATTTTGATCTTGAGGATTTGGTTGGTCTTCCTATTGAGGATTTTGAGGGTTTGCAAGTTGATTTGCATCTCCTAAAAATTCAAATAAATAGATATCAAATTCAACCTAAAACTAACAAATTCAAAGCAAAAAACATAGAATCCTTACCTCTTATAGCTCCTCGTCATCGTGGTGCCATCATTGTGAAGAAATGTGGATTCTTGGTGAAGAAATTCTCCTCCTGGAACGTGAGCGTGATATTCTGGATTTTTTGGCCGCGGGTGCAATAAAAAAACTAGTCGAAATGCAAATAAGAGATTTGCATTTGTGTTTTTTCTTTTAATAGTTGATAACGTGAGTGCATTATAACGCTCTCACATTATGTCTTTTTAGTTGTAGTCACTGAGACCTTTCCTAGGTTTAACAGAAGACATAACGCGAGTGCATTATAATGCGCTCGAGTTATGGTTTTCAAATTTTCTTTTTGAGGGTGTCCACGGAATCGCAATCCATTTCCATGCACCCGCCCTAAGAGTTAATTTTAAATCCAATGACAACCAAATTTTGTTGTTCATTTGAACCAATATGCATTTGCATGTCTGTTCTTTTTAAACAATGCATGTAAAATGCAATTTTTTTGAAAGAAATAACAAAGAAAATTAATTAAATCTAGCTGGACACATGCTGTCACAAAAAAAAATAGTAACACAATAAATCTCTAACCTAGAAATAGAAAAAAATAAAATAACTAAAACCGAAAGAAAAAAGTTATCAGTCTTTTGTGTCGAAGGAGGTGAAATGCGGTGCAATAGGTCGATTGTGTCACTCGGGAGATCAAATTTGTTGCGACAAGTCGAGTGCATTGCTTGCGAGTGCAAATTCATAGTGATAGTTTGAGTGTGTCGGTCGTGAAAGAAAATGTGGCACAACAGAGCGTTTGTGTCATGACAACTATCAATTGCATCGTTCCATACTCCTGTACCTGTAAAATAAAAAATGAAGTCATACGAGAACTTGCAAAAACATGTTAAGGGTCAGGTTCACCAATGTAGTTATTGATATTTTCTGCAAGGTGGAACTAGGTTAATAACACATGCATATTAAATTATAATCCAACAAACAATCGAGTGCATAGGAGAAATAAGAAAGAAAATGAATGAAACTAGAACAATCTCACCCATTTCTCTCCTCCATGGCTGATTTTCATTGTACCTTCTTAGATTACTGTGATGAAGAATGTGCCCTCAGATTTGATGAGAAAATTCTATATGTCTAGTCCTAAACAATGCTTTGAAGGATTTATATAAACTAAATGCAAATAGATATTAGATCTAGAATGCAAGTAGTTAAAATGATAACAAGTATGCAAGAAGATAATAATAAAAGAAAATGAAAATAATAAGAGATATTGAAAATGAGGACAAGATTGCCATTTTATAGAAAATGCAATCTTGAATGAATGGATGAGATGAGAGATTGAGAAATACTCTAGAATCAATGGTCAAGATTCAAAATGGCAACTCTCAATTAGGGTTAGGGTAAAAATCTCCAAATGTGTGGACAAGATTTAATTTAGGAAATTAAATCAATGATGGAGAATAAACGTGACAATGAGATGAAATTAGCAAAAATCAATAGACACGAAGATGAGATTTCAGAAAATCAATAATTTTAAAAATTACTTGATTCGTAGAAGAATATTTCCATTTTGAATTCAATTAATTCAAAATATGGATTTTGTGAGATAATAAGTAATTGATTTTGAAATTAATTACTAAAAGGAGAATTAGTTAACCATGTGAGACATTTTTAAATAAATTGTTTTATTTAGAAAGATGGAAGTGTCACATAAAGTAATTAAATAATTAGGAATAATTATTTAATTTAGAAGAGGTAGTTAATTAATTAAATACATTAATAAATCTATTTAATTAAAAGAGGATTTAGGGATTTGTGACATATTAAATAAATATATTAAAATATATTTATTTAATAATCAAGAGGACATTAATGATAAAGACTAATTAAATAAATGTGACTTTATTCAATTATGAGATGACTTTGATAATTAGTGACACATTACATAAATAAATAAGATTTATTTATTTAATAATCATGAAGAATAGAAGATCATGAATTAATTAAATAATTATCCATTATTCAATTAATAGTTGAAGGTGGGTTAGCAACATAATTATAATTTCATAACTATGCTAGGACGGAAGGTGGTAAAACATTGCTTGTAGGATTTGGTCATTTTTATGTGTCTACATTTTCCCCTCTTTGTCATAATGCAATTTATGATGTTATGGCAAAGAAAACAAGTCCAAAATATGCCCCTTCAGGTAAAAAAAAATTCGTTCACCACATGGGCCATCATATCACTTAGATGTTGCCACATTTTGGCCCATCAAGATCCCGCACATACCCATTAGCTTCATAATACCCTAGGAGAGCAACATGCTATCCTTGGTTTTTATTTATTTTCAGGATCACCAAACATGTGACCATCTAAAGTAGATTGTATTCCTACATCTATTTCCTCTTGAAGCTTCACAACTAAGGATTTCCTACCTCTTTTAGCAAGTGCATTTTTTCTACTGATAGGTGACAATGGAGATTTTTCTATAGATGGAGTATCAAAATGATTAATCCCTTCTTCTTCACCTAACCCCTCTATTACAATTTCTTCAATAAAAAGCTCCCCAACAAATGAAAGAACTTCATCTACAAAAGTCTCAAGCTCTTTATCAAAGGAATAAGATGAGTGGTAGGGAAAATATGTCACCTTCATACCTTTCTTAGGAAAAATTAAATTACAATCCCTTTCACCATGAAATGTTGCCTCTACCTTTTGATCAGATAAAAGAATATCCCCATCACTTTCACTATGTTTCCAAAAAATATGAAAATGTAGATTGATTATCAAGACTGATAGTTAACATTGTTGCACAATTATTGATTTTTTGAATGCTTACACACTTGATCAAAGGAACAAGGAGACTTAGAGAGTTAAAAAAAGACTTCATTGTTAGCAAAATTTCCCATCCTTTAGGTAATGTAACCATTAAATTTTTATGTGAGCAAGGAAAAGCCTTGATTATTGACAACTTTTCAACTTTTAGACTTAAATTCTCTAATGAAGTAGTCTCCAAACTAATAACCGATTAACTCTTGGAGCACCCATTTTTTAAAAAAAATCCATTAACAGGAGATCTATCTACCCACTGAAAGATCCCCTAAAGACAACTAAAGGACTTAAATTATTACTTTTGCATAACCCACCCTTGAACCACCTCATATTCAGAAGGTTGAGTAATAATTTTAGTAGATGAAGAAGGAATAGATTCATTTTGAGGAGAACTGTATTATATATCACTGATTTCCTCAAAGATCTGACACAAACTTGTTAGATGAAGACACCAATGGCAAGAAAAGCATAATAGCTCTGGATCTTCAAATACAATTTCTTTCTCCCACACCTAATTAGGAGATGTAATGCACAAAGCATTGGGAAGACGCTTAGTTACATCAAAAAGAGCAGAAAGCCTCATAGGCATTGACGGGTTTTTGAAAAAACCCAAATCATGTTGAATAAGGATACCCACTCGATTACCCAAAATTTCAATATGATTTATCTCTTTGTATTCAAGAGGTAAACCCTAAAACAGGATCCAAAAATGCATAAAGCTAATCCTAGCTTTAGAAGGCAAAACAATTAAGGGTCCATGGGGTAGTATATAACCCATTACCTTCACAGAACCATGAATTAATCCTATGGACTACATTTCTAGCTTCTTTGTTGGAAAAAATGACAACAAAAAACTCATCATCCTTGTTTAGATAAAAAACCTAAGTAGAACTTTCCCATTTGTGAAACACCCAAGAGTGCAAAAAAAAAGAGAGAATTTCCAAAAATTACATATAATCGCTAATCCCTAAAGATTACACACTTGGGGCTAAAGCGTTTCAGCCTTAAAAGTAATAGAAGTAATTCCTTCATGATTAATATATTATTAAGAAATGATAACATTATAGTAACTTATAGAGTCTCTGTAAATACTTCTAAAATATTGAGCTCCCCCAACACATCATCTATATGTTGGATATTATAATAAAAAATCTTATACTATACTTCACATATACACTCAATAAGAGATTTAAATGCAAATTAAAGTGAAGCCAAACAACCAACTAGCCAATTAGGCAACTACTTGACCTCAACCACTAAACATGTGCCTACATTTATATAATCAATATCACACAAAATTATTAAATAATAAAGGTAGAATTATGTGTCTCAAAAACATGAACTTACACAAAACCATTGACCCCAAAAATTTCCTTTTTAGTGCTCAAATTTCCTAATATTAAACATTTTTCCCATGTGCAACCAACACATAAAATATCTAAACAATGCCATATAAAAATTTGCAAGTGAAGGAAAAAAAAAATGTCTAAACACATCCTTATCTTGCACCAAAAATATTTTAATATATATAATTAAAATAATTATTTCCTCTACAAGATTTATAATTCCCTTTTCCTAAAAGAATTCAATACTGATATTTTAATATTATCATCTTAGGAACATTGACAATGTTATCTTCATGTTATTCCATTAGTTTGAATCATTACTAAACATTTGTAAGAACTTTTTAATTTTTATTAACATGCCTCACTAGAAAGGTAGTTAGGGTATGGATTAAAAATCATGAGTTCTATGTCAATAATTACTTTTTAATTATTCAATTATCATACTAGAGATATTGAGCATTGTATAGAGGATTGAATAAGAATCATAGTTTAATGGTTGATATGATCATTCTTCTAATAGGCCATACACAAAATACATTTCTTGTTGTATTTTACATTTAAATATCTAACTAGTTCTAGAAATTATATGTTTTACAGAGTAAATAATAATAATAATTAAAGTAAAATTTCTATAATGAAAATATGTGCAATGGATACATTATTTATAGGTAGGCTTATTATAATTTCAATAAATTCTCCAAGGTTTTACAATATGTTTAAGACATAGATATTTCAACCAACATTAATTCCATAAAATAATATGGATAAAAACATTAAGAGTGCATCTCTCAAGGAAATCCAATAAAACAAGTAATAAAATTATTATTTTTAACATCCTTGTTCACAAAATAATAGAAGATTGTTCTAAAAGGCCAAAAGAAGAAACAAAAATATAAGAGAAATATCATTTCAAGTATGTAAAAATTTATAAAATGGTTCACCCAAAACACTAAGAAATTTATAAAATATATAATTAAAAAAAAACTTATAAAAACAACATGATTACATGTTGTTTAGAAACAACATTGAACACAAGGAAATTGGGTGCTCCACCTTTTAGGAGATAGAACATTAGGGGGTACCTATTTCACTCTTAGTTCATTAAGGAAACCTTATAGACTTCCACCTAATGACTAAATTGAGGGAAGTACTACTAGGATTAGAGAGGGTTTTCCTTAGGTGTGATTAAAAGGGGTTTCACCACTAAGCAAATGCTCAGAATGCAAGATATGAATGCAATATGATAATCTAGCTATGTAACCTAGAAATTGGAACTCAAAATCTGAATAACAAATTGGAGATACATAAAGAAGTACCTAGAAGACTGAAGATGCCAAAAAAAAGGTCTAGAACTCTGAATTTTAAACTTTTGATGTGAACTGGGACTCATATGCTAGACTTGGCAATTTAGTCCAAGTGTAGGGTTTTTGGCTGAATCTAGAATCTGCAACTGGTAAACCAAGATCTACCGATTTTTTTAAAAAAGTGGTATATTGGGACTCATACACCCAAGGTGGTGATTTACTCCCAGTATTAGGGTTTTTCTAAACCTCTAGTGTGCTTGAGTGATCTCCTATAGCTTCTCTTATGTTTGAACTTGAATTCTAAAATTTTGAATTGCGATTTGTAGTTGATTTTTTGTGAAGATGACAAATTATTGACAATGTTCTTCAATCTTGCAAATTTTTCTTCAAAGGATCTTCAAGTATTAGAACACCTAGATCTACAATCACACATGTAGAGAGAAAAAAATCTTGATTTTTATGGAACCCTTAAAATTTATTTGGTTCCATTTTAAATTCTCCAAAATTTAGATAATTCCTTCTCTTTGGGCTTAGGGTTTTGTTTATAGTCACTATTTTAGGGTTTTATATTACAAAGAACCCTTCCTAAATAACCTTTAAGCTTGTGTAATTTCAAAAATTCTAATTCATCGTTGACTCCTTGTTGTCGGTTCCCAGTCAGTTTAAGTTATGACTTATGTTTTCAAGTTCATTCTTTTATCGGCCCCTTGATCCTCGTGGTCCCCGTCGATGCATGTGGTCATCTTAAAACTATTGCCTTATTTTAATCAAGGTCGAAGTCCTTGAAATTTTTTCTTCTAGGTCTAAACTAGGTTATTGATTTTTCCTAAACTCACCTAAGGTTTTAACCCTAATTGTTATCTCCACAAACATTGTCTACCTAGTGATGGCTCCCTTCTTAAAACTAACATTTTTGGCATGTGTAGATCTTAAGTTCTATGTTGACCATTCAATCATCTCGAGAAAATCTCCAACATTCACTACTTCCCTATTATGCTTCATTTCTCATTAAAATAATCACATGGGATAGTGATCGTTGGCCACGTTTCTTCTATGTTAGTGAGACCAATACCTTTGAATGATATGTAAGTAGTATTAAAATGAAATCGATGATGGCCATTGGGTGATGTAGCTTCATCTTGGCCACTCCATTCCACCCCATTCAATTTAATTTCATATTAAAGAAATGTCAAGGGATAGCACTCAAGGGCCACCTAGAGCAACTTGGAGGGTGTAAAGGACATGTGAATGAAGGCTAAAATCAAACAAATATTTTAGGTACGAGCATGGATGGTAAAGTGTGTGGTACTAAGAGGAAATATGAGGTACAGTGTTGACAACTCTTAAGACCTTTTAATTCTTCAACCTAAGATTTCTTGGATCTTACCATGTTTCAGAGATGCATGTGTTCCCAATAGGATCCACTTGCTTAGAGTTTTGTTTGCAATCGCTATTTTAGGGGTTTATGTTTCCTAGAACCCTTCCTAAACAACCTTTAAGCATGTGTCCTTTCCAAAGTTATAATTCATTTTTGAATCCTTGCTGCCAGTTCCTGGTTAGTTTAAGTTATGAATTATTTTGTCAAGGAGAAGATTCAACTGCTAATAAGCAATATTCAGGTTATGATGAACCTTTCAAATTTTAGTTAGCAAACCTATCAATTTATGAGACATATAAGTGATTTTCTACTAATCCTACCAATCCTTACTTATTTAGGCCATCCTTTGAAACTTTTTATTTCAAGCTGAGAAATGATTGAAAGAAAGAATTAGATTATATTAATGAATCTGTAATGGAAGTATTCTTTTATGCTAGGCATGGTGTTGAAAATGTTGTTTATGGCGATTATTATTATTTAAATAAGAGAAAATATGACACATGTTTTTATTAATGACTTGTCCACGGTAGTAGAGAATACTACAATGTGACTTATTTGTAGTTCTCATGCAAGTTTGAATATCAATTTAATAATATCCCTATGTATGATAATTTCTTGATCACCATGCGGGATAAATATTTGTCTGAAATGGAATGGAAAGTAGAGAATGACCCTAGAGACTTGTATGAGCCTTCTATCAATTCAAATCTATCATAATTAAAATTTAAATATCACTCCAAAGGGGTAGGATTTGTAACCTTGGGTAGAAATCCTAAGAGAAGTATATATGAGGGCTTCTAGTTTAATGAGGAAACTGAATTTTGTGTTAGCCCTTATGATGATAGTGATCAAGTGTATTATGAATGTTTCTAGTTTCCAGTGGTGTTGAATGAGTATTGGGCAAAGAATGATTGTGAGTTGAACAAAATAAAATGCTACATTGATTATGGACTACAATTATTGCTTGATTATAGTTTTTAGTTGGACATGGTTAATAATGACATTAATAAGTTTAGAAATATGTCCATAATGGTCAATTATAATGATTAAAACAATATTAATTGTTGGGGAATTCTTGGTAACATTTTTTGTATTGATCCAGTACAGATAACATAAAACAAGGTTTTTGATTAGGGCAAGTATGAGTCCTATGTTTTTGGGGCCTGGGGCCACCAAGTGATTGAAGCTTGGTGAAATTATTGAATGAAGACCTGCATATCAGTGGAGGCTTATAAAATTAATCAAGTGAATCATTTTGTATATTCATATAAATATTATATATTGGTGTCTTCGCTTTGTTCAGTCCTCTTTCCTTGTCGGGGCATGTTCCTTTGTTTTTTGGTTCTCTGTTTGGTCTTCTTCAACCTAAGATTTCTTGGATCTCACCATGTTTGGTAGATGCATATGTCCTGAATAGGATCCACTGATGAAACCCTTAAAATTTCTTTGGTTCCATTTCAAATTCTATAAAATTGGGGTTAAGCCCTTTTCTGTGAGCTTGGAGTTTTGTTTACAATCACTATTTTAGAGTTTTATGTTGCCTAGAACCTTCCTAAACAACCTTTAAGTATGTGTACTTGCCAAAATTATAATTCATTGTTGAATCCTTGCTGCCAATTCCTGGTTAGTTTAAGTTATGACTTATTTTGTCAAGAAGCAGATTCAACTGCTAATAAGCAATATTCAGGTTATGATGAACCTTTCAAATTTCAGTCAGTAGACCTATCAATTTATGAGACATATAAGTGCTTTGCTACTAACCCTACCAATCCTGACTTATTTAGGCCATCCTTTGAAAAAAAATATTTCAAGATGAGCAATGATTGAAAGAAAGAATTAGATTATATTAATGAATCTGAAATGGAAGTTTTCTTTTATGCTAGGGATGGTGTTTAAAATGTTGTTTGTGGCAATGATTCTTATTTAAATAAGATAAAAGATGGTAGAGGTTTTTATTAATGACTTGTCCATGGTAGTAGAGAATACTACAATATGACTTATTTGGAGTTCCTAGGTGAGTGTGAATATCAGTTTAATAATATCCATGTGTATGATAATTTCTTGATCACCACACGGGATAAATATTTGTCTGACATGGAATGGAAAGTAGAGAATGACCCCAGAGACTAGTATGAGCCTTCTATCAATTCAAAGTTATCATAATTAAAATTTAAATATCACTCCAAAGGGGTAGGATTTGTATCCCTAGGTAGAAATCCTAAGAGAAGTATATATGAGGGTTTCTAGTTTAGTGAGAAAACTAAATTTGGTGTTAGCCATTATCATGATAGTAATCAAGTGGATTATGAATGTTTATGGTTTCCACGCGAGTTGAATGAGTATTGGGCAGAGAATGATTGTGAGTTGAACAAAATAAAATGCTACACTAATTATGGACTACAATTACTGCTTGATTATAGTTTTTAGTTGGACATGGTTAAGAATGACATTAATAAATTTAGAAATATGTTCATAATGGTCAATTATAATGATTACAATAGTATTAATTGTTGGGGAATTCTTGGTAACATTTTCTTATTGATCCAATATAGACAACATAAAACAAGGTTTTTGATAAGGGCAAGTATCATTCCTATGTTTTGGGGGCCTGGGGCCATGAAGTGATTGAAGCTTGGTAAAATTGTAGAATGAAGACTTGCATATCAGTGGAGTCTTATAAAATTAATCAAGTGAATCATTTTGTATAGTCATATAAATATTGTATAGTGGTGTCTTCGCTTTATCCAGTCCTCTTTCCTTGTCGGGGCATGTTCCTTTAGTTTTTGGTTCTCTATTTGGTCTTCTTCAACCTAATATTTCTTGGATCTCACAATGTTTGGGAGATGCATGTGCCCCCAATAGGATCCACTGATGAAACCCTTAAAATTATATAAAATTGGGATTAATCCCTTCTCTCTGAGCTTAGGGTTTTGTTTACAATCACTATTTTAGGGTTTTATGTTGCCTAGAACCCTTCCTAAACAACCTTTAAGCATGTGTCATTGCAAAAATTCTAATTCATTGTTGAATCCTTGCTGCTAGTTCCCAGTTAGTGTAAGTTATGACCTATTTTTTCAAGTTCATTCTTTTATGGGCCCTTGATCCTAGTTGTCCTTGTCCATACCCGTGGTCGTATTAAAATTATTACCTTATTTTAATCAGGGTTGATGTCCTTCAAAATGTTTTATCTAGGTCTAAGCTGGGTTATTAATTTTTCCTAAGGTCACCTATTGTTTTAACCTTAATTGTTATGTCCCCAAGCGTCATCTTCCTAGTGATGGCCCCCTTCTTAAAACTAACATTTTTGGCATGTATAGATATTAAGTTCTATGTTGACCGTTCGATCATCATGAGCAAATCTCCACCATTCCTTGCTTCCCCATTTTTCTTCATTTCTCATGAAAATAATCACATGGGCTAGCGGGCGTCGACCATGTGTCTTCTACATTGGCAGGCCTAATACCATTGAATGATCTTCAAGCGATATTAAAATGAAATTGATAGTGGTCATTGGGTGATATGGCTTCATCTTGGTTGATCCCTGCCACCTTGTCTAATTTTATTTTATATTGAAGAAATGTCACGGGCCAGCAGGTGAGTGCAACATGGAGAAACTTGGATGGCGTAAAGGAAATTAGAATGAAGGCTAAAATTAAACAAATATTTCAAGTATAGGCATGGATGGTAATGTGTGTGCTATTAAAAATAGATATGAGGCACGTGTATTGACAAACCTTGAGATCTTTTAATTTGGGATGCTGGTTATATCAAAGAGATATAGTTGTGGGAAAGTGGTCTTATATTAAGATATGAATATATTGAGGGCCTGAAATTTACTCTTAGCCCTTCCTTGTCTCCCCATTGCCTGGAGCTGCAAAAAACATAAGGCTCACGAGGGTGAGGGGAATATGACATGAGGAGTCATCTGAAGGGCTTAAGGGACATTAATAGAGACAAATATGGAATGTTGATAAAATTGGCCAAGAAATATATTGGGCCTAAAATGGTTCCATATTTGAGCTAATTTATTTCGAAGCATGTTCTAGATTTAGCTATTAATCATGTTAGATGGCGATGCACATGGGAAGGTGATATTGAAGTTAAGGAAAGGTATGGGCCAATGGTCTAAGATTAAATAATGGTTGTTCCCTATCATCCTATTGATCAAAAGGCACAAGTGGGTTATTTCCCATGAGCAAGTTGGAAAATATGACATGATATACTAATTTAATGCTAATTAGATGACCAATTGTACAGATAGAGTGGATGTCTATCCATGGGTATATGCAGGATCATCATGGAAAAAATAGGCCCTTAAGTGTCTATAAAATTCAGAAAATTAGAGTTAGGCAACTTGACGTAAAATATTTCAGATAAGTTATCTATATTATTTCAAAAATATGTAAGAATAGAATCTATAGAAAATTGAATTTAGTTTCTAAACTACTAGGTTTATTTATTTATTTTAAATCTATTTAGTGAAAATTTGAAATTTCAATGTAGCAGTAGTTAAATTTCAGAGAAAAAATAAGAAGTAGGTGTCTGTTTGACCACCCTAACTACAATAAAATGATAATATTTTTTTATAATATTTTAGATAGAAGTAGGGGAATCATGTCCCAATGTGATGCATATTGTTTTGTAACTTTTTGCCAAGTAAATAATTAATTATGAATTTTTTATTATAAATTTTTAAAAATATAAAAAATCGTATATCTAACCACCTTAACTTGGTCAAAACTTCATGAAATTCATTTTTCTTTTAATCCTATAGTATGTGAAGCATAGAATGTGACACATGTTTCAGATTCAAAAAATGTGATACCATTTGAAAGCTATAAATGTTTTCCAATCAGCCCTATCAATCAGGACTTTAGTCGTAATTCAAATAGAAAATGAATAATAATAATTTATTAAATTCAAAGTAAAGAACAATTTATATTGGTGGAAATTTGAGAATCTCCTTTAAAAACCCTTTTCATTTCATCAATTTGGGGTAAAAGAAAGGTCGTCAACCACATGGGCCATCATATCACTTAGATATTGCCACTTTTTGGCCCATCATGATCCTGCACATACCCCCACATAGGATTCTCTGAGTGGACAAAGGAAGGAAACACATGTAGTTAAGTTTCCTCATAATTAATTTCTGCAATTATAATTATTTGTTGATTTATCCCAACGTATGATCAATGGTTGAGATTCAAAATCTAGCGACGAATTTCAGCTCACTCGCACAAACCTTCCTCAAGTATTAATGGTTGGCATGCTCAAATTGCTTGATATAATGAGGATCAACAGCTATATTTCCCTTCACAGTTGAAATCAGAAGATATGAATTGAGCTTAAGTGTGTAAAAAGAATGGTGTGGAAAGTTGTGGCAAGGAAGTTATAGAGATATTGTGATAGATTTTCTCAGGTAAGTAGGTGATCATGCCTGCTTTGTTCTAATTATATCTAAGTTAGTTTATAAAGTCTTTGGGTGATGATGGTTTTATAAGTTTGCAATCTCTTTTTAAGTTGATAAGAATTGCAAGGGTTTGAGTCTTTTATTCTACAAAATTCCTTTTAAGAACAAACTGATGAAGGGTCTTCCTGTAATTAAGAGTTTCCTTGTTCTCATTCTATCCTCTATGAGAATGAGTAAACTGATTATGCTTTATCACCTAGTCTGAAGGTCTACGAGAGTTTATCTGCTTGAGTCCCAAGATGATGCACTTGAAACTAAATTTGGCATGCTAGGAGCTCCTATAACACTAAAGGAGGAGAACAAATCCTACAAGAAAACTAAGAAGGGTGGTGTCAAAAGTACCTATAATTTGAGGAGTAGGGTTGTTTTCGAAGAATTGGTGACCTTTAGAAAGGGAAGGTTCGTTAAAATCATGAGGGAAGAAAAGAAGAAAAATAAGTATCACATAGCTAATGACTTTTATATGGGAAAACATCACTCTCCCATTGAGGTTTTGGATAGCCATTCTGGCGATGGAGGTGATACTGATCCAATGTACAACCATTACCTTCTCACTCTAGTCTCACATGAGGATTTTGATGAGCAAAGAGTAGTAGCTTCTCTAGTTTCAGTATGAACTCAAAGCGAGTGGGCATACTCTAATGCTGATGAATCAAAGTAGTGTCTTGGTCCATTTTTATTTTTGATGGCATCATTGCCACGAAAATGGACTCCTCCTTTTCAACAAGCATATGGTTTTTGGTCTTTTTGGCTGACTTGGAAACCTTTTTGGCTAGTGTGATGGAGAGGTGTTGGACTCCATTTTTGTGATGGAAAATATTCCTTTTCTAATTAATATGTAAGTTTTTGCCTTGGGTCCTGATAGAGAATCTTCTTTGATTGACATGGACATAGGATTTTGGAGCTGCTGCAATAGGGAATGATTCCTTTTGGAAGGCTATCTAGTCTTCTTCAACAAACCATACAGAGTTTTTGTCTTTTTCTTTCCCCTATTCCGAAATGATCAAATGTAACTAAGTGGGGAATCTCTAAAATTAGGATGAAATTAACTATCAAATTTAAATTTAATTGTATTGTGATTTTGGCCAAATTCTTGTCACTCCCATATCTCTATAAATGGGATTTCTATGCTGGTTACAAGGGTTGTTGGGTGGTGGGTTATTCTGGGATTGATCACATAGATAATTGTAAAAGATACTAATATTTTTAGTGTTAAGTCTTAGGCTGGAGTATGCTAATATGTATATGAAGATCTAATAGTACTACTCGCATAATAGAATAGGACAATGCAAGTTTGACACCATTTTCTCTCCTATGTACTAGTCGTATAAATTATAAATAATACAAACATGGGTTATCTTATTTGTCTTTATTGATTTCCAATCGATGTATGGTTTTGTTCTTGCTTATTAATTCAAATAATTGATTTAAGTACTTGAATAGATCTATAAGTTTATCCTAAATTGAGTGCTAGGATGCTAGTAAGAAGTGATGGTTGAGATATAATGTTGATATACTATAATCCAGTATTTTCAAAGCTTTGAATAATGTCATATATGAACATTGCTATTAACTTATGCTAGTATTAGAATTGACTCCATTCCAAAGATGAGACACTTGTCTAAGTGAGGTAATGTATTGAATTGTTTTCATTAATTCAAAAATAAACCATTCATTAAATCAAATTATTTGAAATAGGTTATAATTATGTTAAGTATTACAATTATCACACTCCTAATGTGAACTATTTCTAAGAAGCAACCAACTTCTTGGATTTGTTATGTTAGTTGAGCCTCTATGTGAGTTTTATTAGTGTATTGCAATTTTCTTGATCTAATGGTAGAAAAATATCATATGAACATATTAGGGATTACCCTCTTGGTTTCATAGGGCCCAAAGTGTAGAATTAATAGCCTCAAAATCCTTACCTTTTTGTTGGCCAATCCCTACAAACCCCGATTTGGTAGATCAAACCTTGAAATGAAATAGAAAAGCATGAAGGAATGAAGAATGCATAATATGCAATGCTGCAACTCACCAAACCCTTGAAATAAATGCTACAATATTGTATGAAATGGATATCATGAATATAGATCTTGGCTCTTAATTGAATGCTTGAATGCTTGACTTAAATGCTTGCTTGAATCATGAAAACATACATCACAAATGTTAGCTCAAAAACAAGCGTGATGTATGATGACTTTTACATGATGCTTATATCTTGAATTGATGGTTCAAAGTGCTTGATAATAAACCCTTGAATTCTATTGAATTCTTTTGAAAGTTCTCCTATCATAACTTGATGACTTGTAAGCTTGCTATGAGAAAACATGTGAAGTAACCTTTTTGTTTTACTTATTTATGCCAAATTTCCAAAAATTACAACACTACAAGCTGACATCAAATCTAGGAGAATATAATACCGACAAGAATTAAATTCAAAATAGGTCCAAGCTAAAGTGGGACTCATCCACCAGTTGAGGCATATGAGTCCCAGTAGCCTAAGCTTGGGACACAAATTTCAAGAAATGTTAAGGTCTATGCCATATTCAAGATCAGGCCTTGAAACCTAGGCCATACCCATACGACCAAGGTGGAATATGATTCCTAGATCACTAGATCACTAGATTTGGAACACACAACCCAAAAATATGAATTATGATTGGTAATCAGTTAAGTTTTTGGATTATCCTCAAAGAAATGCATTAAATAAGGCTTTTGATGAAAAATAGGACCAAATAAGGCATAAAGAAGCCTCATTTTAGCAAGGAGGGCCCAAACAAGTGTCAAAATTTAAAGGGATACATATTTCTACACTAAAAACATATTTCAAATTCTAAATTTTGTAAGATTCATTTCAAAACAAGATAGAAATGTGTAGAAACTATTACAATCAGCTCATTTATCTATATGAAAAAGAATTAAAACATATGGAAACCCTACATTTGCATGAATCTCCTATTACTTAACATTGGTAATTTTAATTACTCATTCAATTTACCATTGGTAACTAGTGAAACCAAATGCTCTCCTCCTCTTCATATTGATATCAACCTCTTCATATGATGTGTGATTTTCATTACATTAATCATTCAGATGTGGATTAATTTTAGAACCTACAAAACCAATCTCATTATTTCTTGCATGATTATTTATTATTATTTTAAGTAAATATTATTTCTTCATCACCCTTTTTTCTCTTTTCGCTATTGTCATTATCATCATCCTTGCCTTAGTTACTCCATAATTTGCAACCATAATTACTGTAAAATAAAAAATATTCACTTGAGAAAATGGTGTGAGCTTCTAAATACAATAAATTTTATTTCGTGAGAAAACAACATGCACAACCCAAATATCACCAAATTGGGTTTTCATCAGAAAATAAAACCACATGTTGGGTTTTTATAGTTTCAAATAAATTTATTTCTTAAATTTATTTTTTGAAGTTGTCATGTTCAAATGACATCTAATTATGAGGAGTTTTTAGGAAAATACATGCTGAAAAAGTTGATGCAAGTTAAAAGGAACATTATCAAATTTTCATCCAATGAAATAGTGTGATAATAACATGTCTTTGATAGTGGATACTAAATTGGTAATGTTTTGGAAGAACCTTTTGATTTATAATTTGGAGATATAATATTTTGACTTAATATGGATTTAGCCTAAAATATTTTCTCAGTGTTTTTCATTGATGACAAACTCTATGTCATCAATGGGATAATAAATAATACAGTCTTTGAGCTGAGGCAAACAATTAAATCATGAAACTAGAACATGTCAAGTGATTACAAATATGTGTCCAAACGACAATGTTTATACCCAGACACCTTGTTGGTGTTTAAAAATGCAACCCAGCTAGGATTTGCAATTCTCTAAGAGGTAGCCATCCTCCTTTATAAAGAACCACAAAGCCTAGTGGCCAACTGATAGGAAATGGAATGGATACACATTTCTAATACCCTTCAGGCTCTGTAAGACCTAGGGGGGTAACCCTTTAGTAACATCAAACAATCTAGACACACAAGTCACAGGATATTGCTTAATAGATGATGCTCTCACATAAATATGCTAAGAAACCCAAAATATCACTTAACATTGGCAAGATATTGAATGAATTTCACTAATCAGCAAGGAGAACATGATAGACACAACTGTCCAAACAATAAGAAAAAGATTGATTTTACATTTAAAATTTTGTTTCTGAGATGCATTAAGCTGCAAGATAAATCAGTGTCAATTCTGGGCCATGGAGTCAAATACATAAGACAAATTTATCAGCAAATGGCATTCAACCAGTGGACTTAAAATTGTTGATGCTTTGCATCAACTGTTAGTGTCTTACACCAACAATCCCACTCCTATAATCCATCAAATTCTCCTTATCAAACCCAACCTGCACACTTAAAATCACTATTATCTGCTCATAGTATTTAACCATTTCTTTGAAAGAGACCCATAAACAAATAACACAATCTCATGAAATTTGAGATGATAAAATCAAAATACTTTGTATTATTGAATTCATATGATTTAACTATACAAGTATGGAGACAAATTGAAGATATTCATGAAAATGCAAAGACATTTCATGATTTATTTACACAAACTGGCTGTATTTGCTCATAAAATCAGAAATTACAGCTTCTAGACTCAAAAATAACTGACTTAACAAACCTCTATCTACCTAGCCCAATACAAAAACTTAGAATAGTTTACAATGAGAAGAGAACAACAAATATAGAAGAATGGAGGAAAC
This sequence comes from Sequoiadendron giganteum, assembly GCA_007115665.2. Taxonomy (NCBI): domain Eukaryota; kingdom Viridiplantae; phylum Streptophyta; class Pinopsida; order Cupressales; family Cupressaceae; genus Sequoiadendron; species Sequoiadendron giganteum. The sequence continues at coordinate 567,199,993 of CM021104.1, forward strand.
AGAAGAAGCCCTAAATTCGAATCTGTTGCAAACACATGGTAGCTTCATTCACCGTTGATCAATCTGAAAAAAATATCTTCTCTTCTTCCTACAACAAACCTTACCTCTCAAAACAACATTTCATCATCATTGCCCAGCAACAAAAAATCTGCCCATGTGGAGATTCTCATTATTTCATCCAGCTGCTCAAAAAACCTCTTCCCGTGAAAACTGTTTCAGCATTTTGCTCTTCATTTGCTGCAGTTTATGTTTCTTCAAATATTAAAGTTTCACAATTTTAATACTTGGGCTCACAACACTCCCAACAAATAAAATATTTATTCACTTTATGCAATTTCTCCCATTCCATTTTATTTGCAGCACATTATTTAACTTCCCAACAATAGTTCACCCAGTGAATAATTATTCACCTCTAATAAAAGCTTTCTATTTTTAAAAAATCCTCATTCAAGTAATAAAGTATTAACTGTTCAGTATTTTAAAATATTTCACCCATTTGCTATGTTTGGTTAAAAACTAATTTACCCCTACTTCATTTAAAATTCTAAAACCTCACCCAAGAAAATGAAATGAAATGGGCCCCACCCCCATTTAAAAAATATATGATATAAGCCTGCCAAAAAGATTAATTTATTACCCCCTTTCAAATTTTGGGCTCCCTTATATTTCTTTACTCGTGCATTCAGCATACCTACGGGCCCACCTGCCATACAAAGCAATCTTGCAAACCACACAACAATTTTATGATGTCACCAAAAGTTGGGCGAGGTCTGTGAGCAGTGGCGAAGATTCATCCCTTATTAATTTTTTGAAATTTATTAAAAACGGGCTCCTCCCGTGTTCTTGCACACCTAGTAAGAGTTTTGCTTGCGTCAACATTCCTCTTGCGAGGCTTGGGAGAATTGCCTTGATTTTGACTTTTTGAACTCCCGTGCTCATTCCATGGCCGCACCTCCCCTTCACTGGCCACGTCCACTCTTCACTGGAGTGTGAACCCTTGTCCACCACTGGTCACGAGCCTTATTCACCTTGCAACGGGCTCCTCCACGCTATCTGTGACCCCTGCTCCACACACTTCCTCACCTGGCAGCACCTTCGTGACTTCCCTTCACTAGCCGCAGGTCTTCTGCATGCTTGGCCGTGGGCTTTTGCTCTGGCTACATAAGCCTCCTCCATACTCTTCCTTGCTTGGTTCCTATCCTCCATTTGTTGTTGGTTTGTGTTTGCAAGAAAGTATCTAAGGCCATCTTCACCTTTGTGCGTAGCCTTTGCTCCATGGTGACCAACATATTCTCCCTCATGGCACGGGATGTGTCTTCATTTGGTGCAGGTAGAAATCTCCCACACTCTCTACTGGTCGTGGGTCTGTCAATTGGCAGTGTGACGCTCCATCCTGTAGTGTGTGCGGGTTCTCCATCCTCAACAATAATGGTGGTTGTAGGTCTCCCCTCCTTTGGCTGGCGTGGGCCATCCCCTTGTTGTGCGTGGTGGTCCACATTCATTGGCCATATCCACCTGACCAATGCACAGGCCTCCTCAAATTTACTTCTCCCAACAAAAATGGACGCATTCTGCTCCAGCGAGTCATGCCCCTCACCTAGTCCTAGTGTGAGCTCCTTGACTCCTCTGCAAAACTGAGTCTCTCCCAATAGCAGGCGCACCCACCTCTGTTTGACCATTGCATTTTCTTTAAAGTCTCCAAGGATTCTATAAACAAGATCATGTTATGCATATGTTGTTGGTAGCATTCCATTCAGCTTGGTCTGGTGGCTGTAGATAGAGTCCCTCCATTATTTATTCAAACCTTCTCCTCTTTCTAATGCACAAAAAGGCATTTGTTCTCAAGTTACTTTTAATGGAAAGTTTCCAAGACTTGTCAACAAACCCATTTGTATGGTACACTACCCTCTCTGTAAACCTTGAAATGAAACCAACAAAACACTATGCAACACTATCATCAATGTGTCTTCATAATTTCAAGAAGTGTGCTTATGTGAATTAGTAACATTCAAAACTTTCCAAATGTCTCCATCTATAGAAGGCCATCTAACTCTTTTATACCCAAATCAAATAAAAAGCTAAATAGGAGATGAGTGAAAACTTCAAGCAATTCACAAACATGTGCAATAATCAAATTGTCAATGATAATTTTCAATCTTCCAAGAGGACTAAGATCATCCTCATCAAATTTTTGTGACACATGCCCATCAAGAAAGTCATTTCTTAACACTGTGCCCTTATCTCTTTTCTTATTACAAGGAGCACCACTTTTTATTTTCATATATGTCTCATCGTCAGTTTCACTGTATTCCTTGTGATCATCTTGCTCTATTTAATTCACAATAATTCACATGAAGTGATTGCCACAATGCAACATTCACAAAATTATAAAAGTGCAGAGCACGTCGGGTCTCATGTGGGCCCGACTAAAACATTTTTCATTTTCAAACAACTTTCACGCTCAACTTGACCTAACAAAACTTTTGAGTACTTCATAAGTTGAAGAACGAACTGGGTCTACATCATAAACTATTTTTTGTCCTTTTTGGAAAACGGTCAAAACAGGTCAAGTTGCCTCAGGAATCAACTGGGAAACTAGTCAAATGACCTTCAGGAGACATCAAAACTTGCAAGAATATAGTCATTTGATCCAAAAGTATAGTGCAAAAGACGGCTCAGAGAAATCAATCACGAGGTGAAAGATATTAATCGTCAAAGCTACGCAATTGAACCTTTCTGAAACAATAGTTGTTCTGAACTAATTGAAACTGACTTGACTGCCAATTTGTAAATATAACAAATCAACCCTTGACGAGCTGCCATCAGACATAGTGGAACATTACGATACCCTGAGTATGTGTACAAAATGAACTTCTTTGAATCATCATCGATCAGAAGATACTAATGGTTGAAGTTGGCCTCTCAGAAAAGTTGTCAAGAATGCAGCTGCAAAACAAAACAAACTACATTTGGTTTCGATATGGTCAAAATAGCAAATCAGATCATGAAGTTCTGCAAAATGACACCCGATATCATTTAGGTATGGAGAATATGGAACAACATTCGTTCTAACATGAAAGTGAACTTGTTGCAAAAACCAAGCTCAAACAGGAAACTATTTCGCAAATTGACAATCTGCAAGCAACAGAACAGTGCAAAAACCTTCGAGCTTCACTTTTTGAAACTCTGTCAAAACTTATCATGGGAAGCTAAAATTTGACATGTTTTCTCACATATGTCTACTGAGTATGTCTGCAAATGGGTTTTGCACGACAATCAACAGGCTTTAAAATATAAGCCTCCAAAGCGGGTCAGTCAGGACTGATTGTTTAGGTGCAGTTTTGAAAGTGCGGAAGCAAAATTTTTGAAATAGGCATCTCAAATTTGCAAAATTTGAGAGTGCCAACAGTGGCTCTGACTGGGGAAATATGCCCCCTATGGGTATACCAAGATTCGATATCTCTGGAGAGTAGACCAAATGTTGTTTTCAACAGTTGCCTTCAAACTGCTCCCCTATGCAACTTTTATTTTTCAATTTCATCTGATGACCCCATGTCACCAAATGAAAAATGGGGATCAACATTTACCTCTATCAAACACCAATCTGTTAAACGAACTGATCTCCCTCCCTCTATTCTTATCTCTTTCAAACCAAACGAACACTAGTGACTACATCTTTGCGAACAAAATAATGTGGTGACCACTGAAATTTGCCTGATTACAAACACTGCCACTACTATCTTTGTCATTCTTCATTACATAATTAGTCACAAATTGCAAGCTTCCATCATCACATGACATCTGTGTGTTAAATTTATCATATGTAATATGCTTAGATTGAAAATAATATTTCTTGTTATTAATCTCATTGTCATGTTCCATAAATATACTTTCCAGCTGAACTGGAAACTGAAAAAATTCAAATTCCCCCAAGTAGCTAACACTAGGATGTTCAACCTTATCTACAACATATGTTTCAAATGTAAAACAGTCATAAGAGGTTCCCTCAAGGAGTTCATCAATGTGTTCTTTCGTTTGCTCAAGACCACATTCCAACCATGTGTGAAATGCATTATCAGAACTCTCAATGAAGAGTGGGTTATTCCTCCACCAATAGGTTTCATCATTTCTTATCTCCAATGAAGATGGAGGCTCATCAAACAATGGATTTTCCATTATATTTATTTATGACATAAGAGTCTCAGCCTCCTCAGCATGAATGTCTAAATCCTTCAAGTAATCACTGCACACAAACTTGTTGCAATCACTAGAAGAGCAGGTAGACAAATCTTCAAATTCATTCCCATCCTTAGTTTGTTCAGTACACACATCTAACATTTCTGCCATATCCACATAATCTGGGAGTGAAACCATGTCTTCCACATCTTGCATACTAACATCATCCTCATTTGATATAAAAATTTTCAAGTCTACTTCATTCAGGCTAGTATGGCCAGCATAAGAAAAAACAACATGATCACCAATAGTTTCATTACATGATGTAATATGCCAAGTATCTAAAACTATTTCTATCTCTGTTTCACATAAACCATCATGAGCGGCAAAAGCATAAACAGGTTCATTTCCTTCTTCATCATTATAAGGGCATTCATAGCCAGTAGAAGAGTAGTCAATTTGACCTCCATCAGTATCCCCATCACAAGATGACTTATCACTGCACAAACCATGCTCAGATTCCTTAGAGTAGGTTCTTGAACTTTCATCTTTGATGTCTTGTTCACTAACTTGAAGAGGAATGTCATCAACATTTGTATCATCTTCACAAACCAAAAGAGGACATGCAAAGATGTCTTGTACCTCTTTCATTTCTTCATCACACAGGATATTGCAAGAAAAAATTTCTTGCATATTCATTTGTTCATCATACCATGTATCTTTCTCATCATTACTACTGCAAGGATCTGCACATGTGCTGATTGTAAACTGATTGCAGTTAGTGTCCTCATTCATACAACAAACATCTTCATTTTGAGACACTATATTTTGTCCAGATTGTAAACTGATTACAGTTATTGGAGCAGCAACATCATTACCCTCTTGACAAGAACTATTTCTAGCTGATCCATGAGTTCCTTTCTCTTGAGGTGTGTTAGGATGATCAACACTTACAACCCTATGTCCTTTCATCATTGAAAACCTCAAATTGTTTTCAATGTCTATAGCCATTTGATATGCTTGGATCAGGGTTGTAGGCTCTTTATCCCTCAACAGATAACTCATCATTTTGTCAAATGCTCCCAGGTACACAACCAAACATTCAGCATCATTTGGCCTTATGTTCTCCGGGATCTCTCTTATGATCATTGAAAATTTGAGATTAAAAGATGGGACTAACTCATCTTTCTCTTTCTCCATGTTCATGAACTTTTTCCTTATTAGAATAGGGTTAATCCTTTCTCCAAGCTGTTCCATGAACATTGTCTTGAGCGCTTCCCATAAATGAACAGAAGAGGCTGGTAAATAAGAGAACCACTCTCTTGCATCTCCTCTCAAGGACTAAACAAATAACCTCATGATCACATCTTTGTGATCAATTTCATAATCATCCATCACATTTCTGAACTCTTGCAAATGCTTGTTTGTTGATTCAGCCTTATCACCAATGAACCTTGGTAACTTATTTTTGACTTTAGCTGGAATGGCATTTGGATAACCACTAAGGTTACTGAAATTGATAGCTCTGTACCTTCTAGTGCTAAAACCTCTTTGGTAATTTGGCTAGGACTGATCACAAACCATAGTTCCATCTGGAACCATACTAAGGTGCATGTATTGAGGCATCTTGAAATACCTCTTTCAAATTTTACATATCAACTCTACAGTTGATCATTCATTGCCCTATTTCTACCTTTCACCATGATCTTAGAATACCATAGTGCATGATTCATATGCATTTACACATAATATCTATTTAGTGGGAAAATTTAAAAAACATGCATACTTCTCCAACAAAGTACATAGTCTGCAAATTACAACTCAGAAGTATGCAAACTAAATATTACTATTATTTCCCTCTTTTAGTGCTAATCACTCAATAGGGAACCAAAGGTTTTTCTAAGATGTTCAAATACGGTTTTCATATACAATTTCTTGAAAACCAAAAGTGAAGAATACCTGGAAACTTTTTAGTTGCTGCAAATTGTCTTCCTGCCTAGTAAGATTCGTAGATCTGGAACTTTCTTCAAATCTTCAACAGGTTCTATCAAATAGAGTTGCCATCTCTTTTCACAGAGGACAAAACTTCAAGCAGTATGAAGCTCCTTTACACATAAACTTCTTTCTCTGAGTTCCTTTGCACCAGCAGAGCACCACAAATTACAAAATTGTTTAGGTTCACTGCAACACTTTCTTCTCTAGGGTTGAAATCCTTCCAACTTGAAAAAAGCTAGAATGACAAATAATAGTATGACTATAACTGTCTGCAATTGGAGATTCAAAACCTTCCCCAATGGAGTCGCCATTCTGTTGGTGTTTAAAAATGCAACCCAACTAGGATTTGCAATTCTCTAAGAGGTAGCCAACCTCCATTATAAAGAACCACAAAGCCTAGTGGCCAACTGACAGGAAATGGAATGGATACACATTTCCCCTACACTTCAGGATCTGTAAGACCTAGGGGGGTAACCCTTTAGCAACATCAAACAATCTAGACACACAACTAACAAGATATTGCTTAATAAATGATGCTCTCATAGAAATATACTGAGAAACCTAAAATATCACTTAACATTGGCAAGATATTGAATGAATTTCACTAATCAGCAAGGAGAACATGACAGACACAACTGTCCAAACAATAAGAACAAGAATGATTTTACATTTAAAATTTTGTTTCTGAGATGCATTAAGCTACAAGATAAATCAATGTCAATTCTGGGCCATGGAGTCAAATACTTATATAAGACAAATTTATCAACAAATGGCATTCGACCAGTGGATTTAAAATTGCTGATGCTTTGCATCAACTGTTAGTGTCTTACACCAAAAATCCCACTCCTATTATCCATTCAAATTCTCTTTATCAAATCCAACCTACAAACTTAAAATCACTATTATCTTCTCACAGTATTTAACCATTTCTTGAAAGAGACCCATAAACAAATAACACAATCTCATGAAATTTGAGATGAAAAACTCAAAATACTTTGTATTATTGAATTCATATGATTTAACTATATAAGTATGGAGACAAATTGAAGATATTCATGAAAATGCAAAGACATTTCATGATTTATTTACACAAACCGGTTGTATTTGCTCATAAAATCAGAAATTACAGCTTCTAGACTCAAAAATAACTCAGACTTAATAAAGCTCTATCTACCTAGCCCAATACAAAAACTCAGAACCCTTTACAATGAGAAGAGAACAACAGATATAGAAGAATGGAGGAAATAGAAGAAGCCCTAAATTCAAATCTGTTTTAGACAAATGGCAGCTTCATTCAACGTTGATCAATCTGAAAAAAATATCTTCTCTTCTTCCTGCAACAAACCTTACCTCTCAAAACAACATTTCCTCATCATTGCCCAGCAACAAAAAATCTACCCATGTGGAGATTCTATTATTTCATCCAGCTTCTTAAAAAACCTCTTCCCGTGAAAACTGTTTCAGCATTTTCCACTTCATTTGCTGCAGTTTATGTTTCTTCAAATATTAAAGTTTCAAAATTTTAATACTTGGGCTCACAACACTCCCAACAAATAAAATATTTATTCACTTTATGCAATTTCTCCCATTCCATTTTATTTGCAGCACATTACTTAACTTCCCAACAACACTTCAGCTAATGATAATTATTCACCTCCAGTAAAAGCTTTCTATTTTTAAAAAAACCTCATTCAAGTAATAAAGTATTACCTATTCAGTATTTTAAAATATTTCACCTGTTTGTTGTGCTTGGTTAAAAACTAATTTACCCCTACTTCATTTAAAATTCTTAAACCTCACCCGAGAAAATAAAATGAAATGGGCCCCATCCCCATTTAAAAAATATATGATATAAGCCTGCCAAAATGATTAATTTATTATGCCCTTTCAAATTTTGGGCTCCCTTATATTTCTTTACTCGTGCATTTAGCATACCTTCGGGCCCACCTACCACATGGAGAAATCTCGCAAACCACGCAACAATTTTATGATGTCACCAAAAGCTGGGCGGGGTCTGCGAGTAGTGGCAGAGATTCATCCCTTATTAATTTTTTGAAATTTATTAAAAACGGGCTTCTCCCATGTTCTTGCACACCTCGCAAGAGTTTTGCTTGCATCAGCATTCCTCTTGTGAGGCTTACGAGAATTGCCCTGATTTTGACATTCTGAACTCCCGTGCTCATTCCATGGTTGCACCTCCCCTTCACTGGCCGCGTCCACTCTTCACTGGCGTGTGAACCCCTATCCACCACTAGTCGTGAGCCTTATTCACCTCACAACGGGCTCCTCCACGCTATCTGTGACCCCTGCTCCACACACTTCCTCACCTGGTAGCACCTCCCTGACTTCCCTTCACTAGCCGCAGGTCTTCTGCATGCTTGGCCATGGGCTTTTGCTCTGGCTGCATGAGCATCCTCCATACTCTTCCCTGCTTGGTTCCTATCCTCCATTTGTTGTTGGTTTGTGTTTGCAAGAAATTTTCTAAGGCCATCTTCACCTTTGTGCGTAGCCTCTGCTCCATGGTGACCAGCGTATTCTCCCTCATGGCACGGGATGTGTCTTCATTTGGCACAAGTAGAAATCTCCCACACTCTCTACTGGCCGCGGGCCTGTCAATTAGCAGTGTGAGCCTCCATCCTGTAGTGTGTGCGGGTTCTCCATCCTCAACAATAATGGTGGTTGCAGGTCTCCCATCCTCTGGCTGGTGCGGGCCATCCCCTTGTTGTGTGTGGTGGTCTCCATCTGTTGGCCGCATGCCTCCTCATATACCCGTACCTCTTACCTCCACATTCACTGGCCATGTCCACCTGACCAATGCACAGACCTCCTCAAATTTACTTCTCCCAACAAAAATGGATGCATTATGCTCCAGCCAGTCATGCCCCTCACCTGGTCCTAGTGCGAGCTCCTTGACTCCTCTGCAAAACTGAGTCTCTCCCAATAGTAGGCGCACCCACCTCTATTTGACCATTGCATTTTCTTTAAAGTCTCCAAGGTTTCTTTAAAGAAGATCATGTTATGCATATGTTGTTGGCAGCATTCCATTCAGCTTGGTCTGGTGGCTGCAGATAGAGTCCCTCCATTATTTATTGAAACATTCTCCTCTTTCTAATGCGCAAAAAGGCATTTGTTCTCAAGTTACTTTTAATGGAAAGTTTCCAAGACTTGTCAACAAACCCATTTGTATGGTACACTACCCTCTCTGTAAACCTTGAAATGAAACCAACAAAACACTATGCAACACTATCATCACCGTGTCTTCATAATTTCAAGAAGTGTGCTTATGCGAATTAGTAACATTCAAAACATTCCAAATGTCTCCATCTGTAGAAGGCCATCTAACTCTTTTATACCCAAATCAGACAAAAAGCTAAATAGGAGATGAGTGAAAACTTCAGGCAATTCACAAACATGTGCAATAATCAAATTGTCAATGATACTGTTCAATCTTCCAAGAGGACTAAGATCATCCTCATCAAATGTTTGCGACACATGCCCATCAAGAAAGCCATTTCTTAACCTTGTGCCCTTATCTCTTTTCTTATTACAAGGAGCACCACTTTTTATTTTCATATATGTCTCATCTTCAGTTTGACTGTATTCCTTGTTATCATCTTGCTCTATTTAATTCACAACAATTCACATGAAGTGATTGCCACAATGCAACATTCATAAAATTATAAAAGTGCAGAGCACATCGGGTCCCATGTGGGCCCGACTAAAAAATTTTTCATTTTCAAACAACTTTCACGCTCAACTTGACTTGACACAACTTCTAAGTACTTTAGAAGTTGAAGAACAAACTAGGTCTACATCAGAAACTGTTTTCTATTCTTTTTGGAAAATGGTCAAAACAGGTCATGTTGCCTCAGGAATCAGTCTGGGAAATTGGTCAAATGACCTTCAGGAGACATCAAAACTTGCAAGTGTATAGTCGTTTGATCCAAAAGTATAGTGAAAAAGACTGCTCGGAGAAATCAATCACGAGGTGAAAGATATTAATCGTCAAAGTTGCCCAACTGAACCTTTCTGAAACAATTGTTGTTCTGAACCAATTGAAACTTACTTGACTGCAAATTTGTAAATATAGCAAATCAACCTTTGACGAGTTTCCATCAGACATAGTGGAACATTAAGGTACCCTGAGTACGTGTGCAAAATGAAATTCTTTGAATCATCATCGATCAAAAGATACTGATGGTCAAAGTTGGCCTCTCAGAAAGGCTGTCAGGAATGCAGCTGCAAAATAGAACAAACTGTATTTGGTTTCGATCTACTAAAAATAGCAAATCAGATCATGAAGTTCTGCAAACTGACACCCGAGATCATTTAGGTATGGAGAATATGGAACAACATTCGTTCTAACATGAAAGTGAACTTGCAAAAACCAAGCTCAAACAGGAAATTGTTTCGCAAACTGACAATCTGCAAACAGCAGAACAGTGCAAAAACCTTCGTGCTTCGCTTTTCTAAACTCTGTCAAAACTTATCATGGGAAGCTAAAATTTGACATGCTTGCTCACATATGTCTATTGAGTATGTCTGCAAATGGGTTTTGCACGAAAATCAATAGGCTTTAAAATATAAGCCTCCAAAGCGGGTCAGTCAGGATTGATTGTTCAGGTGCACTTCTAAAAGTGCAGAAGCAAATTTTTTGAAATAGGCATCTCAAATTTGCAAAATTTGAGAGTGCCAACACACCTCCCTTGGCAATAGTAATGAATGATCAAATCTATGATGTAAAGTATTCAAATAATGAAATCAACAAATATAATAAAGAAAGAAATCATTAGAATGTACTAGAAATATTACTAAAGATAAGATTCATCATGTAACTTCTAAACATACTACAACCAGTAAGAGATGATGAGTCATACATAGAAATAAATCCAATGCTATTGAAATGGTTTGATTTTCATAGAAATGCTTCAACCTTCATAACACCTCTTAGAATGCTTGACATGTGATCTACTTATACATATCCATAACATAACTTATTAGATGGGAAGACATATAGGTATATAACAAAAAATAGTAGTTATGCATCCTTGTACAAAATATGTCATGTGTAGGATAAAAATTAAATAGTGTTTTAGATCTGTATATCTCTCAATCTTATGCTACTTAGTCTCCAAAACGATTGAACACATGATGAATTCATCTAGAAGTTCATATAGAGAATTGTTTGATAAAATTAAATCTAGACCTTGCAACACAAAAGTACCTGTAAATATTGAGATCCATAAATATCACTACATTCAACATCAACAATCATTGTTCAACTATACAACGAAATAATTTATCTCTTCATTTATTAATATTTATGATATATTTAACTTTCGATTTAATTTAATTTGCAGCCCATCAATAACTTAGTGTATGTTTTTCCTTTGCAAACATGTTATTTTCTCCCCCATATTTTAAAATATAAAATTTCTGTTCACTTTCACGTCCTTTTCCCTCCATTCTCTCACAACTTTATAGATATCTTTTCCTGGCTCTAAAGTATTTTATTGACTCTATGCCAACTCAATAAATTAAGGTAAAAAGATTTGTATCGAGATAAAAGAAAATTAGAATCCTTTTATATTTCACAAATTTATAAGCACAATCTCTGGCATAGATAAACGTGGGTGGCTTCTCGGAATATGTTGTGGTTAAACGTCAAAGATATGTAAAACTTTTACTTGATAAGGAATAACATTAGCACTTTATTTCCTTATTCGTGTGGAATAAAATCATCTGTTCAACGTAAACCTTATCGAAGGTCAATTTATACTCTTTGTCGACGCTTAAACATATCGTTATTCTCCCACCACCCGCAATACTTATCTTTCAGCAAGAATAAAATCACCTTTTCCAAAGACGTCACTGACATTTTCCGATAGGGAGACAGGAATGTGTAGCTGTAAATTGTGGATAAGATGTTATCCCTTGAGAATATTTTGAACAGTTTTGGATTCCTTTTCTTCTTTGTTCCAAATGTCTATAAATTGATCTAAACAATGTTCAACATACAATTCAAACGTATTCCTTTCTTTTAAAGGATGATATATATATGTCTTTATGTTTGTACAGCTTGTTGATTCGGCTCTATACATGGTTTACCTTGTCAAACGTTCAAAGAGAGCTGTTTTCTACTCCCCTCAAAGGCTTCCTAAATCTCAGAATAGCGGCGAAATCTTTTCCTTTCTGATGGTTTGGGGAGACCCTTGGGGGGAGGAGAAAGCTTCTCTCTGATTATCTTCACTCATCAATGGTATTCTCTTCTTCACAAACATGGTATGATCTAAGATAGTTGTTTTATCTTCTGATCTTGTAGAGAAAGACTCATGTCGTCTTTTCGCAATATCTTTTATCCATCTTTTCATGAAAGCGTCTGCATGCATTAAACTGCCGTACCAGATTCTTCTGCCATTCTGTTTCTATTTTTATAACTGGAATTTAGTGTTACTTGTATTTACAGAGTAGATAGGCAATGGAATGAAAGTAAATAGCGGGACACGTTATTTCTTATGTGGAGCTTTCTCTCTTAAGCTATTCTGGAGATGGGCATGATAAAATTCATCATATTTGTATTCTTATTGGTTAGAAATAGTTTAATGTGGGTTTATACTTAGTAGAACAGCAGGAAATGCATTTTATCGTAAGCAGACGATTATAAGATTATCATATATTATGAATTTAAAAGTTAGAGAACAGTATGCACCTTGTTTTCTTTCATGGGTTGTACTTATAGTGAGTGAAATAGTGGTCTGATAGGGTATCTACTATTTGTTGCCTTGATGATATTATAAAAACTGATAGATGCATAGGAAAACAGTTCAGTAGGTTTCTACTTCAATAGGAAAGGAAAGGAAAGGAAAGGTCCTTTTATAGTCCACGATACCGGGCAGTCTGTTTTTGGGTCTACAAATGGCTTGCAGTATATGGGACTCCTCATACTCCCAATATGAATGAGGCAGATGACAAAAGCCAAGAAAAGACGGAAGCCACAGATAAAAATAATAATATAGAATAATTGATTCTTTTATAGAGGACACCAATCAGTTGAGGCAACTTAAGATATAAATTACTTAACCATCAGTTAATAATATAAACTTACAGAGGAGGGCTGCTAAATTATATGGGATGAACACTACTATAGTTGTATGTGTTTTGTTATCAATAGTTACTTTTAATAGTATGTAGTCTTTATGATTAGTTTGTTGTACTTCAACTCATGTTTTTATGGGTTTATTTCTGTTGTGTATTAATTTTTTTATTTTCAAATTTTAAATTCTTTATTTTGAAATTTTAGAATTTTATTCTATAGAAAAGTATTTTTAGTGATTTAATTATATTAATAATTAAAATATTATGTTAGATGTTTTGTGGTGTGGTATTTATGTTTTGATTTTTTTTATAAAAGTTCTATTATTTTGATTATATTAAATGGCCAGTATCCAATACAAACCAATCCTAGAGGCAAACTAGGGACTCAGGAGTAGTGAGAGAATCAAAAAAGAAAATGGAAACTAAAGTTTAAATAGTTCGACCAACAGTAAAAAACAACAAAAAGAAAGCACGAAACTAGGACCAACACTAAACCACTAGACACCTAGAGGTCTCCTAAAAGCTTGAGACCAGTTTTCACATTCCACTCTTAAGACAGGAACTCAAGCTTGATCTCGAAAGTCATAGGCCCCTGAAGAATGGCCTAGGTATCCTTAGTAACATCACGAGCCTAGGTGTCCACCTTCTTATCCTTCTTTTTTTGCGCTTGACCATCATCCATCCCTTCCACTAGCTGCTTCCCTTGGCTCTTCCTTATCTCATTTTAAAAAACCTGAAGAGTGAGGCTAGTATTCTTCGATGTTTCTCTACTCTAGTCGGTGATAACCCTTAGGCATTGCATGGTCTTCTCCTGGTTCTGGTGTATGGGATCAATTTCAGTCAATAAACTCTTCTTTTCTTCCTCAAACACAACAATGGCCTGAAGATGATCCAACTCTTTTTCCCACCTCTCAAAGGACTTGGCCAAGGAAGTAATCATGTCCCAATGTGTTGTATTCTCCACCTCCCCAGGCCACATAGCCTACTATTCCAAGAACCTTGCCCTCCAAGATTTGGATCCTCTCTTTAGTAGTAACCAACTAATCCAAGTGCCATTTCATAATATCCTTATAAGCATTAATGGTCTCTAAAATTTCATTCAATTTTTTACTTATGGGGTCGGCGGGGATATGAATCAACCTAGGTTATGTACCAGGTTCCTCCAAATTGATGCACAGGTTGGGAGAATTATGAGGGCTAGGGTTAGAAACTAGCGAGGTGTTGGGGACCTCCAAGTCATGGCCCTGAGCTGAGGAGTGAATGGGAGAATTAGCCAGGGTGGGGTTCCATGAATCATCATCATCATTAGAGTTATAAGAATCCCCCAACCTAGAAGAAATGGTCATGGGTGTGGGCTCTAATAGGGGCATGCATTTGATATGGATGGGATGGGTATTATCATTTGTAGATGCTTTACCCCAGGCCCTAGTGCTATAGTGAGTGGTAGGAGGAGTCTCGTCGATACTGACAGAAGCGCTAGGGTCCCTAGGGGGATTAGTGGGGTCCAAAATCATCAAAGTGTTCTTGTCCACAGTAGTAGGGGAGGGAAGCAATGCCTCATGAAACTTACATAAATGTAGGATAAAGCCCTAGTGGAGGGGTAGCTTGTTACTTTTGGCCTGGATATTCTTGACAGACTGCTCAAGCAAAGAAATGATCCAGAAGGGGAAATTCATCTTGATATTGTACCTAACATGATTGAGCATAGGGAAAAGGTGGGCATGGAAGTGAAATAAATTCCCTTCAAGAGTGATGTATCTCATGAGAATTTCAAAAATAACACTCCAAACACCGGGAAGGTTCACGCAATTGAAACCATTATGCAACCTATTGTAGGTACCATTTCACGTCTTCCTGGTAATGCCTCTTCGACCTATGTATATGCAAATCACATCTAGTGAAAGTCTTGTAACCTTAACAATAATCTCATGGGACATCATAAATGAAACACCACCAACAAAAATAGTCCCATTCACCCACGAATTGGTGAACTCCTTGGAAATTCTGGGGTTAACACCCTTCATCCCCTCCACATACGAGGCCAACTTTCCTGTTCAAGAATCACCCAAACCTCTTTGTCCTGCTTCCAACCATCACAAGTAGTAGGTTCATGCTGGACCAAATCCCCTCTTATCGCGACACCCACAAAAATCAGAGTATCTAGAGACACTAATAAAGGAAATGGCTCTTTAGAAACCAGAGCCACAAGTAATAATTAACCATAAAAGAATTCTTATGAGGCTTAAGTTGGTATAAATGATGAGCATGACAACCATCAAAACAAGCTGACAACAAATCCAACACGATCTCAATTGGATAGTCCTTTGACATCATTTTGAATTAATTTTAGTACCTCACTTGGGATATGGCGTATATTATCCTATTTTTCCAAATTAGGAGTAAAAGCTCCTAATTTTGCTAAGGTATCGGTGACTTTATTACCACTCCTAAACACATGATTCACTTTATAATTCCCAAGGGAAATCATTAGATTGTGAACAAAGGACACGGGGTCCTGAAGAGTCCAATAGGGAGAGGAAAGCAGTCTGCATAAGAACCGTATTCCTCGAGTCCCCTTCAATGATTAAGTTAGAAAACCTAGCTTGTGTGGAAATTTTAATTCCTTAGAAGACCGCTGCCACATCAACAAAACTAGAGGATTGAACCCCAAAATTGACTTCATAAGCCATCACAAACTTCCCCCTGTAGTCACGAAAGACCCCATTCCCACCCACCTGACTTGGGTTGGGTTTTGCTAAGCCATCAAAATTGAGCTTCAGCCATCCAGGCTCAAGGGGGGACCAAGGCATACTACATCTATCCAGAGGAATAAGCGAGTTGAGGGAATTAAGGTTCTTAGAAAGATTCCAAGAAGAAGCAATAGAAATCTCTAGATCATTAGGGTTTCTTTTGGGCTTACAAGGGGTTGCAAAGATCAACTCCACAAGCTGACTAATAATTTTATTAGCCACCACCTACCACAAAGAACTTTTTTCTTGAACACTTTGTTATTGTGCTCCTTCCAAAGTGCCTAGCCTTTGGCAAAAAACTATTGCCACCACAACTCGACGAGGAGAGGGTGAGACACTAAAGGGGACCAGTAGTCCAAAATATCATGCACATCCTTTTTCCAAACCCAATAGACTTTGAAACGGGACTGAATTTTCTACCTAACCTACCAAGAGAAGGAGCAATGGAAGAGCAAGTGAGGAATGGATTCAATGTCATTTTCACACAAAAGACAACGGTTCCTTAGTCAAATGCTTTTCTTTTTCAAATTATCCAAAGTGAGGATCCATTTGTGATAGATAGTCAACCAAAAGAATTTGAATTTAAGTAAATTATTTCCACACTAGAGTCACATCCAACCAAACAAAGAGTTCCAAGAACTATATAGAAGGTTGTAGCTATCCTTAACAGAATAGATGCCATCCTTAGAGTTTTTCGAGACCAGAAAGTGAGGAAGATCAAAGATGAAGAACTTGTAATTCTTGATAGTTCTGAGTTCTTCAGTAGCCAACCACAAGTGGGGGTCAAACCAATTAGGGTCAATCTTCCATGTAGGGGGATCAAGAGAGAAATCAATATAATTTGAGACTTTATCACCCAACCAATTAGAAAGGTCTTGATGAATAGCAGATAAAATAGTGTGGATGCCAAGAGCTTGAGAAGAAAACCAGTTATAGACCCAAAAGGAAACCCAAGTGCCCAATCTGACTACCCAAGAGGCCCTAGAAGAAAGGATATTTCAAGTTTTTAAAAGGTTATTCTAGATCATCGAAGTGGAAGGCAGGACCTCATTGCTTAATAAGGAAAGACAATGAAAACCTTGTAGATACTTATCCTTAAGGATAGTAATCCATTCAGATTGATTGTAAAGAGGCTTCCACGAAATTTGGGTGATAAGAGCCATGTTCATCAATCTAGGTTTCCTAAAACTCAACCCTCCATACCATTTCATTCAATCTAGTTTTCCTCAAACCCAACCCTCAATAAAAGTTATATTGTTATATATAGCTAATTTAAACAATATAATATTATCATTATTTGGTATTATTGACTTTCTTATATTATGATTCAATATCTTTCAATATTTTATTATTCTACTTTTCAACATAATATTAGAGCATGTAATATTTATATTCCTATATATTAGAAATTCATTTATGAAAGTTAGAAAGCATGGTGAAATTTTCTAGATAGTGGGATGTAGTTTGAAGATACTTTACCAAGAAGAGTTGAAAATTACAAAGAAAACCATAAATGATTCAACAATTTCATTAGTTAAAATTGTATTTTTAAAAATATGTGACATTTATTACTAGAAGGCCATAATAAATTGTAAATCCTTGTGCATACTTGTGGTTTTAATGTATTTTTTAAAATATATTTATTGTGAATGGATTTTGAAGAGGTTGGAGGTTGATACGAATTCGTATTGTGTGATATAGCTTATTAATTATAATCTAGTGACTATGTCCAAGCATCTTTGGATCTCTATAAGATATAATTTATCTACCTTTCATTTAAACATTCTTGGTAGTGCTTATATTTTTGTAATTGAGATTCATTTTTTCTTATTTTGTTAATTGTACAAATATGGGGATTCTAATAGTCAATATATTTTTTTCTTGTAAATTCTATAACCATAAAGTGAATATTTTAAGTTTAAATATTCATAATTTCCTCATGTGGATTTTAACATGAACTATTAAATTCAAAGTTTATGTTTAGTCATCCCTGTTTTCTCTATCAACATCAGTCCCTAACCACTATTGTGCATAGAACTAGGAAGTTTGAATATATATTGGCATCCTAATAAGGAAACATCGTTGACATTTAAGAGGCTTAGTAAAACACTTCATAAAATAAAATAATGAGAGCATACAATGGTAAGAATTAAATTTACACTCAACATTTTGGGTGGGATTCTCTTAATGTCAACTTGAATTTTTTACCTTGAATATTTTAAGGGAGTTTGGTATGCTTTTTTGTTTTTGTGAGGAGAAAGTGAACTTTGTTTGGTTTATAATAAAAAATAATTGGTAGACAAGTTGGTAAAGTTATTTAGATGAAGGTGAGGATTTGGAAAGTCAAATATCTCAAAGAATGAAATATGCTATAGTTTTTTTGGAACAATATATAAGATATTTATTACAATTGTCTATTTTTTAGTAGAATCAAATACCAATTTTTACATTATTTATTTTCATTATATTATCAAATGTTTATGATTTCAAGGTCATCCATGCTAGTCATGGTAGATATATCAAAGACACTTAAGTTACATTTAGTTTGTAAAAGATAAAGTATATCAAATTAGAGGTTGAAGGCAACTAAGGCTAGATGAGTTTTCACATCTTCAACTAATTTTTTGCTTCATGGTGGTATTTTTTTGAGAAGTTCCACTAAATTTACGTTTATTCCTCGATCTAGGGGCCATGGATGTTTTTTAACCATCAATTATTTAGAATGGAAATCCACACTATGCAGATACATATGCATATAGTATAGATGAAACTAAATATAAATTCCTTTCTAGAAAGTTTTAAAGTTTGTGAATATTAAAAATTATATGAGGTTGATGTGATAACCTGACTGGGAACCATAAATGTAGCTTAATTTGGATGTTCGTCAGATATTTTTACATATTTATGGTTTAGGAGTTTTAAGAGGTAGAAACTAGGAAATTGAAATTTTATCTCAAGAGAAACATACTTATGAGGTATAGAAGGTGAAATAGGAGTAAATTTATCATTTCATATGGTTTAGGACATATAACAACAATTGTCCTTGCTTTTCATTCAAGGAAACACTAGAGATCTAAATCCAATGTAGAAAGGTGAAAGAGATCTTGCAATAGGGTGTCCTAGGGTCTGAATAAAAACTAAAGAGGGGTTCACCACCAAGCTAGGGATTCGAAAGACTAATGAAATGCAAGACCTAATGGTAAAACCTAGAGCAATGTAAAACTTCACTAAATGACCTTAAAATGCGTGTAAATAAAAACAAAAGTTGAGAAATCAGGGATGTGCACCTGGGAATCTATAGAGGCATGGTTGAAGACCCAAAATGCTACAAAAAGTAAAATTAATGCCTATTGGGACTCATACACCAATCTAGGAAATTCAATCCTAGATTAGGGTTTCGGGGTAGGAACATAAATCTAGTAGAGATATGTCTAGAACTCATGAAAACTATAAAATTCACTATACTAGGACTAATAAGCTAGAAGTGCTGTATCAGTACAATTTTACTATTATGGAATACTAGGATATAAATCTGTTCTTCAATCCCTGATCTATCTTCTTGACCTGGTTTCTAGATCTAAATGTCAAATTTTTGCTCTGTGTGTTCTCCAATGATCTTGTAAGTAGGGTGACAACTTGAATGACTTTGCAAACTCAAAAACTTCTTTCCAATCTTGGTCTTCAATATGTCTTCAACCTAGATCTACAAATAACACACCAAAGAGAGGGGAAAATGTTGTTTTGTTAGTGTAAGTGTGAATAAGGTGTAAAGCACAAAGACACTTCTTAATATGACATTATTTCAGAGATCAAGCTAATTGAACTAATTCAAAACAATAATCTACTGAAAGCATCATATTTCTCTCTATCTCCAAAGATTTATTAAATCACTATGGCTCTCAGATTGTGTGAGCACTATAATTGTTAAAATGACAATTTAGAGAATGAGAAGGATGTTGATAATATGTATATGAATAAAAGAAACTAATGCAATATGAATTGACATGAAAATTGAAAAATGTAGGTACAGGAGGTAGCCATGATATGAAAACTTGATGCTTGATGCTTGATGCTTGAATGTTGGATGCTTGGATGCTTGGATGCTAGATGAAATTTTGCAGAGTAAACTTGATAACATGGGATCCTTTTCTTGGTTCAATGAGGCTTTATTTATAGATTTCCTGGCTATAGAAATGCACAGGGATGGCATTGAGAGGCTTGGATTCAATTTGGAGGATTGAATGGTGAAAGATGAAGGAGATTGAGAGAATTTTGGTGATTGTCTCTACCCATGATAACACTAGGCAAGAGAAGAGGAAAGATTGATGGAGGAGGATTGAGAGAAGAATTTGGAATTTGTCTCCAATTTGTCTCCAAAACTTCTCGTGAAGTTTCAAAGCATTAATTTTGACATAATTTTGACATAAATTAGACATAGGATATCTAATTCAATTTTGAGGAAATATAGATGGAATATTCTTTATGCCTTTATTCAAATATTTTGATTTATTTAAATTAGCAAAGGAGGGATAAATAACTTAATAAAATGAATTATAGAAGTTGTTTATTAAATTAAACAGAAGAATATGGCAATTAATTAAAAATGTGTTTAACCTTTATTTAATTAATCTAAGATTGATGTGATAGAATAAAATAGGGAAATGATAATTAAATCAAACAAAGTATTTAATTTTGTCTATTTAATTAAGATGAGATATTTAGAAGAATTTAAATGTGACGTGAATGTGAACTATATAAATAAATAATTCTATTTATTCAATAGTAGAGGAAAAATAGGATAATTAATCAAATAATTCATATTTAATTAATCGGATTCTCTAGACCAATTTTAGGTGTATATAGTTAGCAGAGAGGGGTTTTCCTTGGTCAAATAGCGTTTCAGTAATCAAACCTTGTAATGAAATCAAATAAGATAAAGGAATGATGAATGAATAAAAGATAATCTTGCAACTCACCAAACCCTAGCAATAAAGTATTGAAAACATGTATGAAGTGGCTCCAATAGATGTAGAAACCCTACATCCCAAATATTAGCTCAAAAATAAACATGATGCATGATGACTTTCACATAATTCTTGCTACTTGAATTATGCTCCAAAACACTTGATAATCAACTCTTGAAGACATTTGAATGCTCTTGTAAACACTTGAAGCTCTTGTGAACTCAATTTTTCTATAATATATGAATACCTGAAAGATTAGATTGTTTCATTGCTTGTTAGTAGAAAAATGAGTGAAATAACCATGTATTTATACTTGTTTATGCTAAATTTCCCAAAATTACAACACTACATGTTGACATCAGATCTAGGAGGATAAAATATCACCAATAATTTGAATTAAATTTAATTTATGGCCACACGAGACTCATATTCCAAAAGTGGTGTATGAGTCCCATTAGGCCTAACTATGGGACACAATTTTCAAAAATTCTTAGAATGATGCAAAATCCAAATCGGGGCCCTAAAACCTAGGTGGGACACATATGCCAAAGGTGGCATATGAGTCCCTGATCCCCAAATCTGGGCCACACAACCTAAAATGACATGAATTATGATTAGATGTTGGTTTATATCAAGATTATCCTTAGAAAGATGCATTAATTAAGGCTTGTCCATGTAAAATAAGGCCAAATAAGCCATAAAGAAGCCCAATTAATAATGGAAATCCTAGATTAGTGTGAAATTGTGATACAACACTTTACAACACCAAAAATAAGGAATAATTAGGTTCACTTAGCTCACAAGGGGCCAAGAGCTAATGTGAATGTGTTAAACACATTATGACAGTAAATCAAGGCAACATCAAGCTCAATTTTATAAGGAGAACCCAAACAAGTGTGAAAATGTCATGAGCAATATTTTCGACACTACATTTAGCCCCTACTTTAGTGAGAGAATAAATTTGCTTCAAAATCACACTTAAGTAGATGTGATCACATCAAGAGGGGTTCAATCATACTAATGCTAGTGGGATAGGAAAACACCAACCAAGAGTGTTGCACAAGCCCTCAAGATCGAGGTCCTATAGAAAACTAACATAGGCAAAAAACAACACATGTGAAAAAAATGACATAAAGAGAAACAATAAGACACAAGCATACACTACCAAAGACAAGGAGAAAAAGATAAAATAGAATTAAAAGGGGGGGGATTAAGCTTCGACCATTTTTCCATCATGATATGAATTAGATCTAGGACATTTTTCCAAAAAAAATGCATGCTCACTCTAAGGCAATGGAACTCTAGGTTGTCCGCTAGGTGAGTATCAAAAGAGGTGAGACACATACACATATGACTCTTATGTGCTCACACACATGTGAAAATGGTTATGGTAAAGTCATGCCTAGGTTTGGCTTCCTATTCAACCAAACCAAAGTTATACCTCCTGATAACTTTGATAAGGTGCCACACAACAATGAACTTTGAGCTTCATGAGGCAAGAAAAGCTTCGTATGCTTGATAGTCATGAAAAAACAAGATGGCTCCATAGGCATGCAAAGTGATTTATGCAAGGTGGCCATATAGCATAAAATGTAAATGTAACATAGTGCAAGGAACGTTCGAAGGAGTCTTGC
Organism: Sequoiadendron giganteum; assembly: GCA_007115665.2. Taxonomy (NCBI): domain Eukaryota; kingdom Viridiplantae; phylum Streptophyta; class Pinopsida; order Cupressales; family Cupressaceae; genus Sequoiadendron; species Sequoiadendron giganteum. The sequence continues at coordinate 567,222,607 of CM021104.1, forward strand.
TTAGTTAATGTAAGATCTTTAACTTAGGGAACATTGTGTCTATTATCTCTGAGAGAGGACCAATCAAAGAATAGAAGATTCACACCTTAGGGAATGTAGTATGTTGCATCAAGCCACTAAGAGGAATATAATATGCTAAGATAGATCACACTCTCAAGGGACATCACACCCAATGTCATACACAAATTAATACAAAGTATATGCATGAATACAAGGTATACACATGAAAACATGTAAGTCGCAAAGTATACATTGGAATACACATATAAGCCACAAAGTATACACGTAATTTGTAAAGTATACACTTGAATACATGTAACTCATATCTATTGAACCATGGATTTATAATGAAAATATGGACACCATCGATAAAAATGATTTATTAACCAAATATCCATGTAGGCATACATCAATACATGTCGATATAGGTATAAAATATATACAAAGTAGCCATATAGGCTTATGATAATTTCATATAGGCATACGATGTCAAATATATCCAATACAAAATATATACAAAAATGCCATATAGGAATACAAAAAAGGGCTCTAGAATAAAAAGTCATTTCTTTGCATGTCCTAGAAACAAATTCTTGTCCTTTGCTTGTCGATCGGATGGTGATAGGTCTGTCACTCATTTTTTTTTAGGGCAAGGAGTGCTCTTGGTTGTCCTCCTAGTGTTTAGTTCTTGGCCAAGCTTTATCTATTACAATAAGAAGTAAAGACATTAATATATAAAAATTACATTATAAAAAATGATATATTTAACAAAACAATCACTTACCACCATCTGATGATCACTCTCCTCAAGGGAAATATTCAAATGCCCATGATGAGGCATTTTGAAGCTCTGTAGAAACCATCCAAAGAGAAATTAAACTACAAATCAATAATGGTTTCATTTTTCACTAACTAACAACTATAACAATGAATTTAAATTGAAATTTAGTAATCTGTCTTATACCTCTGTGAGGGGCATCGAGGATTCTATAGCAGATGAAACACCAATATCCATTTCCCTATGAACATTCAAAGGTGTATCCACTTCCAACATATGAAAATAAAACAACAAATTATTCAATCACGAAAACTACAACAACGATGCCCGTCATGACTTATAATGTATGAGATACTGAACAAAATTTTGAGTACTTATTAAACTATATATTTCTTACTATAATTTTTATTATTTTCCCTATCCATAGCTTGTTCGAAAGCACCTATTTTTAGGATTTTAGCTATAGCAACAAGATAGTGAATTGTTTGATAAAATACTTTGGTAGACATGTATGATAGCTATGGTAGCATAGAGAAGGCAGCGAAATATTTAAAAAAATGCCGGAAAGAAATGGGGTCTCATGGTTATGGAATTCCATCACCATGAGACTTCATTTCTTCAAGGCATTTTTTCAAACTACTAACTACCTTGACTATGATATTGCTTACTATTATGCTTTGATAGATTTTTTCCAAGCATCCATAGTTTGTTGGAAAACACCTATTTTAGGCTTTTAGCTATAGCAGCAAGGAAGTGAGTAGTTTGATAAAATTGTTTGGTAGACATGTATACAAAATGTGGTAGCATAGAAAAGGCGGTGAGCTATTTGAAAAATGCCTTGAAGAAATGTTGTCTCATGGTGATGGAATGTCATTCCATCACCATGAGACCACATTTCTTCGAGGTGTTTTTTAAAACTAATCATTGCCTTGTATTTGATATTGCTTACTGTTATGCTTTGATATATTTTTTCCAAGCATCCATAGTTTTTTGGAAAGCACCTTTTTTAGGCTTTTATCCATAGCAGCAAGGAAGTTCAAGTAGTTTGATAAAATGCTTTGGTAGAAATGTATGGAAAATGTGGTAGCATAGAAAGGCGGTGAGTTTTTTGAAAAAATACCTCAAAGAAATGTGGTCTCATGGTGATGGAATAATAGTAAATAATCTATAGCAATGTTGTCTATGAAAAAATGATAGAAATGTTGTCTATGCTATTGCTTACTATTATTCTTTCATATATTTCTTCCAATCATCCATAGCATAGACAAGGAAGTGAACTGTTTGAAATGATGCCTCAATAAAAAGTGGTCTCATGGAATGCCATGACAAGCAAATGAAATTGGCAGCTGCTCCTAGTTATTACTTATGCTATGTGAAGTAATTGCATCATTGCTTATGTTGCCTTTCTAAACTTGACTATATTGTAGTTGAAATTTTGTCATCTATCATCATCTAGTTATTAGTTATGGAATGTGAAGTAATGCTTTGAATTTGAAAGATGTACAATGCAATGTAATCATATAAGCTACACAAATCTGTTAAGTACAATTCATTAGTTAAAATCTTCATTCTATTACTTGTGTGAAGGTTTTTCCAACTCCAATGGCACTCGAAGGTGTTCCCATGAAACCTCCAATATTAGATTACCATTCATATAACAATTCTATTAACATGTAATAAATTTATAATTTTTTACTAGTTACATACCTCAGCGGTAGATGTAGTGGAGTAATAAGAAGGTGTAGTGCTGATGTATCTAGCATGAACACTGTGACCCTAAAATTTTATTACAATCATAAAAATTAATTAGTTATTCTTGAATTTCAAAAATAAAATTTAATAAATTAAATTCATTAACATTCTAACATTTACCTAAGTATTGATTCCATAAGCTTGAATCAAAATTTCAGCTGCCCTCACCATCGCCATAGCTGCATACATATCCTATGTAGTAACCTTCTCAGTGTTGGTGGGGTCATATGTACAAGTCACCCTGCAAACCTGGAACGAATGGGATGGAAGCCTAGCACTTGAAGTCTCCCCTCGATGGCATTTTACTATAGGACTGGCATAATGAATGACACTCTAGGTCAAAGAGGTGATAGCCTACAAAGTTTCTACCTCTTCACTCTCCTTTGCAATGGAAGGTATAAAAATGTGCTTATGATCCATCCTAGTGAGAGCTCATCTCACTTGCTGCCTAGGATCCAATTGTGCAACTAGGTCTATCTTGATCCGACCCCCCACCTCTCCCTTGGAAGTCCCTCATATCAAAATAATTTGTGATTTTATTCAAGATGAACTCACAGTATATTTTCCTCAGGAAATATTGTGGGACTTCACAATTTTTGCATGGTGGGTAACGAAAAACCATGTACCACCTATCCCAAAAATGGTTCCTAATCCATTGGTGGTGGCACCAATGGATAGGAAACCTCTTCACATTGAGGCCAATACTTTGATTTGTGCATGGGTTGGTGAATAATGAGCACAAATCTAATTTTATACATTTTTCACCTTTTACATATTTACATGATAATTTATCTTGGTAAAAATTCCTAGCCACCTTCCTCCTATCATTCCCACAACTTAATTGGTTGTTGATTCCATCTTCATGTTTTAAAAATTCTTTAAGATAATTTGCAAGTATTCTTTTCTCCATGGTTGAACCTGCTAGATTGTTCAACCTCATGATTAACTCGATTTGTTTTTTTTCAATTTCACTCATTAAATTTTGCTAAGTGCCAAGAGTATGTTGAGGGATTAGTGGAGGAGATCATTGTTGTGGTTATTGAACTTGAGGATTTTTTTCATGTTGTTGTTGCTCTTCTTGTTGAGGATTTTGAGGAGGGTTTACAGGTTCATTAACATCTCCTACAAATTCAACATATAAATACTAAAAATAACCTAAAACCAACAAATTCACAAAAAAAAAAAAATCCTTACCTCTTAGACCTCCTTGTCGATGTGGCAAAATCTTGGCGATGAAACAACAAAAATTTGATGAAAAAACTTGCAAGATGACTCCTCGCAGAAAATGACCATGCAAATGAAGGGTTTTGGACGTTGGTAGAAAAAAAACTGTCACAATGAAAATGAATTCGGTTTTCTTTTTTTTCTTTTAATGGCTCATAATGCTAGCACATTATAATGCACTCATGTTATAGGATCGATGTGGTTGAGCCTTAGGCTTGGCACACCAAGCCATATCGTGAGCGCATTATAACATTCTCACATTATGATCTATCAAAACTTTTTTTAAAATTTGGCCACAAATTGGCCCCCATATTTTTACACCTGACCTTTTATTATAGGGGTGAATGTAATGACTATAACCTTTTCACAGGTAACACATATGTTGATCATTACAATAGTGATGAAAATGAAGATACATGGTTTGAAGAAAAAATAGAGAGGCATGAACTATGTCCCTGGGATATCTTGAATGAGGAAGAAGTAGAAGAGATGAGAGAGGTCATTCCCTACCAAGATTTTTTCACTAACAATGATGTAGGTGTTACTGACACCTCATTGCAAATCAGGGGGTAGGATGTTAGAAATGAAGATTTGAGCATTCAGTTTGAACACAGTTTCAGTATTGATGAATCTCCGTGTTGTAGTAATTGTGATGACATTAGATGTGGTCACTCCTTTGTTGGCTCTATTTGTCTTGATGAAATGGAGGTGGAATCTTTTTCTTGAAATAGGGTGTATGAGGATGATAATGTAGATGTATATTTGCTTGAGGAGGAATAATTCTCCTCTCGTGGAGAGTTTTTAGAGTGTGGTAGAAACATGTTAACTATTGATGATGTGAATGAATTTGAAAATATATCTCTATACTCTTCTAGTGATTGTAATGATTTTGAATAGAATGATAATATGGAATATTTGGACCATCATGCTGACGGAGGAGAATCTTTTATGACAACTATGAATGTGTGGCATAATCCCCTATTTGATGAGCTACTATCTCCACTAGAGATGATAAATGATGATCCTTATTGGTGTAGAAATAATCCACTCTTTGTCGATGGCTTTGATGATGCATCTAATATAGCGTTTGAGTATGGAAATGAGCAAATAAGGTAATACATTGATGAGCTCCTCAAATGTATTGCTTTTGGTTATCTTACATCTAATATTGACATAGAAAGTAAACTTGAGAATAAAAATGAGATTGAAGTTTTTGCTTGTTCCTCTAAGGGTTATAACTATCCTTGTGAAGATGATCTGGAAGTACTTTATTCACATGAAATTTGTAGTGATATGAATATTGATGAGGTCACTTATACACAAGTGAATGAAAAAATGACATTGGATGCAAACATGGAATGTAATGAGGACTTTCCATCAATGGAGCATGTTAATTGTGTGAATGATAAGCAATTTGAAGATAAGAATGTATGTGTTCAGTGGGTTGATCCTGAGCACAAAGCTAGAGATGATGAAAGGGAAAATGAATGTTCGTATCTCCTTATTGTTAATAATTGTTTGTGTGAAGAAGAAATTAAAAATTTTGATATAAATGAAAAGGATGATGATGTACTCATGAATGAAGGAAGGCTCTCGTTATTGAATGATCAGAATGATAATCATGAAAATATTATAGAACTTGAATCAACATCATTACTAGCTAATAATGTTGCAGAATTTGTTGGTTTACCTTATATTACACAAGGATTTACCTTTTCACATGAGTATCTCTTTGATGATCCTATGAGTGTTTATTTGTTTGGGCCTATTCCTAAGGTATTTCGCTTTGAGTTGAATGGTGATTTGGAGAATGAGTCATAATATGTTACTAAACCTGAGATGAATGTATTTACCCAGTTCTGGTATGTTAATGATGCATATGACTTCTATTCTCATCATACCAAGGAATGCTTTGATGTAGCATAGTTTAGGTATGTTCCTATGTATTATATTTTCCCTTTTTATGCATCTAAGGGTTGTTTGCATGGTACACACTAGAGTGCTTATGAAGGTTTTAAGTTTGATGTGCAAACTGGGTATGAGATCAAAGCCTATGATTTTATTGACTAGGTTGAATATGAATTTTTCACTTTCCCTTTACCAATCAAGTATGGTTGATTGTGTCACTCAAAATAGAATTGGTGGCTAGGAAATAATTGGTACAACTATTGATCCATTACAAACATCAGAAGATAAATTTTTTGATAGAGGTAAAAGTTGGCATTAAATTTTCGGGGCCTGGGACCACAAATTTGAGGAGTGAATCTTATGAAGATGCATAAGAAAGCTTCTTAAATTCCAGGAGATATGCACTGTATAGACCTATAATTAGTGTATATAGGTTTGGTGTGTTTTCTTTCAGTTGTGTCTATTTAACTTGTCCTGGTAGGATCTTGGGTTTTTGTCTCTCTATTTTGGTCTACTTCACCATGAGATCTTGTTTATCACCATACCCACCAAGGGTATGTGTCCTCGAGCATGAGCCACTGGTAGAGCACCTAGACTTTGACTAAATTTGGCTAAATTTTGATTTGGTCTCACCTTGTCATGATTTTGAGCTTCTGTGATAGGGCTTAGGGTTTTAGGTTAAAAAAAAAGAACCTCACTTTAAAATTGTATAAATCTTAAGCCCTCTTTTTAAAATTTGTATAGTCATGTACATTGAACATTGTAATTCTTTGTTGACCCATCACACCCGGTTACCGGTCACTTAAGTTGTAACTTGAGTCATTCGCACCATTATTTTTAGCGGCCCCTTGGGTTAGGTTTCTTGGTCACTACGTGTCTTTTCATGAATGATTTAAAATTTGGTCTATGGTCAGGCTAAGGTTTCTTATTAAACAACATAGGTCTTATGTCTTCATTCGTAAGGATTGCACCCCATAAAACCTAGTTGGGTACCTCTTTTAAGACTAAAATTTTTGGCATGTGCATATATGAGATTTCATGGTGGCTATTTCATCATTAGAAGTTGATAAGGACTATTACCCACATGCCCATCTTATGTTATTTCTTGTTAGTTTACTCACACAGGCTAGCAGGCTTAAGCCACGTTTCTAGTGCTTAGCTAGGCCTAGTGTTTTTATTGAGGACTGCAAGCAGTATCAAAGGGAATCAATAGTGATCAATGAATCATATGGAAGCATGACGATCATTCCCCACACACGTGTTCCAGTTTATTCTTCATTAAAATATTTGAATGGGCTGGTGGGCGATTGCCATGTGTCATGACAGGTGGTGGGCCCAATTTTTCCAAAGGTTTAGTAGATGAAGCTTTGAGAGAGATCAACAACAAGTATCTCTACATGTTTCTTCATGAAGGTCATTCCACGTGCACCCATTCGTTCTACATATTCAGGTAAAATGGTCACATAGGAAAGCAGGCACAATGACATATGTTGCTCCATGGAGGGACCCACTAGGTTTTAGAGATGACGAATGCTCTAATAAGGATTGAGGTCGGTGATTGATGGCAGGTGATGTGGGACTATCTTGACCACTCCCCGCTATCCCATGGGAGGCTCGCTTGTGTCTCTCATTTCTCAATGGGAAAGCGGGTGACTGCTGCATGGATTACTTCAAAGGCTCCAATTGAACTTTAGCAGAGATAAATTACTTCTAAAATTTGGTCGAGACTCCACTAAGATATAAAAAATTTCCAAATTAGAACTAAGTCTTTGGCACACATTCAAGATTTGGGAGCTTCTTGTGGTTGCGATTGTCAATTCTATTAGGCGTTGGTACACATGGGATGGATAAGTTGAAGCGGGTAAATGTGACACACCATGTTTCATCAGGTGCTAAATATGTGATTAATTATGTAGATGGAGTGGGTGTTTATCCACTTGAGTTCTCTAATTAGGGAAAAGGCATCAAGCACATGCAAAATAATTTTGGCATAATTAATCATTCTGATTGAATATTCGTTGATCCATCTCAATGTGTGATCGACGACTGAGATTCAAAATCAAAGTAGCTAGTTGCCAACTCTCTTATATGAAATATCTTTAAAAATTAATTAATACAAATTATAGTTGATCTATTTAAGGAAGATTTCTTGCTTATTATCCTCAACATTTTTTGTCTACTATAATTGGAGAGTCTAGCAATGAGCATATGAAGTGTTGTTTGTAATTGCAGAGTTTGAGCTAGCTATTTTATGTAGAGGGTGGTGTCTTTGTCCTAAAGAAATTTTGTGAGTTACTCTATCACGAATGGGTAAGCTGAGCATGTCTGTTAGCCCAGTGGTAGAACCTTTTTTTTTTTAAAAGAGCTGCAAACCTTGGCTGGTTTAGTAAAATCATTTTTGGCTATTACCCTTGTGCTTAGGGCTCAATTGTTGGGGTTTAGGGTTTTATTGCCCTTGTTTAAAATTTTCACATCTTTTGGACCCTCTCGTTATTTTTTCATGTTGACCTCTTGCTCTAGGTAGCCGGTTACGTAAGTCATGGATGAATCCTTTTATGCCATGCATGAACTGACCTCCTTTACCTAGCCTGACAGTATTTTTTCGAGTTGGGACTTAATATTAATCTTCACCTAATGTCGGATTGATAAATTTCAAGATTTTAGATTTAGCTCTAAATTTTATGTCTAAAGGGTCGCCCCCTCTTTGCCTAGATTGTCCCCTTTTATAAATAAAATTGTTGCATGTGTAGGCTTATGGACTATCAGATTGATAGATGTGATCCTGACCATTCCCTGTTGGCCTCATGGGAATTTCTTACAATGTCACTAATGTATGGTGAGATGTGTGATATGTTGCCACTTGTCGTGTATGGTGATGGGGCCCAATCTGAATTCACCAAGAGTATTAATAAAGGATTTTAAATTGATGGTTGTCATGTGATAATGAGGATTGATTATTCTCATTCCTCGGCAACTGCGCATGATTAAAATAATGGTTTTAAAAGTGTTGCGAGGTGTGCAGACGGGTGATGTGTGGACTCTCTTGGTAGCACAAGGTGGTTGATTGGGGCCCACAAGTGACATGTTGGTATTCTGACTGAGAGGTGTGTCATTGGCCGATGGGCCTGCTGTATGATGACATGGAATTTTCAAAGATGTTTGAATTGATCTGAGTCATTCAACATACCAACTTGCCAGTGCATTAATGACCCTAATTCAAAACATTGAACTAGCCATGTCATGGTTGTTTGAGCTCTGTAAATAACATGTATTAATGTTGTAGGCTCTTCTATGGATATCAATCTGATTTCCATGCATGTGAGGGGTTATTTATTTGCAATCATGATGAACAATGCGTTAATTTCCATGAACCTGGAAACTAACAATGGTGAAATTGACGTTAGAAAATAATCATTCACTCACTTTGTGCCATAGTTGGAGAATTGAAGATCACTTCATCAATTTTCTCTATAAATGCTTGCTGGTTATTCATCTACTTCATACAAATTAAAATTTTTAATTCTACTATGCTTCTACATTGAGTGATTGTTGGTTCTACAAAGTTTTTAGGTCTGACTTTAAGATGAGCAAGCCAGTTGCTTTTGGTTCAGTGTTACGTAGGTCTACAAGAATGTAGACGAGACTGTCTCAGGAAGAGGAAAAACAACATGAACAGAGCACCATTTTGGGTGCTCTTGGGTCTAAGGAAGAAGACACGAGGTCCCTCTCAAGTCTTACAAGGAGTAGTCCTCGACTTAAGAGTCAAGTTACATGAGAAGAAGTGACGAGTTGTGAATAGGGAATGAGGTCTATGGATCATGGTGAAGGATCGAAGGACAAGCCATGGTCCAGTCGAGGCTCTCTAGGGTAGAAGAATTTTCCCATTCATGTCTCTAGTAGCTCTGGTAGTGATGGTTTTGATACTGATTCTAATTATCATAGCTATCTCGTGGCTCTAACTGAATTGGGTGGTGTAGATGAAGAGATCCTCACGGTAACTCCAATTACCATGGTCACGCCATGTATTTTTCATGGTTATGGTGTTGGTAAGGGTTTTGAGAAGGATAAAGTGGTGTCTTCACCTCTCACTGAAGCAAAAACATGAAGCGGTCATTTGTATCTTGGACGTGGTGCTGATTCGGGTTCTAGATAGTGGTATGGTTTTTTGGGTTCTGCAATTTTCTTCGGGCATTGATGTTGCTTCCTTTTGGGTATGACGTGGACAAAAGAAAAAAGGCCTTGGTGGTATTTTGTTGTGGTTACGGTGGGACTGACTAGTTACAAGGGTTGTAACTTTTTTTATTTCCTTGTTTACTGAATGATTGCATTCAATTGTGTCAAAATTGCGAAATGTAGATGAAATTCCATTTTTTAAAATGATATTCTACCAAAATGTAATGGCAATGAGCCCGAAGCTTGTTGCTCTACTGTTCTATAAAGGAGATCTCAAGACTCATTGCGAGGGTTGCATTTTTGAATCTTAAAGGTCTAGGTGGTATATACTGAATGTAAATAATGCATAATTTAGGATGACTTAGCTGGTAAATTGTGTTCGGTAGGGTATATATATGAGATAGTCCTAATAGGTCCTATGAAATTACCGATATCGAAAGAAATCTATAAATTTAATTCAATTTATCTCTTTTGTATATTGTGAAAAATTATGAATGAAATTATCAAGGCTTGTTTCATTTGTCTTGAATAGTTTATTTGAATGTATGATTCTTTTTCTTGCCTTAACTTAATGAGTTAATCAGAATTTTGAAAATGGATTGTAGGTTTGTGATAATGTGCTAAGGATCTCGTAAGGAGTGTTGTTTTGAATACTGTGAAGTATTATGATGTAAGGCATTATGAGAGTTGTTCACTTATATCACGGTTAAATTTCATGTATGACTAAATATTTTATATGTGACTCTTGCCCAATTTGATGAGACACTGGCTAGTTCATCTAGGATTCTTTTAATTAATTAAATCAGAAAGCACCTATATGTGGATTCAAGGTCATAACATTATATAATTAAAATTCATTCCATTCTGAGATGCAAATCTCACATAATATCTATATTCCTAGCATTAGGTGATTATTTGCTTAATGGTCTGCCAAGCCTTCGATCAATAGTATTTATTTGCATTGGGTAGGAATAAATTTGTGTTGAAGTGTTCTTGAAGAATGAAAATATCAAATGAACACAAATAGGAATACTCTCCTCAGTATCACAGAGCCTAAAGAGTAGGGGTAAGGACCTAAGAAGCTTTACCTGTCATTTGGCCACTAACCTTGTAATTCTTGATCATAGAGTTGGCTACCTCTTAGAGAGTTTCAAAGCTTAGGTGGAAATAATCATCAACAAAATGGAAACTTTGGTCGAGAGAACTTCTGTGAAATTTAAATGAAAAGGAATCCCAGCCGCAGATGGTAGTATCACACAGTCAAGAATTTGGTGTATCTGAACATTTGGTTCATATGTTGAAAAGGTTTTGAACCCGAAAAAGGTTTGTTGCAGCACAATCTCAAATAATTTCAGTGTGAATCCACTGTTGGAGAAGACCCAGAACAAGATTTACTCTAGAAAAGACTTCATGTATCTTTGAAGTTTAAACCTCTATAAAGGAGGTGGTGACTCTATCTAAAGAACTAGTTGAATTGTGAAGAAGACTTCTAGATTTGTAGTATTTGTAGTCAGGAAGAAAGGTTAATAAATGCTACAAAGTTTCTAGGTATTCTCATAAATGTAAAGAAAACATTGTTTTCCTTGAAGGAAATTTATGAGAATTTTCAAGGCTTAAGGTGATAAATGGTTCCCTATAGGGAGTAATAGTAGTTTGTTTCATACTTCTAATGAGTAATAACTGTAATGATCTGAGAATTATGCTTGTTTTTTATTTATGCCTCTAAGAAAGTTTTAAGGAATAATGATTCAATCTATGTTTTTGAATCATGGTTGAATTAGTAAATGATGCAATTGACAACCATGTATGAAATTGGTAATGATTGAATATGGATATAAGAGGGTTATCCTCTGAAATAGTAAGTAAGAATATTGAGGGAAAATAATATTCACCAAGCCCTCGAAGGGATTTTAAAATTGAAAGGTATATTCCATTGGTTTTCAGTGGTATTAAAGGTTTCCCGAACTTGATTCCTAAGAATGTTAGGAAATATTTTCTGAAGTTCACAAGGAAAACTACTGAATGATCCTAAAAACATTTGTAAACATTCATAGATGTGATGGGGGACTATGGGGTGAATCATGAGGATGTTGTCATGAAACATTTTGTTCAATCTTTGAAGGATGATGTCAGGGATTGGTTCTCATCTTTTTCGACAAGTTCTATAGCTTCATGGAATCAGTTTATGATAGCATTTGTTGAACAATTTGGGGAAAGGGTAAATACAAGTGTGATAAGAAAAGACTTTATGGAAATCCATAGAAATTGAGAAGAGTTGGTCCCTATTTTCAATCTTCGATTTGCAAAGGAAATAAGGGAAATTCTGGTGAGTATGAGACTAAATGATGTTGATTATTTGGTTATTTACTTAGGTGCAATTGATAAAAATATGAGCTATCTATTAAGAGATAAAGATCCTACAACATTACATCAGGCATATCAAACTTTCATGGATATTGATCTAATAATTTGAAGTACTTAATGATGAAAGGTTGTTGGTTGCAAGCATTGGTTATTCTCTAGAGCATACCATATATAAGTAGAGTTCAAGGATCAGTTAATGGAAATGATTGTCCAGATGAAAACGCTTTTGTTGTTATGATTTCCCCATTGTCAAAATGTGAAGATCGTAGTGAGCTCCAAGTTGAACATCAACAAAATTTGACCAATGTTGATCAAAATTCTTATGTGCAAGAAGTGTATGAAATGAGGAGACAATAGGGGGACTCACCACATAAACTATTTGTGAGATTTTTCAATGCTTTGATAGAAATCCCCAAAGATTTCAGACTAGAGGATTTTGTGTGTATTGATTTGTTTTCTGAGATTTATGAATTTGTGCTGAGTACCTTGCCAAAAGAATTGAAACCCCATAGTTTCGTCCAAGTACCTAATTGGATAAAGATTGTAGAATCAACCAAATGTGGTTATGCACAAGATGTGAATTCTCAATAAAGAGACATCAGTTTTCCTCTTGAAAATAATCAAATGACAATGCAAACAAGTGAAAAGAATATGTCAGAAGATGAGCATTATAGTCAACCCACAAACAAAACATATATTGATCAACACAAAAATGATCAAGAAAAGGACACATGGGATAATAATGAAGTGAATATGCAAGAATTCTTTTCTTGTGATATCTCAGATGATGGTGAAATGCAAAATGCTATTTCATGTCATGTTAGTGAAATTTTATTACAAACCAGTGATTATGATCCTAAAAATGCAATTTCAAGTTTTCACTCTAAAAATCTTGAACATGGTTTGTGTAGTGATGATTCTTCTTGTGAAAAAAATCATAATGAGGTTGGTATTTCTGATTACTTCTTTGATATTGTGATTCCTTTTCTAAAAATAATATGGAAGCATATTCATCGCTTGAAGAATGCGATGGTATAGATGCTCATGATGTCACTTTTCCACAAGTGAAGGAACAAATTGCATGTGGTGAATACAAGGAATTTAGTTTAGGTTTTCCATCAGAAGAGCATAATGATTGTGTCAGTGATGAGGAATTTGAAGATAAGAATATGTATATTTAGTATGTTGTTCTTGAACACAATATTAGATATGATAAACATATTGATGGATGTGTTGTTGCCCTTGCTACTCATGACTGTTTATGTGAGGCACAGGTGGAATTTTCTATGATACATGAAGATGATGATGTTGTATATGATCAGGAAATGGGGGGTTCATTATCGAATGTTCAAGTAGTGCATTCTAAAAGATATATGGATCTTGAGTCAACAATGTTACCCAGTGATAACATTGAAGGGTTGGTTGATTCACATGACAATAAAGCTTCAGATTGTTTTGATACTACCGAAATTCTTGATCCAGGTGTAGGCAAACCAAGAAATGAAAATAATGATGAATCTCATGTTGGTGAGTATGAATTTGAGTATGATTTCTTCTTGTGTGATGTTCCTTATGTGAACATTGACATGTTCTCATCCTTTGAGGAAAACATTTATGTGAAAGAAAATGAAAATTCTAGTTTTATTGCTAATGAGAAGTTTTCAGCTGGCAATGAGTCTTTCACTTTTGGGTTAGCACACATAACAACTAATATTGCACATGTGGTTACTAATACACATGGGTGTCTTTATGCTACCCTTATTCATGTAGAATTGTTTGAACCTTCCCTTGAGGTATTTTCTATTGATCTGACTCATGATGTAAAGAATGAGTTAGAACATGTTAGTAAACCTGACGTGAATGCATTTACTCATTTCTTGAATGTTAACGATGCATCCAATCCCAACTTTTATGACACCAAGGTGTGTTTTGATATACTTGAAATGAAATGTCAAAAAATATACCCATGTTGTAGTGATCAATATAAGGATGTTCCAGAATATGAATATTTTACCTTTGACACATTCAAAGATGATTTGCATAGCACCCACCAAATTTTTTATAAGAGATTTTAGTTTGAGGTACAAATTGATTTGGATGTCAATTTTTGTGATTTCAAAGATCAAATAAACTATGAATGCTCCTATTTCTTAGCTCGAGTGAGTGAAAATCTAGTAGAACATGAGAGTGAGTTGGCCACGGTGAAATGTCACAATGGTTATGAATTTGAGATAGTGTCTAATTACAGATTGTAGATTGACAAAATTGGTGGTGACATTGGAAAAGATAGTGATATAGTGGGACATGTCAATGACTGAGGTAGTTTGTGGGCAGTTCATGATAGTGTTTGTAGAATTGACCTACTACAAAAAATAGAGAAATTAGATTTTGATAGGGGTAAATATTGGTATTTCATTGTTGGGGGCCTGGGGCCACCAAATTAAGTTTGAAAATAAGTTCTAATGCGGCATAATGGAGCAATTTTCAGGGCACCCATCTGACTCAGTGTTTGGTCTACTCTCTTGAGATCTAAATTCTCACCATACCCACTAGGGGTATACATCCCTGAGCTAGAGCCACTGGTAGAACTTGAAAAAAAATAGTGGTAGAGATCTTGTCTGTCTATTACCCTTGTGCTTAGGGGTCAATTGTTGGGGTTTAGGGTTTTATTGCCCTTGTTTAAAATCTTCACATCTTTTGGACCCTCTCGTTATTTTTTCATGTTGACCTATTTCTCTAGGTAGCTAGTTACTTAAGTCATGCATGAATCGGCCCCCTTTACCTGGCCCAATGATCTTTTTCTGCATTGGGACTTAATATTAATCTTCACCTAATGTCGGGTTGATAAATTTCTAGATTTTAGAATTAGGTCTAAATTTTATGTGTAAAGGGTCACCCCCATCTGCCTAGTCAGTCCCCTTTTATAAATAACATTATTGCATGTGTAGGCTTATGGACCGTTAGATCAATGGATGTGATCCTGACCATTCCCAACTAGCCTCATGAGGATATTTGATGATGTCACTAATGTATGGCGAGGTGTGTGATATGTTGCCACTTGTCATGTACGATGATGGGACCCAGTCCAAATTCACCAATGGTATTAATAAAGGCTTTCAAATTGATGGTTGTCATGTGATAATGAGGATTAAATGTGGTCATTCCTTGCCAACTGCGCACGATTAAACTAATGGTTTTAAAAGTGTTACGAGGTGTGCAGACGGGTGACGTGTGGACTCTCTTGGTAGTACAAGGTGGCTGGTTGGGGCTCGCAAGTGACATGTGGGTATTTTGACTGGGAGGTGTGTCATTGGCCGATGGGCATGTCATATGATGACATAGAATTTTCAAAGATGTTTGACTCAATCCGATTTGTTCAACATACCAACTTGCCAGTGCATCAACAACCCTAATTAAAAACATTGAACTAGCCATGTGATGGTTGTTTGAGCTCTGTGAATAACATGTATTAATGGTGTAGGCTCTTTGATGGATATCAACCTGATTTCCATGCGTGTGAGGGGTTATTTCTTTGCAATCATGATGAACAATACGTCGATTTCCATGAACCTGGAAACTAACAATGGTGAAATTGATGTCATTGAATAATCATTCACTCAATCTGTCCCATAGTTGGAGCATTGAAGATCACTTCATCAATTTTATCTATAAATTCTTGTTGGTTATTCATCTGCGTCATAGCAATTAAATGTCTAAATTCTACTATGCTTCTGCATTGAGTGATTGGTGGATCTGCACAGTTTTTGGGTCTGACTTTAAGATGAGCAAGCTAGTTGCTTTTGGTTCAGTGTTATGTAGATCTACAAGAATGGATATGAGATTGTCTTAGGAAGAGGAAAAACAACATGAACAAAGCACCATTCTGGGCACTCTTGGGTCTAAGGAAGAAGACATGAGGTCCCTCCTGGGTCTTACAAGGAGTAGTCCTTGGCTTAAGGGTCAAGTTACAAGAGTGGAAGTGATGAGCTGTAAATAGGGAATGAGGTCTATGGAGCATGGTGAAGGATCGAAGGACAAGCCAAGGTCTAGTCGAGGCTCTCTGGGACAAAATAATTTTCCCATTGATGTCTCCAGGAGCTCTAATAGTGATGGTTCTGATACTGATTTTGTTTATTGTAGCTATCTCATGGCTCTAATTGAATTGGCTGGTGTGGACGAAGAGGTCCTCGCGGTAACTCCAGTTACTACGATGGCACCATGTGTTGTTCCTATTTTTTGTGTTGGGAAGGATGTTGAGAAGAATAAAGTGGTGTCTTTTCCTCTCACTGAAGAAAAAACATGAAGCAACTATCTATATCGTGGATGTGGTGCTGATTCAGGTTCTGGATAGTGGTATAATTTTTTGGGTTCTGCAATTTTGTTTTGGCACTGATGTTGTTTCCTTTTGGGTCTAGCATGGACAAAAGTGAGAAGGCCTTGGTCATATTTTGTTGCGGTTATGGTGGTACCAACTAGTTATGAGGGTTATAACTATTTTGATTCCCCTGTTCACCGAATGATTGCATTCAATTGTGTGGGAATTATGAAATGAAGATGAAATTCCATTTTTTGAAATGATATTCTACCAAAATGTAATGGAAATGAGCCCAAAGCTTTTTTCTCTCCTATTCTATAAAGGAGATCTCAAGGCTCATTGTGAGGGTCAGATTTTTGAATCCTGAAGGTCTAGGTGGTATATACTGAATGTATATAGTGTAGAATTTAGGATCACTTAGTTGGTAAATTGTCCTTGGTAGGGTATATATAGGAGATAGTCTTAATAGGTCTTATGTAATTACTGATATCAAAAGAAATCTACAAATTTAAGGCAATTTCTCTCCTATGTATGTTGTGACAAATTATGAATGAAATTATCAAGGGTCGTTTCATTTGTCTTCAATGGTTTATTTGAATGTATGATTCTTTTTCTTGCCTTAACTTAATGAGTTAATCAAAATCTTGAAAATGGATTGGAGGTCTTTGATAATGTGCTAAGGATCCGGCCAGGAGTGTTTTTTTGAATACTGTGAAGTCTTATGATGTAAGGCATTGTGAGATTTGTTCACTAATATCAGGGTTAAATTTCATGTATGACTGAATATTTTACATGTGACTCCTGCCCAGTCTGATGAGGCACTAGCTAGTTCAACAAGGATTATTTTAAATAATTAAATCAAAAAGCACCTATATGTGGATTCAAAGTCAGAATATTATATAATTCCAATTCAATCCATTCTGAGATAAAAATGTCATATAATACCTGTATTCCTAGCATTAGGGGACTATTTTCTCAATGGTATTCCAAGCCTTCGAGGAATAGTATCTATTTGCATTTGGTATGAACAAATTTGTGTTGAAGTGTTCTTAAAGAATGAAAATATCAAATGAACACAAATAGGAATACCCTCCTTGGTCTCACAGAGCCTAAAGAGTAGGGGTAAGGACTTGGGAAGCTTTACCTACTAGTTGGCCACTAAATTTGTAATTCTTGAATATAGAGATTGGCTACCTTTTAGAGATTTTCAAAGCTTATCTAGAAAAAATCACCAACACCCAGCTCAAAGGTCTAGGATACTCAGTCTCCTTGAGTCTCAAGGTGACCTTCCCAAGAATCAACAGGATGTGCCTAAGGTTCCTATGACTCCAAAGAAGAAAGAAAGAGCTAATAGGAGGTCTTCTCATGGTGTTATCAAGTGTAATTATCATTAGAGGAGCCAAATTCTCTCAGAGGAATTGGTCAAGGGTAAGGAGCAGCTCATAGGAATGAGAGGGAATCTGTGAGAAAGAACAAGTATCATCAAGCTTTAATGGGATGTCATCAGTCTCCCATTAAAGTCTTTAATGATCTCTCTGATAGTGGAGATGAATCTGATTCTGGCTATTGCCAATATCTCATGGCTATAAGTGATCTTGCTGATTCTGAACATGAGGTGGTGATGGCTACTTCACCTTCAATAAGGACATTGAGTGGGAATTTTTATTCTGTTGCTGACAAGGTAGGATAGCACCTCATTATTCTCTGAGCTAGTGCTCAGTTTTTTGTCCTTTGTGTTGACTTGTTTCTTTTTGGATGGTTTGTTTGGATATGGTTTTTTGTTTGTTCGTGATTTGGTGTTGATGGTGACATTTCTGTGAATTTGCAAATTTTGATGTTGCTCGAACAACTTTTGGAAGACTACTGGGTTTTATCCAGCAAATAGTTTATGGATATTTTTCTCTCCCCTATTCTACAAACGATTACATATAACTGATAGGGGATTATTTTGAATTTTGGTTAAATTAGAAATGAAATGAAGTTAAATGTATTTGTAATTCGGTATAGCACTTTTTGCTCCCTTGTTCTATAAAATGGATTTCAAGGCTAATTATAGGGGTTTGATTTTTGAGTCTCGAAATGGTTCCTGTACAAGGCTGGTCTTAGGAATAAGTTTATTGTATAGATGCTAATAAATAGAATAGTAGGAAGTCTAAGGAATAAGTCCTATATCTAGTAATCTCAAAATAGTTTAATGGAAGCCACATATATGAAAGAGAAACCTTAAGTTCTAATGCATTTACTCTCTTATGTAATACTCCTACAAGTTATGAATGAAAGGGTTTATAATGTTCTAGTTCATATTTAATTGCTTTAATTGATTATGTGGATTTGTTTTGGATTTAGTTTAATAAACTGATTAAATGCTAAGATAGGGTCACAAATATGTAGGAAAGAGCATAGGATTTGGTAAGAAGTTATGTGTTAGAGACAGTGAGTTGAATGCTGCAATGTAGTGTGACAATAGTCCATTAATATATGAGTAAATGGCTAATATATATTACTGGTTATCACATGATTTGACTTCATTTCCCAATAGATAAAGCACTGGTCTATTCATTAGAATATTCTAGAGATAAATGAGAGCTAGCAATGTACCTAACTAGATATTTTGAATGAGATTAAAAATCATTTAAATACTTTCAATCACAAAGTATACCTCTAAAATTGCCCTCAATTCCTAGCACTAGGTAGTAATGTTTTCGAAAATCAACCAAATATTTTGTGAAGGGTGCCTTGTTGTTTTCAAATAGGAATTTATTTGTGTATAAAATTTCTCTTTAAGGACTAAATATCTCTTAAGTGTAATGAGGATTACCATTTTGTATTTCACAAAGCCCAAAGAGTAGGAGTGAGGGCCTAAGAATCCTTACTCATTAGTTGGCCACTGAATTTGAAAGTTCTTGAACATAAGGGTTGGCTACCCTTTAGAGGATTTTAAGGTTCTACTAGAAAAAACACCAATATGCATCACACTACTTGAAGGCAAAGAGTTGTCAAAGGTTCAATCCATACCTCGTGAATTAATGTTAACACTAGAAGTGAAAGAGCTAGACAACCCAAGATCCATGACATTTGTGCTATTACAAGATGACACGAGTCTTGAACTTTGTCTCACTATAGTATTAGCAATAGGACACCAAGTAAGAAAGCTCATATAAGGGATACTAGATGCAAGATGGATGCAAATGCAATTCAAATGAAATTGAACTAAATGTAATGAAATAAAAACTCTGTAAATTGAAATAGAAAGTTATGAACAACAAACAAGAGCTTAGAAATAGAGTTTTGAATTCTGGAAAATGCAATCTAAAATTATCACTGGGACAAAATCACCCAGAGGGGCATATGAGTCCTAGTGAGGAATTTTTCATAAATTTCAAAAAAAATTAAGTGATTTTAAGGCTTTTTGGTTTTGATGATCCTTATTAGAGTAAATAAAAATGCATATTTTAGATGATTTTAAATGATGCAAGATGCAAAAATGAAACCTATATGCACTTTCACTAATGCAAGATTTAGAAACCCTACAAAGCCAATTAACTAATACAAACCCTAATGTAATGTTAATGCAAGCTATATCTAGGATGATGATGCACTCCAAATCATAACTAAGATGTTCTAAATGAAGGTTCACCAAAATGAAAGGCTGTAAATTTTTGTTTCTTATTGTTTAAGACATAGAACAACAATCTTCCTCACTTTTCATTCTAGGAAATCCTAGAGATCTCAATCCAATGTAGAAAGGGGAAAGCAATCTTGCAATAGGGTGTCCTAGGGTCTAGTCAAAAACTAAAGAGGGGTTCAACACCAAGTTAGGGCTTGGAAAGAATAATTAAATGCAATAACTAATGCTAAAACCTAGTGCAATGTAAAACTTCACTAAATGACCTTAAAATGCATGTAAATCAAGATAGAAAGTTGACAAATCAGGGGTGTGCATTTGGGTATCTGTAGAGGCATGGATGAAGACCTAAAATGTTGAAAACATTGAAATTAATGCTTTTTGGGACTCATACGCTGGCCTAAGAAATTTAGTCCTAAATTAGGGTTTCTAGGCAGGAATAGAAATCTGGCGAAGGTATGTCTAAAACTCCTAAAAATTGTAAAATTCATTGTATTGGGTCTCATACAATAGAAGTGGCATATCTTGATCCAGTTTGACTTTTCTCAAATACTAGTTTCTGAATATTTTCTTCAATCCCTAGTCTACCTTCTTGACTTGGTTTCTAGATTTGAATGTGAAATTTATGGTCTCTGAGTGTTCTCCAATGATCTCAAGGCTAACAACTTGAATGACTTTACAACCTCAACAAATTCTTTCCAATATTTCTCCTCAATATTTCTTCAACCTAGATTTGCAAATCACACACCAAAGAGAGGGGAAAATGTTATTTTGTTAGTGGAAAGGGGTTTGCCTTGGTCAAACTCGATTTTGGTAATAAAACCTTGTAAAGAAATCAATAAGATAAAGAAATGATGAATGAACAAAAGGGAATGTTGCAACTCACCAAACCCTAGCAATAATGTGTTACAAATTAATACAAAGCAGCTCCAATGGATGTGGAAACCCTACATCATAAATGTTAGCCAAAAAATAAACATGATGCATGATGACTTTCACATGATGCTTGATACTTGAATTATTCTCCAAAACACTTGATAATCAACTCTTGAAGACTCTTGAATTCTCTTGCAAACACATGAATGCTCTTGTGAACTCAAAATTTCTATAATGCATGAATAATTGAAAGCTTAGATTGTTAGATTGCTTGTTAGTAGAAAAATGAGAGAAATGGCCTTGTATTTATACTTGTTTATGCAAAATTTTCTGAAATTACAAGACTACCAACCGACATCAAATCTAGGAGGATAAAATCCCACCAAAAATTTGAATTAAATTTAATTTTGGGCCACATAGGACTCATACACTAGAAATGTTGTTTGAGTCCAATTAGACCAAACTATGAGACACAATTTTAAAAAATTCTTAGAATGATACAAAATCCAGATCAGGGCCCTAAAACCTAGGTGGGACCCATAGGCCTAACATTGCATATGAGTCCTAGATCACTAAATATTTTCCACACAACCTAAAAATACATTTATAATGATTGGATGTTGGTTTATGTCAGGATTATCCTAGGAAAGATGCATTAATTAAGGCTTGTGGATGCAAAATAAGGCCAAATAAGGCATAAATAAGCCCAATTAATAATGAAAACACTAGATTAGTGTGAAAGTGTGATACAAAACTTTACAACACCTAAAATAAAGTACAATTAAGTTCATTTAGTTCACAAGGGCCAAAGACCTAATATGAATGTGTTAAACACATTACAACACTAAATCAAGGCAACATCAAGCTAAATTTTATAAGGAGGGCCCAAACATGTGTGAAAATGTCACAAATGATATTTTTGACACTAGAGAAGGTAGAATGATAGATCTCTACTTGGAGAATAAAATATTTTCAAAGAGATCTTGTAAATTATATAACCTTACGATTGGTTATCATGATTTATTTTTCTATTTTACTATCTCACTATGAATCTTGAGAGGTTTTATCAAAATTTAATATTTACATTTGACCTTAATAA
Organism: Sequoiadendron giganteum; assembly: GCA_007115665.2. NCBI lineage: Eukaryota > Viridiplantae > Streptophyta > Pinopsida > Cupressales > Cupressaceae > Sequoiadendron > Sequoiadendron giganteum. The sequence continues at coordinate 567,244,721 of CM021104.1, forward strand.
CCTAGTGATGTTAATATATAAAATATTAAGCTACTATCATATTAGTTGTAGGGTGTTTTTTGTAGTTTTGTTTTCAAAAGGTTTTATAAAAGTCAAATTGTGATGTATGGGTGATCATCCAAAATAAATTAATAATATTATTATTTGGTATTATAAGTTGTGGTATTATAGTTTAGTATTTTTCACAAAAAATATTCAATATTTTAAGATTTCAAACATGGTCATTCTCTAAGATTTTTATCCTTATAACCATTTGGCTACTTATTTTATTATAAAACTCTCTAATTTAATATAGAAAAATAATTGATTATGATAGCATTCATCTATTTGAATTATTTACTAATTTTAATTTTTAATTAGATTATAAGTAACCTTTACTTAAGTTAAACGTAGAGGTACTCCCTTGAAACAATGGGAAAATAGGATGGGGCTTGCTATCCTTGAGACGGTAGAGTTCGTATTTCCACACAAGTTTCACTCAAGGAAAACCCTAGAGATCTCAATCTAAAATATGCAAAGGAGAAATATATCTTGCAATAGGATTGTACTAGGGTCTAATTATAAACTAGAGAGAGGTTCACCACCAAGCTATGGCTTGGAAAGACTGATGAAATGTAAGACCTAATTCTTAAACCTAATGCAATGCAATCCTTCACTAAATGACCTAAAAAAAACATGTTAATCAAAACAAAATGTTGGGAGATGAAAGCAATTTACCTACAAACCTAAAGAGAGCTACACGAAGACTTGAAATGCTGAAAACATTGAATTTAATGTTGAGTGGGACTTATATGCTAGACTGGGTGATTTGGTCCTAGATTAGGGTTTTTGGCTAGGAACAAAAATCTAGCAGAGATATCGCTCAAACTCTTCAAATCAGAAAATTTGCCTATACTAGGACTCATATGCTAGAAGTGGTGTATCAGTCTAGTTAGAGTTTTCTAGAAATTCAAAGTTTGATTATGCTCCTCAATTTTTTCTCTATCCTTTCAACTTGATTTTCGGATTTGAAACTCCAATTTGCAACCTATAGATTTCTTCCAATGATCTCCAATGCAAGGTGAAAACTTTGAACACTTTGACAACTTTTTCCAAGCTTCCTCTTCAATATGTATTCATTCTAGACCTGTATATCACACACTAAAGAGGGGGAAAAATGTTGTTTTGCTAGTGAAAAGTGGTTTTCCTTGGTCATACCCTATTTTGGTAATCAAACCTTGAAATGAAATGAAATAAGATGAAGGAATGATGAATAAAAAAAATGTAATATTGCAACTCACCAAAACCTAGCAATAAAGTGCTACAAACATGTATGGAATAGCTCCAATAGATGTAGATCTTGACTCTTGCTTGGATGTGATAGATCTTGACTTGAATGCTATCTTTAATCATGAAACCCTACATCATAATTACTCTACAATAGTTGATAATCAACCCTTGAATGCTCTTGAATTCTCTTGTAAACACCTTAATGCTCTTGTGAACACCAATTTTCTATTAGCAATGCTCTTATAAAATTATTGGATAAAAATGAGTGAAATAACCTTATATTTATACTTGTTTATGCCAAATTTCCTAAAATTACAACACTACAAGTCAACATCAGATCCAGAAGAATAAAATCTTGCCAAAAATTTGAATTAAATTTGATTTTGGGCCACAAGAGATTCGTACACCAGAAGTGGCGTATGAGTCCCATTAGGCATTAATTATGGGACACATTTTAAAAATTTCTTAGGATGATGTGAGATCCTGATCGAGGCCCATAAATGTAGGTGGGACCCATACACCCAATGTGGTGTATGAGTCCTAGATCACTAAATCTAGGACACACAACCTAAAAGCACATGAATTATGAATGGATGTTGGTTTATGTCGAGATTATCCTTGGAAAGATGCATTATTTAAGGCTTGTGGATGAAAAATAAGTCCAAATAAGACATAAATAAGTCCAATTAATAATGAAAACCCTAGAAACGTGTAAAAGTGTGGAAAAACACTTTAAAACACCTTAAAATAAGGTACAATTAAGTCCATTTAGCTCAAAAGGTTGCAAGACCTAATGTGAATGTGTCAAACACATTACAACACTAAATCAAGGCAACATTATGCTCAATTTAACAAGGTGGGACCAAACAAGCAAGGAAAAGTAAAGGTATCATTTATCAAGCATATGTAACATTTATCAAGCATAAGTCTCATTTATCTTTGAGAATTCATCATTATCACTGCATCATATAATTATTTTTCTTTCATAGTTTGTTACTTTGAAGAGGAACCAACAATTGAGAAAATCAAGATCTTACCTATGATGAATTTAATTGTTCTCTAAATTATATATTCTATTCGAAGATCTTGAACTACATTGGATGATTGTGAGATTGTGATTTTTTCGATTGTTATTATTTATGATCCACATATTTGTTATCATCCATATTCTACAGAACCCAATGGGACCCACATCCCTATTTTATATTTGTTTTTGAAGGTTTTTCTAATCATATCTTCCTTATTTTTAGCTATTTCAAGTTTATGTACCAGTTTTCTTAGCAATTAATTAGAAAATAGATAACATATTGAAATCTTTAAATAAATAATATATTTGAAAACTAGACATCATGATCTATAATGTGTTTTAATTTCATGAATTAATTCTTAAAAAAAAAATCATTAGCTATATTGCCAAATTTAGACATTTCTCTTCAATATACCTTATTTTTTTAGTTGCAGATCAAAGGCTAAGGGTCAAGTTACCAAATCTTTCCTAAGCATAAAACCCAAGCAAAATGTGGGTTTTAATTTTATTTTTTTCAGAATGGGTACCCATTCTTTGTTTAAACTGGGCACCTATTTTAAATTGGGTACCCATTCTATTTTCAGAATGAGTGCCCATTTAGGAATGAGATCTTGATCTAAGGATCAAGATCATGTTCCTACATAGGTGCCCAGTTTGTAAAGATGGGTACACATTCCTTTCAGCATTCTTTGCACAAAACTTTCGCTCTTCATGGACCCAACTTATTGCAATTTCCCTCTCATACATATATATAAAATCATGTCATAGTGGAAAACTATAATAACTTTAAAAAATGGAGCTCCAAGCTTAGTGAATATATGCATGAGTGTCTAGATACAATAATCAATCTGTCTATCCGGTGCTACCCCTATCTTATGATGGTTACAATCCAAGGGATGACCTATCCTACCTATATCAAGATGGCCTTGCTTACTTCTTCTCTCCTTGTAACCGTGTTGGTGGTTGTGTTGGCCTCCTAGGACCCTCTAGCCTAATACTACTCATAGTCCCTCTTGGAATGTGACCTTTGTGATCTACTTTGTGAGTGGATATTAATATAACTCTAAGCCCTTTGTGGTAGATGTATAACATCCTCATTTAGATCTCTATAGTATTAGGTGTCTTGACCTTCCTAATAAAGTTATCATGCAAGATCTGTAGTAGGTCCACTTAGAGTCTCTATATAGCTCACTTTGTTCTACTCAACCCTCTACACACTAACGACTATAGTATCCCTCTCAATAGTAAGTTGTCTGACCTACACCTGTAGGGCTTCAACTTGTGCATATAATGATAGGATTTGAGTCTTGCCATCATCTCCCTTGACCTCTATCTCCTCCTCAAGCATATTCTAAATAGCCTCTCTAATAGGGACATCTTCAAGCTCCTCATCCACTACTATGATCCTACTTGAACCACCTCCCCCAAAACTTGTCCTCCTATATAAAATCCTCATATGCAACCTCCTCCCCCAAAAACTTCTCCTCTACAGGATCCTCCTATGTCGCCTTCTCCCTCATACCTCCTCCTCCTCTACAGGATCCTCCTATGTCGCCTTCTCCCTCATACCTCCTCCTCCTCTATAATTAGTGGAAATCATGTTGTTAGAACCACTAGAGGAACTGTACCACTACCTCTACCTCTACCCCTACATCTATCCCCACCTCAATATCTTCCATCTCCATCATTTCCCCTACCTGTCCCTCTCCCCCTCAACCATCCTATCATTCCTTGTCCTTGTTGATCCTAAGGAATAGGTACCCCATGATGTATGAATCATGTTAGTTTGTACTCAACATCATATTCTAGAGTTGTGCCTGCATTAACAAGCTTCTAACTAGCTCCCCACTGCACTGACTGGAGCCTATCAAACTCCTAAAAGGAAACATACAGATTGATCATAGGACCCCAATGTCCCACCTCTTATGCTAACGTACCAAACATGACCTAACCCATAGGAATTCCCTCATGCTCCCAAAATTCAATAGAACCCACTCTAACAACGACCTCTCAATGATGTGATATGATTGGATTGTACATCGAATCAAGTATCATGTCTACCTATAGTAGTGTAGGTTCTCTTCATTGTCATAGGTGACAAACTATCCGTATGGCCTCCATCTAAAATCAACAAGCATATATATCCCATGCCTCTAATAACTAACATCCTGAAAATGGATCTACATCACAACACCACTATAGATGTAGATATAGGGAAATATAATAGTTATATCTAATGGAACACACCCACTTGTAGGTTCCTAAAAACTCACTTCAAAATGAGAAAATAACTTGAAAAGGAGAGGTTTTGTGGCTATAAGCAACCCACATAACCTTTACAGAGGTTTACACATGAGTTGCAGGTCAAACAATTAATTTTTGAAGCATAAAACAAACTAGAGAGGCACAAACTAAGTTGTAGAAAAAAATATACCGTTGTTATGGGTACCCATAGTGCTTGTTGTAGGGGACTATTAAGAATTTCAATAATGTAAAATAATTTAAACTTGCACAAAATGAACTATAGTTTCAAAATAATGATTTATAACAACAATACTCATAAAAACACACACAAAGGAAATAAAAATGAAGGGGAAAATATTATATTTAAAACTTTAAAGATAAAATTTTTACACACTTATACATGCATTTACATTAATATTTACTAAACAAAGTAACCTCTATCAAATCCTCTTTCTTTCTCTTTGTCCTCCTATTTTCTGCTACTAGCCTCTCTGACTATTTCCAAGCATTCTTCTATTGTCCTCCAATATTCTCTACTATCCTCTTCTATTCTCCTCTATTTTTGTTTTTTCACCCCTTTTTTCTCTATTCTACCTCTTTTTTTCTAATGTTCTATTCTTTTTCTCCCAACTATCAAAATCTAGAAGCTTTTTCCTAAAAATCTCTAAAAATTATTGTGTAAACAGTTGGAACATTCAAAAACTTGCATTAATTCCCCACCTACCTATTTTTGACTTCAAAATATCCCAGTCAACTTTTCCCTTTTCCCTTTTTTTAATGTTGTTGCTCATTAAATGAGCTCATGGGAGGTAGTTGCTATATCAAATAAAATAAAAAATCCAAATTTAAAATATAATAACTTTTGGCTCATTCACGTGGCACTAACTAGAAAATAAAAATATATTTAAATAAAAATGATGCCCCTGCATCAAACTATTGGGCTAAAAAGATTTGTTAGCCCTTTCCCACTGTGTAAAGCTCTTTGTTGCTACAAGGTAAAGGTCTAGTTGTTGTGGGTCAGAAAATATGTCATCTTGCATTAATTGGAATGATTCAAGCTCTATCAGGCTTATACATGTTGTATCCTCCACCGGTCTACCATTTCATTTCACTAAATATTCACTGTACTCTTTTTCCCTTGTCTTCCTAATCACTTTTGAATCCAAAATATCTTTAATCTCGTGTTGTGTTTTCTTGGGTATTCGCTCCTTCCATTATTTTGGTAATATTTTCTTTTCTTCTTCTTGTTTTTGTGATGTCTCTCCCTCATGGTACGCATATAAATATGAAACATTAAAAAATAGAGATATTTCCAAACTTTTAGGTAGCTCCAACTCACAGGAATTCAATGAAATATTCTTGATGATCTTTCAAGGTCCAATCTTATTTTACTTGACTTTGTTGTAGGCTTGGCTGGGAAATATTTCCTTTCGTAGGTGTGCCAATACTATATCTCCCACTTCAAAATTATTCTCTCTTATCTTCAAATTAGCTCTCTCTTTATATAGTTGTCTGCTCCAACTAAGTTTTTCTCACTTTCTAATGTAAATATTGCATATATTTGGAAAACTCCTCTCCTTTAGAACTTCTTTTATATCCCTTAATATTTAAAATCTCTCTTAATTCTGAAATACCCCTAGGACTATACCCATATACAATCTGAAATGGAGTCTTACCTCATGTTCTTGGCCCAGTCCAAGAAAAAAATACATGCTGACATCTTCCCATGGTTTCTCCGGTATGGGTAATGGCTAATATATACCTGTATTTTGACTCCCTCCTTTGGCATATTGACAAACTTGACATCCTTGCACAAATTTTCTGATTTTCCCCCCATTATTGGTCAAAAATATCTTTCACTAAGTTGTTCCATTTTCTTATCAACTCCAAAATGTCTAGCTAATCAACCACAATGTTTTCCTCTTATAGAATTATGCCTCATTGATCCTTGAGGTATGCATATTAGTTATCCTTTGAATAATAGTCCATTTTGTATAAAATAATCCATCCAAGGTGTCCTATCTACACTATAGGATCCATACATGTCCATGCATCCTTAAAATCCAAATCATCCTTATACAACTCTTTCATAGCATCAAATCCAACTACTTCAACTATCATTTCAACCAACAATGTTTCTCTTCTACCTAATGCATCTACCACTTTGTTTGAACTCCCACTTCTATTCTTAACATAAAAAGTATATCCTTGTAGGAATTCAACACACTTTATGTTTCTTTGGTTCAACTTGGTTTGATTATTAATGAATTTCAAAGCATGATGATCCATGTAGAGAATAAAATCCTTTGGAAGAAAATAATGACACCACTTCATCAAAGCTTCCACAATAGCATAAAATTCTTGGTCATAAACTGAATAACTCTTCTTGGCATCATTAAGCTTCTCACTATAATATGCAATAGGTCTACCCTCTTGGCTTAAAACTGCTCCTATGGTTGTCCCACTTGCATCACAATCCACTTGAAATAACTTTTCAAAATTAGGAAATGCTAATACCATTTCCTTGGTGACTTTCTTCTTCAAAATCTCAAAACTTTTATCTACTACTACTATCCACTTAAACTCTTTCTTATCTCCCCATATAGTTTTAGTTATGGATGCAGATATCCCACTAAAATTTCAAAGAAATTTGCGGTAGAAAATTGATAAATCATGAAAAATTCTAACATCATGTACACATCTAAGTGTTGGCCATTCATTGATAGCATGCACCTTTTCTAGATCCATTTTTAGCCCTTGTTGAGAGATCACATATCATAAAGAAGGCAATTTATCCTTCATAAAACTATACTTTTTCAAATTTACCAATAACCTTTCTTCCTTGATCCTTTGTAAGACTTGTCTAATATGTAATAAATGTTCTTCTATGTTTCTGCTAAGAATTAGAATATCATCAAGATAAACAATAACAAAATTCCCTAAAAGTGGCTTCAATACATCATTTATTAACCTCACAAATGTGTTGGGTCCATTTGTTAACCCAAAGGGCATTACTAACCACTCATACAACCCATCTTTGTTCTTAAAAATAGTCTTCCATTCATCACCCTCTCTTATCCTAATTTGGTTATATCCACTTTTTAAATTAATGTTTGTAAAATACCTAGCCTTTCCCAAACAATCCATGAGATCATCCATTCTTGGTAAAGGAAAATGATACCTTATTGTTGTGTTGTTGATGGCTCTTGAGTCCATGAAAATCCTCCATTCACCATCCTTATTTGGTGCTAACATGGATGGTACTACACATGGGCTAAGGCTTTCTTTAATTAGTCCTCTTTCCAATAGTTTTTTCACTTGCTTGTTCACCTCTTCATTTACAATAGGTGTCAACCTATATGCTGCCTTTTTTGGTAAAATTTCCCCTGGAATCAAATCAATATGATGGTTGATGCTCCTCATAGGTGGTAGTCCTTGTAGTGTATTAAAATGCATACTATAACATAGAATTTTGGTACTCTACTAGGGTTTTAGGAACTAGGGAAACAATCTTTGATACTTTACATTCAAGAATGACCCTAGAGATCTCAACCCAAGAATAGAGTCAAGAGATCTAACAATAGGGTATCCTAGGATATGATTTCAGATTGGAAGAGGGGTTCACCACCAATTTTAGACTTGGAAAGATAATGCAATGAAGGGTGAAATACAAAACCTTTGTTTGATGCAATGCTTCAATGAATCACCTAGATAATGACCATGAAACAAAACAAAAAACTACAAAACTTAAAGTGTACACATGGAATTTTAAGAAAGATGAAATGGGGCTCTAAAATCCAAAAATTTTCTTTATTTTAGGCCCGATGGGACTCATTCGCTATTTTGGGAAAATTATTCTCAGTTCTAGATTTCTGCACAAAAGTGGGTTTCAGCCAAATGGGTATCCAAATCTACAAAGATCTCTGAAAACACCTACAGTGGGACTCATTCGCCACTCTTGGTGAATGAGTTCAGTTTGGCTTTTCTAGAAATTAAAATTTTGGATCTTCTCTTCTCAGTCTGCTCAATCTATTCATCTAGGTGCTTAGATCTGATACTCCAATTTTGGAGCTATAGATGACCTTTCTGTGAAGATTTTGACCTTGTAAGTAGGGAGAATACTCCAAAAAATTTGAAACCTAATATTTAATGATTCTTAAAGCTCTAAGACACCTAGATCTACAATCACACAAAGAAAGAGAGAGAAAATGGCGATTGTTAGGGAATGGGGGTTTGCCTTGGTCAAACCCAGTTTAGGTAAGTAAACCAAATGATGAAAGAATGAAATGAAGGTGTGAAGCATGAAACAAAGAATATGAATCATGGACAATAATACCTTTAATGATGTCTTGTAAATCTGAAATTCAACATGAAATGGCCATGAAGGATGTAGATCTTGATCTTTGACAATAAGAATAGAACAATGCTTGGTCTTGGATCTTCAATGCTACATCACAACACTAGCTCACTAACATTCTTGATGCTTGATATGATTGACATGATGATGGATATTGAATGGCTGCAACAATTGATGAAGAATCTTTCCCTTGAATGATCTTGGAAGCTATCTTAGTAACCTTGGAATGCTTAACTCTTGAATGCTTGAATTTATAAAATGTAGGCCTATGTTTCATTGATTGCTTAAGTTTCTTAGATGAAATAATGATTTGGAAGCTTTTTTATATAGGCAATGCACTCACATGACCATTAATTTGATCTCCAAGGTTGACATTAAATAGATTTAAATTTAAAACCCAATTTCTCCCACTCAAACCTAGAAAATAGCTCAAATGGGAATCATTCACCATCGAGTGTGAATGAGTCCCACCTAGATGGGACTCATTCACTGAAGGTGGTGGATGCGTCCTACATGGGCTAATTTGCTAGTTGGGATGTTGGGGAGTGCATAAATTAAGTTTACATGTTGATTTTGCTAGGTTTTTGATCAAAATATGCCTTGGGATACACAATATGGGGTCATAGGGGCCTATTAATGATGGTATAGAGGTTATAAATGTAATAGGGCCCAAAATCCAATATGAAAGTGTAAAAAAATACACTTTACAACACTAAATTAAGCAAAAATTGGGCTAATTTAGCTAAGAAGGGCCCTAAATCCCATGTGAATGTGTAAAACCCATTACAACACTAGAATATGTCCACTTTAGTTTACAAGCCTCCAAAATTCAATGTGAAGATGTAAATACATACATTTTACAACATTAAATTAGGACAGAGTTAAGTTAATTTAGCTTAAAAAGGTCCCAAGACCTAATGTGGAGGTGCAAAACACCTCACAACACTAGACTAGGGTGACATTAAGGGTACACAATCTTCTACACTATGTTTAGCCCCCACTTTAGTGAGAGGATGAACTTGCTTCAAACTCACACTAAAATAGACATTCAAGAGGGGTCCAATCGTACCAATGCAGATGGTCTAGGATAACAAAGATCAAGGAAGTGGTCAAGCCCCCAAGATCCAAGATCCTAAGTCGAATCAACATAAGCACATAAGGACACAAACACGAGGTGAATTATTTGCAGAAAAATAAGATACATGATCATGAAATGACAATAACTAGAAGGAGGAAAACTACAAATGAGAAAAAATAAAAAGGTGGATCAAGATTTGAACATTTGTCCAAAACGATGTGGATTAGATATAAGTTATTTATCTAAAAAATATATACTCTCTGAGGAAACAAAACTCTTGGTTTTGCACTGGGTGAGGAGTCCTAAAAGGTGAGACACATACACTCATGGCTAGTGTGCAATCACATAGGTACGCAAGTGGCTATCCTGAAAATTGATGCCTCAATTGGGCTTCCCACTCAAACCATGCTAAAGTTATACCTCCCAATAACTTTGATAAGGCACCATGCAAAAAATTATCTTCAAGCTCTATGAGGCAAGAAAAACTTTGTATGCTTGAAACTCATAGACATTGTAAATTACAAATAGTTCAAGATTTGTTCAAAGGGATTTTGCATAATTCGTGCAGGGTCTCTTCTTAGGGAACATTGTGCCTAATGTTTCCAAGAGAGGATAAGTCAAAGAAATATTACTCTTGGAGTAAATCAAGCCCAATGACACCACCAAGAATAAGACACATCACAAGAAGAAATAAATCACACAATGAAACATGATGAGTGTCGATGTATGCCCCCACTTTAAAGTGGTTGCTAACACCATTACTATGAGAAATTTCTTTAAAGTAGAAGAATATATGAGAGATTATTTAGAAATCCCTATGCCAAGTCATATGTTTCTGAATTGAACTACATCCTAGATAATTATGTCACAGGTGAGCCAACTTAAGGCATGTCATCCACATCCCAAGCTTTCTCTTATATGTTCATGAAAGGTGATCAACTAGCCAAAAGAGGAAATGACAAGTGACATACAAGGAGGAGGCTAACTAACGCATGCCTCCACTTACTTCTGGACAAGGGTGAGCCGAATAGGATGAAAGTAATTTTTAGTTAGACGAACTAGGTGCTTTAATACAAGGAAGAACACCACACTCCTTGAGATGGTAAATTTTGTTGTTTAAAGCCTTACATTCATTAGTATCATAACCATGAACTCTATGATATCCACAACATGAATGTTTTTAGTATAATTTCTTTTATGTTCCTAGAGCAAGGGATATCAAATGATCTTGGAGGAGTCTTGACAAGATACCCTCTTGTTCAATAGAAGATGTTCTTTTATTTTGTGACAAAGATATCTCTTGCTTAGTACAAGATGTCATACCTTTGTAAGACTTTTTAGATTGCAAGATTTTTTTCTCTCCTTTACAAGAGGGTGTAAAATCTAATGAATTTAAATCGTTGGTGTTTTATGTGATGAAATTGACATTAAGTGAATATTTCCTTGTTTCTTGTGTCTCTTTCAAGGAATATTTTGTAATTTAGTGTTGATATTAAGTGAAGGTTTCTTTCATGGGTTGATTTCAATGAAAGGACAAAAACCAAGACCATGAGTTGTTTCTTGCACGTTAAGCTCTATAGGGACACAAATACCTTGATCTCTAGCACCGCATTCTTTTCCATTGTAGTTGAGTTGTTTCATCATTTCATAACCTTTTCCATAAAGATTCTTCATCTCTTTTGGATTCAATGGTTGTTCATGATTAAGTTCATCAAATTTTGTTGTGTAATTTTATTTTTCTTCTAAAGTGGCTGAGGTGGATGATTTCAAAGGGTCTTCCAAGTTTTATGTTGACATTATCACTTTTTATTTTTTACACTTCTTTATTATGATCTTCGATTGCCCATCAAAGCTAGGTGTGAAATCCAGGGAACCCCAATCATCATCTAATAGCTTTGTGACTTCTTCAATGTGTTTTTCTTTGTCTTTTTGTTATGCAAGTCCCACTTATGTGGTTAGTGTTAATGTTTCCAAAGGATTTTCCTTGCCTTTCTCAATGTTTAAAAAACTATTTGGGTAAGGGTCCTCTTCGAGTGTGTACAGTGTTATTGTAGATGTATTTAATTTTATGATGAAGAGTAGAAGGAACTCCATTGATTTCCTGAATCCACGATCTACCTAAAAGGAGATTATATGAAAGATCATGAGGCATAACATGGATCAATGTTTCTAATGTGGCCTTCCCAACCATATCAGGCATAGTGATCACACCAAGAAGTTGTTCTCCTATATTGTTAAAACATTTAATAGAGAGTCGGGTTGAATTTGTGATTTATCCATGCCAAACCTATCTAAAAGGGTCACACTACACACATTAAGGGTAGAGCCATTATCAATGAGGGCTCTCTTTACCCCTTTTCTTTTGTATTCAGATTATGAAAGATTCATTTTGTTTTTGCACTTCCAATGGGGTAGTTTTCTTTAGTGGAAAATAATGTCATCTTTTATTCCTTGAATTATGACTGCTAGGTTATTCAGCTGTGCATTAGAAGTGATAGGAACTTGTTGTAGGGAACTTTGAAACAGATTGTGATAGTTAGGTGAATTTTTAATTAGGTCCCATAAGGATATCTTAGTAGGAGTATTTTTAAGTTGTTCAACAAGATCATACTCCTTTCTGTGAGGGGGAATCAGTAAGATAGGGTTAGGAAATGGGGGAGATGTTGGGGTTGGTTCTCTTAGCTGTGGATTGTTTATAGTGTTATACATATGAGAAATGGTATTATGACTTGGTTGTTGTAAAACATCATTCTTAGGTGGGTAAAGTATAAATTCAGGTTTATTTTGAGTTTGGGGTTTGTGTGAAGGTGGGTAAAGGATGAGTTGAGGTTGAACAATATTAACATCCCTTAGTGAGTGAGAGTCTAATAGTACTTCATTGACATCATCTAAGGGCATAATATCATTATTATCAATATTTTCCTTTTCTTGCACCATGATATTCTCCCTAGGAGGAGAGTTTTTAGGAGAACTATTGTGTTGCCAAAAAGAGTATACCTTGGCACTTTTTCACTCATTTTGGCCTTCTCCATTGGATTTTGGCCTTGTTTACCTTTATTCAGCCTTGTAAGCTTGCAATTCATCAATAACCTAATGGTGTTTTACTAAGGTGTTGTGAAGTGTTGTAATGCATTTCCTCACTTTTTTAAGACCCTTTGAGCATAATTCACCTAAATAGTACATTCTTACACCTTCCTAAGCCTTAAGAAAAATTGTTGTAAAGTGTTGTGCTGCATTTTCATAGTTATCTAAGCTTATCACCCTTAAATTAACCCTTTTTCTATGCTAATTTTCCCGTTGAATGCATATTTAGTCTTGACCTAAGTGTGTTTCGGGAGGAAAAACTGATTAACTACAACAAACACAAATTAATTCTTGACCACCACTAAAATTTTCCCAAGTGGACTAGGTCGCCACTTTGGGCAATCTAGTCCCTTTAGGTATAAAATTCAAATTTTAAATAAGATTCAATGGAAACCTTGCCTCCTAAACCCCAAGGTTGGCCTATTAGGTTGCATTTCAAGAAAATTAGGGTTTCACATGTACAAATAAGGGTTTTCACCTTCATTTTTCCTCTCTTAGACTCTCCTAGCTCATTTTTCTACTCTCTTGCTCTCACTCTCATCTCTTCACAAGTGCTCAAGCAACCAAGACTTCACAAGCAAGAAAATAAGCATTAGGGTTTTTAGGCTATCTCCATTGGAGCTACTCATGCATATTGCAGACCATCAACAACAAAGGTTTGGTAAGCATTTCCATTAAGTTTATCTTTAAATCTTACATTCCTTTGCTTTTATCTCAATTGGGTTTAATCACTTACAAAGGGATTTGACTTAGGCAAATCCCTATTTCCTAACCGTAATACTTTCTTGGTATTTGCATGTGATTGAAGGTTTCAATGTAGATTAGGTGAAGTACAAAGTGTTGCAAGAAGTACCAACATTCTCCTCAAGTCAAATCCAAGCCTCAAATCCTAGAAGGACAAGAAGAAAAGCTACAAGTCATTTTCAGGAGTTCCTATCATGGATTATTGCAGAAAAGGGAAACATCAACTGAGACCCACAAAATCAAATATTAATTCCTCGGAAAGCTATAAGAGGACTAGTTCGCCACTATTGGAAACCTTGTCCCTGTGCTAGGCCTAGAAAAGGGTTTCTATATTTTTGGGCACCCATTTCCCCGAAACCTATTTTGGCAAAATTTCCAGATTGGAGGACTAGGTCGCTCAAATTGGCGTAAGTGTCCTTTTGCTCAGTTCAGACATTTTCCAGGAAATCCTAAGGGAATTCAACTACAACATCACTTTTCTAGGTGCACACCTTTTGTTCTCCTTTGTCTTTTTATAGATTAATCTTATTTAGGGCATATAGTTTAGTGAGTTTACATTAGTTTAGTTTAGTTTTATGTCCATTGTATACACTTAGATTAGCATCATCGTACTTTTAGTTCTAGGCACACATGACACACACTTAGCACAATCATCATCAATCATCCTCCTCCCTTTTTGAATGCAACCACCAAAAACCATATCAACATAGAGGAAAGTGTGTCATTCCTAACCAAATGCCCTTAGGGTGAAGAACCCTAAGATCCTAGTAAGGGAATCCACTTTCCCTTGTTAGCATATATTTTTGGTGGTTCAACTACAAACCAAATGTTCTTGACATTCAAGGATTGGTTCTTCCAAAATGACTTTATCACAAGTAAGGGAGTTATCAATGGTTGGATTTTCTTGTTTATTGATAGTGGGGATATTAGGAGAAGGATCTATTTGATTGTCATTTTTCTCTAAGGTCTCATTATCTTATGCCACGCTATGTACCCTAGTAGGAGAGCTTGTCAGATGTTCATTCCATTTTATGGTTAGATTTTGTAAAGTAGCTTCATCACAAATAGGGGAGGCATAAAAAGGAGAACTATGATTTTCATGCTTGTCAAACAAATCTTTCCAAATGGTAGGAGCATTAGGGAAAGGAGGAACAAGATTCTCATGACTCTCAATAGGTTCATCTTCTAACACTAACCTATCCTCTTCGCATCGAGGAGGGATATTAGGAGAAGGACAATTTTGATTGTCATGGCTATTTATGATGTCATCCTCTTTGGCTGAAACCTATTCACAAGAAAGGGGTGAATGGAGACTAGGTAAGGTGATGTTTAGAAATTCTTCTATGATCTCATATTCTTGTTTTCTAGTATCTTCCAAAGAGAGATGAGGAAAATCAAGATACTCCATGCTTATATCTTCTTTCACCAAGATACCTTCATCACTAATAAGAGAGGTATTGGGAGAAGAACAAGTATTATTTTTATGATTGTATACACTTGCATCCTCTTGTGTTATCACATTCTTACAAATTCGATAGATACTAGGAGGGTATCCAACATGCTTATCAAAGGTTTTACTTTTCTTTCCTAGATTATGCCCATGAGTAGAGAAAATAGAATAATACAAGCCATTCGATATTCTAGAAATACTAAATGCTTGAATAGAACACATGCTAACATGAGAAAGTAAATAAAGTGCAATGCAATGACTTAAAGTGAAAGCTTAAATGCAATTTTCATATTTGAAACAAGGTAATTTATTGATTACATTATGCAATTATAATAAAATGGAATGTTGTGAATAGAAATTTTAAATTAAGAAATACATGAAATGGACTAATTTAAGCTAGTTTGAGCGAAATGCATGTAACAGAAAATCAACCCACTGAAACATATAAACAATGGCAGAAAAGAGAAGCTTAAAAATAAGGTTTTTCGTGTTGTAAAAGACAGTTTGAGATGTGTACAGGGACTGATTCGCCTAAGGTGGTGAATGAGTTCCAATAGATATTTCTTTCAAAATTTAGTTTTCAATTGAATTTTATGCTTTTGAGTTTGTATGATATGTATCCTAAATGCAAATGCAGTTTTTAGGTTATTTTCAATGATTTTAGATGCAAAAATGCAACCTATATGCACTTTCACTAATGAAAAATTTGAAACCGTAGAATGCAAATTAACCAATGCAAATCCTACTGTAATGTTAATGGCAAGCCAAATCTAGGATGATGATGGAATTCAAATCAGAAAATAATGTATTTGAAATGAAGGTTCACCAAAATGTAACATATAATTTTGGTGCTCTACTAGGGTTTTAGGACCTAGGGCAACAATGTTTTGTACTTTACATTTAAGGATGACCGTAGACATCTCAACCCAAGAATAGAGGCAAGAGATCAGACAATAGGGTATCCTAGGATATGATTTAAATTTAGAAGATGGGTTCACCACCAAGTTTAGACTTGGAAAGAAAATGCAATGAAGGATGAAATCCAAAACCTTAGTTTGATGCAATGCTTCAATGAATGACCTAGAAAAGACCATGAAACAAAACGAAAAGCTACAAAATTGAAAGTGTGCACCAAGAATTTTAAGAAACATGAAATGAGGCTTTGAAATCTTTAAATTTCTGTATTATAGGCCTAGTGGATCTCATTCACCATTTTGGGCGAATTAGTCCCAATTTTGGATTTCTGCATAGAAGTGGGTTTTGGCCAAATGTGTATCCAAATTTACAAATATCTCTAAAAAAAACCTACAGTGGGACTTATTCACCACTCTTGGTGAATGAGTCTAGTTTGGATTTTCTATAAATTCAAAGTATGGATCTGATCTTCTTAGTCTACTCAATCTATTCCTCTAGGTGTCCGGATGCGAAACTCTATTTTTGGGGCTGTAGATGACCTTTTTGTGAAGATTTTGACCTTGAAAATAGGGAGACAACTCCAACAAGTTTGAAACCTAATCCTTAATGATTCTTCAAGCTCCCAAACACATAGATCTACAATAACACAAAGAATGAGAGAGAGAATGTTGATGTTAGGGAATGGGGGTTTGACCACGTTTGCCTTGGTCAAACCCCGTTTAGGTAATTAGACCAAATGATGGAACAATGAAATGAAGGCATGAAGAATGAAACAAAGAACATGAATCATGGACAATAATACCTTTAATGATGTCTTGTAAATCTACAATTCAACATGAAATTTCCATGAAGGATGTAGAGCTTGATCTTTGACAATAAGAATAGAACAATTATTGGTCTTGGATCTTCAATGCTACATCACAACACTAACTCACTAGCATGCCTGATGCTTGATATTATTGACATGATGGTTCTTGAATGACTGCAACAATTGATGAAGAATGTTACCCTTGAATGATCTTGAAAGCTATCTTAATAACCTTTGAATGCTTAGCTATTGAATGCTTGACTTGATAACATGTAGGCCTATGTTGCTTGGATTGGTTAGGTTGATTAGGTGAACTAATTATTTGGAAGCTTTTTTATATAGGCAATGTAGTCACATGACCATTAATTTGATCCGAAGGATGACATTAAAGAAATTGAAACTTAAAACCTAGTTTTTCTCGCTCAAACCTTGAAAATAGATCAAATGGGAATCATTCACCATCCTGGGAAAATGAGTGCCACCTAGATAGGAATCATTCATCAAAGATGATGAATGGGTCCCACATGGTCTATTTTTCTAGTTGGGATGTCGAGGAGTGCATAAATTAAGTTTATATGTTGATTTTGTTGGGTTCTTTTATCAAAATATACCTTGGGATACACAATATGGGGTCATAGGGGCCTATTAATGATGATATAAAGGTTATAAATGTAATAGTGCCCAAAATCCAATGTGAAAGTGTAAATAAATACACTTTATAACACTAAATTTAGGCAAAATTGGTCTATTTAGTTAAGAAGGGCCCTAAATCCCAAGTGAATGTGTAAAACACATTCCAACACTAGATTAGGTCCACATTATTTTACAAGCCTCCCAAATTGAATTTGAAGATGTAAATAAATACTTTTCACAATATTAAATTAGTACAAAGTTAAGTTAATTTAGCTTAAAAATAGCCCAAGACCTAATGTGGATGTGTAAAACACCTCACAACACTAGACCAATGCGACATTAAGGGTACACGATTTTCTACACTACACATACTCTTTCATTTTCACACTTTTTGTGCCCGCCTTGCTTTATTTATCCTCATTTATGTCTTAATTGGTCCTATTTTTCATCCACAAGCCTAATGAACTATATCTTTTATTAGATAATCTCGACAAAAATCAATGGATAAATGATAATTTGATCATTCTATCTGAGTGTCCGTGATTTTTGGGTCAGGACTAAGATGCCACCTAGGGCGTCTTTGTCCCCCTTAGGTCTTGGGACCTTGATTTCAAAGGCCCCTTAAATGAGCCCCTTCTTAGAGTCTTTGACCCAAGTTTGGGGACTTGGGACTTAGACACCACCTAGGGCATCTTAGTCCCCCTTAAGCTTTTTTTGAGATTAAATTCCAATTCTGGAAGGATTTAGCCTTCTTTAATTAATGAATTCATATTTTGGCTTGTTGTCGTGTAATTTAGGGATATTAAGCATGAATACGTATAAATACAAGGTTCATTGATATATTTTCATCTTAGCAACTTGAGCATTCATTCCTAAGGAATGTTTATGAGATCAAGAGCAATTCATCAAGATTCAAGCATCATATCAAGGAGATTGTTGCATCATGTCTGTTTTTGAGATAACGTTTGTGATGTAGGGTTTTGATTCAAGCAAACAATTCAAATCAAGATCTATCAAGCATTCAACCATTTCAAGATCTAAATCCAAGCTAGTCATTTCACAAATGTTTGTTGACTTCATAGCAAGCGTTCAGTGAGTTGTAACATTGCATGTTGTTCATTCATCATTTCCCTCTATTTCATTTCATTTCAAGGTTTAATTACCAACAAGTGGTTTGACAAAGGCAAACCCCCATTTACTAACAATCAACAAGTTTTTCCCTTGTTATGTGTTTGTGAATGGAGATTTAGTTTGAAGACTTGAAGATCATTTAAAGTGCAAAGTTGCAAAGTTGTATTGTAAAGTTTTCATCTTCACGAAAACTCACCTATAGGCTAGATCTAGAAGTTTCAGAACCTACGATTTGAGAAGAAGGAAGTGCATACTTTGGACCTTAGGACCACATTCTAAGATTTCAAAAATTCCAAAGGGGACTAAGTCACCATCTAGGGTGTCTTAGTCCTCCTGAGGGTATATTGTATAGATTCTTTAATCATATCTAGTTTCGGCATCCAAAGATTTCGCATTTTCCCTAAAAAAAAATAATGAGACTAAGTCAACAATGAGGGTGTCTTAGTAATCCATAGAAAATTTTGACAACTTCTTTGCATTCCCAAAATACTCATTACATTTCTCGAACACTTAGGTACACATACCCTAACTTGTTGTTGCATAATTTTATCATTTGTATAAAAAATTTAGCTTGCATTGTTAGGTTTAGTAAGTTGAATGCTAAGTTGTCTTTTCCAAGCTTTTGCTTGGTGGTGAACCCTTCAAAGCCCAAAATAACCCTTCCTAGGTCTTCCTTGTTGAGAATTGACTCACCCTTGAGATTGATATTCAATCTAATTAGGATTCATATGACCTTATTGAATGACCATAAGAGAAAGGTGGTAGCATCATCATTTTTCCTCGTGGTTCATTTTGGTGAACCTAACATCTTTGAGCAGTCATTTTTTGATTTGGAGTCCATTAAAGTCCTAGATCTAGGTTTGATTCATTCTTGCATTGGATCTTGCATTAGTGAAATTGTATCTAGGGTTTTTCATACTTAGTGAAATTGTATCTAGATTTTCTCATATTTGTATTAGTCAAAGTGCATATAGGTTGCATATTTCCTTTCTTTCATCATCTTATCTCATTGAAAATATGAAAAGTAAATTGTTAATCATCTTAATTGCATTTAAAAATATTCTTATTGCATTGAAAATAAAAAAAATATTGAATTCAACTTTGCATTCAATCGCTTGTCACTAGTTACTTTTTCTTGCATTCATTTACATAGTTTTTTGTTTCCAAAAACCAAGTCCCTAAATAGGCAACCTGTGATAACTATAGATAATCCAGAATTTTCTAGTTTTTTGAAAGAAACCTCTACTAGGACTAAGATGCCCTTCTTAGCATCTTAGTCCCTCTTAGGGTTTCTAGCTCAAAATCCTCTCTTTGTTATTTGTTGTCTGTTTTAGTCCCCCGAACCTAAAATTTAGACCAGTAGGACCAAGGTGCCCTTAATGGTGTCTTAGTTCCTGTTGACTTTGACTTTCTAGTTTTTAGAGTTTTCAAGTGCTTTTATGAGTTTGTGTTGGTTTCCTTTAGTTTTCAGTTTCAGTTTGTCGAATTATTGTTATTCCAATTTATTTAATTTTAAGTGTATTTGTTCAATCTTGCATCATGGATATGCGGTTTGGAAATATTTTTATGTCTTTGAAATCTTTGGTAGATGTGTCAAGTTGTGCATTTGGTAATGATCCTAATGAAATTGAACACACTTATTCTCAATCAACTCCTAATGAATTTCCTCTGTGTGATGTTGACATCATTGGTGGAGATGATGACATCATGAATTTGTTCCTAAATGATTGTCTTAACAACCTTGAAGCTAATGCATTCTTTTATCCATCAATGAAACAACCAACCTGCCCTACAACACCACCTCTTGAAATGTTTTCTTACATATTTAAACTGAAACAAAAGTTGAACCTATTTTCCCTATAATAGGTGAACCTAGTTCCTCTAAAGAATAAAATACTCAAACATCCTATGATAAAAAAATAAGAAACACTCCAATCCATATAGAATAAAAATATGGTAAAGGATTCACAATCTTGAGTAAACAAGGATGTGGTACAACAAGTGAACATGAAATTCATCAACTCCTAAAGAAAATACCAACTAATGAAAACACAAAGGGGTTAGGATATCAAGATCCCCCTCACAACATAAGAGTTCCTAAAGAATACATAAGACTTTGTAGTGATGATACAATGATCTTTGATTCTCCCCCTCATATGAATTTCATTCTTCCTAAACAAAAACCAATGATTCATAAAAATGACAAGGATGATAGGACCACCCTAGGTCCTCTCCCTCAACCTTCAACTAGAGAATTTGGTGAATCTAGAAAGTGTAAAAGGCCTTACAAGTTTCAAAAACTAAAATTTCCTTGTTTGCCACCTGAAAGTGAAAGGAAACTACAATTTATTTTGAAAAAAAAAATAATAACACTACCACCAATAAAAGACAAACTAGTGCTATATCCTAAAGATGCAAAATTTCCACATTGTAGATACCACCAAACTCTCAGACACAACACTACTGAGTGTCATTCATTCAAGTTAGTATTACAAAACTTTCACTTCGATGAAAATGATTTCTATGAAGTAATTTCTTAGAATATTCCCCTTTGTCATGTAATAGTTGTAGAACATTATATTCTCATTCTTACATGATCTTTCTCATCACCTACCTCAACTAATTGCTATCTTATGCTCAATGGGGGCAAGAAGTAGATAGCCTTTTCCTAGTAATTTATTTATCATTGTCCCTTAGGTTCATTGTCTACCTTCCGCTTATACAAACTAAGATTGAGAGGCGGATGACTTGCCCTAGGTTGAATTTCCTATGCCTTACTAGTCTTGTACATTATGTCATTTTCTTTTTTATGATTGCATGTGTGTAATGTGATCCCACTGTGCCATTATATTTGATGCTCTATCTCTCTTTGTGCATTCCTCTATTTCTACCTTCATTCTTCTATATGTCATAAGATTTATCCTTTTCATTGATCTTTTCATTTCTCTTATGTTTTCCTTTTGGGGATGATGCAAGGCATTGAGATACCTTATGTCTCTTCCATGATGACCCAAAAAAAAATTCATTATCTTTTCTTTTCGTTTTATTTTTGTCTTGTGCTTTCCTTTTGGGGAAGGAGCAAGGTGTCAAGACACCCATGTTTCTTCCATGTTGACTCAAAAGGTTTTTCTTTGTTTTCACTCTCTTTGTGTCATTCTTCCAATTCTATGTGTATTTGGGGAATGATGATAGTTGTGAGCTCTCTAATATCATTGCAGTAAAGATAAATAATGACTCTGAATCCATAGATCCCTTATGTATTTATACATAGTAACCCTCTTTAATTTTTTATTTTTCATGTTTTTCTACTTTAAAGTAATTTCCCACAACATGGAGTTTGGGAATTTCTTTAAAGTGGGGCCATAATTAGGAATTATTCTGGAATTATTTTTCCATGATTTCATTTGCATTTTTCATTTCCATGTTCATTGATGTGATTTTCTTACTTCATGCGATGTGTTCTTATCTTTGTGGTGACATTGGGAGTAATGTCCTTGAAGAGCTTGATCTATCTTATCATATTATATTCCTCTTAGTGTTGATAGAGGTCACTACATTCCCTAAGTTGTGAATCTTTTATCCTTTGATTGCTCATCTCTTGGAGACATTAGGAATAATGTCCCCTAATATTAAGACCTCATGTGAACTAAGAAAAATCCATTTGAACATCCCTCTCTTGTTGCGTTGCTTTTTTTTTTGTACCTTATTAAAGTCATGGAGGTATGGCTTTGATATGGTTTCCTAGGGTTCACCTAGTGAACAACTACCTTCATTAGCCCTTGTGAGCATGTGATTTTGTTTGCATAGTGGACAACACATTCCACTTGTAAACCTTTTTGGACAAATATCCTAGACCTGGTCCATAGTGCATTAGATGGATAGTCAAAGCTTGATCCGTTGCATTTTTCATTTTTCATTTTTGTTTTTGTTATTGTTTTAAATTATTTGATGGTGTATGTTTGTGATCTATTTTTGGCTTGATATATCATCTACAAGTGTGTTCCTTTGTGCCTATCTTGGTTTTCCATATGGTCTTGATCATGGGGGCTTGGCCACCCTCTTGTTCATTGTCATCCTATCTTACTAAGATTGGTACATTTCAACCCCTCTTGATTGCATGGTTCACTACTTTAGTGTGAGTTTGAAGCAAGTTCATCCTCTCACTAAAGTGTAGGAAAATGCATACCCTTGCATTTTCACACTTTTGGGACTGCCTTTATTTATTTATTCTTATTTATGTCTTAATTGGTCCTATTTTGCATTCAAAATCCTAATAAACTATATCCTCTTCTAGCTAATCCTGATAAACATCAATGGATAAATGATAATTTAATGATTATGTCTGAGTGTCCTTAATTTTTGGGTCAAGACTAAAATTCCACCAAGGGTGGCTTTGTACCCCTAAGTTCTTGGGACCCTAATTTCAAAGGCACCTTAAATGGTCCCTTTCTTGGAGTCTATGCCCCAAGTTTTAGGACTTGGGACTAAGACGCCACCTAGGGCATCTTAGTCCCCCTTTAGCTTTTTTCAGGATTTAATTCTAAATTCTAGTAGGATTTAGCCTCCTTTATTAATGAATTCATATATCAGCTTGATGTGGTGTAATTTCAAGATATTAAGCATGAATAAGTATAAATACAAGGTTCATTCATTCATTTTCATCCTAGCAACTTGAACATTCATTCCTAAGAAAATTTTATGAGATCAAGAGAAATTCATCAAGCATTTGGAGCCATCATCAAGATTTAAGCATCATATCAAGGATATTGTTGCATAATGTGTGTTTTTGAGCTCACATTCATCATGTAGGGTTTTGATTCAAGCAAGCATTTCAAGTTCTACATCCAAGCTAGTCATTTCACACAAGTTTGTTGACTTCATATCAAGGGTTTGGTGAGTTGTAACATTGTATATTGTTCATTAATCATTTCTCTCCATTTCATTTCATTTCAAGGTATAATTACCCACAAGGGGTTTGACCAAGGAAAACCCCCATTTACTAACAATCAACAACTTTTTCCCTTCTTCTGTGTTTGTGATTGCTGATTTAGGTTTTTAAGATCATTTAAAGTGAAAAGTTCCAAAGTTGCAAAGTTGTATTGTAAAGTTGTCATCTTCATAGAAACTCACCTACAGGCCAAATCTAGAAGTTTCAGAATCTAAGATCTAAGAAGAAGGAAGTGCAAACTTTTGACCTCAAGACCACATTCAGATATTTTAGATATTCCAGAGAGGACTAAGTCGCTAGCCAGGGCTTCTTAGTCATCTTGAGGGTATTTTGCAGAGATTCTTTTAGATTTTGTTCTGAAATCCAAAGATTCCACATTTTCCCCAAAAAATAGGCATATGACTAAGTCAACATTAAGGGAATCAGAGTCCTCCATAGAACTTTTTGACAGCTTCTTTGCATTCCTAGAATCGTTATTACATTTATAGAACTCCCAAGTACGCATACCCTAACCTATTCTTGCATAATTTCATCATTTTCATCATTCATTTAGCTTGCATTGTTAGGTTTTGTAAGTTGAATTCGAAGTAATCTTTTCCAAGATTTTGTTGGGTGGTGAACCCTTTAAAGCCCAAAAGAACCCTTCCTAGGTCTTCCTTGTTGAGAATTGACTCACTCTTGAGGTTTATAGTCAATCCAATTAGGATTCCTAGGAACTTATTGAATGACCATAGGAGAAATATGGTAGAATCACCATTTTTCCCCACAGTTCATTCCTTCCGATAAATCCTTGGACACAATTTCATCAAATTCTTCTAGTAGCACCTTTATTTCTAAAGGAATGTCACTACTATAATTTGTTTCATCTACTTATATGTCCTTCAGAACAACTACAAAACACAATTTCTCCCCTTTAACCTCCTTCAATAATTTCCTTCCTATCACTAGTAGCATTCTTGGACCACTTTCCATCTCTTCTTCCTTGGTTGCCAATGGTGTAAGAGTATGTTTTCTTCCATTTTTCTCCAAAGTATAGGTATTTTCTCTTCCATTATGGATTTCCTTCCTATCAAACTACCATGAACTCCCTAAGAGGAAGTGACGTACATCCATGGGAAAGATATCACACCATACCTCATCCTCATAAGTGCTTATTCAAAAATTCACAAGGTATTGTTGATCAACCACGACTTGCTACCCTTTTTGCAACCATGAAACCTTGTAAAAATTTTGGTGAGCTATCCTTTTTAACCCAAACTTATCAACCATCTCAATTGAAACTAAATTATCAGTGCCACCACTATCTATTATGACTTTGCAGTATTTTCCACCCAATTTACATATTGTTCTAAATAAATTTTACTTTGGATAGATTCCTCTTCTTTTTGGATGGATTTAATAATTTCCTCATCATCATAAGTTCTTCTCCTCTTTCAGGTTCATCACGTTGGCTAATAGACCCTATAGAATCACTATCCCCCTTTTCTACTAAAACATAGAAAAAGAGGTTCACCGTCAATAGGGTATCAATGATGAACCTAATTTTTATTAGGTATGTGTTTCATTCAATTTTGAGGGCCAAAACATGCAAATAACAATCAAAAACTAATCCTACCTATTATAGAAACTATGAGGGAAGTTTTGACAACTTGAAATAATGTGTACCTTATAGTAGAAAACTTGTTGTTTATAGGCCACAAAGGACTCATTCGCCTTTAGTGGGGAATGGGTCCCTATTAGGGATATAGAAACTAGCATTTGGGATTATTTTCCTTAATGTCTGCACTCTTAGTTTCCCAGTTGCTAGTTCCTGAAAACATGTACTTTATTTTTTAGCTTCAATTCTTTGTTCTTGCACAATAAAGGTCAATCTTGTAACTCGACAACTTTTGTAGTCTTTCTCTAAACTTATTCTCCACTTGATCTTCAACCTATAAATCTGAAAATACAACCTCAAGGGAAAAACAAATGTTTGTTAGTTAATAGGGGTTTGCCTAATTCAAACCCCTTGTAGGTAATTAAACTAAATGATGAGATAATTAAATTGAAGCATGAAACATGAAATGATGTAATTGATTATGCCTTGGATGTTGTCTTGTAAGATAAATCTGGAATCTAACATGTGGTGGCCATGAAGAATGTAGATATTGATCTTGAATAGATGTGAACAATGCTTGCAATAGATCCTCAATGCTACATCAAATTTCTTAGCTCAACAACATGCATGAATGCACTAAACCATTGACATGATGAAATGATCTTGAATTATTGCAATAAACTATTAATAATCTACCTTGAAATGCCTTTGAGAATTCTCTATAATGATCTTGTGACTATACTCTTGAGTGCTCATTAAAATATATGATGAAACTATGTGAATTAACCCCATATTTATACTAAATCAAGATTAACCCTTAAATTCAAAAAATTCAATTTGTCACTAGATCTGGAGATAATTTTTTTTAAATTCCTACTACAATGAAATTCAAAAAATGGGTACTCATTAAGGGAGGGCCCATTTTCCACCTATGGTGAACGGGTCCTGGCAATTTTTTTTGAGACCTCACCTCTTGGGAATGAAAGAACACTAAAAACCCATTTGAAATATGTTGATAAAGGGGGGTTCTATAGAAGGAAGACCCATTTTCCACCTAGGGTCAATGGGTCCTATCACCAATTTCTAGGAATTTGATTTTGTCCCATTAAATGTTATGTAATTTGAATTGTGGGTGTCGAGATTAATCTTCGTGAGGTCTCACAAATAAGGCTTGAATTTGAATTAAAGTGTCTAATTAACTCCAATTAACCACATTTAATGAAGAGGACCTTAGATAAATGTGAAAGTGTGTTACAAAAATTTACAAGACTTAAGTAAGGTACACATTAAGTTCATTTTATTAAAAGGAGGCCCAAGATCAATGTGAATGTGTTACAACACATTACAATATTAAACCTAGGAAAAATTAAGTTTATTCAATGACAATTATTGCAAAGTAAGGAAAAGGGATACTTTTTCCTTTACCACATTTTTCCCCCACTTTAGTAAGAGGATGTCACCATGTCAAACTCAAACTAAAGTATACATTCAATAAACTTAAGTATGTAGTAATAACAAAGATACATAATCATACCCTGCCAAAGGCCAAGAAAAATAAAGAAAAACAAAAGGATCAAGTACAACCATCCCTAAGGAACCACAATGTAGTGCTTTTATAAATTCTTTTGAATGTTGTGTATATAATTTTTTGTAAAAGGGGATTTTTATTTGTTCATGTAAGGTCTTCTTCTTAGGAAACATTATGCTTAATATTTCCAAGAGAGGAAAATTGAAAGAGTATCAAATGCCCACTTATAGGATGCCTCTCACTTCGCATCATGCCACTATGGGAGATCGTATGCTTAGAAATATCACACTCTTGGAGGAAATTGAACCTAGTGACACCACCAAGAAAAGGAACATGTCACAAGAAAAAAGAAAATCACACCATGAAATATGCCCAAATATGTCATCGATGTATGTCCCCACTTTAAATTGGTTGCTAACACCATTATTGTGAGAAATTTCTTTAAAGTAGCCATTTTTTTCGCCTAAGACATAAGAGCTATCCTCAGAAAACCCTATGCCAAGTCATATGTTTTTGAAATAAAGCTATGCCATGAAAAGGATGGAGGGGTTTCCCCCAAATACAAAAACTAAAGATAACTCAATATGTCACATGTGAGCCAACTTAAGGCATGTCGGTCACATCCCAAGATTTCTCTTATACATATATGGAAGGAAGTCGATGAGTGAAAAGAGAGAATTGACAAGTAACATACGAGGACAAGGCTACCTAACCCCTTGCCCCCACTTAGTGCAAGAAAAGGATGATTGATGAGAAAAATGAAAATCATTATCAATTAGAGGAACTAGGTGTTGTAACACAAGGAGGAGCACCACAATCCTTAAGATGTTGAATTTTGTTACTCAAATCTCTACATTCATTAGTAGAATGACCATGAACTATATGATATTCACAAAATGAACTCTTGTAGTAAAATTTATTTAATTTTCTTAGAGGGAGAGATATCAAATGATCTTGGAGGAGTCTCAACAAGATACTCTCTTGATGAAAGGTAGAAGATGTTTCATTATTTTGTGACAAAGATGTCTCTTTCTTAGTACAAAATGTCATACTTACACAAGAGTCTTTAGATTGCAAGAATTAGTAGTCTCCTTTAAGGGGGTGTAAAATCTATCAAGTTTGAATCATTAGTGTTTTGCATGATGATATTTATGTTAAGTGAATATTTCTTTGTTTCTTTTGTTTCTTTCGAAGGACAGTAACAAAGACCACGAGTTGTTTCTTGCATGTTAGGCTCTCTAGGGATATGGATACCTTGCTCTCTAGCACCACATCCTTTCCCACTATAAACAAGTTGTCTCATAAGTTCATAACCTCTTCCATAAATATTTTTCATTTCTTTAGGATTTGGTGGTTGTTCATAATCAACTTCGTCAAAGTTTTTTGTGTAATTCGCTTGATCTTCTAAAGTACAAGTGAGGTGGACACTTTCAAAGGTTCTTCTGAATCTTATGTTGACATCACTGCTTTTTCTTTCCCCTTTTTTTACTCTTTTGTTATGATCTTGTATTCACCCATGAACGTTGGTGTGAAATATAAGGAACCCCAATCATCTTCTAATATCTTAGTGACTTCTTCAATATGCTTCACTTTTTATTTTTTGTGTTAATGTTTTCAAAATATTTTCCATTTTTTCTTAATGTTCAAATAGATTTTTGGTTCAGGGTCGGCTTTGATTGTATACACTTTGTTGTTGTAAACATAATTCATTATATGATAAAGAGTAAAAGGAACTCCATTAATTGTGTAAATCCATGGCCTTCCTAAAAGAAGATTATACGAAATTTCATGAGGCATAACATGTATTGGAGTTTGCAAGGTAACATTCCCAAATTTAATAGGTAATGTATTCACACCAAGCGGTTGTTTTCCTATATTATCAAACCCATGAATAGATAAAGAATCATGTTGAATTTGGATTTTTTCTGCTTTAATCTTGTCCAAAAGGTTTATGTTGCACACATTTGGGGTGGAACCATTGTCAATAAGGGTTCTTTTTATCCCAATACGATTATGTTGATCTATTATTTAATGAAAATATTTATTTTTCTTTTTCTCTTCTAATGATGGTAACTCATCTTGATGGAAAGTGATGTCTAAGTTAGCTAGTGTTATAGATTGAATTTGTGTCACCACATCATTTGATTGCATATTAGGAATGTTAGGGACTTGTTGTAAAGAACTTTGAAGGATGCTATGATAATGAGGGGAAGCTTGAATAAGGTTCCGTAATGATATCTTAGTGGGATTATTCTTTAGTTATTGAATAAGATCCTATTTCTTTCTACCTTTCAAAGGAAAACACAGAGGACTAGTTAAGATAGGGTTAGCCAATGGGAGGGATGTTGGAGTTGGTTGTTTTTGTTGCAGATCTTTCCTAGTGTTATATGTGTGAGCAACGGTATTGAAACTCAGTTTATGATAAACATTGTCAAGTTTCCTTTAAGGTTGTTCTAAGATAAGCACAGGTTTATTTTGAACCTGTGGTTTTTTTGAGGGTGGATTAATGATAATTTTAGGCTTAGGAGAGTACTTTAAGGGGTATCTAATGTGCGTAACCTTAGAAGACATATCCTTATTTTCATGATCTCTTAGTGAAGGGGAGTCTAGTGTCTCTTCATCATATTCATATAAGGGAGCCTCATCACTATTTTTTGCAAGACATGAGTCAATTTTCTCATTTTCTTCCACTATGATGTCTTCCCTAGTAGGAGAGTTCTTAGGAGAGCTACAAACTAGATGTTCATGAAATTCATTGTTTGGCTCTTCTAAAATAACTTCATCATAGGCAGATGACTCATCAATGGTAGCATTCTCTTGTCCAATCATGTTTTCCCTAGTAGGAGGGGTAGTGGAAGAGAGAAAAATAGGACTCTCATAACCCTCATTAGTTCGATCTTGTATCACAAAAATATATTCATCACAAATATGAGAGATATTAGGAGAAGACAAAATTTGATTGTCATGATTGTCCACTATTATATTCTATTTCCCTAAAGCATTCTTATGAGGTTGAGCATGTTTAGAAAGGTAGGATACTAACATTGTTTGACCAAAAATGAAAATTACTTCTAAGCATCTTATGCAATCTTTCAAAAATATAAAAATGTATATCCAAAGATGAAAAGTACTCTTATCCAATGTATGCAAAACTTAAAAAATGCAAACAAAGTGTATATAAAATTGAAAAGAAATTTTATCAAACTTATGCAAAGCTTCATGATTGTAAACATTGTGTATGCAAAAGTGATAAGTAATTTTATCCATATTATGCAAGTGTCTTAGAAATGTAAACATTTTCAAAATTTCAAACTTAAAACAAGGTAATTTTTTTATTACACTATGTAATAGACTAAAAATGAAATTAGAGTCACCAAAAAAGTACACATTTTCCCTTGCTTGATTTGGGAATAATTAATGATAAATTAGACTTAATGTTTCCTTGATCTAGTGTTGTGAGGTATTTTACACATCTACATTAGGTCTTGGGCCCTTTTTAAAGCTAATTAACTTAACTCTACCTTAATTTAATGTTGTAAAATGTATTTATATACAAATCTCCACATTAAATTTCAGAGGCTTGTAAAATAAAGTGGACCTAATCTAGGGTTTTATTGTGTTTTACACATTCAAATGGGATTTAGGGCCCTTCTAAGCTAAATAGACTCTTTTTTTCCTTAATTTAGTGTTGTAAAGTGTTTTTATTTACACTTTCAAATTGGATTTTGGGCCCTCCTCCATTTATGACCTTAATATCATCATTAATAGGCCCATATGACCCAATATTGTGCATACCAATGCATATTACTATCAAATACTTGACAATATAAACATATAAGCCTCTATCAATGCTCTTTCTTTCTCTTTGTCCTCCTATTGTCTGCCACTGGCCTCTTTGACTATTTACAAACATTCTTCTGTTGTCCTCCAATATTCACTGCTACCATTTTCTATTGTCCTCTATTTTTCTATTCTACCCCTCTTTTATCCATTCTACCTTTTTTTTTCTATTGTTCTATTCTTTTTCTCCCAACTACCAAAATATATAAGCTTCTTCCCAAAAATCTCCCAGAAATCCCACTTCAATAACTATAATGTTCAGAAACTTGCATTAATTCCTCCACCTACCTATTTTTGACCTTAAAATCTCCTTCTCAAATTTTCCCTTTTTCATTTTTTTAATGTTGTTGCTCATTAAGTGAGCTCATGGGAGGTAGTTTCTATCTCAAATCAAAACAAAAAATGTAAATTTAAAATATATTAGCTTTTCTCTCCTTCACATGGCACTAACTAGAAAATTAAAATATATTTAAATCAAAATGATGCCCCTACATCAATATCCTTGGTAGTGATTGGTCAAGTAATGAAAATATACTCCCATGACCACATGTGCAACAGTGTCACTCTATAAACAATACAACATGCACCCTTGTAGGATACATCATGGAACTAGAAATATAACATCACAAGAAAAATGGGTCCCAAGCATAAATGGTACCCTCTCCCACCCAATTAGGAATTGGTGCCCTTGATGATCTAGAATAAGGACACCACCTACCACACTATAGATGACAACAATCAAACTCTCATATCAATCAACTAGTGTGTCCCATTGGATCTCATACTCCTCAATCACCTAGTCCCTAGTCTCAAAAAATCTAATCATTTCTACCAAAATAGAATAAGGATCATATACAACCCTCTCGCCATGAATCAGGATGTAGAGGATATAACTTAAGTTCTTCAAGGTCATCATAGCCTCACTAGTGGGAAGATGAAAGGAGCTAGTCTTTGAGTACCACCGCTTAGTGAATGTTGTAATGAGAACCCGATTATTCCTAATCTCAAGCATAAATGTGATGTAGTACAATTTGAGGGCATGCAAAATGGTTCGATCACCCATATCTAAGAAATATCACAATGTTATAGATATTGATCAAATCTCACACACATATAGTGGAAGCAATCTCTCCTACATCCGACCAACACATTAGGCTAATTATAATTTCTATCTAAACCTATTTGACCTATAACACCTTAAATATTTATTTATCAAGCTCAATGAATGAATCACATAATTCAATTATGATGCAAGAACATACTTGCATCACTTTATCCAATGTATGTGTCCCACTAGAATAAATGTGCCACTAAAGATGATTTGTAGTGTGCAAAAAATTGCAGCATTGCGAGACACATGTGTCACACTAATAAAAATACATCACTTAATCGTACAATTGTGTCATTCATGATGAAAAATGTCGTGTAGAATTATGTATCACATTTTTTGATCTATTTTCAAGCACTAAATCCAAAAAAATAAGAAAAAATCAATGTTGAGATAGGGTACATTCCGTGTCACCTGAGCTAGTTAGTCATCCATAGGTCCACACTTGTGCTCCTCAATGGATGGTCTATAATCTCCACCATAGCTCTATAATTTCTTTCCTCAAGCTCACTACAATCCTCCAATATTCTCAAAAGAAATGTTCCCAAATGAGGATGTTATGCCACAAATGTCTTATATATAGGATTTTGATGCCCAAATGGATCCATATTTTGTAATAAATCCATTGACCGTGTAACCCCATTGGTACCATTACTGACCTAATTACCTTGCAATTATTTTTTTCGTACTTCATCCACATAAACACATCAAATTGGCATATCGGTAAATTTGGCTAATTTTCTTAAATTTTCCTCCAATTTACCAAGGGTGCACCACACTATTCTACTATTACTAAGACATACTAGGGCAGGTGCTGAGAATTTTTTTCTTATTTTTTCTTTGAAACAGTGCTCAAAATCAGATTATCTCAAAGATGGGTAAAAATATAGACACTAAAAATTGTCCTAGCCCGCAAGCAACATTTTTACACTAATTCTTATCTAGTTTATATAATTAAATAATTTTTAATCATTTAAATATTATCAATTTCCCATTCCAATATTAATTAAATAATTTCATATTATTTAATTAGTTTATCTTACTATTATTCTTCCTTGATTAATTAAATAAATTTTTATTATGTATTTAATTATCCATTGATTCCTCAACATTATCCACTTTCCATATATAAATACATTTTCTTTTTTTTATTTAATTCATTTACACATGCCTTTAATAATTAATTAATTAAATTAATTATTAAATATCATGCATTTTCAACTCCTCTTTTGACTGAGATAGAGGGGGCCAACCCAAGGAAAATAGGGTGGTGGGTTCTTGGGGTGGGAGGAAGGTAAGGCACCTTCTCACTCAAATTCCCAAGGTAAATAAGATGGTGGGGTCTTTCCCAAGGTTACCCTCCTTCATTCTAGATTAGAAAGGGGGCCCACCTCATCTATTCAAGTTGAATTCCCTATCCATATCTTAGGGAGAGAGCACATCACTATCTAGAATCTGGCATGGCATCAATTAACTAGTAACTAATCTACCTCCCAAAAAATTCCCTTCCCTTGCCACCCACCCTATAATCCCCTCCCACCCAACTATCATCCACCCACCCATAATGGCTAAACCCACCATCCAAAAGGTGCACCCTACTATCCACTGGTGGGTAGACCCCACCAATCATATTCTCCTTAGGTGGGGTTGGTGGGGTCCACCTTGGGTGGTGGGGTATTAGTGCCCACCACTCCTCTTAAGTATATAATCTCACCACTTACTCTCAATCCACTAATCAATCAATTTCAGTCCACTCCTCAATCAATTCAATTCACTAACACTCAATCTAAGTTAACAATTCAAACAATTCCCTTAATTAAATCATGTAAAAATTTGATCGATCCATGCACTTAGTTCATTGAATCATGCAGCTAGTCAACTAATTAATTAATTCCTCTAATAAATTCTAAAACATTGATATTTTAAGTTCTTCCATGAATCTAGATTGTTCATCAAATCCTGCATTTTTCTATAAAATCAACCTTCAAGCTCATTTGAAGGCTAACGACTCTCTTTGAGTGTTTTCTATTACATTCATTAAAGATTATTGAATTGTGCACAAAATAAAATTGAGATCAACAATAGCTTATAAAGAAAAATTGAGAAGATCAGTGAAGGTGATTCAATTTTGATGTAAGAAGGTATTGTTTTGATTATTTCAATTTCTTAGACTCTTATGTCATTTTTGTTCTTCATTGTTAGATTAGGATCTTTTTCTTGAATTTAAGAATTTTATGGTTGTTGTTGATGATTCTTGCATTTAACCTAATTTTTGGTCATACACTAATAATATCATATGTTTGGCCAAGTTAAAAAATATAATAATTAGGGTAAAATTCCTAAAACTAAAAGATGAGGAGAACATGCTTTATTTATATTTAATCTCATAGAATTTCAAGAAATTATCTAGGGTTTATTAATATATTTAAGACCTTTATAATCCAACCCACCCAAATTCCATGAAAGAAAAGGGATAAAAACGTGAAGAGTCAATCTGTTGGAGAAATCCCCTAAAAAATGTTAGATTTTTTTCTATTTTTTTATGTCCTCCATTGAAGGGTATAATATTAGGGTAAAAATAGGAAAAAAAGTAAATATAGGAGTATCCTTAAAAGAATGTATCAATCATAAAATAGGTTCACTAAAGATCATTATAAATCTAGGAAATGTAATTTTCAACAAACACGTGTACAAACCCCATGATGAAATGTTGCTTAGAAATATCATGCATGAATGCTAAACTTTGTAAGATAAATTTAAAAATTAGAAAACACATGTGATCCTACTACAAGAAATTCATTCATTAATAACAAATAAAATGAAAACACATGGAAATCTGACATCATCATGAACATCCTCTTATTTATCCTTGGGGTTATTATACATCTCACTCATTTCACAATAGCTAACTAGTGAAACCATATTTTATCCATATATTCATTGTCGAGATATATCTCTTTAGATGATGTATAATTTCATTTTTCCCAATCATTTGCATGTTAATCAATCACAAAACCTTTAAAACAATATCATTAGTTCTTTCCTCATACTATTATATATTAAAAACATTACTTCTTTTCCTTCAATCTCGTTTGCCTCCTCATTATGATCATCGCCATTCTCCCCCTAGTGGCCCCATAATCTTTATCCTTGATAAAAGGATAGCCATCATTAGACAATGGTGTGAGGCCCTCAATATAATCATTTTTATTTCTTGGGGATACAACATGCACAACCCTAATGTTACAAAAAATTCTTGTCATGAAGAAATTGAACCACATGTTATGAATGGCCATTATAGATTCAAATAAATTTATTTCTAATGTTTATTTAAGTAGTCATGTTCAATATGACATTGCACCATCAATGGAAATTGAAAGAGAAATGCATGTTAAAAACGTTAGTGATTGGAGGTAAAAGTAACATTATCACATTTTCAACCAATAAAATAGTGTGACAATAACATGTCTTTGGCAATGGATAATAAATTGGTCATTCTTGGGAGATAAGGGTACGTGCAAAATCATGATGGGCCAAAAAGTGGCAATATGATGGGTATGTGGCTATGACTTTTTTTATTGAATATACGACTAAAGTCCTGATTTTTAGGCTCATTGAAAAAAATCTATAGCTTTCAAATGGTATCATTTTTTTTTAATCCAAAACACGCGTCACATTCTATGCTTCACATAATATAGGACTAACAAAGAAAAAATTGACCAAGTTAAGGTGGTCAGACATATGACTCTTTATATTTTTTAAAAGTTGTCATAAAAAAATTGTAATTAAATATTTACTTGGAGAAAAATTACAAAAAAATATGCATCACATCGGGACATGAGTTCTCTACTAATATCTAAAATCTTATAAAAAAATATTATCATTTTAATGTGGTTAGGGTGGTCAGACAGACACCTACTTCTTATTTTTACCCTAAAATTTAAGTACTACTGTATTGAAATTTCAAATTTTCACCAAATAGATTTTATTTTTTTGTAAATAAACCTAGTAATTTAAAAACAACATTCAATTTTATAAAAATTATATTCTTACATATTTTTGAAATAATCTAGATAACATATTCAAATTTTTATGCCAAGTTGCCTAACTCTCATTTTTCTAATTTTTTTGCTACTTAAGGGCTTGTTTTTTCCATGATGATCCTGCACATACCCATAATATTTTGGAATTTATAATTTAGAGATACAATAATTTGGATAGCCATCTTGGGCCCTATTAGTGAATTAAAT
This sequence comes from Sequoiadendron giganteum, assembly GCA_007115665.2. Classification (NCBI taxonomy): domain Eukaryota; kingdom Viridiplantae; phylum Streptophyta; class Pinopsida; order Cupressales; family Cupressaceae; genus Sequoiadendron; species Sequoiadendron giganteum. Next base: position 567,280,732 of record CM021104.1, read on the forward strand.
TAGATGATCTTTTTAGGTTGTTAACAACAAGAGGATTGTTCTACGGAATTATTATGAACTTGCAATTGTGCATAAATTGATAAAGATTTATAATTAAAAGTCGGGCACTTGGGAAATTATGTAGATCAATATGAATTTACCCCAATATCATTGCCTATGGTTTTTCATGGATGATAAATTCTATGTCCTCAATTGGATGATAAATAATATTATCTTTGAAATATGGTGATAATTTGATCTTGAAACAAGAACAAGGTATATAATTTGAAATACATATCTAGGTGGCAATGTTTCTACATATAAACCTTCTTTGGTTACAATAATGAATGATTAAATTTATAATGTAAAGTGTTTAAATATTGAAATAAATAAATGTAGTAAGGAAACCAATTCATGGAATGTGTGGGGAAGATTGCTTGTGATCATATTCGATATCAAATGACTTCTAGCCATACTACAACTAAAAAAATATAATGAGTCATACATAGAAACAACTTCATTTTTAAGAAGATGGTTTCATTTTTATAGGAATGATTCAAATTTCTTAAGACTTTTTAGTTTTGATGACATGTGATCTATATATACATATCCTTAAACTATCTTATTATATTTTTTGGGTTAAATTAATCATTATTTACTCTAGTGCTTAATGCAAACTTAGGAAAATATCAACTAGTTCTGATTGAGAGTGTTATTTCTTTAATTATGCATTTCAATCAATTAAGTGACTTAACTAATTCATGCATTCTATTATCTCACTCCTGTCTCAGTCAGAACTCCATCACATGTTGAGTTAAAATCTACCATTCAAGGATCTGAGCTGAGTTGGTCTTTCAATAACTCAGGTTTACTAAGGCACTTGTCATTCTTGACAAGTGCATCCTAAACCTATAACTTTGAAATTATTCCTAATGTTACTCACTTCATTTTGTGATTAGTTTCAGCTTATTGATCTTGGTAAATATAATATGGTATGAGAGCCACTATGAGATTTTTTTTACTCAATTTGAAGTCATTTTTGGTCTTTTTTTTGCAATGCATTTGTCTTGTCAAGGAAGAGGGCTACTTCACAAAAGAGAGGTTACTTTTGGTAATGTGATATTGGAGCCTTTGAAGGTGCTTATGGAGGGATAGACACCAGTGTAGGAAATGATTCATATTTGGGCCAAGCATTGTTGATGTCCCACTTAGGTTGAGTTGGGTCGAGGTGCATTTTTTTTGGGTTGAAAGTAACACTATTATTGTTCACCAGGCTAACTCTCTTCCTTCATTTTGTAGCCCCAAGTGATGAAAATCTATCTCTTTTTGGGCGATTAAACATCACTATATGTGATTGGAGGGTTCGATTCACCTAGTGTAGCGTGGGTTCTAGTTTAGAAACATGATTTAGCCACCTGATTTGGCTTTTATGTTCAAAATTGCTAGTTGCTAGTCTAATTCTCTTCTTTCGGTGACGAGAAGTGCATTTTATTTTGCATTTAAGGCAAGGCTTTGCATACATATGTTGGTCGATTGACCTTGAATAGGCCCACGACTGTTGTTGGGTGCATGGCAAACCTACTGCATTTATCATCTAGAATTTAATGATAAATGCGGGCTATAGAATCTCTTCCTCGCTTCATCAAAAATCTTTGGTCCACGATTTGCGCAATTACCTTGTTGCTAGCTTTGAATCTTACGAATATTGAAGTCATTTTTTGAAAAGAAAATGATCTATTTTGATTGAAATAGCATGTGTAATGCCCCACCATGCAACCCTAGAGGAAGTTCAATTCACTATAAAAGCATACTAATTTTTTTTATTAAAGTGAATTAAACATACATGTTCACCTATAAATGACAACATCCCCTAAGGTTACGCAACTAGGATTACTTAAATCCCCATTAACATACATCATTTAAATTACATTGCAATTAAATAACTCAAGTAACAACATTCAACAACATAAGAAAATACAAATTAAGAATAGAGCATCCATTACATAAGTCTATCACATAAATCTATAACCTGGTTAACTGATACAACACTCATTCTCAGAATGAGACATAAATACATCAGAGTTACAATTTACATAAATCCACCTCATCATTTCAAGAGGGGTATAATCAACATCATTACAATTTGAAATACAAAGTACAAGAAAATAATAACAAGATCCGCGAGCTGTCCATCTGGATGTCTCGCCACCAAGTACTGAAGATCAAGGGGGGCCCAACGGTTTTGGTGCATGTTCCTCCCTACCAAGTGGTACCCAAAGGCCCACCCCCCATGCTAGGAGATAGCAACAAAGCAACATGGAAAAGAAATCTACTACCTCTAACCAAAGGCAGATTCATACTAGCTCAAACTGACTCAACCACACATATGCACAATAAAAGTCTAACACTAATCATGGTTACATTGCTTCCAGACATATTATAAACAAGTGTACTAAAAAAACCATACACACAACATACTCAGTGTTATCCTAGATAGAGTGTCATCGCAAGGTGTGTCATGAGATCTCCTCTGGGCATTCTTCATAGGCTCTGGCACAAGTAATCCTGGTGAGCTCAACTGAATCCTGGCCCTCATACTCACTCAAGCAGAATCAACTACCTCTCGTATGGACAAGATAGTTGATCTTTCCATTCGAAGCCTTCTTACTCACCCCAAGTCTAAACAAGCCCTTGTGCCTATGAGTGAGGTTAATTTATCTTGATTAATGTGAAATGCATCCTAGTCATCTAAGTACATTACTTTAATTTTCAGTTGTTAAAATCACTTCTGAAGGTTACCCGGTTTACCTCTTTGGGCTCCGGCCCCTAACAAAAGCCACTCTTCTAATGGATAACACGTTACTCAAATCTAGACTCCAAGGGTAACTCAAGCGCTACAGAACTGAACAATGCAATCTCTCCTATTCTAGGAGGCAACAATAAAGAAATCCACTCCAACACTGGGAGGAAACAAAACACTTGTAACATTACCCAAGGGAAAGACGAACAATAATTTAACAAGGGAATGACCCACATCCTCTGGAAGACTTTACAATTCAAAACTCAAACACCCATTCCCAAAACAATCAATAAAAAGAAAACAATATAATCATGCACTAACAATGAAACATACTATCTTTGGATATCCTAAATCCATATTCCTATCTAAAACTTCTCGCAGAAATTAGAATACAATCTTTCAAAACTTTCATTACACATAATAATATCTTCATTAACATACTTACTTTTCACAATTTTATCTAATCATGCACCATAGTTATTTCAAGTTAGATTACCGTCTACTTATTTTGCATACAATAATATATTTAAACAAGACATCAAAAGGATATATAATTAAATATATCTATTTTATTCATACATAAACTATCTCTAAAACATAAGATTAAATAGACATTGCTGATACAATTCTATATTTCTAAAAACAAATATCAGAAAGTTAATTTTAATTGTACCAGAATAAAATCTACAATTTTCCAATTAATAAATATATATATACATATATATTTAATATCATATTACATATAATATTAACATATATATATATAATATTTATCTCCACCCACAGAAAAATACTATATAAAAAGAAATTAACTAAAACCAAAATAAAATACGAATTAAAATCCGCATACAGATAAAAAAATCGAAAATCAAAATAAAATCATAATAAAAAAAATTAAAATAAAAAACCAAAATAATATAAAAAAAATATTAAAATAAATTAAAAATAAATAAATTAAAAAAAAAAACATTAAAAAAAAAGGGAAACCAGATGGTACACCGTCTGACGGATGGTACCGCTGACCCTATCGCCTGCGCCGACTGTACATACAGTACAGCGGCGGACAATGTACCAAGGGAGGCTGCAGTCCGCATGGGACAATGCGTCCCCCCAAGTGATGGGCGCACTACCCAATGGGCACTGCATCCTCCATACACAAGGACAGTGGGGGGGTCCGAACCTCCCCACAATTTATATTTAAATTTTTTTTTAAAAACAAAAAAAAATGAAACGCAAGCAATTTCGTATGCACAGTACAAATCCAAAAGTTCACCATACAGTGGTTTTCTCTAAAATTCGAAATGCCATAACTCAAATTTAAAATTACATATATTTGTAAATATATGTTATGTGTATCATATTTAAAAAAATGATATATGTAATGTATATTTATATTTATATTTTTTTTTTCAGAAACAATATTACTGGTGAAATTGAAAGAAAACTTAAAAAAAGCAGTAATAAAAATTTGACAATAATGGATACCTTCATACAATCAAGAGATTAAAGTCTGAATTCCAAAAGAAACCATTCTTTCATGTTTCAAATAATTTAAATAAAAGGAGAGAAATAAGTTGTTCTTAAGCTTTTCAACATAATTTTTTAAAGAGGGTTTGTGTTTTGAAATACAGATCTAAATCCTAAATGTTGAAGTTCAAACTAGGGTTTTAAATAAATCACAAATTCACAATTTCTATCATTTACTAAAATAGATACACTAAGAACAATCAATCATAGAATAAAAAGAAAACCTGGTATATGAAGCCATAGGAGATAACAAGGATTCTTGATGCAAAGCCTCCCTTAAGGTCCTCACAACTCCTCTTCAACAATGCAATGAATTTCCAGCCGGCCCTGATCCAATAGCTCCACCTTCTTCAACAAAATTTCTTTCCTTTCAATACAATTCTCCCAAAAGAAATGCTTCAACCCTTCTATGTGCAAACTTTTTCCAAAAATTTCATGCCTGTGAAAAAAAAGAAAGAAAAGAATCCCCAAAACTTTTATGCCTTAATCTTTTAAAACATCATTTCCTCATAACTCCAAAAATAACCTAATGCAACCCAAATTCACATTCAATGCAAAAATTAAATTTAGATATTAATTTCATTTCCCCATTTTAGAAAACCCTAATTTGCCTTTAAAATAAAATTTCAATTTCCTTTAAATTTCATTTAATTTAATTTAATTTAAAACAATCCAATAATATTTACTTAATTATTTTAATTATTTAATAACTAAATCCAATCCTTGAGATTAAATTTAATTAATTAAATAATAAAAATTTAATTAATTTACTTTCAATTATTTAATAACTAAATCTAACCCATTCAAGGTTAAATTTAATTAATCAAATAATTTAAATTTAATTTCCATTTATAAATTTAAATATAACAATTAAGCATAACTTTAATACAATATAAAATAATCATCACTTTCAACCAATGCAATTTTCTAAAAACAAAACCATCTAGAAGTAAACACTTTTCACAATTTACATAATATTAAATAAGGTAAGACATGACTCAATAATCAGGACTGACGACACACTAAGGCTAGGGTGTAGCCTGACACATGTTACCTAGCTACTATCTCCCGTTCAACTTAACCGTTGGATCGACACGCTCAAACCTGTGAAACCAGGTGGAGTCGATGTCATGTACCTGCAACATGAAACCAAGTAAACAACATAATATATCCAACATATAATTCACATTGTTAAGAAGAACTCTCAAATTTGTAGGGCGCTTGCAAGCAAGTGATGTGAACCCGTCCTCTTCACCAATACACTCATCCAGGACTGACATTGCCATCATAATCAATACTCACATATATAATCTCATGATAAACTCTACAACATCATTAATCCATTAAAGCATGTGAAATAAAATCAGATAGACACATCACACAATAATAGTTATCACTCAAAAGTAGCGATCAAAACATCATAACAAAATGTGTCAAGTATCAAAGTAGTTGCAACCCAAGAAAAGCATAAAGCAACATGAAACAAGAAGCAAAACGGAGGGGTATTATAGCATGATTTGAAGTTGGAGGAGGTGTGATTTTTCAATGAGGATCATGATTTTCTCTAAGTCATGATTTGCATCCTTTAGACCTATAATTTTCCATCAGCTAGGCATGAAGATTTGTAGGTAGATATTTGTGAATTTTATTTCACCAAAATGGAGGCAAATGTAAACCTTTGTATCTAGGTTTCTTTCATTTTTCTTCTGAATAAACAAACTTAGAATATTAAAATTTGTGAATTAACCATTGAGCTCCACACTTCTCCAATCGACAGCCAAACGTGTTCTTATATTGTAAATTCCTATCTACATGAGATTATAGAGTCGCATCCTTGTATGCTTCCAAAGTTTCTTTCTAGTAAGGTTCCTGACTACATGAGTTTCTAGAGTTGCATCCTTGTGTGCTTTTAGAGTTTCTTTTTAGTGGGACAATATTGAGCATTGGATAAACAATGGTATCAACCCAATCAGAGGGCATCTTTGTAGTTTTTCAGTAGTTGTAACTTTGTTCTTGAGTTTGAATAAATTGTTTAGGACATTCATTTCCTCTTTATTGCCAACCACATCATTGTTGTTGGACCACCATCTTTATCACCTTTGTAGCTTGTTCTATATCAGTCTTCATAGGATTCTGGATCAACATCATTGATTTCCAACATGTGGACACATGAGTAGTTTTCAGAGGCACACATCATCTGGATTTGGATTCCAAAATCAACCATTATTTCATTATGGGGGGATTCATATCTTCATTTTCTCTCTCCTATTGGGGGACACCTAATTGTACTTGCATGAAAAAAGTAGTCCTTAGTGGATCACATTGAGTCCTCCTCCTATCCTTAATTATTTAGTATAGCTATTTATTTTTCTTTCTTTTGGAGAGGAGTTTTTCCCATTTTCGCTTTCTCCTTTTCTCCATTTATGAGATATTTCATGTTGTTCATGGGTACCTCATCAGGTCTTAGTCAGGACCCATTCTGCATCAATCATTGCTTTCTTTTCATTAGTCAGTTTTTTGCTTCTCCTTAGTTGTCGTTTAGGGGGGGTGTTGGAGTAAATTAATCATTATTTACTCCAGTGCTTAATGCAAACTTACAAAAAGATCAACTAGTTCTGATTGCAAGTGTTATTACTTTAATTATGAATTTCAATCAATTAAGTGACTTAAGTGATTCAGGCATTCTATTATCTCACTCCTGTCTCAGTCAAAATTTCATCACACGTTGAGTTGAACTCCACCATTCATGAATCTAAGTTGAGTTGGTCTTTTGATAACTCAATTTTACTAGGACACTTGTCATTCTTGACAAGTGCATCCTAAACTTATAACTCTGTAATGATTCCTAATGTTATTCACTTCATTTTGTGATCAGTTTCAGCTTATTGATCTTGGTAAACATAATAATATTGCTTGATAAATAGGTACATATAAAAAAAAAACATTTATACATCTTTTTAAACAATATCTCTATTAATTTATGACTATTTATTATATGATTTTACTTTCTATCTAATATTATTTAATATAGATTTCAGCACATCAATAACTCATAAAATTAATTTAATTAATCTAAATTATTATCAAATGTATATTTTTCATTTTCAAAGAGTTTATTTTCTCTTCATTTATATATATATATATATATATATTATTTTCATGTCCATTTCCCTACACTCCCCCTCAAAACTTTAGAGTTTTCGTTTTGTGGTTCTAAAGTATTTCATTGATTTATTGTCAAGTCACTAAGTTAAGCTAGAAAAGTTTATATCGAGATAAAAAAAAAAAAAAAAATTTAATATGTCATAAATTTACAAGTTGAAAACATTTTCTGTGAGTATAATATTCTAAAATCATTTGTTCAACGTTGGCTTTATCGAAGGTCAATTTATACTCTTTGTCGACGCTTAAACATTTATACAAGAACAAAGTAAAAAGAATGACTAATCGTTAGAATTCTCCCACCACTAGCAATGCTTATCCTTTAGCAAGAATAAAATTGCTTTCTCTGAAGATATCACTGATCTTTTTCAATAGGAAGACAGGAATGAAGTAGCTGTAAATTATGGATAGTATTTTATCCCTTGAGAATATTTTGAACGGTTCTCGATTCTTTTATATTCTTTCTTCAAAATGTCTATAAATTGGTCTCAACAATCTTCAACGTACACAATTAAAATGTATTCTTCTCTTTTAAACGATGTATATATGTTTTTATAGGTTTTGGTTCGACTTTCTATTTGGTTTGTCTTGTCAAACGTTGAAAGAAAGTTATTTTCTACTCCCCTCAAAGGCTTCCTAAATCTCAGAAGAGCAATGAAATGTTTGGTGTTCTGATGGTTTGGGGAGACCCTGGGGGGGAGGAGAAAGCTGCTTTCTCTGATATATCCTACTTTTTCTGATTATCTTCACTCATCAACCGTATTCTCTTCTCCTCTAACAGGCCTAATAATCTAAGAAACTATTAGGACACTTGTTTTATCTTCTCATCTTGTAAAGAATGGTTCATATTGCCGTCTTCTAGTAATACCTATTATCCAACTTCTCTTGAAAGCATGTGCATGCATTGAACTGCCATACAAGATTAAAAAAAATGTAAGCGACATATAAGAAAAATAACATAGAATAATTGATTCTTTTCTCGAGGTCACCAATCAGTTGGGGGAAATCAGGATATAAATTATTTCACCATAAGTTAAATAAGAGAATTTAAAAGATGATACTATAAATACAAGGGCTGTTAAATTATATGGGATGAATACTCTTGGAGTTGGTATAGATTTTGTAATTATAGGCAATTCTAGTTGTATGTAGTTTTTTAATTACTTTGCTCTATGATGGGTTTATTTTCAGTGTGTATATTTTGTTATTTTTATCTTTTTTATATCAGAATTTAAGATATATATTTTTTCCAAAAGAATTAATGATTTCATATTATTAATTAAAATGTTAAGTTAATATTATGTTAGATATCAGATCGTTCAGTAATTATGTTATGGAACATTTTATAAAAGTTATATTTTGATGCATAGATATTCATCCTAAATAACATAACACTAGCAACCGCATGCATAGGCATGCAACAATCACCCGATAGGGGTCCATTGTTGAAGGGCATGTAGGGAGCAAGGAGCACAAAGGTTTTTTTTTTGTTTGTGGAGTGAAATAGAAAATACGAAAAATTGACAAAGTTTACAATTATATGATTGAGTAGAGAAATGGGAAGCGAATTAATAAGTTAATAATGAGGAACGTGAGGTTAATTCATATCTCATTGGCTATGGGTGGGAGATTATAAATCTTTCCAACAAATTAGTTAAAATCTATTTCTGAATTTTAATTTTAATTAACTAATAATCAATAACTTTTTTTATTATTAATATAAATTTTTCCCCTTAGAAGAATAGTTTCACGCCAAATTTGTAGGTACGAGTTAATTTTTTATGTATTTTAGTTTTAGATTTATTAGTCATAGATGCACATGTATATTTTAGTTTTTTTGTCTAGGTTATTGAATCAATTAATTTATTATTATTTTATTATGTTAAGATATATATACAAACAAATACAAGGAATTTTTTTTATAAAGTTATTACGCGTCTCTTTAATTGCTAATATTGCATTAAAAAATATTTTGTTTAACAAAGGTAGTTTTTGATTAAGGAAAAAATAGGTTTTGAAGGGGCCTCGAAACCCTTTAACAACAAAGACAAGATAGATATAACATGACCAAGTACAGATCAAAAAATAGAAAGCTATCAGAAAAGAAGACCCATAAAAACTAACAAAGAGGTAGTGCCACAAAAAAATCAGAAAAAGCCCAGCAACAAGCTAGCAACTAGGCCATATTCTTCAGGATGTCCGCCACCTCCTACTCCAGTTGGTTCATGTTAAGCGCCACTTTCTTGATCTCCTGAATGTTGACAGGGGCCTTTTCTTCCTTTCTCTTCAGATTCACTCTAGTTCTTTTGCTTGGACCAACATACTCCTCCTGGCCTTTCTTTTTTTCAGCATCTAGTTCCTCAATAGTCTTTTCTTGATAAAAATTCTCCAGATTGGCAACCATGATTTTCATTATATCCACAATAGATTTTAATATCTTGTGGCTCATCTTCACCACTATTTGGAGTGACCCTTTTACATTCTTAAGCTTTTTCTCAATAGAAGAAAGCTTGTCATCATGAATTTTCTTAAATATTTTAAGGTCTTCAATTGTTATCTTGAGGTAGTCCACCATGTATTTCTTTTCTTCCTCTATCCATAAACTATTAGCTCTATCTCTATCTTTGATTGTGTGGTAATTCAAATCAGGCCCTTCCAGCTTGCTTCTCAGAGCCCTTTGTTTCAACTTAATTTCCTTAACCTCAAAAAACACCCATCTCATCAATCTAAAAGAGTCCACAGCCCGGTTGTGAGAAATGGTGAGGATATCAGCAAGGAACTCACGTTTGACTTTGAAATAATGGTCATCAACATTGAGGTCGCTAGGAAAATGAGGCCTATCCTCTTTGTCAGTGCCAGGGTAGCTAGAATACTCCAACGAAGGGGCTGACTGAGACTCCTCATGGTTAGAATCATCAGAAGGATCCACTAAATCCTTTCTTTTAACCTTCTCTTGGGTGGAGGCAATATATTTTCCTTTCACCTTAGATTTAGCATCTTTAGGGCCCTTAACTCTTCCTTTAGGGGTGAAAGATCTAGGTGTAGAGGGGGCACCAGCTTTCATCTTTCCTTTGCTTCTTCCCTTCCCCAAATCCTTCAAGGATGGACTAAACTCATCCTCCAAATCCATTTCCCATTCCTCCTTTTCCGTATAACTTGTGCCCAGTTTATCGTCAACAGAGACAAATAGATGAGGAGAAGGGGTCACATGGGATAGAGCCATCATGGCTTTAAAATGCTCAAAAATTAAGACAAGCAAGCCTTCATGAAGGATAGGGTTTCTAACAGGGTTCATTCTATGGTCATTAAGGCTGGCATTCAAAGAGGTAAATAGATAGAAAGGAAACTAAACTCTTATGCCAAAAATGGTTGAGGAGCACAAAATGGTAGCCAAAGACCCTACTATATCTCCCATCCAGAGTGATGTATTCCATAATCACCTTTAGAACCTCCTTCTAGAGCAACTTAATGTTCTTTAAGTCGTAGCTACTTTTAGAGACCCTTATAAGGTCCTCTTTTTCCTTCTTCATCTTCAAAAACTTTTTCACTGCCAGGTTTGATAGTTTCCTATCCCTATAAAATTTGAGACCCTCCATAGAAAGCCCAGCCGCCTTGGAAATAAGATGCTCGTCGATGGAAACCTTTCTCCCAAACAAATAAATTTTACCATTCTTCCATTCCCTAGTGAAGTACTTCATTATCTTTGGGTTCTAGCTTCAATATAAGGGGTGACCCCCCCGTTCTCCAACAGTGGCCACACCTTAGCATTCTTCCCTAACTCCTCACGGTCCATAGGTTCCACATGGTGACAGTGACCACCCATTTGAGCAAAGTAACCAAACCACTCAAAAGGCTCCTAAAAACCACACAAACTAATCGTCAAAATACCCAGAAAGCATGCGAAGCAAAAAATATTGGAATAGCAATTAATACTTTGGCACTTCGGCCTTCAAAATGGAATTATTAAATAGTAGTTCCAAGACTGCATGACTTGACACTCATAATCCATAATCATTAATTGATAGGGATATTAGTAGCCTTCTCATGGATTATGTCATACTTGAGTAAGGCTATGATATCATCCTCTAGCTTGTCACCCCTTTGTCATATGATTTTTTCGTTGGCATGAACACCCTTGTTAACAAAAAAGTCTGCCACCGTGTTAATTTCCTGATAGGCATGGGAAATGAAGCATTTTTCAAAAGAGCTTATTATCCTTTCAGAGAGATTGATCTAGCTTTATATGGTCCATGAAGGCTTTTGGAGGCACTTGATACATTGTATGATATTATTAGAGTCCCCTTCTAACCACACATAATTGCAGTTCAATTGTTGAGCAAGATTTAAATCTTGGAATGCCCCTATGGCTTCAACAAGGTGGTTGGTCTAGGTGCCCAAGGGGAGTGCCACCGCTGAAATAATATTTTACACTTTTCATAAAATATTTTGGGTATCTCAGCAAGGTGGTTGGTCTTGGTAGTTAATAGTTTTGGGTATCGCATATTTTTGAAGGAAGAAAGATCTTTAATATTTTACACCTTTTATAATTACTATTTAGCGCATAATTTTATAAATTAAAGCTTTAGTATGCATGTGTTTTTTTTGGTTTGTAGTAGTAAATAAAAATAGAGATAAGTATACAAAATTGAAAAGTAGTAAATTACAAGGGAATTGGGAAGAAGAATATCAATTTTTATTCAATTAATTCATAGTCCAATTGAACACTTAGTAATACCATCTTCATTCAAAGACAAGTTAACAAAGTCGAGAAAAATGAGTGCAATGATGCAATACAATTTTTTTGGATTGTTAGAATAAATAAATAAAATATATGCTTTTATTTCAGGTGACATGACAAAAGTTTCAAGTGCCAAGGCACAAATCAACAACATAATTGTAGTTTCTAGCAGTTTAGAAATTTTCAAAATTCACAAGAGCTAAACCATAGGAATAAACACTGTGTTACAAGGACCTTGAAATAGATGAGCTTAATAAAAATAATGAAACATATTGATAGAAGACAAACAACCTATGTGAGAATTGGCTTCTCAATTCTAACTTCAAACTACATTATTTGGCAGTAAAGACTATAGAGAGATAGGTAAATTGTAAAAGAACAAATATATGGCTTCTCAATTGTAATTTCAAACTAAATTAATTTGTAATAATTTATGTAAGATCATATATATGGCACTAAAAGGCAAAACACGAAATCAACGCTCATTATCCACTCTACCATATTGGCATCATGGAGCCCCGGGGGCTCTAGCCAAAACCCCAAGCAAGAGAAGTATTGAATGTCCACATAAATTTTTGTGGAGTTCCATTATACATGTCACAATATCAAAGTTTAAAAAAATGTAGTATTTACATATATGATCTATCATATTGAAACGTTTTTTTGGTGTGCTAACTCTGTAAAAAAAAATTTGGGATTCTTTTGGATGCCTTAGCCTAGTACCTACAAATAGAAGAGGAGGGTATATCAATGGACAGGCAATCAAGAGTAGGAAAGAACCATAAAAAATGAGTAAGTATATTGGTAAAGTCAATATAAAGAATTTTAAACTAGAAATAATCAATAATATTTACAATTAGTTTAGTAAAGCTATTTATTGATAATGGAATTTTTTTATACTGACATGTATTGTTGATAGTGTTCAACAAGCGTGAGTAGCATTCGGTTGAGTTGGAGAATTAAAAAAATTGAAATACACAATGTAAAGTGCCCTTCTTTTTTTCATTGTTAGAATAACTGAATAAAACATATGCTTTTCTTTGAGGTGACATGAAAAATTTCTCAAGTGCTTACCTATGACTTCCCATAAAATAAGAAACATGTTCTTATAAACTATGTTTTTTCAAACCCAAGGAACAGATCAAGGCCATGATTGCAGTTTGTAGCAGTTTACAAAATTGCAAAATTCAAAAGAACTAAAGCATGACAATAAACACCTTGTTATAGGGAGCTTGAAACAATTGAGGTAAAAAACTATAATGACACATATTGATACAAGACAAACAACCTATGTGAGAATTGGTTTTTGAAATCTAAAATTCAAAATACATTATTTGCTAGTAAAAACTATAGAGAAATAGGTAAATTGTAAAAGAACAAATATATGGCCTCTCAATTCTAATTTCAAAATACATTAATTGACAATAATATATGCAAGAACAAGTATATGGCATTAAAACCAAAAACACAAAATCCACGCTCATTATCCACCCTAACATATTGGCACCATGGAGCCACAGGGACTCTAGCCAAACCCTCGAGCAACAAAAGTAGGAATCATCCAAGGGAAATTATGTGGAGTTCCATTATACATGTGACAATATCAATATTCAGCAAAATATACTATTTTCATATAGGTTCTATCATATTGAAATGTTTTTTTTGGTGCGAAAAGTCTATAAAAAAATAGCATCGTGATTTTGGGATGCTTTTGGATAGCTTGGCCTAGTAGCTAAAAATAGAAGAGGGGGTTATTTTAGTCTACGGGAAAGGAAGATTATGAAGGAACCATAAAAAAATAGTAAGTATATGGGTAAAGTGAATATAAAAAATTTGAAACTCGAAAAAATAATAATACTTACAATTGGTCCACTGAAGTTTTTTATTGATAATGCAAAATTTGTAGACTTACATGTATTGTTGATAGTGTTTAAGAAGCGCGAGCAACATTGGGTTAACTTGCAACATTACAAAATATGAAATAAAGAATGTAGAGTATAGTAATTTTTTTATGCTTATTGTATCTCTGCAACATTATAAAGGAAATCATATATATCTACAAGTAAAGAGGTTAAACATATTCATATACATATACATATACATATACATATAAATATACATAGATATATGTACATATAGATGTATATATAGTTATATATATATATACAAATATACATACATATACATATGCATATATACACATATACATACATGTAGATATATTATTATTTCTTGAATTCTCATGGCAGGGTTTGAACATAAGTGTGCTCCAAAATGTGCAAGAAAATATATTGATTAAGTTTCATTGTTGAAAGAGTCATTGTGGTCGTCATTCCAAAGAAGACGTTAAAAGTAAACCCACAAAAAACACGCTCGTTTTCCTCTCAACCATATTGGCATCATGAAGCCCCATAGACTCTATCCAAACCCCCGAGTAATGAAAGGATGAAATGACTAGGGTATATTTCATGGATTTCATACATCACTACAATTATTTCCTTTTTGGATTTTGGTTGTTTTATGTGCACATGTTTCAGAAACATATTTTTGCATACATAGCTTAAGCTTGCAATGCAAACAAAGTTATTTTTCATAGATGATTAATTTTTTGTTGATGTCTTCTTGTTATATGTTTATATCTTTAGTGTTACACTCATTTTGTAGACTTTAAATAGATTATTTGTCTGGTCTAGATGGAAAAATTCTAGTTTAAATGAGAGATTGTTATAAAAAAATTTGCCCTTGGTTTATTGTTTTGGTTATCTTTGTTCATTTGGATGGACCTTCTTAGTCATGAAAGAGTCTTTATAGTGTTCGAAATGAAGGTTTTTGGATGGTTGTACACTTGAAACAGATGAGGGAAAAATAATATCATGAAATCATATTGATACAAGATTCGAGCTAATTTATTTGGTAATAAATATTGAAGACAAGTAGAGAAATTATATAAGAGGTGTTAGAGTGATTAATTTATTGTTCATGTCTATCGTTCTCTTGTTATTATTCCTTGTTATATGTTTGTATCTCTAATGTTATACCCATTTTCAAAACTTCAAAGAGTTTATGGCTTTGTATGGATGGAGAAATTACAGTTATATCTACTTTCCTTTGTCAAAAAATATGGTCACAGTTAGCAAATTTTTCACCCTTTGTTTATTGTTTGTAGTTATCTCTGTGCACCTTTGGTGTTATAGCTATTAACATAGGAGAAATTTCAAACTAACATAGGAGTAATCAAATATATATACATATGCAGAGGATTAGTATGAAAGCATAATCTAATATATTTGATGTGGGTTTTCGACCATGTGCCATTTTTTTTTTATTGTTAACTATTTTTCTAATAGTTCTTTTACAACTCCTCTATTTTTTCTATAATATTCAGCACCAAATAATGTAGCTTGAGTTTTGAATTGAAGAGACAACTATTACATAGGTTGCTTATTTTCCATCAATATCCACTTGCCCATAACAAACTGTTCATTATTGTAGGTGATGTGTTCTATTCTCCATGGTGTGAAAGTCTATTTAATGTGGGTTTTCAGCATTTGTGCTTCTCTTGTGATTATTAAGTGTCTTTCCAGTTATATAAAATGTATTAGAATGACACTTATGTGGTGGTAAATAAAATGTTAAAATATGTAGCATAGAATAGGCAAACTATGAAAATGAACAGTTGGTAAAGGGGATGTGGAAAGAACAGTACCATGAAGAACATTTTGTCATTGGGGACTTCAAATAGGTGAGAGGAAATAAATATGCTGGAATATGTTGATAGAACACATATAGTGTGTTCCATCAAAACAAAATAAACACAACAATTAACAGTTTTTTATAATTAGCTTGAAACAGTTGACGAAAAAAAGAGTACCATGAAACATATTGGCATAAGACAAGAATTCTATGTAACAGTTGTAAGATGTATTACAATAAAACTTTATAATCACACGCAAATGAGATATGAACAACAAACGTTTTCCTTTTTTTTATTTTGTTTGGAATGTGTATGTTTTTCTACCTTTCTTAAGCTTGTATTTGATGTGGTTTTTTGCACCATATCTCATTTACCTGTGATGGTCAAGTGTTTTTGTAACAACTCGATATCTAGTAGCCAATAAGTGTTATTCTAATAGTTGTCATACAATTTCTCTATTTGTGTTCAATATATATGTATATGTTTCTTTCTATGTTTAGAAGCATTGATTCTAACATACAATTGACATTGTATGTAGATATATATATATATATGTGTGTGTGTGTGTGTGTGTGTGTGTGTGTGTGTGTGTGTGTGTATTCATCAAAAAATTTAGTTGGGGTTAGTAATTTTATCACTATCTATTTATTTATTTAGTTATCTTTGTGCATATTTTCCCTTACACCCATTAAAATAGGACCAATTGTAGATTAGCATAGGAGTGATTGCATATATATATATATATATATGCACAGGGTTAGTAATTTTCCCATTCCTCGTTTATTGTTCATAGTTATCTCTGTGCATAGTTAGCATTATACCCATTACCATAGGAGCAATTTTAGCTAAATCTTGTTTCTTTCATCAAAAAATATGGTTAGGGTTAGTAATTTTATCGCTGTCTATTTATTGTTTCAGTTATCTATGTGCATATTTTCCCTTGCACCCATTAAAATAGGGCCAATTGTATATATTGAGTATATATAAATATAAATATATATATTTATATAAAGATATATAAATATATATATAGATATATGTGTATATGTATATATATATGTATGTCTAACTAATATTTCTTTTACAATTTCCCTATTTCTGTATAATACCAATATGTTTCATGGTACTTTTTTTCCCTTAACTGTTTGAAGCTTGTTGTCACGAATTATTCTATTGTTTTTTTAATATCTGTCATTTTCTTGTCTATAATATTTAGTTCCAATTATAATTACACTATTTGTGTTCAATATATATATGCTTATATGTATCTATCTATGTTTGCAAGCATTGATTTTAACATGCAGTTGACATTGTATTTAAATATATATATATATATATGTGTGTGTGTGTGTGTGTGTGTGTGTGTGTATGTATAGATATGGAAACTTTCTTATACAGATCTTTTGTTCTCCAAAATGTATATAGCAATAAAGATGAACAAAGATAACACCCAAAAATTGTGAGAGGCCAAGAAACATATACGGCTCAAAGAAAAATAGAAAGGACTGAAAGCATACAAATCAATCATTTGTTTGATAAACAATAGAACAGGTGAACTACAACAATAATGGCCTTGTTACAGGTAGCTTCAAAGAGAGAAGACAAAGAAAATATCATAACACATAGTAATAGAGAACAAGAAATCCATGTAGCAGTTGGCATTTAGGTATCAGTTATTTGTTGGAGTTTCCGCAAGGAGTTACATCAGACTAGATGTGGCTAGAATTTCTCAGCTTATCTAGATATTTTATTAGATTGACTGGAAATCCAAATCTACATATACAAACAAATATAATGTGTGTAGTTTACTATATTGATTGTAGTGAACTGCATGTAATAATCTGTGCATAAATGTATATACATAGCAACAAATATATGGAGGCTATCTAGCCACAAAGGAAGGAAAGTGTTGAATGTATAATTGATAAAAATATAAATCTATAAAACAAACCTTGTTTACACTTACAACTATGGTTGTCTTTCAAGAAACAATTTCCCAACACAATGGCTTCATAGCTCATTCCACATCTATGTTTGCATTGAGTCAACCATGATATTACTGGAAGGAAAAATCTTATTTAAATAGACTAAAATGTACATCTTTGTGGTTAAGTCCATATGGAACAACAAAAAAACATTGCAAAATGACTTATAGCAAGAGAAGTAGCAGAAATATTGTAGATTGTGGACTGGAGCAGTTGGGAGGCTTTGCAATCTGCTATATAATGGAGGTGCATGGTAGCTTGTTCAGTAGCCGGCTATCAAACCAACATCAAGGTGTGTCATTTCACAAAGGAAGTAAAATAGTAGACATCCTCATATTCGAAAATTGATTATTAAATGTGGTCCCTTCTGTGGCATCTAGCAAAAATGCTAGGATGTTTCAACCCTTATGGAAGCAAGAGCCACCATTTTTTTCTGTTGGACAAGGCATCTAATTTAACGACCGCCAACCCATGTGGGCACCAAGATCCATTATCATTGTAAACAAGCTTGAGCAACCTATTGAAAAAAGCATCGAGTTTTACCATATACGAGTTAAAAAAAAGGCAATCTACAAAAGACCATATATTTTTAAATGTAATATATAGGAAGAGTGAAATAGTCAAATGATGGAAAAGATAATTTTGTAGATCAACATTTGTAGTTGTTTGGATCAAATAAAGTTAATAGAAAATCTAAGAAGAAGACATACAAAATTGTAGAAGCAAAGGATGAAGGAAAAATGTGAAAACTCAGGGTATATAGGCAAAGAAAATAGAAAATAGTACTTAAATTTCAGGGAAAAAATAAGAAGTAGGTGTCTATCTGACGACCCTAACCACAATAAAATGATAATATTTTAGATATAAGTAGAGGACTCATGTCTCGATGTGATGCATATTTTTTTGTAATTTTTCTACAACTTTTAAAAAATATAAAAACTCATATGTCTGACCACCTTAACTTGGTCAAAACTTCATTAAATTCAATTATTATTTTTTTAATCCTATAGTATGTGAAGCGGGTATGTGCAAGATCATGATGGGCCAAAAAGTGGTGATATGTAAGCCATATGATGGCCCATGTGGCTGATGACTTTTTTTTTACCCAAAATTAATGAAACGAAAAGGGTTTTTAGAGGAGATTCTCAACTTTCCACCAATATAAATTATGCTTTACTTTGAATTTAATAAATAATTATTATTCATTTTCTATTAGAATTACGAATAAAGTCCTGATTGATAGGCTAATTGAAAAACATCTATAAATTTCAAACGGTATCACAACTTTTGAATCTGAAATATGCATCACATTCTATGCTTTGCATACTATAGGATTAAAAAAAAAAAATTGAATTTCGTGAATTTTTGACCAAGTTAAGGTGGTTAGATAGACGATATTTTTCATTTTTAAAAATTTGTAATAAAAAAATCATAATTAATTATTTACTTGGAAAAAAATTATAAAAAAATATGCATCACATCGAGACATGAGTCCTCTACTTATATCTAAAATATTATAAAAAAATATTATCATTTTTTGTGGTTAGGGTGGTCAGACAGACATCTACTTCTTGTTTTTACCCTAAAATTCAAATACTATTGCATTGAAATTTCAAATTTTCACCAAATAGATTTTTTTTTTTAAAAATAAAGGTCTAATAGTTTAGAAACTACATTCAATTTTCTACAAATTCTATTTTGACATTTTTTGGAAATAATATAGATAACTTATTCAAATTTTTACGTCAAGTTGTCTAACTCTGATTTTCTGTCTTTTTATTGCCACTTAAGGGCCTATTTTTTCCATGATGATCCTTCACATACCCAAGCATAGAATGTGATGCATTTTTTGGATTCAAAAAATGTGATACCGTTTGAAAGCTATAGATGCTTTTCAATTAGCCTATCAATCAGGACTTTAGTTGCAATTCAAATAGAAAATGAATAATAATAATTTATTAAATTCAAAGTAAAGCATAATTTATATTGGTGGAAAACTGAGAATCTCCTTTAAAAATATTTTTTCGTTTCATCAATTTTGGGTAAAAAAAAAGTCGTTAGCCACATGGGCCATCATATCACTTACATATCACCACTTTTTGGCCCATCATGATCCTGCACATACCCAGGTACAGAAGATCGTAAATAGGAAACAAATTATCTTTTATGTGTAAACCTAAAAAAGATGTAAAGCATTAAATAAAATAGGGAAATTTAATGTGTTAGTTAAAGACAGAGTATATAGGCACACGAAAATGTGAAACAAAGCATAGGTGCATAATTTCAAACCAATCAGTGAAATGCAACACAATATTGTTGGAAAAGTTTTCCAAATAGGTGAATATATACTTTAATAGAATGGAATGATAAAAAAATGGCAATGGCTTGAATAACATGTGTGCTCTTCTTATTGTTGCCTAGTATCTCTATCCATCTTTGACATTATATGCATTTTGCACAGATTATTACATGGTATGTTTCTATAAAATTTAACTTAGAAATCCTTTAAAAAGAGGATGGTATACAATCTGGACAAAGGGCGAGAATAATTGCTCCAAAGCTTTTTCTATAAGTCGAAGGATGAATTGGGGGAAAAATAATTTGGCAAGGGTTGGAGTTTTTCTAAATCCATTTGTTTGTTGCAATGTCAAGTGGCATATTTGTTGTTGCTAAGTCTGGAGTATCTCTCAAATGAGAATGTTGGACCAATGCAGAGTCTTTCAATTGATTTAACTTGAGAGATAGTTGTAAAATTCAACCCTTGCCTCTCTGTGCTTCCTATCTTTATCGTTGCTCTATCTAATGTTAACCCTTGTGTTTTATGTATTATAGTTCCCCATGCCATGGAGAGTGGAATTTGTGTTCAACTACCTTGAGTTATAGATGGGATGGGGATGTCTCTTGGGTTTTTTGGGTTCCATGGTGGGCCAATGTAATTTTGAAAGAAAACAACAACATAGTCAGGTGGATCTGGTAGTTTACAATTTGCATTGTACACAATAGCTGTAATAAGTCCAAGGGATCCATTCACTAGGCCATCTTGAATCCAAAATTTTTTGTTAGCATCACTTGTTCACCAAAACAAAGTAGCAATTCTGGGAGAATTTGGTCATCATCTTCATGATCAGATGTATGTTTTTGTGCCACTTGAGCAATGCTAATGGCTATGGGCAAGTTTAACTGTTTTATCATTTTTTTTTTGTGGAATAGCACTAAGTCATTTGTGGCAAACAAATACGTAGCAACATCAAATTATTCTATTTTTGTGGCCGAGATCATTTTATTTGATTGTTTCATAAGCTCTTCCCATTCATCGTGGAGAGCCTCATGATTTCTTATATGGAGAAGAAGTTCCCAAAAATTTTGTTGGGAAGGGCTATCTCCTTTTTGATAGAAAATAGTGTCCAATGTGATTGAGACTGTGAAACTATGCCATAACACTACAAATGATGAGCATGAAGCATAAATAGGGGTATCCATGTAATGTAGCAACTAGGAAAGGTCACCAACAAGGATAATAGAAACACCGCCAAAAGGCTCCCTCTAGTTATCGAGGAATGCTTGATGCAAGTGGCTATCTATTTTCAGCAACAACTTCAGGCCTATAAAACTCATTCCATCTATCAAACTGTATTCAATACATTTAAATTGTTCTTGGAATATTGTCAATGTCTGACCTTGAAAAGGATTCATAACCTTTATCAGAATTCTAAGGGTTGTATGGATTGTGGAGGTGCATATGTTGTGCGCAACAACATCTATGGGGGCCAGTCTGAGCAAGGAGCTATTGGGTCCAATAGTAGATGCATTTATTTGTTGTCTAATACAATTTAACAAAAATTATTTTCCAGTGCTAGTTTTCCATTGAATGATAATGCATGGAGGACCTTTGGGAGAATCCTGTATGCAATGGGACTAGATGATTTGAAGAGACAATTGTTATTTTGCTAAAAGCTGATGGGGTGATGTATTTATAGGGGAAAACTATATCATAGGTTGCTCATGCTATGCCCTAGCTAATGGGGTGAATTACAAAGTAATATTATGAAGTTGTTCAGGCACATGGTTTGTATTCCATGAATGATTCATATCAAAGTCTCACCTACCCAACAGTTGGAGCTGATTTATATTGAAGTTAGTAGTTGCACCAAATCGAGAGAAAACTTCTCATTCATATTCATCCATAGAAGGTCGATGGTTGAAATCATCAATATCAATGGCATGATCTTCTTCAATCGTAGATGCAAGTGGAAGCCTAATAACATGCCAAGAATGATAACCAACTATCCTTAAAGCTTTCCAATTTTGTATTATCTCTTGTTTGGAAACATCTATATCTATCTGTATGTTTCAGAAAAGTTTATGTAACATAAGTTCAGTCCAACAAAATGTCTCAAATATTTTTGTATCTTTAACGAGAATAGTCTTGAACAACAAGTACACAAGGACAATTGCAAGTTGTTGTCTTAGTTTCCATTTGGCCTTTTTGTGCCGCTTTGAATGTGTATATAACCAAACTGAGTCAATTAGAGATACACCACCTAGCTGTAGAGGCCTTTGCAAATAGAAATGCATATAATTTGTTGGTAGGTCTTCATCAACATCATCTTTGTTAATATGGAACCATGCTTTTTTGCCAACATTCAAACGAAAATATTGTCAACTTGAGATGAGAAGAGGCAATTTTTGTAACATGTGGCATCTCTCTTGTGTAGAGATGTCACGCTCCACAAGAATATTCATCATGAATTTTTGATATGCAACCAATGCTCTATCCTCAACTATATTTTTATTTGCAAGTATTTTCAACATATCAACATAATTTTATGATTTCTTCTCAGATTTAGCTGCATATTTAGAAATATAATTTAAAACAATTTTCCTAGAAACAACTGGCTGGCAATCAACATTGGCACGCCAAATTGCAAGCATGGGTGGGCTATGAATATTCAGGCAATCATCATTTCTAGTTGTCTTGTATGATTTGGTAGAATCGGCATCAGATGTCAACGTAGAGGTAAGTTTTTGTTGCGAAGGTGCTTTATTCCGACATTGTAATTGCTCTCATTTTTCCCTTAAACAAGTATATTCAAAGCATTTTGTGTTCCTTTCAGCTGTATTTAGCAACTCATCATAATCTATGATTAGATCATTGAAATAATTTGGCTCATGGAAAGCAAGCACTGATTTCCTTCAAAAAAATGATACATTCTCAACAATCTCAGTGTAGGGAAATGTGGATTCCAAGCTGAAATATATCTAGATCAAAAAATGCCTTGCCATTGTAACATCATGCTGATTGGAACAATCAAGACTGTCCATGTTGGCAGCTTTTGGAAGCCATAAAAAACCATGCACATGTGCAGAGCCATGATGTTTCCATTCATATCTATATCAATAATCTTTTACATGCAAAAGCTTTTCAATCACCTCTTCATGGAAAATTGAGAATCTATGATGAAAATATAAAGACGTTATATGTGGATTCTGAACAACACTATCTATTAGTGTCTTTCTTGAAGGCTCCATTGCCAAATGATCCACATAAGAGAAAATATTTTGCAAATCAGCCCATTTTGTGTCTCCATAGCTCAAAGTGAAAAAGAGGGTATGTATGCCAAGTTGTTCAATCATTGCAGTTAGTTGGGCTCGGGAAGAGCTCCAAAAAGAATGGGTGTCGTGCAACGGCACCCCAAATCACATCAACTGCTCGACAATATGGACATCTAGAGCAACTTGAAGACTAATGTAGACAATGACTTGGGGATTCTATCTTCCAGGTCCACTCTAACAGAGACAAAAAAAATTTGTTGGCTACGATGCCTCATTATCAAGTTGTAGAGGAAATACCTAAACCTGATATGTTTACCAAATCTTTGGTCAAAATATCTCATTAAGTGGAGGGAATATTCATGCAAGTGAATTTTAGCATTCCTCAGTTGGAGGGGAAGTGCTTCTACTATGGGAAACAATGTTGGGAATGCCATTGTAGATAAACCTTCAGTGTTGTATTCATTAACAGGAGAAGAGCTAATTGCAAGCCAACACAAAATATTTTCCTCTTCTTTTTCAATCCGTAATACTTTTTTGATTGCGTGGAGCTCTCATGTAGCATTTGGTAAGGAAGGGATAAATTATCAAAAATTTGAAGAGCCATTTTCATCTTGAGTGGCATATGTTGAGTTGGTTGATGGCATTAGCTCTTCATCAGAAAATTTTCATATTGTATGCAAGAAATTGGACACATCAACAACAACATCAAGTAACATATTAAGAGTCTCAACATCAATCTCAACATCATTGTAGTATTTTTCATATTGAATTTTGTATTTTAATGCATCCATGACATGGTGTTTATTAACATAGCAATCGTAATTTCCACCTTCAATGGTGGTGCATCGAACAACAACAACCTCAATGTCTTTTAGTTGGCACAGGAAAACTTTTTCTATGCTCGAGATATCTTGAGGAAAGCTTATCGTGTGACCACTATATTTAAATTGACCTCCTCTAGCATGACACACTTGTAAAACTTGAGCCACTCTAGCAATAAGCATTTCTTCAACCTGTGTCAGTTTTTTTAGCAACAATGGTTGTGGGCCTGGGTCCATTCTATTGGCATAGATGAAGCAGTGGGCGCCCAAGTTTCAGCATAGCATCTTGCACACGTTGTTTCTATCCCTGATGTATGAATGAGCATCCCTATGTAGCTTTCCCTACATATTTGACAAACAAAAAGGTTTGAAAGTGCATTAATGCATTGCCGAAACCGGTTTACCGTAGAAAGGTAGCATTCATTGAACATTTCTTTCAAGTATTCTTGTTGTCTTGGTGTAGTAGAGGAATTGTTATGAGATTGTATATAAGGGGTGGCATACACCATTTCCAATGGGTGTTGTGATGGAATATTATCAACAGGTACACTTGCACCTATGCTTGATGCATACAACCTTTGTTGCATGTATTTTTAACAGTGCTTCGTACAAATTTCCTCTCTATGTGGACTATATTATAAATGATTTCATTGGTGTTTTCCAGCTTTTTAAAATCATAAATTGATCGGGTTGTGGAAATTGAATTTATTCATATAGCCTAGGAGTATACATACAAGGTCAACCATATTAGCATATATGAATATACATATATAACCATAGATATATTTATAGTAATTACACATAAACATGTAACAAAATATATATGTATATGCATGTGTATATAAATGTATATGTATGGATGATCATAAAATTAATACCATAGTTTGAACATTGAAATATATAGAAATATATACATAACATTTTTACAGATTTTTGTGCTAACCATTGCCACTATTTCATAATTGTTACATCCCACATTCACAACAATACAATATTGGATGAACGCAACTAGTTGAAGGTTATGTTTGTGGAGGCCAATTGTATATAAGCATTTATGTAGGAATCTATTTACATAACAACAAATAAATGGCATTAAAACCAAAACCACAACACCCACATTATGGGTCATCACGGCCATTTTTTTTTGTGCGTCGTGGGGGGGTCACAGACTATACCAAAACCTCTGACCAAGAACACTATGAAACGTCAATGAGGAATTTCATGGAGTTGCATACCACATAACACAATTGTGAAGTACATGAGAACCTACAATCTATATATTTGATCTATCATATTCCACTCTTTTGACAATACAACTCAATCAAACTATAGTTTCCCACACCGGGGCATTGAATATTGCATTTACTTTGATCGCCAACATCACAAAATAATGACATGATACAATAACCCTTGCACAATAAAACACTTACCATTCAGCTTCCACATATACATATGCATACGGGTGATCCCACAATAGTGGTTTACAATTTTTTGCCAAACTGGACACTGAAATTATATTTTTAAACTAAATCTTGACATTCGGGCACCTATAGCGGCTAAACCGTGAGGAATTTGAAGATGTTTAAAACTAGATTCTTGTCACATTTTGTATGTAGATTCTATAAATATATTTTTCAAAAAATTTGGAATCAGGTTGCACTTCTTTTTCCATCTCCCACGAAAACTAGTTTTTCCTAGAAAACCACATTTTGAAAAATGACGCACACTGTATAATGCATAAATTTTTTTCCATGAAGGATAAAATTATAATTCTTTCAAATTTATATTTGTAACTCTGATATCTAGTGCTTCCACTTTGTTAGATATTTTTTTATAGAATAGTTTTCCTTTAATCAAGTTTCGAAGTCAAACCAATTACAATTCAGACAGAGGGCGACCGTATAAGGCGTAACATTTTTTGTATATATCAAAATTTAATTATTATTTTTGTTGGATCAAGGACTTCAATATTTGGTGCACTCATATTTTTTCAAAATTTTGTTTTGGAAATCTGCTATTTTTCCACGTGTGTAGAACAAAGAGCTTGATTTTCGGTGAAAAACCTATGTTTTAATAAAACTAAAAAAAAATACAATAAAACCAAAACATATTAAAATTATAGTCATTGGATAGATTTTTCCTGAGGACTACCTGGTTCCAGTTGGGTTTGTGAAGTCTACTCCATTTTCATCCTCAACCCGAGCTTCAAAGCATACAAATCTGGACTTTCAAAGTGCTTGTGGGGGAGAATGAGGGCAAAGGGGGGATCGCTCGAACCCAGGTTCGAGCGAACCCCCTTTCCTTTTGAATTTTGTTTGTTTTGTTTTGGGTGGAAATGTGGGCCCAATATTTAATGGGTTCGCTCGAACCCTAGTTTGACAAAACCCCTTATGAGTTTGCTCGAACCTACAAGTTCGTTCAAACCCCTAGAACTAATTTTTTTGCATGGGGTCATTTTTTTCTTGTTTTCCTTCCTCCATCAAATTGTAAACCACTATTGTGGCTTCACCCATATACATACATATACATATACATATACATATACATATACATATGCATATACATATACATATATATATACATAGACATATACATATACATATGCATATATATATACATATACATATACATATAGATATACATATAGAAAAACAACGATGCCATGGTGCAACAACCCCCACATAAACAAACACTTGTCATTCAACTTTCATGGATCACAGCCACCATCAACCCATGTAATTAGGAAGCTCCACGCCGACATTTAAAAACCCGATCAAGTCACCACCAGTAGAAACATCTATATATACATATACATATACATACACATAGGCATATACATACACATACATATACATATACATATACATATACATATACATCTACATATACATATTCATACACATACATATACATACACATATACATACATATACATATACACATACATATACATTGTGTGTAGTTATTGTACACCAGAATCTATAAGTCATTTTACATGGGTATTTTGCATAAATGATTAATTTATTATTCATGTCTTTCGTTATCTACTTATTGTTCCTTGTTGTATGTTTGTATATTTGTCATTAAACCCATTTTACAGACTTAAAAATGATTATGGTTCTATGTGCATGGATTTATTATGTTTAAATCTTCTTTTTTTTGTCAAAAAATATGGCCAAGGCCAATTAATTTTTTCGGGCTTCATTTATTGTTTGTAGTTATGTCTATTCATCTTTCGTGGTGCACCCATTAACATAGGAGCAATTATAGATCATCATAGGAGTGATTTCTAGCACGAACATCTATAGATACATATACATATACATAAACATATACATATGCATATACATATACATATACATATATATACATATACATATGCATACACATACATATACATATATATACATATACACATACATATACATACACATATACATTGTGTGTAGTTATTGTGCTCTGGAATCTATAAGTCATTTGACATGGGTATTTTGTATAAATGATTAATTTATTATTCATGTCTTTCATTGTCTACTTATTGTTCCTTGTTATATATTTGTATCTTTTTTGTTAAACCCATTTTGGATACTTCAAATATATTATGGTTCTATGTGCATGTATTTATTGCTGCTAAATATTCTTTCTTTTGTCAAAAAATATGGCAAGGGCTACTAATTTTTTTTGGGATTTGTTTACTATTTGTAGTTATGTTTATGCATCGTTCACGGTACACCCATTAACATAGAAGAAATTGCAAATCATCATAGGAGTGATTTCCAGTAGGAAAAAATATATATACATATACAAATACATACTCACATGCATATACATACATATACATATACATATACCTATACATACACATACACATATACATATACATATGTATACACATACATATATATACACATAAATATACATATATATATACATGTGCATGCACATACATATACATACACATATACATATACATATACATATACACACATATAAATACATATATATACACATACATATTCCAATTGGGTTTTCTGTCCCCTTTTCACCTCTCAAAGCTTGGTCCTAGAAAGTGTGCTAGTACACATTCGCCCAAGGTGGAAAATGGTCCTCCCTTAACAAGGACCCTCTTTTTGAATTTCATTCTGGTGGGATTTTAATGAATTTTGTTTCTAGATCTGAGGTCAGCATGAATTATTTGAATTTTGAGGTTAAATCTCTAATTTAGTATAAATACAAGGTTATTTGGCATAATTTCACCTAGCAACTCTAAGAGAGAAAACTAGAGAAATATTACAAGTAAGCAAGAGACAAACAACTTTCATGGGACAATGCATTCAAGAAAATGTGAAGTTTGGAGAAGCCTTTCAAGATCTTCAAGCTCATTTTTTGTTTAAGATCAAGCACTAGTGAAGGTTGATGATAGATGCCTATGGATAATCATGAAGGATTCTAGGTGTTGGGAGATGCATAAGTCATACTACCAAGCCTAAGGACTTGTTTCCTAAGTGATTATATGTTCTATAATCATCCTATTTGCAGCCTACAAGAGACATTTTCATATTTGTGATTCATTAGAAGGATTAGACATCTTCTTTAGTGAATCATTTACATTGTTCATATTGCATGAAAGGGTTTTATCCTAACACATTTGGGTAGAATTTCCTTTACATTCTCTTGGATATTAGTCTTGGACACACTTAAGATTGAGATTTCACACACAATTACATATTTCAAATCTTTATTCATCAACAAGGGGTTTGACCAAGGTAATCCCCTATCTACCAACAAGATACAATTTTTTTTTTGTAGGTTTTAGGTAGATGTAGATTCAGAAATAGGAAATTCAAGCTTCCAAGGAGACGAGTAAACCTAGAAGTTACAACCCAGATTCAAATATTTTTTAAAAACCCTAGAAGGACCCATTCACCTTTGAGAGAAAATGAGTCCATGTTGATGACTGATAGGCAATGGATTCTAGACATTTTAAGATTTTCTTTCCAGTTCATGATTCTCCATGGGAATCTAACATAAACCTTCACTAATGCTTGATATTGAACATAAAATAAGCTTGAATGTTTTGAAAGGCTTCTCCAAAATTCATTTTTTCTTTAATTCTTTGTCTCTTGCTTGCTTGTAATCTTTCTCTACTTTTCTATCTTAGAATTGTTGGGTGAAATTATGCCAAATAACCTTGTATTTATACTAAATAAGATATTTAACCTTGGAATTCAATGAGTTCAAACTGACCTTAGATCTGGAAATGAAATTAATTAAAATCCCACTAGAATGAAATTTAAAACAAGGTTACTTATTAAGGGAGGACCCATTCATCCATCGGGTGATGTAAAGGGAACATGGGTACTAGCCTAGATATATTCCACGAGTCCTCGTACACCTAAGTGGTACCTGTGTCATTGGCCTCAAAGTCTAGGGGTAGATCAGGTTCCTCGTCATCTAAATCACTAAAGTATACATCATCCCTCTAGAGACAGTGGTCATCCTCAACATCAGTGGCACTACATGTTGATTTCCAAAATGATGCCCTAGAACATGGTGCTACCTAGATATGCCCAGACTATCTCATCACTCAATCATAATAAAATGGTGTGACCACATAGTCATGTCAGCCCAGTAAAAATTGATCCATTTGCAGTCTGAACATCTCATGTCAGTGATCTACCCACTATGGTATCCATTGATAAGGCCTCCAATAGATACCATCCTCATCTAGCCGATCAAAGGTAATCCTCCAGTATAATAAATCTCCCTCCTACCAAGGTTGTCTAAGTGAGTAGCTAAAAACCCTCAGCTCACCTATGGCTATTGTAAGAGGAAATCCAATGGGCCTAGTACATGTACTATGCTCAAAGAATTGTATCTATAGAATAGTACAATGTATGATATTCCAGAGCTCTCAAAGTGAAAAGTGACTAAGATTATAGTATAGATGTGCAAGCATGTTCTGACCCTGCACATAAATGATCCACTATGCCTCCATCCCTCTGATAGTATGCACTAAGACACCATCTATGTGTGCCCCTCGACCATCTAGAACCAATGTAAGTGTCATGGTGATGATCATAATATGTCGCAAGAGTCAAGTGACCACACGTTTTGGAGCCATTTCATCTCCACATGTGGTCCAATACTCGAGAACCACATAGGTTTCTCTACACAATAGTATATATAGTCTCTCATCTATGTGAATGATCTATCGGTAGCCAACTACAATTTCTCGCCATGAATAGGGATGCATAAGATGCGGTGAACATTTTTAGAGTGATGGTCATCTGCCTTATGGGAAGATGAAAGGTACAAGTACATGCATCCCATCTCTCTACTAATATCAGTAGCATACCATCATGGTACCTCATAGGTGGCATGAGGTACACCCAAAATAGACCAAACTCTTATAATAACTGAATGTCCTTCTCTAAAAGCTGAGTCACTAACTCTCAAAGGAAGTGAAACTACTTCCCCTCGAGATGTTGTCTAGCTCCAGGAGGTACCTAAGAGACAAAAATTACATAAAATAATTCCTAAAACAACCAATCAACAACAATGGAGTTGTTATAAGAAACTTTGCGCGAAAGGGGGACACTTTGCGATAATCTATTCTAAGGTCATAAAATTAGCCAAATTACATGAAAAAGTATAGTAAAAGTATGAAAATAAAGGAAGCAAAAAGAAGAATCCACTCACCATATGTTGGAGGATGTCTCGCATTGCATTGTCATGAACCAGGTCCAATCTCAAAGGCTTGTAAACCCTGTAGCTTGGAATCTTCACTCACTCTATACCAAGGTAAATGTCAAATGAATAGTGAAAAGAGTCATTTTGAAAAAGTAGATAGTAAAACCCTAGTAAGTAAATCTTATTCATTTAAAAAGCTCATTAAAATCAACATATTGGGGACAGTAGGACTACATTTTTTATGCCATTTGTTGCTTTGGATTCATAATTATGCTCCTATTCTCATCAACAATATATCGTTATGTGGTATGGTACTTGGAAATTCCCTATTATATGACTTGCATATTTCGATGTTGTTTTGTGCTCACCCTAGTTCCACCTCCATAAAGCAAGTGGAATCAGGGGCCATACATCTACCCTCAAATTTAATTATTTGAAGAAGTTTGATAAGAGGATTTTTGAATGACTAACAAATATGGGTTATAAGATGTGGTTCCTAACATTGTGGTTTTGTATGTAGCTACAGTGGGGGATTCATTCTCCCTAATGAATCCATATGAGTATCTTTTTTCTTAGTAGTTATTTCCTTTAGCTTGCATATTCACGTAGTATCATATAGTAGCTAAAGTGTGGGCTAAATGTAGTGTCAAAAAAGTAATTCTTTTTCACACTTTATTTGAAATAATTGATACATAATTAACTTAATAATGATTTGGAGTGGTGTTGTAAGGTGTTTCACACATTCACACCTCTCTAGGGTCCTTATTTAATTAAAGTATATTGAAATTTTATCTTCAACAAAAGTGTTGTAAAGTGTTGAAAGACATTTTCACACTTTACTAAGGTATTTTTATTTAATCAAGTCTAATGGACCCCTCTTACACTTAAATAAGGCCTTATTTATGGTTTTGTAGAGTGTTTAAACACACTTTCACATCTATCTAGGGTGGTATCAATTAATTGTGGTTAATTACACTTAATTGCACCTTTTAATTCAAATTCAAGCCCTCTAAACTGCACCTCCCAAAGATCAATCCTAATATCTAGTAATTAAATAACGCAACCTTGAATATGTAAAGTTTTAGGTCTTGGAAAGTGTGCTAGGACCCATTGACTACTAAGGGAAAATGGATCCTCCCTTAACAAGACCCCACTTTCTTTGCATATTCTAATTGGGTTTTTTATCCTCTTTTCACCTTCCAGAGCTTTGTCCTGGAAAGTGTGCCAAGACCCATTCACCCAAGGTGGCGAATAGGTCCTTTCTTAACAAGGACCCTCTTTTTGAATTTCATTCTAGTGGGACTTTAATTAATTTTGTTTCCAGATCTAAGGTCAGCCTAAATTATTTGAATTTCGGGGTAAATCTCTAATTTAGTATAAATACAAGGTTATTTGGCATAATATCACCTAGCAATTCTAAGAGAGAAAACTAGATAAATATTACAAGACAACAAGAGAAAAAGAACTTTCATGAGACAAATCATGCAAGAAAAAGTGAAGTTTGGAGTGGCCTTTCAAGATCTTCAAGCTCTTTTTGTGTTCAAGATCAAGCATTAGTGAAGGTTGATGATAAATACCTATGGAGAATCATGAAGGATTCTAGGTGTTGGGAGATGCAGAAGTCATACTACCAAGCCTAAGGACTTGTTTCCTAAGTGATCCCATCTTCTATAATCATCCTATTTGTAGCCTACAAGAGGTATTTTTTGATTTGTGATTCATTAGAAGAATAATACATCCTCTTTAGTGACTCATTTGCATTGTTCATATTGCATGCAAGGGTTTTATCCTAACATAATTGGGTAGAATTGTGTTTACATTCTCTTGGATCTTAGTCTTAGACACACTTAATATTGAGATTGCACACACAATTACATATTTCAGATCTTTATTCATCATCAAAGGTTTAATTACCAATAAGGGGTTTCACTAAGAAAAATCCCAATCCACCAACAAGATTGACCAATTTTTTTTTGCAGATTGTAGATGGATCCATATTCAAAAATAGTTATTTGAAGGTTGAAAGGAGAAGAGAGGACCTAGAAGTTGTAACTTAGATTTAGATATTTTCAAAAATTCGTAGTAGGAACCATTCACCTTTAAGGGCGAGTGAGTCCCTGTCAGGGGCTGGTAGGCAGCATTTTCCAGATATAGCAAGCTTCTATTCTGATCCAGAGTTCGTCAAACAGGCCTGCCAAGACCCATTCACCTTTTGTGGCAAATGAGTCCCTGTTAGCTTCACATAAAAGTCTGATTCATCAGGTGCACAACATCCTTTCCTTCTTTTTCCTCCTTAAAAATTGTTGTTTCTTTATGTTTTGTGTTCAATTCATGCATTTCATGTGTTAGATCTAGGATTATGGTTTATTCATTAGCCTAATTCTTTCTCCCCAGATTGAAATTTAGCTCACCACCCCATCCTTGCGTAAAGGAAAGAGTGCAACATCCCTCAATATTTATTCAATTCACCTCTTGGGTTGATATTCGTTTAAAGATTCTCCAATCTCATCTTTTGAATGAAATATCCAATATAGAAAAATGTGGATTGAGGATATTCTTCTCATCCAACTCTATTTTCAATGTTCAAAAAATTATAATGCACACATTTGTAATTGTAAATACATGTCTCATTTTTTATAACTCCAAGACATTGTAAGTGAAGATATGACACAAATTTGGGCATTGAATTCATCTCATTATAAAAAAATTCACCCTTGTTAATTTTAATTTCTAGAATGTCAAGAGGAGAATTTTTTTATTTTGTTTATAATATTATTACCATGTGAAGGATTCTTTAAGTGAAACTATATCTTGTCAAAACAAGATCTAATACTAAATTTTTAGCATAATAAGGATAAAAGAACTTAGAATGAAATGTTCCTTTTAATTCATTAGTATCAATAAAAGGTAAAATGTTCAAGGTAGTTTTGTTGAATGGGTATTGTGCTAGAAGAAAGTTTTAACTGAATATATTTTCTTTAGAGTGGTTAAATTAGGTTTTTCCACTAACTTGAGTTTTAAGAATGTAATTAGTCATTGGATAGCCAAAGGGGGATCAGTTTTCCTTTATAGGAGAATATGTAAATTTTCATCTTACATATTCATGAATCTATTGATTTAAAATTTAAATGAGGTCATTTCTCACAATTTTTGCAATCATTTTTTATTTTATTTTTTATTTTTTACCACACAAATAAATAATATATGAATAGGAGATTGGGATCAGGGTTTATGGTTAGCGTGATAGGAATTTAATATGTCAATTTATGTTGCCATGAAAAATTTAAGTGATATTTTCATGTTCTTAAATTTTGATGCAGCTACCCTTATCATAAAGGTAATCTAGTTAGATGCCCATATGCATTTCAAGAAGACCTTTCAAAGAAAATTGATAGGGGAAAATTATAAAAGAAAATAATAAAATAGAAAACATGATAAGAATAAGAAGAGGAAATTTATGAAAGAGAGTGGCTTGAGGAAGGAAGCTTACATATAGAGAATATAGCCAACAATATAGGAAATCTAGACAAGGAGAATAAAAATATTAATTGAAAATATAAGTGTTGCTAATATGAGGGAGTCGTCTTGTAGTATGTCAATACAAGGGAAATAAAATAATATTCTGAAGATGAATAATTTGTTTTTTTGGTTAGTTCATCCAATTAGGAGAATTAAATATGTATTTCACGTGACATTTAAGAAAATAAAGCTAGAATAGATGTGGAAAGCATGTTAGCGGAGTTGAAAAATGTTTTAGTTTAGACATTATACATATTAGAAGAGTAGGAATATGTGAATATGAAGGGGATTTTTTTCTAATATTTATGCCAATTAGGTTAGAAGCAGGTTGAATAATGTTTTTCAAGATTTTCTAGTAGCCAATTTGGACTAGAAGGAAATCCCTTGCAAGGAAAAGGTACAATTTTCTATGTTTGAGACAAGGGATTTTTTATTCTATTTCATTATTTTATTCATCATATATTTAAAGAGTTAGAAAAATATAATATGAAGTCCTTATATATAATGGGTTGAGTCTTGTACCCTTGCATATATAAATATATTATATTTAATAAGAGAAAAAATTATATAAATTTTAATTATAATCAAGGAAAAATAAACATAGATTTTGTTGTTGTGTATTTTTTTATTTATGTTTTTTTATAAAAAAATTCCACTAAAGATTGAACGCTTTATTTGGTTGTTTTATTTCCTACTAATTATAATGTTTTTGTGTGATTAAAATGGATTCATGGTTTCATGTGTTAATTTTAGTTTGTAGTAACCAGAATTAGAGTATTATTTGGTAGAGGTTATATGTAGAAACTCTTAAGCTCATTAAATGTTAAGAATATTGCATGCAACATTTTTTGGGTGTTTAAATGTTCTTCTACTCTACAAAATAAATATTATTCTAGATGGTTGTATATACTAAAGTTGAAGTGGTCATGGTGCTATAGGTGGTAAGCACCACCATTAATTTTGTATCTACATTAACACTTTAGAAATTAGTAAGGTAGTTTTGTTATGGAGTATAAATTTGAGTTCCATCTCAACAAAATTTTATAAAATTATTAGGATTCCCAAACAAGATCATTATAGAAAAAACCTTGTGCTTCCAAAAAAATCCACTTACACATAATAATTAACCTAATTCATATTAGAGTTAATTTTAATGTACAATGAACTTTCTTAAATAAGAAAATAAGTGGAAATTGACCTATCACGTGCACTCACAAGTTCCCCGTAATGCAACACAAATGAGTAGACAAGTGTCCTATAAGTGTCAACCTTTGGATCACTAAGAATGCGCAAACCAGCAACCTATTTGACGAAGTCATCAACCTTGATGCAAAGTGTTGGGTGACCTCTGAGGTGAGATGGAAAGTCTTGCAACCTCAAAAAGGTAGTGGATGAGGTTTACCAAATAACTTGGTAAACTCTAGAGGTATAAAATCTTACACATTTAGTTAGATAAGATGTTGTCTAGCCTCATCAACCTAAGTACACTTAAGTATAGTGAATAGATAAATTAATCACTCTAACAAAAAATTCATGTATTTTTCTAGGGTTTTATATAGTATACTCAAGAAATGTTTAATTTGACCCAACCAAAAGAAATAAAATGAATGAGATAAAAAATGAAGGGTTAGTCTCCTGGTGTAAGCCTTTTAAATAAGTTGAAAATCTTTATGAGTATTTTTAATATCCTTCTTTATAAAATAAAATAATGATATAAAAAATAAGTGAAAAAGACCACACACGTCCTATTAACATTGTTTAAATGTAACATAATAATAATTAAAAAATGGAGTGGAGAGGGAGTGGCAAGAGGAGAGGGGGGAATTTGAAATCTAGGGATGATTCTAAAGAGGAAGGGGATGATTTTGCAGAAGTAGATGGTTTATTGTTGGGATTGTTGTTGGTGTCATGCTATGGTGTTTCTATGAAGTAGTTCTTGCTAGTTTGTTTGGCTTGGATTTCTCTATTGTTGTTACGTTTGTCGCTTTCATCCTTTTCAGAAGCCATCATTTGGTGCTAGCTACTATTGTTTGTCTGCTAGGGAGTTGTTTTTTGACTTTGGTTGTTGCATTTTCCTGGTGAGGTTGTTTCAGGCATGGGTAGTGTTTCTTCTTTTCTATCCCTGAATATGTTTAAATGTGATTTTTTTTATAGCAAGGGAATTTCTTATAGTTTTTATTGTTTTCTTTTCCCATGTTTCTTTGGGTGGCCTCCTGTTCTTTGGGATTTTGGATTTAGAGTGTTGAGTGGGATGGTTTTCTTTGCTTTGGCTGATTCACAAGAGCTCTATCTGAAGAGGAATGTGCCTATTTATTTATCTACTAATGAGACCATATTGGAGTGGTGGTTTTCCCTCCTTTCTATCGTGGTTTCATGCCTTGTTGTTGAAGATGTCTCATTTTGCCTCTGTCATTTTTCCCTCAAAGTTATCATTTCTACTTATCCTTTGGTACCTCTCTTGTTATTTAGGATTTTCCTAGAGTTTATATTTTTTGTTGGGATTTGTTCTCTCAAGTCCTAGGTGTTCATGGTGCATATTGGTGTTTTCATTGCTCTTGGTTTGATTTGGAAGTTGTTGGCTAGTTTTTCTAGAAAGGATTTTTTGTTTTCCTAGTTGTTCTTTATTCCTAAGGGAGTCTTGGATGCCATTTCTTTTGATTGTTTTTCCTCTATTGAGGTGGATAATGAGCTATTTAGTTCATTTGTTTCTCTTCTTTCATATGTTATTAAGGGTGTTGTTTCCACCCTTAGTTTCACTTTGATAGGGTTTCTTACTTTGTTCATCTTGAAGACCCTGATGATGTTGGTCCCCCCAATTACTATGTTTACTCTTTTTTCTAGAGTGTTGGCCTTCTTCCATATCCTACAATTGATGTCTCCTATTGAGGTGGATATCTCTCATATGGAGGTGGATACCACTCATTTAAAGGGGGAGATTTATGTTGTTGTTGTGGTGGTTTTTTCATGCTTCTTCTCTGGTTTTTCTCCATTACATATTATGTGGAGGAGAAGGCCATTCCTATGGAGGTGTAATGCAAATTGGTTGGAGATCCTTAGCAGTGGAATATTGGGTTTCCATCGTGAATTCTCCTATATAGATGGATAGGGGGGGTTGATGGACTTTGAAACATAGAAACATGTGTGTTAGGGTTTATACACAAGGTTTTATACTAGATTTGGAATGTTTCACCAAACTTACTATAAATACAAAAGGGGAAAACGAGGTGAATGAACCTACCTATTTGTATATTTCATTTAGGAAATGAGATCCCTCAAGTAAAAATCCACTTTCAACCCTTTGGTGAGTGAATTCTTTGAGGAATCTTGCAATTTCCCTTTTTGTGTTAAGACAGGGGTCTAGGTCAAACAACACTTTGGGGAGAAAGATTTAAAATAGAAAATGAGCTCCAAATTGCAATCTATCACTTGTATTTAGTATATTATGCAAAAAATTGAAGGAAACTACAAAGTTTCTGGCAGATGTGGAAGCGGTAAATGTTGTGTACCTCTCACAAAATGGTGTTTTAAGAAGCTATCTAAGGACTCATTCACCCTACGGTGAACGCGTCTTGGGTAGGGCTCTCCAAAATATGTTTTTGGGTCCTCTCCTCCTTTTTTCACTTCTAGATTCTCGATTTTAACAGTAGTCATAAATAAATTTAGGATTTGAGTTTCTATTAAATGATAACAAAGGTGACAATAAATGAAATTTTGTAATTTTGCACTTTTGAGATCTTCAACTTGCAAATCTACAACACACAAAGAGGGGAATTTTATATTTTTTGGGAAATGGGGGTTTGCCTTGGTCAAACCTCATTTTGGTTATTAATCCTTAAAATGAAACAAAATATTATGAAATGAATGGTGAATAAATAACTCCATGTCACAATTGAGTGATCCCATAATATTGGTTTACAATTTTTGGCCAAACAAGACATGGAGCTGATTTCTTTTAACTAAATCTTCACTTTCTAGCAGCTATAGCTATTAAACCATGAGGAATTTGAAGATGGTGCAAACTAGTGATTTGTGACATCTTTTCTCTAGATTCCATTTTTTATTTTTTTTGAATTAGATTGTATTTATTTTTCCATCTCCTTCGAAAACTAGTTTTTAATAGTAAACACTATTTTGAAAGATTGATGCTCACCGTAAACAACATAAATTTTTTCTATGAAGGATAAATTTTTTTATTTTTTTTAATTTAGCTTTGTAACTATGATATCTAGCATGTTCATTTGGATTCATATTATTTTATTAAATATATTTTTCTTAATCAAGTTTTGAAGTCAAACTGATTACAATTTAGAAATACGTGGACCATAAACAACATATCCTTTTTGTACATATCAAAATTCTAAATTTTTTTACTAGATTAAGGACATCAATACCTAGCAAGAACATATTTTTCAATTTTTTTTGATAATCTACTATTTTCCACATGTGTAGCACAAAGAGCTTGATTTTTAGTGAAAAACCTACATTCAAAAGAAATAAAAATAAATATAATAATTAAACTAAATATATTTAAAATTATACTTTTTGGGAAGCTTATAATAAGGACTACATACTTACAAAAAATAAATTTTAAATGAATTCATTTGATCCCCTGAAAGGTATATCAATTTATTTATTTTTATCAGTATTTTGATATGTGTAAAGGAGACTCTGTTATAGGTATGGTTTGAAACTAGCCTTGTTTTATCAAAGGTAGTTTGATCTAAGGTGGTTTGATCAAGCCATCTTCAATTGGAATCCTTTAAATGAAAATTTTCAAGGCTTAAATCATTATATTTTCTAAAAATATATGATTTTAGCAAAAATCAAGATGTCCCAAAAAGTGTAAACCACTATTGTGGGATCACCCAACTCACCAAACCCTTGAATGACCATTGAAATGTAGATATGAAACTTGCATGAAATGGATTCAATGCATGTGGATCTTGAACCTTGACTCTTGATTTAAGATTATTCTTTGAATGATTGAATGGATCATGAAACCTACATCATCATATTAGCTCCAATAACATGCATGATGTAAGAAGACTTTGATGTAATAATTGGATCTTGATTTCTGCAATAATTCTTCACTAAATCTGCTCTTGAATGTCTTGAAATGCTCTTGAACTCCTAAAATTTTGTATAGGAATTTTTTCTTCAAAATCTTAGATGAAACATAGTGAAATGACCTTATATTTATAGGTATATATCATTAATTTCCCGAAATTCAAATAACACAAGACATGTGAATATATATTTGAATATCTTAAAAATTGCCAAAAACATAATTTAAATTTAGGTCCTAGGTCTAGCTGAGGACCCATTTTCCCATGGGCAAATGGGTCCTAGGTCACTGACCTAGGACTCACATTGCTCAATGGGAAGTGATATGCTGAGGTATTAATGAATGTTTAGTTTCCTCTTCAGAAAATACAATTAATTAGTTTTGGATTTGAATTAAAGGTGCCAATTAAGGTAAAATAACCTCAATTAATTAAGAGAAACCTAAATAAGTGTGAATGTGTAAAGAGGTACCCTTTACAACACCACATTAAGGCACAATTAAGTCCATTTTAATTAATAAGGCCCTAAACTTAATGTGAATAAATAAAATACATATTACAACACTAAATTAAGGCATAATTAAGTTTATTTTAAATGTTAATTCTAAAATAGGTGTGAAAAAGTAAAGGGGCATATTTTTCTACACTACACTTAGCCCCCAATTTAGTGAGAGGATGGCCCCATAGAAAATTCACACTAAAGAAGATATTTAAGACACATGTATGCAAAAATGAAAATATACTCAATCATACAACATCAAAGACCTAGAAGAAAGGGAAAATAAGGTGGATCAAGCCTCGACTATCCAACATGATGTGGAATATGCCTCAGCTATTTGTACAAAGATGTTTACAAGTAGAACTTGATGTCCACTATGCAAACAGCAAATGCACTCACTCTAGGCTAATGGAACCTTAGACTATCCATTAGGTGAGCTCTCAATGAATGGAAAATGAGAGAATCTTAGTAGTGTTGGACTCAAGGGAACATTGAGAGGGGAGGGTTAAGTAGTATTCAACAAATTTTAAATTCCATCAATCTAAAACTTGAAACCATATCAACATTGCATTAAAGAAAAGACGTGTGCATTCAAGGTAATCATTCATGACACTATAACACACAAATTTTGTTTTGCATCGAAACGCTATTAGGGGAAAAAACATGGTGGAGGTTAATCCACAATTTGAGTACTCAAAATATAATTGTTTACAAAATGGAATGCACTTGCATTCAGGCACACTACCCAGAGCTCACTGCTCAAGAGAAAGGCTCACTGCCTTACAAATTTCAGATTAAGACCATCTAAAGGGTGAAATGAGATAGTAGAATCTATTTATGCCAAGCTACAATTCTGGTGGAGCTCATAGATTCAGTTCTGGATCTGCTTTCTGATTTTGCACTTTGCTCTGCTCTGTTCTGCTTTTTTCTATGCTTCACATCACTTATGATCAAATTCACACTACTGCACTACTGAATCTCACACTACACATTGATATATTACACATTCTCACTTATACGCATATACACACTTACATTCACTATCTAAATGATAAAACAAATCTCTTATATATATCTGCAATCAAGGATTTATTTATCCATCAGTTGGCTTAATAAAATATTTAGTTATTTTCATCTTGTCAGCTAGATCCATCATTAATTCTTTATGCGCATCCTCCAAATTCAGTTATGATAAAGAGAGGACCCAAATAACACTTAATTGAGCATGAAGACAATTAATTAATTACTCCTTATACATCCATAATTACTATCCTTGTTGGGTCGGCCTTCTAGCACAAATAATCAACAAATTAGTGCACCAGATCTTCTAGATTACGTACTAGTGAGTGCGCATAAAAAAAATCCTTCACCAAGGTATTGCAAAAATTAGCAAACCTTCCTCAGAGATTCTCAACTCAAAATACATATCTGGTAAGGTGTTTAGATCAAATTTTATGCCTACAACCGGATGCCCTGTTCTTTTCTCTACTCTGCCAGTAGAAACCAAAATTATACTGCATATTCAGATGCAAGACTTAAGTTGCATGACTTGGGTTGCCATCAATGACAACACTTACAAACCATATGCCAGTAATCTCCTCAGCCATATACCAACAATCTCCCCCTTTGGCATTGATGGCAACACTTAGTGAAAAATGACTAAGTGTTAGAATCATTATAGGTACATTGCGAAACTTTTTACTACACTTTCTCCCTCTGATATTTGTAAGGAATTCTCTCCTCCTATTGTAATGCCCTGCCAAGTGACCTTAAAGGAAGTTGCAATTAATATCATAAGCGAACCAATTTTTTTTAATAAAGTGCATTTAACATACACATTCACTTAATAATTAACATCAACCTCTAAGGCTACAAGGTTAGGATTACTTAAATCCACACATACATATTACATATCACCATAGGAGTATAAACCTTATGAAATAAACATCATACATCATAAGAATACCACAAAGCCCTATAAGATAATCAACCAAGGTATAATCTCATAATCATTATCTTAATCCAATAGTTACATCACTCATTCCCAGAATGAGACAATAGTACAAATATATTACAATTACATAACTCCACCTCATAACAAAAGAGGGATAACATATCTTATACAAATTGAAATATTACAATGCAAGATAATACAACAAGAACCGTGAGCTGTCCATCTAGATGTCTCGCCACCAAGTACTACAGATAGATGGGGACCCAACAGCTTTGGTGCATGTTCCACCCAACCAAGTGGTACCCAAAGGCCCACCCCCAATGCTAGGAGATAGTAACAAAGTAACATGGACAAAGATTCTACTACCTCTAACCAAAGGAAGACTCATACTGATATAACCAAACAAATGAACTAACAAGTACAACTCAATTACCATACAAGTACAAATCAAGTACAACTCCAACATTAGTGACATAGGTCACATTGCTTCCAGAAATAATAATAATCAAGTATGTTCATAGAACCATACACATAAAACAATTAACAATAGTTTTCCTAGATAGAGTGTCATCGCAAGGTTTGTCATGAGATTTCCTCTGGGAATTCTTCATAGGCTCCGGCACAAGTAATTCTCATGGCCTCAACCAAATCCCGGCCCTCATGCTCACTCATGCGGAATCAACTATCTCTCGTACAGACAAGATAGTTGATCCTGCCATTCCAAGCCTTCCCACTCATCCCAAGTCTAAACAAGCCCTTGTGTCTATAAGTGAGGTAAAATTATCTTGATTAGTGAGAAGTTAGTCCTAATCTTCTAAGTACACTACTTTAATTATCACTTGTTTAAATCACTCCTGAAGGTTATCCAGTTTACCTCTTTGAGCTATGGTGCCTAATAGAAGCCACTCTTCTATTCGACAACACACACCCAAACAATCCACCAAGGGAACCACAAGTGCATACCAACTAGGCATCATAATCCACTCCAACACAAGGAGGATACAAATAATAGAACTCACTCCAAACATCTTGGAGGCAACAAACACATAGTTCACTCCTTTCACAGGAGACAACAAGATGAAACCACATAACAAGGTCACTCCATACAAGGAGACACGGATCCCATAATCTGCTCCTAAACCAAGGAGGTGCAAACATCCCCATTCGTGAAAACTGGGCAAAACTAAAAAGACACCATGCACTACCCAAGGGAAAACAACTAGATGGCATAAAGATTCAACAACCCTTATCCTCTAAGTTCTTCTGGAAGACTTATAATTTAGGACTAACACTAAATCCCAAAACCCACAATGCAACTTGACGACATAGCAACAAAAGCATTCAAGTCATTAATAAAATCTAATATTTGGATTTCCTAAATCCATATTCTTTCAATAGGTAGTGTTGACAAAGTCAAACACACGATAACTAGATCATCTAAAATAATCATTACCCCTATTTCCCTTTTCATTATTGGAAATTTAAAACAATTAAACTTACTTCCCTTTACTGATTACAGAGAATTAAATCCTTTAAGATAAACATGAGGAAGATACTACTTTTGTATATACTAAATCCATATCTCAATTCATTACGTAATTCATTATATTGATAAAACTAAATTAAGAATTCATCTTTTGAGATAGGGGAGAAATTACACTACTATTTAATTATCTAATTGCTCTTAACAAAATAAGTATTTTCAATTATAACTCAAAACATTTCGTTTTAAATTAAATAAGGAATTGCCCTTGCAAATTAAATCATTAATAAAATTAATAAAATTAATATTTGGTCTCTTCCATAACTTATTGTGTTAAAATAAGATCAAAATTTGGACTATAACCCAATAGCATATATATATTC
The DNA here is from genome assembly GCA_007115665.2 of Sequoiadendron giganteum. Taxonomy (NCBI): domain Eukaryota; kingdom Viridiplantae; phylum Streptophyta; class Pinopsida; order Cupressales; family Cupressaceae; genus Sequoiadendron; species Sequoiadendron giganteum. The sequence goes on from CM021104.1 coordinate 567,324,585, forward strand.
TTCCAATTAAATCAAATTAATAATTGGACCTTTTACACAAGAATTTAAATTTTAAATTATGCATTCTTTAAATCAAATATTTAACTCCTTCAATTAAACTTTAACATGCCATTTTAAAATAAACAATAATTTTCCCATACATTTATAATTTTATTTCCACTAATCTAATATACAAATTTTATTTAAAATAATATAAATAAATATAATACTTTAATATTAGAAATTATAATATAAAATATTATTAAATAATATTTTAATATTTTAATAACAATACATAAAATATTAATATTTATAAATATCAATTTATTATTATTTTATTATTAGAGCAGCCATGGGAAAATAACTTAATAGTAGTCTCATGTTTCAAGCATAACTCAAAAACTACGATCTGGGTATTTGCGAGTTTTTGGCAAGGATAAGAAAATTCCAAGATGCAGAAACCTTTTAAATTTCCTGACAACCCAGTTTGTGAAAGTGGAGTTATACATGACGCAACCAGACCATTTTACCATGAAAATATAACTACCCTGCGGATTTTAAAGTCCGATTTTAAATAATAAACAGAGGGTTTCATTTTCTAAAAAACATTCTAAATGGATTGTTCAATCCCTATGTTTGATTTCAATAACAACATAATCGATTTCCCCAAATAATTTAAATTCAACTGAGGTTTTCACAATTTTCACTCAAGAATTTTCACAAGCAAAGGCTGTAAATTTATTTAATTCTTTTCTTCTGATATCAAATTTGTTTTCTAAAATAGATTTAACAAACAAATCTTTAATCACTACTATTTAAAAAAAAAAACAATCAAGAACAATAAAATACAAAGAGGAAAACCTGGTACAAGAAGCTATAGGAAGAGATGAATTTCTGATGCAAGCCTCCTCCAAAGATTTCTTGAATTTTCTTCAAACCTCCAATAAATCCAATCCAAAACTCAACAAATGCAAAAAATCTTTCCTCCAATCAATTCAACAATCAAAACTTTCTTCAAACCTTTCTTTGTGCAAATTTTTCCAAAATTTCTTCTTTGCTGTAAAAATGAATTTTCCTAAAGACTTTTCTGCCCTAAAATTAAAACATGTATTCCTTATAAATCAAAAATACCTAATTCAACCCTAATTCACATTACATGCAAATTAGATATTTCAATTTCAATTTCAATTTTTACAACCCTAATTCACATTGCATACAAATTAGATATTAATTTCAATTTCAATTTCAATTCCAATTTTCGAAAACCCACTTTCAATTTAAAATGCAATTTGAAATAATAAATTAATTTCCAAAGTTGCAACTAATTTCCCAAATAAACATTTAATTACAATTTCTAATTTAATTCCCACACGTTGAAATTAAATTCCAAAATTAATTTTAATTCTTTTATTTCCTTTCATTCTCTTGCATCACGTTTAATTAATTAATTTAATTATTTAATAACTAAATTCAACCCCTTGGATTAAATAAATTAAATATAATTAATTAATTTAAATATAAACTTTTATCCACATTGCATTATTTAAATTAAATAACCATCAACATGATTTAAATGCAATTATTCTAAATATCTATTTCCAAATCAAGAATCCTTCAGAATTAAATAACATTAAAGCAAGACAGACAATGACTCGACGCATATGACTAATGACACACTAAGGCTAGGGTGCAAACTTGACACATGTTACCTAGCTACTATCTCCCATTCAACTTAACTGTTGGATCGACATGCTCAAACCTGTGAAACCAGGTGGAGTCGATGTCATGTACCTACAATCCTGCAACCAAATAAACAACATCATACAATATATCCAGCATACAATACACACCATGAAGAAGGAATTACGGATTCGTAGGGCGCTCGCAAGCAAGTGATGCGAACTCGTCCTCTTCACCCATACACTCATTGAAACTGACACTTCTATCATAATCCAATAATCTCATAATAACATCTCATGTTAACGTTACAATATCATTAATCCATAAAGCATGTGAAACAATAATCAGATAACTACATCCCACAATAATAGTTACCACTCAATAGTAGCAATCAAAACATCATAACAAAATGTATCCAGTATCAAAGTAACTACAACCAAACATAGCATAAAGCAACTTGAACAAGAAACAAAACGGAGGGGTATTACACTTATACTACTTTCGTTTCTCCCTCTATGGAACATTTTTCACTGCATTCTCTCCCCCTTTGACATCAATTACAAATAATGGATGCCATATGCCACAAAGACAAAAAGTGAACAGTGACAAAATAGTGACAAAACACTTATATTCCGATACCAAGTGACAAAACATGTGTTCAAAATCCTCAATGCTCCAAAATTTCCACACATATATACCTACAATTCTCCTCCTTTGATAAAAATTTAAAAAACTTGAAAATAATTAACCGCTATCTTTAGAAGATTATCTTATGGTTTTTCTTCACTTCCGGAAGGAACTTCTTCAAAACATTTATTGTAATTCCAATAATAATGATTAATCTATTGTTCTTGGAATTCTTGTTAATAATATCAATGAGAGATTCAAGAATTGTAATTGCTTCTTCAAGTTTCTCACCATTCTTCAATATTTCCACCATCTCCTCCAACCTGCATTCAGTTAGATCCTTTACCTTCCAAAAAGTATCCACAAGAACATTTTTGGAGAGTTGAATTTTTGTGTGTTCTGACTGTAGCTCGTGGATTCTTTTCCTAATGATGCCATCTGGATCCTGAGATATGTCAAATCTTTTGCCAATGTCATTCAATTCTGTTTCAATCTAATCCAACTTCTCTTTGTAATTGTTGACTACATGGGACCAACAGATGCAATAGTTGTAGATGCCTATGGCTGAGTTTATGTAGTTACTCAACTCATTGATTTTCGTCCTTAGCTTTGAAACGGATAGTCTAAATTTTTCCTTTAGGTGAGAGACAACTTCACCTTCTTCTTTGCCTTTGTCCTCAGAGCCCATTGATTCTTTATTGCACTTAATCATCTCTTCAAGTAGAATGTCCTTTAGACTTTCCAATCTTATCTTATAGTGCTCAACATGAGCATTTAGAACTTTCATAATCAAGTCCTGATCATATGATGGTCTGACTAACCATAATTTTGCAATTTTCAACATGCCACCTACACCTTGAATAAGCTACTGTAGCTTTTATTTTGTTAGATCTTCTTCTTCCTCACCACCTTTTTCTTGTTCAGATTCATTTTTCAGTGGATTCTTAGCTTCTTCATCAGATTCTTTGTCTGAAATGTCCACAATTTCTTTTTCTTTTCCTTTTCCCTCAATCTTGGGAACTTTTCTTTTCAGAGGGCTATATTCAACAATTTCCTTTTCTCTTTTTTGTCCTTTATCAATGCTACCAGAAGAGGAACCAACTTCCATTGTTCTTATAGGAAGGGAAATATTGATTGATCCATAGTTTTCAAGTACATTCTTAAAGAAATTTTCAAATTATAAATCCCAATTATCCAAGCTCTTAGAATAAGAGTATATCTAATTGCATACTGGTTTGTTTGATTTCCATACTACATTCTCAATTTTTGGCAAGCAATTCAAGAAATACATTATCATACATATAATTGAAGTGCTAAAACTGAATGGATAACCTAATTATTTTGTCAATTGAACATTCTCCATGATTTGATCCTTTAACAACCCGCATAGGTCAAAGTCATGACCTTCAATTATTATTTTGTGAGCAATGTCAAGTGCGCCAGCCGATGTAGCTCCTTCTTGATTTCTGTAGAATATTTTATATGTTATCCCATGTGCAATGTACTTTTTAATAGGATTCTTGATTGTTGCAATCATAAGAGCTCTCTGATCTTCAATTATTCTGGGTAGGGTTTCAACCTCTTTGTTCTGGATAGATTTCTTCCTAGGAAAATCTTCAACTTTGCAGAATCCAATTAAGTTCTCAATTACGTCTTTTGAAATAATGTAAGGTTTGTCAAAATTTAAAACATCATCATTTAATCTTCTCAATATGAATTTCATGAATTCCGCACTCTCAAGGTACGAAAACTCACTCCACATATCCAAATTTCCATACTTAGCTTTGCTCAATTTCTTTAATTTTTCAGGCAGTAACAAATTCCTCATGGACCTAATCTTTGCATTGTTATATTCATCTAGAGTGATCGACCCTTTGATTTTTTCCATTTCTAGGGTTTATAGCTGCACAAAAACTTGTATGAAGAATTCGAGAATGATTTGAAATACCTGATAGATTTCAAGATTTTTCCGATGAATCAATTTTACTGCTTCGTAATCTTCCTATCGAGCGCTCTCCTTCTTCTCATTTTCGATGCAAAGTGGAAAATGATGGTTTTGACTTGACTTTTATAGCTTGCACATGTGCAATAAATGCATTTTCCCTAATTTTTCTAGAGACTCTATTTTCCCAAGCGGTGATAGAGAAATATTTTGCGGATCTATGAATTGTTTGATTTCTGTTTTCTAAAGTTATCCAATACTTTTGTACACCATATGTACACATTCTTGGCTATTCTTTGTGTTCTGGTACCATCCATAAATAGGGGAGGAAATATTTTCATGAAAAAATCCCCCTAGGCCAGTGGCCTGAAATCAATTACCGGAAGAGTTACCAGAGGCAGGTTCAGGTATGGAACCATTTCCTACATCAGAATCACTTTTCCTTACCCATGTCTTCTTCATCTAATCTCTGATTTCATTGATAGTTATCTTTTCTTTCCCTTTATCATTTTTCTCTATATTTCTGCCTCTGTATACCTGACCTCTTCTGTCTACATTTTTGTTTCTAAAAAATCTTGCAATATGACTATACTTGTTGTAGTTGTAACACACAATGCTTTCTTATTTTGACCAATCATTCCAATGAATTCTTCTAGATCTACATTTATTAGCAATATGTCCAAGTTTCCCACATGTATAGCATTCAACATTTCTTCTTGACACATTTCTTCACACAATTGGTTTATGACCAAAATTTTTGCGATTGAAAAACTGACCAAAAAATGATGAGACTCTTGAATTAATATTACTTCTACACTGAGCAATCATATGAACAAAATTATTACATGAAAAACAATAACCATTAAAATTTTGTGCATTGGGTTGTCTTACCAGATATCTTCCATTTTTATTATGTCTAAAATTCTTTTATCCTGATCTAGAACTGTCTCCCTTTTCATATCCTAGACCTCTCTTATCATTTCCACTCTTTTATCCTTGAGTCGGCTTATCAATTTTTAGTGAAAAAATCTTAAACTTCTCTTTGTATTCATTTGCAATGACAAGATCATTTCTAAGAGTAACAATCTTCTTACCAACTTCTTCTTCATTGTTTTTGGTTCTTTGTACTTCACTTTCTAGTTGAGTGGATTCACTTTTTATTTTGCTGCACTCATCATATTTCTCTTTCAAGGTTTGCGCAATATTTTCCTCATTTCTCTTCCTTTCTTCAATTTCTTCAGTCATCTTCATCATCATAGATTCCATCTCATGTTTTAGGTTTGTATTTTCTATAGCAAGCTTTTCAAATTAATTTGGTTATCTCCATCAGGGTTTGATTCAAGTGAGCATCATCCATGTTTTCACTTTATTTTTGTTTAATCTGATCACAGAGATCTTTCCTCTTCAACCTAGATTTAACTATCTGATCCTTCAATGACTGGATGAATTTCTTAGCATCTCTAAGATTTGCTTTCAATTCTTGAACTTCTGCTTTAGACTGATCAAAGTCATCAAGTGCCACCATAATCTATTGTTGAAGAATACCAAAGTCCATTACATTCCAAGATCCACCTCAAGCTGCAAAAATTCTTTAGAAGAACTAGCTCTAATACCAATTGTTGGACTAAAGGGAACACTGAGAGGGGGGTGAATCAGTTTTCAACAAATTTTAAACTCCATCAATCTAAAACTTGAAACCATATCAACATTGCATTAAAGAAAATATGTGTGCATTCAAAGGAATCATTCATGACACCATAATGCACACATTTTTTTTGTGTGGAAAATGTGTTAGGGGAAAAACCACAGTGGAGGTTAATCCACAATTTGAGTACTCAAAATATAAATGTTTACAAAAAGGAATGCACTTCCATTTAGGCACAATGCCTAGAGCTCACTGCTCAAGAGAAAGGCTCACTGCCTTACAATATTTAGATTAAGACTATCTAAAGGGTCAACCAAAGACAATAGCATCTATTTATGCCAAGTTACAATTCTGGTGAAGCTCATAGATTCAATTCTAGATCTTCTTTCTGATTCTACACTTCGCTCTGCTCTGTTGTGCTCTTTTCTACTCTTCGCATCACTTATGATCAAATTCACACTACTGCACTGTTGAATCTCACACTACACATTCACGCTTCTACACACATGCACAGTTACATTCACTATCTAAATGATAAAACCAATCTCTTATATATATCCGCAATCAAGGATTTATTCATCCATTAGTTGGCTTCATAAAATATTGAGTTATTTTCATCTTATCGGCCAGATCCATCAATAATTGTTTATGAGCATCCTCCAAAGTCAGTTAAGACAAAGAGAGGACCCAAATAACACTTAATCAAGCACGAAAACAATTAATTAATTACTCATTATACATCTGCAATTACTATCCTTGTCAGGTTGACCTTCTAGCACTAGTGAGTGCGCATCAAAAAAATCCTTCAACAAGGTATTGAAAACATCAAAAAACCTTCCTCAGAGATTCTCACGTCAAAATATTTGTCTAGTAAGGTGTTTAGATCAACTTTTATACTGCACATTTGGATGTAAGACTTAAGTTGGATGACTTGGGTTGCCATCAATGACGACACTTACAAGCCATATGCCAGAAATCTCCCCAACCATATGCGAACAATTAGGCTCCCATACTATATCAAATCTATCCCTTTGACAACTTTAATAAGGCACCACAAAATAAAAACAAAAACTTTGAGCTTCATAAGGGCTAACAGGTTGCATTATGCTAACCACCTATGAAAAAAAATGCAAGAATCCACTAGAAATAAAATTTTGTTATGCTTGGTTTCCTTCCAAGGGTTTTTGGCTTGACAAGGTTAATAAACTATATTATTGATAAGTAGGAGGTGTTTTTCAATAGCGTGTCAAATTGTGATATTGCTCTCTAGATCCAACCGTGTAGTTTTACGATTCAATTTCATTGACCCATGTTTCACGAGTAGTGGCTGATAAGAAACATGACAATGAGTTTGACTCATACAACTACATGATTGAATCCTCACAGCAATATCATAAATTGTAATGTGTCAAACACTTGTGAACAAAAATAAATATAAGGGTTTGTTCAAAGTGATATTGCTTAGTTCATGTAAGGTCTCTTCTTAGGGAACATCAAGCCTAATGTCTCCAAGAGATGACAGGTCAAGGGTACAAAATTCTCTACTTAGGTAATTCAACATGTAGCATCACCACCAAGAGGAAAGTCATACACTTAGAAATATCACACTCTCAGAGGACATAAAATCCAATGACAGCAACAAGAAAAGGACACATCACAAGAAGAAATAAAATCACACATTGAAACATGATGAATGCCAAAAAATTTAAAAATAATGTGAATATATGCCCCCACTTTGAAGAATTTTTCTTTCAAGTAGCCAATAGCCAATGCTAATCAATAAATAATACATAATAGCTTATTTAGAAACACCTATAGCAAGTCATATGTTCCTAAATGAAGCTACATCATTAAAATGAGAAGAAGGGGTTGCCCCCAAAAGGAAATCCCAAAACACATAAGGGATTCACAAATTTAGGGCTAGTATGTCTTTACTACAATGTGATTCTAGAGCTCAGAAATGTCATTGTTCCCAAAATACTCATTGAATTAGAGAAATAACACATAGAGAGCGAAAAAAAGAAAAAGATTTTGGTCCAATGTGGAAGAGACATAAATGTATCGATGCCTTGCATCATCCTCAAAAGGAAAACATAAGACAAAAGAAAAGATAACTATTTATGACATATAGAAGAATATAAGTACAAATAGAGGAATGCACATGAAGAGAGATGCATCAAACATAACAATATGAGGTAGATGAAATTATGCACATGAAATCACATTAATAAACATGCAAAAGAAAAAAAATACAAGAATAGTAAGGCACATGTGATTCAATCGTTTGCATCCCAATCTTGATCAATATATGCAAAATATGGATAACTAGCTAAATGGACAACTTCAATTGCAATACTAGGACAAGAGTACCTAACAAATGGTCCCATAATGACAAAAGGTGATCCAAAAATGGATGATGGTATGTTTCTCCTTGTGAAAGGAAACTACGATTGCATAAAGCCAAGTTTATACCTTCATGCATGGTAGTGAATATACTATGATACTACAACTACCACATGACAAGGAGAACCAAATAATGGTTTCTATTATAATGAATAGACAAAGTATCAACTTGATGCATATTTAATGAGATATTCCAACATGTAGTATCTATTATTTTTGGATGCATTAAATATAAATTTGTGTTGGAAGAATCTTTTGAAAGAGTGTTCATGTTGAGTGAAGGCTTTTTGATTCTTTTTTTCTTTAGAAGGACAATAACCAAGACCATTAATGGTTTCATGCATGTTAGGCTCTATAGGGACATGAATACCTTATTGTCTAGCACCAAATCATTTTCCACTATAACCAAGTTGTTTCAAAAGCTCATAACCTCTTTCCATTTCTTTTAGATTTGGTGGTTGTTTATAATCAAATTCATCAAACTTTGTTGTGTAACTTGTTTCTTCTTGTAAATTTGTTGAAGTGAATGCTTTTGAAGGTTCTATTGAATTTTTTGTTGACATTACCTCTCTTTTTTTCCCTTTTTAGACTCTTTTATTATGATCTTGGGTTTCCCATCAAACTTAGGTGTGAAATCTAACGATCGCAAATCATCTTACATTAAATTTGTGAATTCTTCAATATGCTTTTATTTTTCTTTTTGTTGCATGGGTTCCACTTGTGTATTTTTTGTTAATGTTTTCAAAGGATTTTGCTTGTCTTTCTCAAGTTGTAAAACATTATAAGGCTCAGGATCATCTTTGATCGCATATACATTTTTGTTGTAAAAATACTTCATTATATAATGAAGAGTTCAAGGTAACACATGCATATCACAAATACATGATCTACCTAAAAGAATATTATATCAAATATCGTAAGGTATAACATGGATAGTAGTTTGAAATGTGGCCTTTCGAATGGTAACAAGTAGTGTGATCATTCCAAGTGGTTGTTTTCCTATGTTGTCAAATCCACGAATGAACAATGAGTCAACTTCAATATCAATTCCAATCTTATCCAAAAGGCTCACACTACATACATTAAAGGTTGAGCCACTGTCAAAAAGGGTTCTCTTTATTCACTTTCTATTAATAATGGCTATGATCATGAAAAATTCATATTGTTTTTGAAAGTCCAAGGAGGGTAACTCCCTTTGGTGAAAAACAATGTCTATATTAAGTACATTTATTCCTTGAACTACGACTGCCACAGCATTTGGATTTTCACTAGGGGGAACCAAAACTTGTTACAGTGCATTTGGAAGTATACTATGATAACTAGGTGAGGCTTGAATAAGATCCCATAAGGATATCTTCGTAGGAGCATTTTTAAGTTGTTTAACAAGATCATACTCCTTTCCACTATGTAGAGGAAAATGAGGAGCACTAGGAAAAATAGGTTGAGGCAATGGTAATGAAGTGGGAGTGGTTTTTGGTTGCCTAATTTTCTTTGTATTATATGTGTGAGAAATGGTATTGTAGATTGATTCCTATAAAACATTATTACTATCAAGTTGCATGTCTCCTTGACCTAATGGTTGATTTTTAGGTATTTCAAGGATGAGCATGGGTTTTTTTGATCTTGAGGTTGATGTGAGGGTGGGTAAATAGTAAGAAGTGGCTTAGGACATCACTTCAAGGGATATCTAATGTGCATAACCTCAAAACACTTGTTGTTATTTTCATGATCTCTTAGTGAAGATGACTCTAATGTCACTTCATCATCTTCATCTTAGGAAGCCACATTACCATTGTTTGAATGGCATGTATAAAATCTATCATTTTCTTGCACCATGATATCTTCCCTAGTAGGAGAGATTTTAGGAGAGGATAAAATAAAATGTTGATCACATTCCATGGTTGGATTTTGTAAGATAGCTTCATCACAAGTAAGGGAAGCATCAAGAGAAGAATACTATGATTTTCTTGCTTTGCGATGATTGGATCCTTTCATTCAAATGGATCTTTCCAAATGGTAGGAGCATTAGGAAAGGGAGAAATAAAATTCCCATGACTCTAATTGAGTGTATCTTCTAAAAAGAAACTATCTTCTTAACAACTAGGAGAGATATTATGAGAAGAATAAAATTGATTGTCATGGTTATCGATAATTACATCACCATTTCCTATAATGTATTCCCAACTAGGAGAGGTAGGGGAAGAGAAATGAATATGATTGTCATAGCTCTCAATCATTGGATCTTGTAGGAGAAATAACATTCCCATGACTCTAATTGAGTGTATCTTCTAACAAAAAACTATCTTCTTCACAACTAGGAGAGATATTATGAGAAGAAGAAAATTGATTGTCATGGTTATTGAGAATTACATCACCATTTCCTATAATGTATTCCCAACTAGGAGAGGTAGGGGAAGATAAATGAATATTATTTTCATAGCTATCAATCATTGGATCTTGTAACACCAAAATATCCTTGTTATGAATAGGAGAGATTTTAGGTAGAAGAATAAATGTGATTGTCATGATTGTCCATGATTGCATCCTCTTTCACTAAAGAATTCTCACAAGTAGGAGAGATGTTGGGAGATGAATGGAGACTATAGGAATTAGTCTTAGTAAAATTTTCAATGATATCATCTTCTTGTGTCATAATATCTTCCCAAGTGGGAGAAGGATAGGGACAAACAAGACTTTCATGATTCTCAATTATTGTATCTTCTTTCACCAAAACACCTTCATCACCAATAAAAGAGGTATTTGAAGAAGAAAAATGATTTTTTATATGATTATCTATCTTTGTATCCTCTTGTATCATATCATCCTCACAAATGGGAGAGACAGTATGGTTTGAGTGAGGAATAGGAAAGGTGATATTAAGGAATGTGTCAATGGTTTTTTTTCTTGATCTAGGATGTTCTCATAACAAGGAAAGATAGTTGAAGGATGGATAACATGTTTCTTAATGACCTCATTTATTTTCTCTAAATTATACTCATAAGAGGGGATGTTGTACTTATACAATCTATTCTTAACCATGTAAAAACCACATCTCTTGAAAGGAAACATGCTAACATGAAAAGTAAGCTATCTAACTTATGGAATGTTTTAGAAATGCAATCAAATGTCCTACATATATCATGATTTTCAATAATGATTTTTTTTTTTTTTTGAATGATTTAAAATGGTTACACTAAATGGATGATTAGACGTAGATGAATAAAACAAAACTTCTTGAAACTTTCCAAACTAATGATATAGGTTACCAATAGGCCTTGGAAATGTAGTGTAGTGTAGAAAAAAGTATCCCTTTTCTAGACTTAATTTGCGAATTAATAATTAATAATAATATAGACTTAATGGTGCCTTATTTAGGGTTTTGTAAAGTGTATATTTACTCTTTCACACTAATCTAGGGATTTATTAATTAATTGAGGTTAAATTTGCCTTAATTTTCCCCATTAATTCAAATCTAAGCCTAGTTAGCGATAGATGCTGAGAGATAAAACCCAAAATTCATAAATGATATTTTACAACACTTTATTTTACAAGGTGTGTGTCCTAGGTTACTAACCTAGAAACCATTTTCCATGTCATGAATGCGTCCTCACTAGGTCCTAGGACCCTATTTTTCAAATAAACTTTAACATTCCTTGAAGTATGTCCTAGCTAAGTGTGTTACGACCCATTCACCACATGGCGAATGGGTCCTCACTTAGATCTAGGACCCCTCTTTTGGATATGTTATTGGTAGGATTTTAATGATTTCAAATCCTAGATTTGATGTCAGCTTGTGATATTTGAATTTTGGGATTTAATCTAAAGCTAAGTATAAATAAAAGGTAATTTTACTATGTTTCAACTAGATTTTTAAGACATAAAGTTCTAATATCAAGCATCCACATTCAATGAGAAATAAAGAGTGAAGTCTTGGAGCATCATTAAAGTGTTTGTGCAAGTCTTCAAGCTCATTTTTTTGTTAGAGATCAAGCATTATTGAAGAAGTGATGATAGATGCCTATGGAGAATCATGATGGATTCTAGGTTTTGGGAGGTGCACAATACATACAACCAAGCCTAATGACTTGTTTATGAAGTGATTCCATCTTCTATTATCATTCTATTTTCAGCATAAAAATATATTATTACAATATCTAGATCTGAAAGAAAGGATTTAAAGATATAGGAAATAATTATATGTCTAGAACTTCAAGATTAGATTCATATTTTTTTGTAGAGCCTATCCAGACCCATTTTCCACCCAAAAAATGAGTCTCTATTAGGGTTTCTAGGGTAGCATATCTTTAAATGTTAAAATCTATAATTTATGGTCAAAACCTCCTGAAAAAGTCTACCAGGACCCATTTTCCATCTGGTGAATGAGTACCTATTAGGCTTACAAAAACAACAAGTTTTTGAAAAAGTGCACAACATTCATTGATCATGGTTTCTCTATAAAATTCACTAATTTCCTTCTATTTCATGACAAATTGTTTCATTTCACTTTGTGGAACTAGGTTTAGAGTTGTTTTTCTATTTCAAATTTATCTCCCAAGGAAATTACTTGACCTACACCCCCATGTCATAGAAAAAAGAGAAATTACAAGATTCAATCCTTGATTGTAATTACATTTTGGTTTGATAGTTACTTCATGGTTTTGATCCCATTTGTTGAATGTAAATAGGGAAAAATAGGGTTACCTCATAGCCCCCTTTTTCCTATGTTTCATTTTGGTGAACCTGACCTCTTGAACATTATAGTTTTCTAATTTTAGAGTAAATTTAATCCTAGATCTTAGATTTGTAATAGTGTGCATTAGATTTTCATTAGTTGCATTTTATTTAGGGTTTTTTAATTTTTCATTAGTGAACATTGCATTTAGGATAAATTTGCATGTTTGCTAAAAATAAAAAAATATTGTATTAAATCTGATTTTGTTTAAAATTTAAAATCATTATTCACACATTTAGATTTACATTGCACATTAATTTTAGTCACATTATTCATCATTCAACCTTAGTGAACATTATATTTGGATCTACCTAAAATCTAGAAAATATGTTACAAGATAGACTGTTACAGCTCCCTGAAATAGAAAACACCTGATTAGCCAAATTTCTATGTGATTTATGGTGCTTGATTTCTAGTTCTGTGTTTGTTACCAAACCTAATTTGGGACCCGTTCACCATAGGGAAAATGAGTCCTTGTGTTGATTTTAGTAGCAAACTTCTGAGTGATTTTTCAGTTTCTAATGGGCATTTCTATTTCAAATGTTAGATCTGGGAACTAGTTTCTTGAAACAATTTAATTTAGCATTCAATATTTTGTTCATTTAGTTAGATTTTGAAACATTGTGAAAACCATTTCTTACCTATTTCAGTTAAAAGTAGCATTATATTTCTACATTTTTCCTTAGTTTCCAATATCATTGCATCACTAAATAATTAGCTTACATTTTTCAATCATAAGATAACAAAAACAAAAAACCAAAAACATAAAAAAAACCATCAAACAAAACCCTTAGAAAAAGCATAGTTATTTTACTATGTCTAATCCCTTTTTCAAAGTTAGCTTATCCCTCAAGCCCTTTAATAGTGATGACTTTAACATGTTAGATGAAGCCCTTGAGGACTTCATCTCACAAGGATCATCTACTAAGGATTGTATTGACAAATATCTTAGTTCAAAACACAAAGACGTTGGAGCAATCACACTGTAACGTATCATCTATCCTCCCTCATAAAAACATCAAGTTAAAAACAAGCCTATGCTCATCCTGCAACCACCTAAAAAATTCCTTCATTTGATGATAATAATTCCTCACAGCAAACATGTTACAATACCATTTCTCACATGGGTATGTACAGGCTCATCATGGAAAAAATAGGTCCTTAAGTGGCGATGAAAATTAAAAAAATCAGAGTTAGGAAACTAATGTAAAAAATTGAATAAGATATCTATATTAATTCAAAAATATGTAAGAATAGAATCTATAGAAAATTGAATGTAGTTTCTAAACTACTAGGTTTATTTAAAAAAATATAAAATCTATTTGTTGAAAATTTGAAATTTCAATGCAATAGTACTTAAATTTCAGGGAAAAAATAAGAATTAGGTGTCTGTCTGACCACCCTAAATGCAATAAAATGATAATATTTTTTTATCAGATTTTAGATATAAGTAGAGGACTCATGTCCCAATGTGATGCATATTTTTTTGAAATTTTTTTGCAAGTGAATAATTAATTATGATTTTTTTATAACAAATTTTAAAAAATATAAAAACTCATATATCTAACCACCTTAACTTGGTCAAAACTTCATGAATCTTCTATTATTTTTTAATCCTATAGTATGCGGAGTATATAATGTGACACATGTTTTGGTTTAAAAAAATGTGATAGCATTTGAAAGCTATAGATGTTTTTCAATCAGCCTATCAATCATGACTTTAGTCATAATTCAAATAGAAAATGAATAATAATTATTTATTAAATTCAAAGTAAAACATAATTTATATTTTTCGAAAGTTGGGAATATCCTTTAAAAACCCTTTTTGTTTCATCAATTTTGGGTTAAAAAAAATCGCCAGCCACATGGGCCATCATATCACTTACATATCGCCACTTTTTGGCCCATCATGATCCTGCACATACCCACACATACAATACAAGGAACAACAGGAAACAACGAAAAAATCCTATTACATTACCTTGCCTCAAGCTATCTCTCCTAGTGCTCCTCATTTACCTTCAAATAGTTGAAAGTAATATGATCTTGTTGAATAACTTAATGTTGAATAGTAAAATGAAGAGGGGGGTTGAATCAGTTGTCACAAATTTTAACCTTTAATTCAATCACCAAAACTAATACCTAAAATTGCTTAAATGATTAATTGTCAAATTACAATACAAAAACTCAAATCCAACTGTATAGGCATGAATTTGTACCCCTTACACTTTAGAAAACCTAAGGCAGAGGCTTAATTCCACTTAAGCCCACTGCTCACATCACATTTGGTGCCATGTTTGTGTGTCGGTGGAGGAATTTTTGTCGGGGACGCCTACACGATGCATAGACATCCGCATGGTGCACTTACATCCTTGGCAGATTCTTGTGGCTGGAGACTATTGAGACGTTACATTTCCTATTGGAAGTTGAAGTGTAATGCTCCTCTTCACCTAGCCAACCCAAATATGGAAATTTTTCATCTTCTCCCCTCATAGTCCTCATCATTCTCATCTCACTCATCATAACACTCCTTGAAAATAAGGTAAGTTAGGGCAGGCTTACTTCTCTTTGTATTTCGTGACCAAGGGCCTTGCAGTGGTTGGTCCCCCTCTCTTACATTTTTGGTGAACCTGATGTGAACCAACGTCTACCATTTTTTTAGTGTCCTGAGCCTTTTGTCTTATACCTTTTAGTCGTTGTACATTTGTGTGTTGTGAAATTTTATGAGCATCACAACCTAGTATACGACCTCTGGGCACATAGTCAAAAGAAGTCTGAAAAACCTTATGATGGAGAAGACGAAGGTCTTTTCTAGTTTCACTACCGGACTTTTCTCTAGTTAAGCAGTTGGTCTATTTGCATAGGAGCATGTATCATGGGGTGAATCTAGGTTCCTTGATGAAACTAATCTCATCCCTACTCCTCCTACATCACTGACCTCCTCATCTGTATATGAGAATTAAGTCATTCATATTCCTTTTGAATACATTGCTAGTCTTAGTAAAGCGTTAGGTGCATTAGAAAATCACCTAGAAGGAAACCCGAAGCTAGCTAGGGCTGCTAAAGTGATCATTGAAATAAGATATATGGTAAGAAAAGACTGGATAGGCATAGAACTATTGGCTAGTCTCACTATTCTGGCTAAGGCATGTGCCCCTTCAAACCATAGTCACATGGTACAAGGTGGCCTCTTCGAGCAACATGAGATACAACTAGAAATGTAGATGTCTCCTACATCCATATACATGGCTAACATATTCCCTTCGGTTAGTGTTCCCACCACTTTTGAGAACTGTGAAACTGTCAAAGTGAACAAAACCCCTTTAGGCTTCCACTACACCCCTTCTACCACCCTCGGTGGTGGAGGATTTGGTAGGATGATCAGTGGGTGTTTTGGTAGTGGAGACTTCAAAAGTGGAGGTGGTATTGGTGGAGGAAGTTCTGGAAGAGGTCATGGTTGTGGCCTTGGAGGTAGCGGTGGCTTTGACAGAGGTTACACTGGTGGTGGTTGCATTGGTGGTGGCTTTGGTGGTAGTCACAACAAAAGTTTAGGAAATGGATCTGGTGGTGGTTTGAGTGGTCCTATGTCTTGTAATGACCCTATTCTGAATACCCTTCTCTAGAATATGGGAACGATGTAGAACCAGCTAGCGAACCTTTCCCAGGCCTCAACTCAGCCTATTTTCCAACCCTTCTTTTGACACAACCCATTTTTAATTGCAATTATAAACAATCCATTCCCGCAAGGGATGTAGATTCCTAAATTTGAGAAATACAGTTGTAAAGGGGACCCACTGACACATGTGTCTGCCTTTAATGCCTTGTGCATAGAATTTTTCCATTACAAAGCACTGATGGAAAAACTGTTTCCTCAGTCCCTCAAGGATACAACACTCGAGTGGTGTTGTTCCTTGCCTGACAATTCTATATTTAAATTCAATCAACTTGTGAACTAGTTCCTACGATAGTTCCAAGACAACATCAGGCCAAAGATGACCTTCTTCGACCTTGTTCGATGTCAATAGGGGGATAATGAAAAGATTACCAAATTTATAGCGCGATATCAGGTGCTCTTTTCAAAAATATCATACTCGTTACATGACTCTGATGTATAAAAGGTGTTCATAGGGAACTTACAAAGGCCGTGGCAAGAGAATTTTTCCCTTATGGAATACCCTTCTTTTGCGCATCTATGTGTAGCTTTGTGGGAGTACCAACATATGGTAGTTTAGTTTAGGGGTTCCTCCTCACACTCCCGTCTTGAAGGGAAGTCTATCATATAAATCCCTAGAAAAGGTAAAGTCGTTGCAAATGTAGTAGCCGCTAAGGCTAACAATGGCCTCAGATGTGAGTAAAATTTTACAAAGTTATCAAAATCCTATTCTTCCATCTTACATAAGTTATTGAAGGGTAAGATCATTAGCTTTCCAACCCCTAAGCTAGTTAGGGAACCATACCCTAACTAGTATGAGGCTGCAAACACTTATTGTTAGTGCCATTGAGTTAACAGACATGATACCGAATGTTGCATGCACCCGCATCATGACATACAGGATTGCATCAAGGATGGTACTATTCATCTTGATCGAAAAAAAAAAAATATGATAAAATTAGTGGTGAAAGCTAATAGTGAATTGCAGATATATATAGACCCATTCCTATCACATTCTACTAACATGATTATCGATCCCTCTGATTCTATTTCTTACCCAGAGGCATATGTTAACATGGTTACTATTACTCTCTCTCCTCATCTTGCAACTGGTTCACCGGACATAACATTTACCTCACACGATGTACCAGCAAATGAAAAACCCTCTTTGCTTTACATTCCCGCTCGCCTCAATGGGAACATTGTGATAGGAGTCTTATTTGACCCCACAAGCAGAGTGAATTTTATCACGAGGGTACAATACTCTTGAACTCCTTGCAAAGGGAGGAATACAAAAAAAAAAATCCATCATCTGTACGCATGATGGAATTTCTCTTAAACCTTATGGATCAATAAAGTTGTCCATCTTGGTTGGACGCAGGAATGTGGACACGATCTTCGATGTTATTCTAGAGTCAAACCTATTCAGAGTGAAGCTAGGTATACCTTCGCTAGCTTCCATGAATGGAATCGCCTATGTAATTCATAAATGTCTTAAATTTTCCCATGAGGGTGTCGTGCATGTAGTGTATGATACTGGATATCAACCTGTGGTATCTCATGGAGAATACTCATTGGATCAATTTTTTCCCACTCCATTCAGTCTGCTCTCGCAAATAACGGACCTACTTTACAAGAACTATGTGAAGTATAAAACTAGAAGCAAGGGACAACCGAAGTTGACCCTTCCTGTAGCAGAGCAGCTAGTTGCTTCCTCCTCCTGAAAGGGAAAGGAGAAGCTTGCTCCCTTTTATGAAAACTCATCTACTCCCCTTTCTTGGGAGGAGTATTGGATGAGTATGCTTGGTTTCTACTTGCTAAGTCTGACGATTCCTCCTTGGTGAAAACCCAAGATCAGGATATCAGATCTCCCGAATGGGTCTCCTGGACCCTAGTATTATCTATATGGTAGAAAAAATTGCCTGCAGAGAGAATTTACCCCACCACCTCTTCCTATTCCCTTGAGCAGAAAGAGGCATGCCACTAAGGTATCAAAGTCGATTCCTCCTACCATTTCTGAACCTGCTTGTTCTGCTCCTATTCAGGAGTTTATCCTTCCACTGGAAACAACTATGGAGGAAACTCCCATGGTTGAGTAGGAACCTTTTGTCCCTTTGCAAGCTCTGAATTCTAGTTCAAAGTCATAGAAACTTCCTTATGCACGAGTGTAAGCGCTGGACGCAGGCTTTTTTGGTTGAGAAAGCCTCCTTATAGAAGAAAAAGGAGGAGTTGACCACACCTCCTACTGTGTCCTCTTCTCTCCACCTTCTGCTAGCTCTAAATCCCTTTCAGCTTCCATTATGAGCACACATGCACCTTGAAAGGTGCAAGTGTTTATAGCTCCTTCTATGGAGCTGCCTCTAGTGACTTCCATCTCGGATGTCTAACCCTTTCTGAATCTCGTGGATATGGTTAATACTTAGGTTGTATCCACTGTGGTTCAATTCTCCTCTATCCACCATTCTTCATCTATAGGGAGTTCACCTCCTCCCATAAGAAGGTAGAGCATAGTCCCTTTAGAAATAGAGGACGTAAGAAAATCCAACCTTCTCTAAAAGATGGATCCATGTTGAGTTGGTCTACCCTAGTGATGGAGCCAATCCCAGCCTCCCCTAAGTTTTACACCACTCTTGAGTCCCTCGATGAGCCCACTGGTGAACCTTGAGGGAAAAATCCTTCATTCGTTGAGGTGAAAAATGGTACTCCCATTAAGTGCATGTTTAACTCGGTGGATGAAGTTCTATCCTTATTAGCAATCTTCACAAAGTCGTTGACCTAAGATGCACAAGAGTTAAGCGATAGAGACCTCATAATTCCCTATGCCTTGGCCCTTGTTGCAGGAGGATCGAAATCTCCTCCCCTTAACATTACACTATTGTAGGCTCCTCACCCTTCCCCCTACGATGATCTAGAGTGGGAAGCCAATGACCTCTTGGTTGACCACTACTAGGGGGAGACACTCTTCTTGATCTTTATATTAGATCTATGTGTGTTTTGATGTGTTCCCTCATGGTCATGCTATATGTGCTTGGATGATTGTCATCACCCTTGTTGGTTCTTGGGTATAGGCATGGTGTTTTTGTTGTAAACCTTCTTCTATACATATCATTATTCTTCCATGTTTGTGATTGAATTTCGGTAAATTGGGGATGATGCAAAGCATTAGGAGCATTTAGGCCTCCTTCCATGTTGACCCAATTTTTTATTTTTACTTTGTTTTCCATGCATTCTTCCCTATCTGGTTGGGAATTGATGATATTTTTCCTTGTACCATAGTTACCTACTATTTATAAATAAAAGCAGATCTGACCCCACGAAACCAAATCCCCTGTACCCTTTGTGTGTATTCCCTTTTCCTCTACTTTATCTTTAACATTCTCTCTTCTTTTCTCGAGTTGTCCCTCTTATGTGTGACAATGCCACTTCTACACTACTTGGTCTTTACAAGGTGCATTCATTGCAAAATGAATCTTTTCTCAAAGACCCTTCATACGTTTCTTTGGTAGAATTGTATTTTTGACTTGAAATCCTAATAGAACATGTTTCCTTGATCATGGGCTCATAAAGAAAGGACTTGGGAAATTTACTCTGAAGCAATAATAGTCTTATATCCCCTTGCATAGGGGCATGTCCATCATTTCGAATTCCTTGATGAAGTGAACATCTTTTTAAAGGATTCCTTGATGATGAATTGATTTGAGAAAGAAGGTGTTAGCTTTGAATAGTGTGTTCCTTGAGTGGATTCATCCTTTCATGTCAGGTTCTAAAGGGACCGATTCAAAAAAATTCAAAAGGTTCTATGGCATCTAGGTCAGAGGTAGCTCAACTAGACTAGTATCACATCTTCGCATCTAGTCCAGGGGTAGCCTAACTAGACCTACTTCACATCCTTACATCTAGCTTGGGGCAGCCCGACTAGACTTAACTTTTCAAACAATGTGTCTCTTGAGTGGACCCCTCTTCCTTTCGAAGGGTTCCCAAGGGACCCCTTTGAAAGTCTTGCAATTTGGCGATGGTCAGTGTAACTATCTATTCACTACCGTACACGACCGATTCCTAACATGTTCTATCTGTGGGTAAACATGCAACCATCTCTGACTCTACGTAGTCCCCTTTGCTCGATCTCCTTCATGTGAGAGTTCTTGAAGGATATCTCCCTTGCACAACTGTGAGCCTATGAGGTGCTTTTTCTCTTCAGCTTTATAGTTATGCATAACTATGAAGTCCTTTCCTGCACTTCTGAATTTGCGAGACCATGCACTGCTTCCTCGTCGGTTCAAGTATACATCTCTTAGTTTATTACTTCCTTACTAATCTACTAATATGAACCACTCATTAGTACTCGTGCTCACTATTAAAGTGGGGGAAAAATGTATAGGCATGAATTTTCACACCTAACACAAATTCCCCTTTACCCCCTTACACTTTATAAAAACTAAGGTCGAGGCTTAATTCCACTTAAGCCCACTGCTAACATCAGAGTTGGCACCCTGTTTGTGTATCAATGGAGGCATTTCTATTAGGGATTCTCGCGTGGCACACTTAAGTCTCTAGCAGATTCATGTGGCTAGAGACTGTAGAAATGTTTCACTTACTATTGGAAGTCAAAGTGTAATGCTCCACTTTGGTTGGTTGACCTGAATATGGTCATTTTGCATCTTCTCCCCTCACAATCTTCATCATTCTCATCTTGCTCATCCTAATAGTCCTTTAAACTAAGGTAAGTTAGGGCAACCTTATTGGTCTTGGCCTTTCATGATTTGGGGCCTTGCAATGCTTGGTCCCCCTCTCTTACATCCAACATATAAACATAATAACACCAGATTTATGTGGAAAACCCAATCAAGGAAAAACCATAGTGAGGATTAACTCACACTATAGAGAGTATAAAAAAGGATTACAAAAAGTATCACTACCTCAAAAAAGGCTGATTGCTTGAGATAAGGACTCACTGCCCATAGGGTTAGAACTCTAAGATACAAAAGATGGCTAGCTACCAGAATATAAGAGTTATGGCTCACTTCCAAAACTATAAACTGATGGTTTACACCTTCAATGTGCAGGGTTCAGTTCCAATGAAGCTCAAATTATGAAGTACTATCTCACACAATAGTCACTCAACAAAATTTCCCTAATCAACAATTGATAAAGCATTTAGGCTCAGATCTTTTCACACCTCTTTAATCTTTTTTGCATTCACACTTACTTCACATTTCATATCTACAGTTTCTCCTCTTCTTCTCATTCCTCAAACATCTTATATATATACAAGAATTCATCAATTAAGTTGGCATTATATAAGGTTATGTATGAAAAAATCCATAAAACATAGCTAGTCCACATAATATATTGCATACGCTAAGTTGGCCAAGATCTTCAAATATTAGAATCATAACTTGTCTCACAATAGAAACCAAACCTAAAAACCAACAAACAAACCAGACCACATATATTGATCATCTTTGATAGGGAATAACTTTCGGTAACCATCTCAAGCATTAAGTATATTGTTAACATCAATGACAACCTATTGACATTAATGGCAATAATTTGATACAATTAAATTTCCAACACTTAAGAACACACCTACTAATACATCCCTACGGGTTCTTATTCAAGCTTCACAAAATTACCATAGTATTCTTCAAACAAATCTTGCAACAAGTTATGCTTCCTCCTAACACAAATTCTAACAATGGGGCAACATTATTTCAAGGAATGCATGAGATTAATTTAGATATTTTTTTCACCAAAGAGAGTTACCCTCCTTGGAAGTTCAAAAACAACATGATGCATTCATGATAATAGCCTATGTTAACCGAATTGCAATAAAGGGGACCCTTGTTGACAATGGTTTGACCCTTCATGGTGTAGTGTGATCCTATTAGAAAAGATTGATATTGATAAGAGTGGCATTGTCCCTGATTATTTTTCTATCTATGGATAAGATAATATAGGAAATCAATTTCTTGGAATCATTAAAAAGGGGTTATTTAAGTGAATTGTAATGAAAGGGTCCTAGAAAAGTGTCAAAATGGGTTACAACACTTCACAACACCTTTGTAAGACATCACAAGGTTTTTATTGATTTACAAGCATTCAAGACCTAATGTGAATGTGTTGGCCACATTACAACATTAAATCTAAGAAAAATTAGGCCAAAATCCATAGGAAAGGCCCAAATGAACATGAAAATTTCCCAGGATACATTTTTCTACATTACAACCCCTAAAAGAACGTATCAATGGTGTACATTTACATCAATATTATGCATATCATCCTCTCTTTTGAAAAGTGTGTTAAATTAGTGTTGTTAGATTAAGTAGATAGTTTCTATTTTATATCGCATTACTTCATTCTTTAACAAACGATAATTGTGTGTCTTAAAGTATAAAGTGATTGTTCAATTATTTTGAATGATTAATTTAGTTTCCATATTATTCAAAATAAAACCATGTGTTATGTTAATTTAGATCCTTATATGAATTTAATGTTATTAGATCGTAGGTGAATTTAAGTTAATAGATCATATAATATAGCATCTAATATAAACTAAAAATGTTTTGGTTAGATCACATAAAAACTAAATCATGGAAAATGTTATTAGACATTCTTGCAAAGGATATTTAATAAATTGCATTAACATTTAATTCAACAGAAGAACATAAAAAATAAATTCTCATATATCATATATCATTAAAAGTTTAGGTACATATATCAATGAATACAATGCTAATAGGGTCTGTGACTGCTAGACCCCTTCACATCTAGTGGCGGCCCCCATCGAGAGACGGTGGTATGTGAACATTTCCTACTCAATGACCTCATGGATTCCTATAGGCCCCACACCTCTCCTCTTACCTCTTCCTCTCGTATTAATGATTTGATACTCTCCTTCTCTATGTGATCCCTCTCTGCTTGTAGCCTAGCCACATCTCTCTCTAGCTTCGAGATTTTTTCTCAAAGGGTTGACTTTGTCCCATTATTTGATTGACCTCAAGGGTCTTGGAGCTCATCTAGTGCTATCTGTAATGTAGAAATTTGTCTTGTAGAAATGTCAGTGGATCTAGTCATTCTCTCATAAGCTCTACCTAATCTAGAAAACTCCCCGAAGAGATTTGCATGTTTCCCTATGGAAGGTGGGGTCGCATACTGTAAGGGTAGATCATCCTCTATGGGTAGTGCATGCATCATCACTATAGTAACACACTGATAGAGCCCATTCTACTCTTGTGTGGACCTCGCATGATGGAAATCATAAAATATATCAGTGCACATCATCATATATATATATAAATCATATACACAAAATTAAAAGTGTAATGAAAGCATAAATATCAAATCATCACCTGGATCACCAATCTGCTAGTCGGGGTATAGCCATATAGTGGGGATACCCCTCTATGTTGGAGGTTTGGATGGCCTACTACTACTTGCATCCCCATACCCATGATTATAGATCTCTGATGTGGTCATCACCTGTGATCTAGTTACTCTAATAAGGGGTGTATCTCTCCTATTGGGGGAAACTATGTCCTTTGTCCCATTAGCATCCCCACTCACCGACCGAGAATCCTCCCCCTTCTCATCTTCCTCATCCTCATCTTCATTTGAACCTATAAATATGTCAAGGATAGTATCATCATCATATGTATCTCTATCTACCTGCTCATCATCCCTATCCTCTCTATGACTTGGAAGAGGTATGGTGTGCCCTACAAGGTAGTGAATGGGAAAGACATGGGTTGGTCGTGCTGCAACCCACAACTCATCGTAGTCCTAATTAGTGCCTATGTCATCAACCTTGATGACCGAGGGAATGTCGTGGTCCTCATCCTTTGTACTGCTGATATATACATCCTTAATAGTAAGCTGAGAACTGTCGCAAGGCATAGGAGCACTTCGTGTTGATTGTCGGTACATCAGTCTAGCCCATAGTGGTACATGAACATGTCCAAATTGATGAATGAAATTATCATAGTACATTAGTCTCACTATGTAATCATGTTTTCCTAGAAGAAACTGGTCCTATCACTACTTGACTAGCTCATGCCTATCATCCACCTGCTGGGGAACCCTAAGATATGGTTTCAAGAAAATATCATCCTCATCTAGTTGATCAAATATAATGTGCAAATGCAGTAAATCTCCCTCTTAACATGGCCTTCTTAATCCATAACTAAAGGTGTATGAGTAACCCATGGCTACTATGGTAGGAAATTTGATCGGCCTAGTACATGTGATGTGCTCGAAGCACCATACGTACAAGAGTGTACAATGTAAAATTTTGTTGAGCTCCTCATACAAAAATAATCCTAAATCATACTATAGATGCATGAGCATACTATGACCCCACACATAAATAGTCATGTGGTCCTCCATGTCCATGATAATATGTACAAGTCCACCATCTAATTGTTCCACTTGACTATCTAGTACTAATGTGAGTGTTATGGTAGTAATCAAAATCTATCATAGAAGTGGTGTCCCTGCATGTAGAAGTTATCTAACCTCAATGTGTGTACCAATGGTTGATCTTCAGATGGTCCGTTATAGACAATAAAGAATATCACCTCGCATCTATCTGAAAGATCGCTCCTTTGTTGAGTACACACTCTCACCCCAAATAGGAATCCGTAGGATGCGAGGTACATCCTCTAGAGTCATAGTCATCTCGCCCACAGGAATATGGAAGGTACGTACATGTCAATGTCCCATTTCTCTACCAGGGCCATAAACATAGTATTGTGGTACCTCATAGGTGGCTTGAGGTACACCCAAAGCAATCCTACATCCTATAGAAGGATAATCTCCTCCTCTAAGAATCATGAGATAGAATCACTAAGGAAACAAAATTGTTTCCCTTTGAGGTGATGTCAGGCTTGAGGAGGGATCTCAAATAACAAAATACATAAAATAAATCATAAATCCATTAATGAAATAACCCTATAGTTGTGCTAAGATGTTTTTCATCCAATGTGGAAACTTATGCCATTTCTAGATAGGGGTTCTTTGACACTTTAGACAATTTTGGACACTTTGTGCCAACAATCGACGATTTGCAACAAAGATGTACACTTTGCACCAATCTTTTCCAAGGTCCTAAAATTACTCTAAATACATGAAAAAGTACAATAAATGCATGAAAATGATGAAAAAGAAGAGCATAATCCATTCACCATCTTCTCCTTGTGGTATACAAAGGAGTAATAATAGAATGAGATACCACTCTACTACTAGGGGTTGGAATGTAGCACACGGTAAGACAGTATATTAGGGAGAAGTGCTGGGAAGATACCACCATGGTACCGCAGGAAGATAAAAGGCAGCCCGCAGTAGAGCAGTATAGAGAACACTATTGACAAAAGGAGACCACTATACCATGGAAGGATAGAGCTTAGCCCATGGTAGAGTGGTGAAGTAAATAACAGTAATAGAAAGAAACCACTACACTAGGGAGGGTCAGGACATAGGTTTCGGTAGAGTGGTAGAGTTGAGAGTGGCAATAAGGGTAGATACCACCACAATACCACAAGGAGAAGAAATGTAGCCCACGGTTAAGTGGTAAAGGAAATAAAGGAAGCAAAACACACCATGGTACTGTAGTAGAGAAAATGGTGGCATGAGGTAATGTGGTAAAGCAGTCGTTTAAGCATTTAAAGTGTATCTATAACATCAATATGGATTGAGCTCGATACAAAGAATAAACATACAATAATTTTTGAATGAGTCTTGAGTGACTACAGGATTCTTACTCAAAAAATAATGGATTAGAGCATGTGCTTACTGTTCATTTATTTTAGTTATGTTTAATTTCATAATTATGTTTTGTTATTAGGAGACATGCCTTTTGGTCTGAAGCTTTTTGCCTCTCATATAAATAAGAGAGACCAAGACCAAAAAAGAGGAGAGAGAAGAGAGAATAGGCTGTTAGAATAGAATATTTTCAAAATGTTTACATTTCAAAGGACCATGATGCATGTACGAAATTTTGGAGGAATCAATGAAAAATATCTGATTTTGTGGCACCTTTCTAGTATCACTTGTTTGGTAATTTAATTGAAAATATTATCAAGTTGTCTCCAAGGTTGATATTTCTTTGTTATTTAAATTGATATATCAAGTATATACTAAGTTTATCAATGCACATTTTTTGTATTTTTGTGGTATGATTGGTTGTTTCTTTCAAGTAAAGATTAAATCCTTCAATTCATTCACAGTAATTGGGAAGTATCATTTGAATCACTAAGAAGAACTTTTTAATTACATTCTTGCATGTTTATACCAGTTATAAACTGATAGTTTTATGCCAATCAATTAAAATTTCTGCCAAATAGAAGCCATTCATCATAGACTTTTATTTGACTCCATTTTACCCAACAAGGCACTGGTCTCACCCATTTTATTTAATTAGTTTCATTGAATTCATTTCTAAAATACTACATCTATTAACAAAACCTATTAGATTTTACCTTGATATTGCTTATACAATTTATACCAAATTAGGATTATATCTTTCCACTCCCAATTGCCATTGTGGATTGATTGATCAAGTAGGAATCATATAGTTAATTCTGCATCATTTGCATTGGTTACACCCACCTAGGTTTAGCAGAGCCTAAAGAGTAGAAGGTTCAATCACATTAATTTCCCTTGTACATTAGCCAAAAACATTGTGAGAGCTTGGCAACCTCTCGTGGTTCAGACCTGCATTTTTTAGACCTAATAGTTTAGTGACTCTACTAGGGAGCCAAATCTGAACCCAAGCCTTTAAATATACAGTTAATACCTTGCAAAAGACTCCTTTGGGAAATAGAGACTACAAAATTTTCTCACTTCTCTAAAAACTGAGTGGCGACTTTGAATTAACAAATGCATCGAGACTGATAAAATAAAATATACATCAAAAAGGAACCATCCTAGAGTTCAAACTATCACAATTTCTCACAACATTCATAGCATAAGATCCTTGTATAAAGAAGGTCCCAATAATGACAAAAGTAAATGGAGACATAAGAATGATAAGGGAAAGAGGGTGTCTAATGACATGTGCCTAAAAAATAAAAACAAAACATCAAAAGCACATTTGGAGACATATAATCATTATGATACATTGACAAATGAAAATAGCTCAAAAGGAGAACCTCACACCCCTGAGGAAAAGATGAATCCTTTCTACCAAATGGGCCCTAATAAAGAAGACGAATTCATGGCAAGATTTGAGGCTGAGAAAGAAGAAGAGTTCAAGGTTGAGTGTGAGGCTGAAAGAATTAGGAGACGGTACAAACATGATCATGGAATGGAAGGGAATGAGGATGAGAATGGTGATAATATAGACTTGGAAAAGTATGGGTTCTCAACTCAAGGAAAAATAGATGCACAATTGGAATATGCAAGGCAAGAGATGGAAATCAATAAAGAGGAATATGAATGGTGGGTCCAATCAATAAAAGAGCTAGAAAATCTGAAGCTGCAAAAGGCCCAATATAAGACTCAGATTGATAACCTCCCTAGACACATACTTCCTCATAAAAAATGGGTAAATAATACAAGGCCCTCCAATCCACTGAAAACACCACAAAAATAGTTAGGGAATCAGTATAAGTCCTCAAATGCTCCACCTAAAAATCCATCACAACACCTGAATGCCCAACCACCCCCTCATCAGAAATATATGCCCCCACATGGCCAACAACACATTCCCCCATAGGGCCAGCAATATGTGCCACCACCTCACACACAATACAACAATCCATTATACCAATATCAACACCATCAAAAGCCACCTCCCCAACATTACACAACTATGATTAGATAATTTGACTTCGTAGGATTCCAAATATATCCTTACCCTATGGACAATAGTTTGAGAAGCCTTGTCCAAAAATTCATAGGGAGTAGTGCAGTCACAACTGAAGAAAACTTAAGGAGTTTTAATGCTTTTATTCAAGATTTGGACATGTATTATGAGGATGTACAGATGAGGCTATTTATGATGTGATTAATTGAAGATGCTAGAGACTCATTTAAAAATTTACCAACAACATCTATTGATTCCATCTAGGAGTTTTATGGAGAGTTCCTTGAGCAATATGGGAATCAATGTGCACAAGAATTTTCTTTTCATGAGCTGGTGAGTATCCAGAAGCATCAGAATGAATCATCTTATGACTTTAACCAGAGGTTCTCTAAATTGCATAATAAGGTACCTCCTAGATCCAAATTGACAAATCATGCTGCATTATGTGTTTATCTAAAATATTTTGATCCGGAGATAGGATACAAGCTTAGAAATAGGTGTCCTAGGGATTGACCTAAAGCATATAAGATAGCACTGACTATTGAAAATAATAGAAAGGCTGCAGGAATGATTGGTAAGAGGGATAATCCTAGGATTCCCCAATATAATCCTCTAAATAGGTAAGAAAATACATACAGAAATGAAAGGCCAAGGTTGCATGATATGCCATATAATACAAACTAGAAGGATGGAAATCCTGTGATGGAGAGGCCTAAGAATAAGGAGACACATGATCCTTTGAAGAAAAGAGGGGCATATATGGTAAATAGTAGATTTTACAAGGTGTGTTTCCTAGGTTAGTGACCTAGGACCCATTTACCACCTTGCGAATGGGTCCTCACTAGGTCCTAGGACCCTATTTTCACATAAACATTCCTTGAAGTGTTTCCTAGCTATGTTTTATAGGACCCCTTCACCATATGGAAAATGGGTCCTCACTTGGATTTTGAACCCCTCTTTTGGATATGTTTTTGGTGGTATTTTAATGATTTCAAATCCTATAGTTGATGTCAACTTGTGATATTTGAATTTTTGGATTTAATCTTAAAATAAGTATAATACAAAGTAATTTACTATGTTTAAACTAGATTTTCATGAGTTGAAGTCCTAGTAGAAATAATTCACATTCAAGGAGCAAGGATGAGTGAAGTCTTGGAGTAGAGTTAAAGAGTTTGTGTAGGTCTTTGAGCTCATTTTGTTGTCAAAGGTCAAGCATTATTGAAGAAGTGATGATTGATGCCTATGGAGAATCATGATGGATTCTAGGTTTTGGGAGGTGCACAAGACATACAACCAAGCCTAATGACTTGTTTCATAAGTGATTCAATCTTAAATTATCATTCTATTTTCAACCTAAAGTGATATTATTAGTAGATATGGATCTAAAAGCAAGGATTTTAAGTTATAGGAAAGAATTGTAGGTCTAGAACTTCAAGATTAGATTTAGATTTTTCTGGTAGAGTTGACCAAGACCCATTCGCCACCTACTAAATGAGTCCTTATTATGACTTATAGGGTAGTAGATCTTCAAAGGTTACAATCTATAATTTATGGTTCAGAGCCTCCCAGAATAGTCTACTAGGACCCATTTTCCAGTTCGTGAATGAGTCCCTATTAGGGTTGCAGAAACAATAAGTTTTGAATTAGTGAACATCATTCATTGCTCTAAAATGTTACAAAAAAATAACTGTTTTCCTTTTATTTCATTGCACTTTGTTGATATAGGTTTAGAGTTGTTTTT
The DNA here is from genome assembly GCA_007115665.2 of Sequoiadendron giganteum. Taxonomy (NCBI): domain Eukaryota; kingdom Viridiplantae; phylum Streptophyta; class Pinopsida; order Cupressales; family Cupressaceae; genus Sequoiadendron; species Sequoiadendron giganteum. The sequence continues at coordinate 567,354,786 of CM021104.1, forward strand.
ATATTTCAAATTTATCTCATAATACATTACTTGACCTACACCCCCTATCCTAGAAAAACAAAAAAGTGCAAGACTCAAACCTGGATTGTACTCATATTTTTGGTTGATAGTTACTTCACAGTTTGGATCTCATTTCTTGAATGGAAATAGGGAAAAATAGGGTTACCTTAGAGCCCCCTTTTTCCTATATTTCATGTACAAAACAAAAAAAAGGCTCATAAAAGTTTGTTTTTGTAGGCCTCCAAGGACTCATTCACCCATGGGTGAATGGGTCCTTGTATAATTTAAAAAAAATATGAAAAATGTTATTTCTTAGTGATTATATGTGTTCTCTATTCCAGGCCTTAGACTATAACGTATGTAACAATTTTTTCTTGAATTTGATGTCTAAATGCAAGTGAATTTAGTGAAAAATGATGAACTAAATGACACTTTTAAAATGCAATTTTGACTAAATTTTTGAATTTAAATGATGAAAGGAACATTAATATGGAAACACTATGCAAAATCAATGTGATATTACACAATTTGTTTTAAATTTTTAGATTTCAAATGACTACAAAATGCAATTTTACACCTAAAATACAATGCAATTTTATTGCAAATTTAGAAACCCTAAATGCAATGAATTAATGCAAATCCTAGATATAGGGTTTGAATGCACTCCGAATCATAAATTAGAATGTTCAAAACTCGATTTCACCAAAATGAAACATAGAAAAAATGGTGGTAGGGTTAATACACATGATTTTATACTAGGTTTGGAATGTTTAATGAAACTTACTATAAATAGAATGATAAAAATGGGGTGAATGAACCTACCTATTCTTCTATTTCATTCTAAAAATGAGATCCCTCAAGTAAAAATCCACTTTCAACCCTTAGGTGAGTGATTTATTTGAGGAATCTTGCAATTTCCCTTTTTGTGTTAGGACAGGGATCTAGATCAAACAACACTTTTGGGAGAAAGATTAAAAATAAAAGAATCAACTCCAAGTTACAATCCATAATTTGGATTTAGTAGATGATGCATAAAATTGTAGGAACCTACAAATTTTTTGGGACATTTGGAAGTTATAAGTGTTATGTACCTCTCACAAAGTGGTGTTTTTAGAAGTTTTTTGAGGACTCATTCACCCTATGGTGAATAGGTCCTAGGTAGGGCTCTCCAAAATATGTTTCTAGGTCCTCTTCTCCTATGTCTTCACTCTCAAATTCCCAATTTTCACAGTTGGATAGTCAAAAAAAAAATTCATGATCTAACTTTTTGTGAATAAAAACAAAGGTGACAACAAATGCAACTTTGCAATTTTGCACTTTTGAGATCTTAAACTTTTCTTCAACCTACAAATTTGCAACACACTAAGAGAGGAGAAAAATGTTTTATTTTGGTGAATGGGGGTTTTCCTTGGTCAAACCTCATTTTTGTAATTAAACCTTGAAATTAAATAAAATACCATGAAATAAATGATGAATGAAAAACTCTATGTCACAACTCACCAAACCCTTAAATGAACCTTGAAATGTAGATCTACAACTTACATGAACTGACTTCAGTAGATGTGGATCTTGAACCTTAAATCTTGATTTGAAACAATTCTTTGAATGCTTGAATAGATCATGAAACCTACGTCATCATATTAGCTCTAATAGAATGCATGATGTAAGAATAATTTGATGTAATAATTGGATCTTTATTACTATGATAATTCTTCACTAAATCTGCTCTTGAATTCCTTGATATTCTCTTGAACTCTTAAACTTTGATATAGGTATGCTCTCTTTTAAATATTAGATGAAACATAGTGAAATGACCTTATATTTAGAGGTATGTATCATTAATTTCTTGAAATTCAAATAGCACAAGCTAAAATTTGAATATAGATTTGAATATGTTAAAATACCACCAAAAACATAATTTAAATTTAGGTCCTACATCTAAGTGATAATCCATTTTCACATGGGTGAAAGGGTCCTAGGTCAGTCACATAGGTCACACATTACTCAATGAGAAGTCTTATGTTATGAGTTAATGAATGTCAGGTTTCCCCGTAAGAAAATGCAATTTATTGGGCTTGGATTTAAATTAAGGAGGAAAGATAATGAAAATTAACCTTAATTAATAAAGAGGTCCTTAAATAAGTGTGAAAGTGTAAAGAGGTACACTCTGCAACACCACATTGAGGAACAATGAAGTCCATTTTAATTAATAGGGTCCTAAACTTAATGAGAATATGTAAAATGCATATTACAACACTAAATTAATGAATGATTAAGTTTATTTTAAATATTAATTCTTAATTAGGTGTGAAATGTAAAGGGATAAATTTTTCTACACTATAGGCTCTATTTTTTCTAATCATTTCATTTTTTGTGACATGGTTGTTTTAGCTAGTGGTATGGAGAGTTTGGTGATGGTTCCACTTATTCTTGTGGAAGGTGGTTTTTATGGCTCATTTATTCTTGTATTGGTCATCTTGTTTGTTGTTGCCTGACTCTTTCAAGATATATCTTTGATTAGTTTGGTTGGGTTTAAGATTCCTAGTAAAACTTGGTGGTTAAGGGTTTAGGGTTCCCTTCAAAACCTTTTCTATTGGTACATATTCGGGTAGTCATGATGATCATTTGGAGGTTTTTTTTTGGTTCTCTACTGGTTATCTATGTTTTATCCCTTTGCAAATTTCTCTTCTTTGAGTAGGTTTGAGGTCCCTTGAAAACTTAATTGTAAATGGTTTCGTGTCCATTCATAACCTAGTTTTCCCCTATAATAAAAAACATTGTTCAAATATATATACAGACTTAAAAATTGCATTACCAATAACTCTAACTTATATAAGAAGCACATCATTCGATGAAGTACTCAAATTAGAACAAATAAAAAATACAAATAAATGATGACATGTTATTTACAAATATTACACATAAAATCTTAAATTTTATAAGAGATACTTAAGAAAATAGTGTAAAACTACCACAACAAATGCTTTCATCCAAAAGAAAAATAAATGAAGAAATATATAAACCTTACATCTATATGAGCCTCCTCTTACTTCTCCTCAGGGTCATCATCCTTCTCACCCAAATCATAATATTAAATTGAAATTACCACACAACCTCCTTGTAATTTTTGACAACATCCTACTCTTTATACATGTCCTCTTTATCAGCTTCATTATTTTCATACAAATCAATCTCATAATATTAACAATAAATCTCTATAATTATCCCTTGAAAATTTATTACTATTTAATAAAAATTCATTATTGCTTCTTCATCCACATTACCCTCTTCACTCTCACATTTCCTTACAAAGCCCCTTGATGGAACTATAAACCACTCTACTCAAATGGCAATCATAAAATTAACCTAATCAAATTGTGTGATGTTCTTAATATGATAAATTTACTTGCACAAGGGGATGATACACAACCTAACCATAAATAATGCAATATTGGTTTGTCATTATAAATTACCATGACATGCTAAGGGATTATGTTTTTATTTATTTTAAATTTTTTTACGTTAATAATTTAAATAACCCATGTTAGTGCTTCCCTTGTATGCAATTCAAGATGTGTCTACTAGATTTATAATGAATTCATGTGGTCCTATATAAAACAACAATCTAACCAACCAAAAAATACATTTCAAGATGAATGTGAGTTAGATAGATAAGAATTCAAAAAAATTGATGATACAAAGTTACATCAAGTAGTGGAAAAACACTTTGCATCAAACTTGACTATATAAAAAAAGGACACTGTATGCTTACAAATAGCCATGTGGAAGAAAGCTAGTAGAGAAAGAGAAAAGTTAGGATAAAAAGGAGTGATCATGAAATATGCTCTATGATATAAAACTTAAAAATAGTGAAAGTCAAGTTAATGAATTTCATGTTAGTAACAACAAAAATGTCTTTATGTAGTTATAGTGTAGAAAAAAGAATCCATTTCTTAATGTCACCTTGATCTAGTGTTGTGAGGTGTTTTACAAATCCATATTAGGTCTTGGGCCCTTTTTAAGCTAAATTAACTTAACAATGCCTTAATTTAATGTTGTAAAGTGTATTTATTTACACCTTCACAATAAATTTAGGAGGCTTGTAAATCAAATGGACCTAATCTAGTGTTGTAATGTTTTCTACACATTCACATTGGATTTAGGACCCTTCCAAGCTAAATAGACCTAATTTTACCTTAATTTAGTTTTGTAAAGTGTATTTATTTACACTTTCACATTGTATTTTGTGCCCTATTTCATTTATGACCTTTATATCATCATTAATGGGCTCCCATGATCTCATATTATGCATCCCAAGGCATATTTCATTCAAAATTCTGACAAGATCAATATATAAGCTTAAATTATCAACTGTCCAACACTTTAGGACTAAAAATAGCCCTTGTAGGACCCATTCACCCAATGAGTCCCATATAGGTGGGACTCATTGTCCCAACATAACAAATGAGTCCTATTTGGCCTATTTTTGGGGTTTTGAGCAAGAAAAGTAGGTTTTTAATTAAAATATCTTCCATGTCAGCCTTAGGGATCAAATTAATGGTCATTTTAGTGGATTTCCTATATAAATGATCTCTCAAATCATTACACGATGATGCATTCATGTTATGAAATCAAGCACTCAGTAGTTAAGCATTCCAAGTCTTCACAAGGGCATTAAGATAACTTTCAAGATCATTTCTAAGGCATTCAAGGGCAAGATTCTTCATCAATTGTTGTAGAAATCCAAGATCCATCATAATTTGAAGCATATAAAGAATCAAGAATGTTATTGAGATACTATTGTGATACAACATTCAAGATCCAAGATCAAGCATTTTTCTACACCTATTGTCAAGATCAAGATCTACAACCTTCATGGCCATTTCATGTTCAGTTGTAGATTTATAAAGCATCATTTACAAGACATCATTTAAGGTATCATTGTTTATGTTTCATATCCTATATTTTATGTTTCATGTCCTTGTTTCATTGTTTCATCATTTGGTTTAATTACCTAAAAGGGGTTTGACCAAGGCAAACCCCTATTCCCTAACAATCAACACTTTTGTTCTCTTTCTTTATGTAATTGTTGATCTAGGGGATTTAAAGACTTGAAGATCATTGAAGATTAGGTTACAAAATTTGTGGAAATGTTTCCCCATTTGAAAGGTCATAATCTTCACTAAAAGTACACCTACAGCCCCAAAATCAGAGTTTCAGATCTGGGAACCTAGAGGAGCAAATTGAGCAGACTAAGAAGAGCAGATTCAGACTTTGAATTTCCAAAAAATCCAAACTAGACTCATTTTCCACAAGTGGAAAATGAGTCCCATTGTAGTTTTTTTCATAGATATTTACATATTTGGATTCCTATTTTCTTTAAACTTGCTCCTGTGCAAAAATCCAGAACTGGGACTGATTCAGCCAGAATGGGGAATGAGTTCCAATAGGAAAAAAAGTGAAGATAAGTAGAATTTCTAGTCTTCATTCAAGCCTCCATAGGTTTCTAGGTGCACACTTTCTATTTTACAGTTTTCTTTTGTATTTCATTCATCTTTCTAGTCATTTAGAGTTAGTTTGCATTGAGCTAGGGTTTAGTGTTGCATCTTGCATTTCATTATTTTTGCCAAGTTTAAACTTGGTGGTGAACCCCTGATTCAACCTTAATTAATCCCTAAATGTATCCTAAGATATCCTATTGTCAAATCTCTTCTTTCATCCTTCAATAGGTTGAGGTCTCTAGGGCATCTTTGAATGTTAGTTGGAGAAAAGTGATGTTTTATGTATTAAACCATAAAGCATCAATTTTCAACTAAACTGTAGTTAATACTAGGAACCTTTAGCCATAAGCCATGCTTTGGAATTTTCCATATATTCATTTATTACATTTTTTCTTTAGTAGATCCATTATAGAAAACTATTTTACTTCCATTAAAAGGAGGGACAATATCCTCTATGTTCACCATCAAGGAATTGAACCCTTCTTCGATTATTGAATATAACATAGTAATAATTGATGATTCCTTAAAGGATTATGCATCAAAATTATAGGAAATGTAGAAATATAAAATATTTTGATGAAATTACTAAGTCTTATGAGTTATTATAGTATCCTTAATAAGTATGTACCTATTGATTGCAGATTTTTACAATCCCATCGAGGAAAAAAATAACATGGCAATGAAGGATGAAAATTGTTAATCTTAGAATGTGATCCCTGCATAGGTCTAATTATATTATTTTGTGGTGAGGTAGAATTATATAATTCATTACCATATATTTCCATTATAAAGGAAGGATATGGAGGATAAGAGGCTAAGATAGAAGATCTTTCCTTTAAGTGAACACTTCTCTCTATGAATATATCATGCATATCTAGATCCAAGATTTGACACCCTTCAAAACCATTTAAATATCAAAAGTCTATACAAGCCCTTCTTTAAGGCTAAAATTACCTCCATTTCTTTGAAGGAATTCATAACCAAGTAGGAGATCCAAAAAACTTAAAATATTTTCACAACGAGTTTCCTTTTGTACCAAGATTAAAAAGGAGAAAAACATTGCTATGCCTTATTTAGCTTAATTTGGAATATGTGTATTAAAATTAATGGCCTTATTTTGATATTTTGGAGTAAGAGAATTAAAAAAATCATGTTATTATCCATATACTTCAAGGTATTATTCTCCCTTTTAGAAAAACCATACTTTATGATGTCTATGTAATTGAATACTAAAGAGAAATCCCTTCAAAACTAAAACATTTGTCAAGATGATGGTTCACATATTCCCAACCAATGTGAGTATGAGGAATCTTGACATAATTTATCAATTTCTTCTTAATGTGATCCTCTATATCTTGAAACCTATAAAATACTTCATTCTTCTAGTGAAGAAAGTAAAACCAAGCATATTTGGAATAGTAATTAATTAAAATGAGTATATAATGGGCATTTCTAACCAACTATATTATTGTGATAAAACTAAAAGACTAATGAATTCTTCCATGTCCTCCCTTTTTCAAAATTCACTTATAGCTTCCTAATAGTAACAACCTAAATAAACACCATCTAAAACATTAATGCAAGAGAGTCCTATGATAATGTCCTAAAAACCAAGCTACTTGTAGTCATAGAAAAAGTATCCCTTCTAATTTTCCTAGCTTGTTTGGGCCCTCCTTGTGAGCTAGGCTTCATGTTGCCTTGATTTAGTGTTGTAGTGTAGTTGAAACATTCACATAAGGTCTTGGGACCTTGTGAACTAATCAATTTAAATTATACCTTGATAAAGTGTTGTGAAGTGTTCTAACACACTTTCACACTTTTTGAATGTTTTATTAATTAACTAAACCTAATAATCCTCTTTTAAATAAAAATAAACTTGAATATTGCCTTATTTTTAAGTTTTGTAAAGTTTTGTAACACATGTTTAAACTTTTCTAGGATTTTCATTAATAGTTGGGCTTTATTATGCATTAATTGGCCCTATTTTGCATCGACAAGCCTCATTTATTGCATCTTTTCAAGGATAATCCCAACACCAATCATTAGCTAATCATAATTTAGGTGTCTCAAACCTATATTTAGTGATATGGGACTCATTCACCACCTTGGGTGAATGGGTCCCACCTAGGTATTTTCATCCTAAACCTACTTTAACAACTTTCTAAGAATTTTTTTAAATTGTTCCAAAATTAAGCCTGCCAAGACTTAATCACCACCTTGGGTGAGTGAGTCCTGTGTGACCCAAAATCAAAATCAATTCAAATTTCTTGGAGGATTTTATTCTCCTAGATATGATGTTTGCTTGTAGTGTTGTAATTTTAGGAATTCTGGAATAATTGAGTATAAATACAATGTTATTTCACTCATATTTACACTTACCAATCTAGCAAGCATTCAAAAGAGAATTCAAGGAAAAATTATAAATTGTTTTAGAGAAGCATTCAAGCATCAATCATCATGTCAAATATTTCATGCATCATGTTGGTTTTTGACCTAACAATTGTGATGTAGGTTTATAATTCAAGCATGAATGTTTTATAATTCAAGCAAGCATTACATTCAAGATCTATCACCTTGAAGCAAGAGTCAAGATATACATCCATTAGATCCATCTCATGCATGTTTGCAGCCTCTTATTGCTAGGGTTTGGTGAGTTGCAACATCTCACTTTGTTCATTAATCATTCTCCATTCTATTTTATTCGATTTCAAGGTTTAATTACTAGCAAGGTGTTTTACCAAGGCAAACCCCTATCCACTAACCAAAAAACATTTTTCCCTCTCCTTTGTGTGTGATTTGTAGGTCTAGGTTGCAAATTTCCTAAGTAATATTGGAGAAACTTTATCAAGAGCTCAAAGTTATCAAAGTTTTCATCAAGCCTTAGAGAACCTTTCATAAGACCTACAGGTTGCAAATCAGGGCTTCAAATCCAAAAATCAATCAAGAAGGATAGAGAAAATAGAGAAGAGAAGGATCAAACTTTGAAGCTTTAGAAAAACCTAACTAGACTGATTCACCAGTTTTGGTGAATGAGTGCCAGTTTCAGTCAATTATCATATTTTTGCAAATTCAGGTACCCATTTCATAGATTCTTGTTCCTACACAGAAACCTATTTTTTGGAATGATTTTACCATCTTTATGAATGAGTCATAGTTAGCCATAAAAGTAGAATTTCTAGTGTTCCAGACCTCCTTCCAGTCATCTCCATATTTCTAGTTGCACCTCTTCATTTCTACAATTTTCTGTGTTGTTTCATTAACTTTTTTTGATCATTTTGTAGTGTGTTACATTCAACTAGGGTTTAGAGTTTCATCTTGCATTTCATTATCTTTTCCAAGTATAAACTTGGTGGTGAACCCCTTATTAGTCAACTATAAACCCCTAGGAAAACCTTATTGCAAGATCTCTTTCTCTTTTGCATTGAGATCTCTAGGGTTATCCTTGAATAGAATAGCTTGAAAGTGGGTGTGATAGCACTTAATAATAATCATTATTCCCCACCCATTTTTCCTAGGTTCCATTTTGGTGAACCTAAATTTAAGAAAATCGTAAGTTTTATTTGGAGTACATTGTCATCCTAGATTTGGCTTGCATTCGTTAATTTAAATCCTAGGGTTTCAAATTCTGTACTAGTGAAAGCTCATACATCTTTCATTTTTCTATCTCATTTCATTGAAAATCAAATAAAACTCAAGCATTTTCATTTAACATATAGTTCATAAAACACAAAAAGCATAAAATTCAATTGAATTTTTTTCAAAATTTTGAAGAAAAACCTCACTAAGACTCATTCATTGCCTTGGGAAAATCAGTCCCTTTGCATATTCTGAACTACATTTTCTGGCATTTAAAGTTTTATTTCTGAGTTTCTATTTTTTTTATTGCCTTTCTATTTAAGTTTATAGATCTTCTGTTTCACTCAATTCATTGCATCTAGTTCAAATTTATTTATCTTGTGCATTGCTTAAATTCAAAATCGCATTGAGAACATTTTATTTCACATTGTTGCATAGTTTAGAATCTAAAATTTTGCATCATGGATATGTCCTTTAGTAAGATTTGGATGTCCTTAAATACCTTAGTTGATGTGTCATGTTTTCTTTTGGAAATGACCCTAATGAAATTGAACTCACTCATGCTCACTCAACTCCCAATGCATGTCCTCCTTATGATGTTGACATCATTGGAGAAGATGATGATAGCATGAATAAGTTCCTAAACGATTGTCTTAACAACCTTGAAGCTAATGCATCCTTTCATCCATCCATAAAACAACCAAACCACCCCATGCTACCACCAATTGAGATGTTTGGTTACTTACATATTGAAACAAAATTTGAACCTAATTTCCCTAAAATAGGTGAACCTAGTTCCTCTAAACAAGAAAACACCCAACCATTTTATGATAACAAAGTAACAAACACTCCCATCAATCTAGAAGAAACATATGGAAAAGTATTCACAATCTTGAGTAAACAAGGATGTGATAAAATAAGTGAAAATGAGACTCATCAAATCCTAGAGAAAATACCATTTGATCAAAGCACTAAAGCAATAGGATACCAAACTCCTTCTCCGAACATGAATTTCCTCCATCCAAAATAACAATCGAGGGATAGCACGATTGATTTAGATCCTTCCTCTATGAGTGACCTATTTACTAACATGTCACCATTGCCTAGTACGATTCACATCCTTGCCTTGGATCTACCACAATCTAATAAGAAAAAGAAAAGACCTTATAAGCTTACAAAGTTATAATTTCCATATCCTATGTCTCCCATCGAATGGAAATTACATATCCTTTTACAACAAGGATGCTTAACATTACCACCTATCAGATAAAATCATGATACTAAAGGCAAGAATACAAATGTCCACTATAGATACCATACAATGTTTGGGCATACCACCGATGAGTGTTGCACTTTAAGGAGAATAGTTCAAAAATTTCATCTCATAGAGATCATGCCTTAATTTTTTGTTCTTTATACCCCTTTTATCATGTAATAGCTATAGAAAAATTATTCTGACTATTACATGACCTTTCCCATCACCTACTTCAACTCATTCTTTTCTTGCACTCAGTGGGGGAAAGAAGTAGATAGCCTTGTCCTAGTAATACATTTGTCATTGTCCCTTAGATTCATTGTCTACCTTCCACTTATATGGACTGAGATTGGGAGGCAGATGACATTCTTTAGGTTGAATTGCATGTGCCTTACTAGTATTTTACATGTTTCGTTTTTCTTTTGTTTGACTGCATGTGCGTGATGTGATCTCGTGTTACGTTTTGTTTGATTTTCTCTCTTTTTGTGACATTCCTCTATTTGTACCTTCATTCTTCTCCATGTCATAAATAATTTACTTTGTGATTTTTGTTGTGTCTTATTTTTTCCTTTTGGGGATGATGAAAGGAGTTGAGACATTCATATCTCTTCCATGTTGACCCAAAAGCTTTTCTTTTATTATTTTCCTTGTCTTGTGTTTTTCTTTTGGAGAAAATGCAAGGCATCGAGACATTCATGTTGACTTGAAATATTTTTCTTTTTTTTCACTCTCTTTATGTCATTCTTCTAGTTCTATGTGTATTTGTGGAATGATGACAGTTTTGAGCTCTCTAATAACATTGTAGCAAGAACAAATTGACCCCAAATCCATAGATCCATTATGTGTTTTGGAGTTTTATGTTGGGGGAACCCCTTCCTTTTCCTTTCCATGGTGTAGCTTTATTTGGAAACATATGAATTTGCATAGGGATTTCCAAGTTAGCTCTCATGTCTTTTGTATTGTTAGCATTTGTCATTTTCTACTTTAAGGTAATTACTCACAACATGGTGTTTAGAAATCTCTTTAAAGTGGGGGCATACATTGGCATTATTCTTTTGCATGGTTCATGGTGCAGTTTTCTTACTTCATCTAATGTGTTTTTTTCTTTGTGGATGACATTGGGTTTGATTTCCTTTAGGAGAGTGATCTAGGTTGCAAATTTTATATTCTTTGATTGGTCCTCTCTTGGAGACATTATGCACAATGTTCCCTATGTTAAGACCTCAGATGAACTAAGCAAGACTCCTTTGAATGTTCCCTTTTCTTCCATTTTTCATTTGAAGTCATATGGACACCTTGCATAACACAACTTGCATGGCTGTGGAGCCATCTTGTTTGTTCATGAGCTCTGAGCATATGAAGTTTTTCTCATCTTAGGAAGCTCAAAAATCATTTATTTTGTGTGGCACCTTATTAAAGTTATTAGGAGGTATAACTTTGGTATGGTTTGAGCAGAAAGCCCAACCAAGGCATGGATTTCTCCATAGCCACTTGTGTGTGTGTGTGAGTACATACTAGACATGAGTGCATGTTTCTCACCTTCTTGGACTTCCCACCTAGCAGACAACTAGTAGTTTTGTTTCCATAGAGTGAGTATTTATTTTCATACAAATAGACTAGATATGATGCACATCGTGATGGAAAAATGGTCGAAGCTTGATCCAACTCCTTTATTTTTACATTTTCTCTCTTTGGTCTTTGGCAGTTCATGCTTTTTATTTTTTGTTTTTCTTTATATCATTCTCATGTGTGTTATTTTGTGCCTATGTTCGTTTTCCATGGGATCTTGATCCTAGGGGATTGACCACCCCTCTTTATCATTTTCATCTCATCTTACTGGTAGGTATGTGCAGGATCATCATGGAAAATGCAGGCCCTTAAGTGGCGATGAAAATTTAAAAACTCAAAGTTAGGAAACTTTATGTAAAAAGTTGAATAAGTTATCTATATTAATTTAAGAATAGAATCTATAGAAAATTAATGTAGTTTCTAAACTACTAGGTTTATTTTTTTAAAAAATTCTATTTGGTGAAAATTTGAAATTTCAATGTAGTAGTACTTAAATTTTAGGGAAAAAATAAGAAGTAGGTGTTTTTCTGACCACCATAACCACAATAAAATGATAATATTTTTTTATAAGATTTTAGATAAAAGTAGAGGACTCATGTCCTAATGTGATTCCAATTTTTTTGTAATTTGTTTCTAAGTAAATAATTAATTATGAAATTTTTATTAAAATTTTTTAAAAATATAAAAACTCGTATGTCTGACCACCTTAACTTGGTCAAAACTTCATGAAATTGATATTTTTTTTAATCATATATTATGTGAAGCATAGAATGTGGCACATGTTTCAGATTCAAAAAAATTGATACTATTTGAAAGTTATCGATATTTTTCAATCAACCTATCAATTAGGACTTTAGTCGTAATTCAAATAGAAAATGAATAATCATTATTTATTAAATTTAAAGTAAAGAATTATTTATATTGGTGGAAAACTAAGACTATTCTTTAAAAACCCTTTTCGTTTCATTAATTTTGGGTAAAAAAAAAGTCATCAACCACATGGGCCATCATATCACTTACATATTGCCACTTTTTGGCCCATCATGATTTTGCACATACCGTGGCAATAGTACATTTCAACCCTTCTAGATGCATGTTTTTCTACTTTAGTGTGAGTTTGGAACAAGTTCATCCTCTCACTAAAGTGGGGGCTAAATGTAGTAATGGAAAAAGTATCCCTTCTACTTTTCCTAGCTTGTTTTGGGCCCTCCTTGTGAGCTAGGATTAATTTTTCCTTGATTTAGTGTTGTAATGTGGTTAACACATTCAAATTAGGTCTTGGGCCCTTGTGAGCTAATGAATTTAAATGGTACCTTGCTAAAGTGTTGTGAAGTTTTTTAACACACTTTCACACTTTTCTAAGGTTTTATTAATTAACTAAACATAATGAGCCTCTTTTAAATCAAAATAAACCTTAATTTTGTCTTATTTTCAAGTTTTGTAACACACCTTCACACGGTTCTAGGCTTGTCATAAATAATTGGGATTTATTATGCTTTAATTGGCTCTATTTTGTATCGAAATGTCTCATTTATTACATCTTCTCGAGGATAATCCTAGCACCAATAATTAGCCAATCATAATTCAGGTGTTTCAATCCCAGATTTAGTGATCTTTGGGACTCATTCACCACCTTGGTTGAATGGGTCCCACCAAGATATTTTGGTCCTGAACTTGGTTTCACACCTTTCTAAGCATTTTTAGAAATGGTCCCAAAACTTAAGCCTGGTGGGAATTATTCGCCACCTTGGGCGAATGAGTCCCATGTGGCCCAAAATCAAAATTAATTCAAATTTTTGGCAGGATTTTATTCTCCTAGATCTGATGTCAGCTTGTAGTGTTGTAATTTTGGGAATTCTTCCCATAATTGGGTATAAATATAAGGTTGTTTCACTCATATTTACACCTAGCAATATAAAAAGAATTCACAAGAGAATTCAAGGATAGATTATCAAGCATTTTAGAGCAGCATTCAAGCATCAATCATCATGTCAAGGATTTCATGCATCATGTTTTTTTGACCTAAAAGTTATGATGTAGGATTATGATTCAAGCACACATTACATTAAAGATCTATCGCCTTCACAAAAGAGTCAAGATATACATCCATTGGAACCATCTCATGTATTTTTGCAGCCTCTTATTGCTAGGGTTTTCTAAGTTGCAACATCTCACTTTGTTCATTCATCATTCATCATTCTCCATTCTATTTTATTCTATATCAATGTTTAATTACCAACAAGGGGTTTGACCAAGGAAAAGCCCTATCCACTAACCCAACAACATTTTTCCCTCTCCTTTGTGTGTTATTTGTAGGTCTAGGTTGTATATTTCCTAAGAAGATATATTGGAGAAATGTTGTCAAGAGCTCAAAGTTGTCAAAGTTGTCATCAAGCCTTGGAGAACATTAGAGAAGACCTATAGCTTGTAAATCATGGTTTCGGGTCCGAAAATCAATCAAGAAGGAAAAAATAGATAGAGAAGAGAAAGATCAACCTTTGAAGCTTTAAAAAAGCCTAATTGGATTGATTCACCACTTTTGGTGAATAAGTATTAGTTTCAGTCAATTTTTAGATTTTTGCATATTTGGATACCCATTTGGCATATTCTTCTTCCTACACAAAAACCTAGTTTTTAGAGTGATATTCCCAACTTGGCGAATGAGTCCCAATCAGCCATATAATCATAATTTCCAATGTTCAAGCTCTCCTTCCAACCATCTATATATTTCTAGGAGCACCTCTTCCTTTCTGCATTTTTCTATGTTGTTTCATTCACTTTTCTAGGTCATTTTGTAGTGCATTACATTCAACTAGGGTTTACAGTTGCATCTTCCATTTCATTATCTTTTCCAAGTCTAAACTAGGTTTTAAACCCCTTATTAGTCTACTTTCAGCCCCTAGGAAAACCCTAAATTGCAAGATCTCTTTCTCTTTTGCATTGAGATCTCTAGGGTTATCCTTGAATGGAATAGCTTGGAAGTGGGTGTGATAGTACCTAATAATAATCATTATTCCCCGCCCATTTTTCCTAGGTTCCACTACTAAAAGTAGATTTACTTATGATGAGAAAACCACTCATGCCATTTCTTACTCACCAAGATTGAATGAGTGAGTAATTTTATACAAGGATATCATGGAACAAAGTGGGAGAATATGTTGAATAAAATGATGGGCTAAGAGGGGGGTGAATCAACATATATTATAACTTAACAATTTCCATTTGTAGATTAAAAACTCATCACATAACAAAAAAATAACATAAAAGAACACATGCATCACATGAAGGCACAAATTTGCTTATGAGGAAAACTCAAAGGAAAAACCATGGTGAGGATTAAATCACAATATGTGTAGCTCATTGCTAACAAGAATTACAATGATTAAAGCACACTGCCTAAGGACTTGAAGACTAAGGTGTATAACCTTAGAGAAAGATATAAAGGATCTCATGAGACTCACATTCTATGAGTAGGATACATTAAAATTAGAATTAAAAAATTGATTATGAACTACTTTGAAATCCAACAAATGCTAAAGTTGCAGTCACTATTTTGCATAGTT
This sequence comes from Sequoiadendron giganteum, assembly GCA_007115665.2. NCBI lineage: Eukaryota > Viridiplantae > Streptophyta > Pinopsida > Cupressales > Cupressaceae > Sequoiadendron > Sequoiadendron giganteum. The sequence continues at coordinate 567,370,250 of CM021104.1, forward strand.
TTCCCTTCACATTGATTTTAGATACTTCTTCTCTTTCATTGCACTCTATTTTACATCACTATCAATCATTTGACTCACAAATAAATTTAACACTTCAAAACTTTTATTAATTCAGCTTCGTGATGACCTTTAGAAGAAACTCTTGAAATACCATTTGTTGGCTCTAATTATGTATATTATTTGTGTAGACACCTAAAAAATGTATTGATGGATACAATTGGCTAACTAGCATCATTTCATCCTAAAACCCATCCTCTTTTCACTTAATTGGTTAAATTATCCTAGCTATCCAATTAATTATGTCATTTCCATCTATTAATCTTATTAATTTAATTAGGTTAATTCATCATTTATCATGCTAACATTTCATCCTATTAAATTAAATACATCAATTTATTTAATTTAAATCCCTAAATCTTCTTATTTAATTAAATCCCTATGTTATTTAGTTAAATATCATAACACTTTCCCCTTTTTCATTAAATCAATTTATTTCATGAATACCATATAATTCCCCTTTTCATTAAATAAATTAATTATTTAATGAATATCCTAATTCCCCTAATTTGCATAATTGAAAATTTATTTAATTATCAAATTACTAATAAATCTAATTCCCCCCACTTGCAAGTGAATATTCCTCCTTTGTACATTCTTCCAATAAAGGAATATTCCCATAGAATATTCCTTACCCTTTTGCAGATTAAAAAGAATTATTTTAATTTTCTAAATATATATTTCCCTCAACCATCAGTATATTCTAAAGAATATTCTTCCTTTTAACAAACTTAGAAGACTTCATGTGCAAGTTAACTTACAAGACTTCATGTGCAAGTTAACTTACAAGACTTCATGTGCAAGTTAACTTACAAGATTTCTTGTGCAAGTCTTGAAACTGTGTTTGTTTGGATGAATGTAAACCCCTGATTAAATATCAACTTGCATTTTCAATACTTGATGAGAATCCACCATCCATGCCTCCATCTTCTTTCCTTTATGACCATTGATTAGCTTTTTCAATCTTAGCTCTTCATTTCTCATTTTATTTACTAGAAATAAAGTACTATTTGGAAACAAATGGATCCATCTTTTAACATCAAAATTATGTTGTTAAAATAACTATCATTTGCACTCACATTTAACCTCATTTTACCTTATTTTAATTGCATCATATTATCTTAGCTTCCATAATATCTTCCATGATAACATAAATGCATCCATTTAGTATTGTGTAATTAGGGTTTGAATCTTTTTTATCTTAAACTTCATTTATATCACCTTTTCATATACCCATATCAATCATCTTAGCATACATCATGTTAGAATAGCTTGCATCATGTTCATTTAGCTTTAAATCTTGTTTCATTACACATCTTTCATTGGTTTGATCGATTCTCTTCAATATAATCAATTGAAATAATCTGATTATCCAATAGATTGGGAAAAGGGTCACCATTCCACATCAATGCCACACCACTCCCCCATAAGATAAGTTTCAATGTCTTAAATTAGAGATTTGTCAAGATTTCATGATTTAGAATGCTAGTTTTAATGGCTTCTTTGTCTTTGTTTACAGTGAATGATCTTGTTGGGATTGATGCTTAGTGGGTTAAATATTCCTTGAATTCATATGGATTGAGTGTAGTTAACCTACACTATGTCATTGGTCACATTTTGGTGCTAGAAGGAAGGGAAACTTTAATGGTTAGAGTGGTTTCTGAAGGAATTTTGTAGGTTAAACCCAAAATTTTGCTTGAAACCTGTAGCTTCTTTTTATCATAGAAAATTGGGAGAATTAAAACTTGAAAGATAGCTATCTTGGTTTTCAGATCTCGGTCTTACCTTTCTATAAGTTTTTACATAACATAATTTCAGAAATAATTGAAAAGGATATCAAATTTTTAATTTTGTTGTGTTTTTTTTTTTAAATTTTGGGTTTAGTATCTTAAATGCATGATTTTTTTTCATTTTTAATAGATTCTATATGATTAGTCTTGAAGAAATGTTGTTTGGTTTTTAAGATATCATGTTTAGCTTTCCAAAATATTTTATGATTTAAAAATTGATCAAGATTTGAGGAAGTTGTCATTATCTCAAGTTGTTGTCAATCATTAATTTTGTTGTTTTATTTATTTATTTTGGGTTTAATCTCTAATATGCATGGTTTTCCTTCATTTTTAATAAGTTCTATATGATTAATGTTGTGTAAAGCTTCCTAGGTTTTGAAGATCTCATTTGTAGCTTTCTAGAACATTTTACGATTCTAAAATTAATAAATATTTGTGAAATTTGTCATTATCTCAAGTTCCTATTATAATCTAATTTTCTAAAAGTATTTCTCAAACACTTGAAAGGATAAAATGTATTATCTTTCAAAGTTGGATAGAATTGAACCAAAAAACCTCACATTTTCTTTAAATTTAGACATGTACTTTATTTTTTTATTTTCATCTTATCACTAATATGTCTCTAACTTCTTGTTTTGATTTTTAGACTAACTGGGTTTTGTTGGTCGGCACAATACATTTTGAAGAAATAAGCATACTATTATCATTTGAACTATAATTAAAACATGTGTTTCGACACTTTTGGAAAAATTATAAACCCTTTTTTATGCTTTTTTATTTCATGCTTTAGGACCACACTAGCTTTAAATTGAGTTTTAAAATGAACACTCAAATCAATTAAAATTGAACGCTCACATCATTTTTACTTGTTGGGTTAAAATTGAAAAAGGCAAACTCACACTTAGTTTGGAGCTTAAAATGAACTCATCTTTTCTTTAAAGGTTAAAATTAAGGAGTGTTTTCTATGTCTTGTGATTTACATTTTTGACATTGAATATGTGTGCACTTTTATTGTGCCACTCAACAATCTTGAGAATCAAAACAATTCCTTGGAAATTTTGTATAATCACCCACATATTTTAATTTGGATTAAAAATGAATCCCATGCTAGCATGAGAAAAAGGAATTATGTTTGCTCTCTCCTTCATTCATGTGATTTGGGAGACCGAACTACAAATGTATTTCCTTTCTTTTGTTTATCCTTAGAGGGCCTGCCTCCCTGCTTCAAAAGGAGGGAACAACCCAAGTGGTAACGAGCTAAATCCAAGATCTTTTAAATCGCTATATAAAAATGTGTTTATGATGAAAGTCATAAACAATAGGTTCAGACGTGTCATACCAACAAATGTAACCTTTAGTATCCATGTAATATGTTAAAATATCTTCTTAGGAAGGGACTTGGAGGCCTCTTGATTGAAATAATCTTGAGGTAATCTTTGTACATGTATGGTTGCCTTGAATAAAAGCCCTTATTACAAACGAACTATTTAGAAGCCAAAAAGCTTTATGCTTGTTGGTGCAGGAATGGTCATTCTGAAGTTGCCCCACATTTTATATTCACTGTTGAAACAGGAAAATCCTTAGGATCTTCAAATCTTTAGGATTTGAGATTTGGTTGTCTCGAGAAGTGTTTTTCATGGAGGGGAGCTAGTGTCGCTAAATCTCTAGTCTTTCACATTGTCTTAGTATTTAGAGAAATCCCAGTGGGGATTCAACAAGTAGTATCTTCTGAACCTAGGGTGGTGAATTCTTGTGAGTTATTTTAACACTTTTATTGGTTCCAAAACATTGCAAACAAACATTCACAATCTTCCTCAAAATTTCAAATCCTTTTGTCTAAGTATGGATACCTTTTGACAAAACCTTGATATTAATTCTTGTTCTAAGGATTTAGTCTTACAGACTTCTAAATATTTTTGTTTACATCTTAATCCATACTTCCCAAAGTTAACCTAGGTAACTATTCCCTTGACTTCATCCTTTTCACAAAATGGACTTTGTGGAATGGATGATGTTTTTGAGATAAACATTTAGTTTAAACTTAAGAAAGAGAATTTTTTGTGGTAAAAATAAACTCATTTAAGAAAGATAAATTGATAAATTAAACCCCACATGACCATTTGGTGTTTGATCACTTTGGTGGAACAACCAAACCTTACACCTGCTATCATACAACCAAAATTTGAGAAAATTGAAGGGGAATAAGAAAATTGAGACAAGGAAAGCATTACAATCATTGAGTTTCATTATCCAAAATCATTGATTTCTATTTTCAAAATCATTGGGTCATATTGTCAAAAACCATTGAGTTCCATTTCATCCAAAACATTGAGATCCATTATCCAAATCATTGAGTTCTAATTTCCCAAAATCATTGAGTAGTTAAGGTTTGATCACTTTATAGGTAGAGAATTTTTCTTAGTACCTTGATCTTGGAAAGTAAAAGGTTCATTCTAGGTCAACATTGGGTCAAACATTTCATCCATTCTTCATCATAAATCATTGTTCACTTCACAAAACTTTTCAAAAATTTCAAATACACCAACAATTTTGGACTTAAACATGTATCAAACCACCCCCTAACTTAGCTAATTGTATGTGAAATGAATCCTTTTTCATGCACCTAGTTAAGTTAGTTATCATCTTTGGACTAGGTTATCCTGAAGTTAATGAGTCTACCCTAAAGATTCTCAAGTTAATACACATCCTTTATCCAAACATCAAAAAATCAAACATAAGTCAAAATTGTTGTCCCAAAACATTCGCAAAGATCACTTCTCCCATATCATTCACATTTTAATCTCCCATTTTCACCATTGCTTCAAAAAGACTTAGAGCATCCCTTCTATGTAGATTTGAGTCAACTAGAGAGCTCAAAAATTACAAATATCAACACAACTGTCCCATAGGTGAGCAAAAATTAATGATAACAACAAGATCACAACATAAGAGAATCATGGAGAAAACCGAAGTCTCATCTACCATCAGTATTCCCAATCCTAAACAGTTTGATCCAAGAAGTCAAGTTAACCCATCACAATAAACCTCATCTCCATTTGGTCCATAAAAGGTAGAAGATGTCACAAACAACCCACTTCAACTTACTAAAGATGAACTCCTTGAGTATGACCAAAATCATCTAAAGTTTCTCACAAAAAAATTGACATGAGAGGTAACCAAATTTATGAATCAACCAACTCTATCCTTTGTGCCAAGTCAACCCTTAACATCTAGTCTTGCAACTAAACTAGGACAAAACCTTGGTCTCACTTAAAGTCTAGGAACAAACACAACTATGAGTATTCACAACATGACCATTCCATTTGTAAAATCAAAAAAAGGGTCCTTAGGCCTTTTTCATGCTCATTTAGCTCCTCCTTGCAGATTTTGGACTTAATGTCACCTTGATCTAGTGTTGTCAGGTGTTTTACACATCCACATTAGGTCTTGGGCCCGTTTTAAGCTAAATTCACTTAACTCTGCCCTAATTTAATGTTGTAAAATATATTTATTTAAATCTTCACATTAATTTTGGGAGGTTTGTAAAGCAAGTGGACCTAATCTTGTGTTGTAATGTGTTTTACACATTCACATGGGATTTAAGACCCTTCTAAGCTAAATAGACTCAATCTTGCCTAAATTTAGTGTAGAAAAGTGTATTTATTTACACTTTCATATTAATGTTTTGGCCTCATTACATTTATTACTTTAATATCATCATTAATAGGCCCTTATGACCCCATATTATGCATCCCAATCTATATTTTGGTCAAAAACCCGACAAAATAAATATAAAAACTTAATTTATAAATTCACTGATACTTTAGCTCCTGAAATAGCCCCTGTTGGACCCATTCACCAATTTGGGTGAATGAGTCCCATCCATATGGGACTCATTTTCCCAAGATGGCCAACGAGTCCCATTTGAGCTATTTTTGAGGTTTGAGTGGGAAAAAATGGGTTTTCAGTTTAAATTTATTCAATGTTGACCTTGGGGATCAAATTAACAGTCATGTGAGTGAATTTCCTATACAAAAAATCTTATAAATCATTATCTCACCCTAAGTAATCCTAATAAAGATAAGATATCCAAGAAACATCAAGAATTCATGTTACCAAGTCAAGCAAGCAAGGGTTAAGCATTCAAGATAGCATTCAAGTGTCTTGAAGGGAAGATTCTTCATCAATTATTGAAGCAATTCACGATCCATCATAATTTCAATCATATCAAGCATCAATCATGTTAGTGAGATAGTGTTGTGATGTAGCATTGAAGATCCAAGACCAAGCATTGTTCTATTCTTATTGTAAAATATCAAGATCTACATCCTTAATGGCCATTTAATGTTGAGTTGCAAATTTACAAGACATCATATACAAGACATAATTAAAGGTATTATTGTCCATGATTCATGTTCTTTTTTTCATGTTTCATTCCTTCATTTCATTATTTCATCATTTGATTTAATTACCTAAATAGGGTTTGACCAAGGCAAACCCCCATTCCCTATCAATCAACATTTTCTCTTTTTTTTTGTGTGATTGCATATATGTAGGTGTCTTGGATCTTAAAAGATCATTGAAGAATAGGTTTCAAAAATTTTGGAGTCATCTCTCTACTTCCAAGGCCAAGATCTTCACAAAAAGTCACTTACAGCCCTGAGAATCAGGGTTTCGGATCCAAACACCTGGAGGAACAAAAAGAGCAGACCAAGAGTTCTAGACCAGAACATAGAATTTCTAGAAAAGACAAACTGGAATCATTCACCACAAGTGGTGAATGAGTCCCATTTTTGGTCAATTTTGAGATTTTGGCATTTCTAGATATGCTTTTTTTAGAAACTTGTTCCTATGTAGAAACTCAAATCTAGGATTGATTCACCCAGATTGGTGAATGAGACCTAGTGGGCCAAAATTTTGGAATCAACAACAATTCCAATATTCATTCAAGCCTTTGCAAGTTTCCAGGTGGACACTTTATGTTTTGCAATTTTCTATCTTGTTTTTTTCATCTTTCAAGGCCATTTTGCATACTACACTGTGTTTTCAAACATTTTCTTTTCCAAGTCTAAACTTGGTGGTGAACCCCTTATTTTACATCATTCAATCCACGTAGAACACTCCATTTATCTGATTTCAATCCCCATTGCTTTGGAATCTCAAGGGTTTGTTCTTGAGTGAAAGGTAGAAAATAGCCTCTCCTTTTAGGTCCAAAACTCTAGAAGTTAAAAGAGAGCCCACTATTTTCTATGTTTCATGATTAAACACCAACCTTCCCCAAAACACAAGTTGGACATCAAAATTTGGTAAACCACTTATATTCCATGATGCCACAATAACCTCAATATTTTGAGCACAACCATCTTCATCCATCACCCCAAATAACCTATGTGTGCCCAATGTTACACAAAGCAATGTGAACCAAGTACCCCAAATAGGAAAAAAAGGGGAAGATAACACCTTGATGCAAGGGAAACCCTTAGAAATTGGTTCCAGTAACCTCATCGATACATCGAAACAAGTGGTTACCAAAGCTACTCAAGTCAATCTACCATCCAATTCAAACCCATCTATCATCGACCCAAATCAAAACAACACGTTGGTTATGAACCCCATCAACCAAGGAAATAACTTGATCGCATCCAAAGCACAAGGGAATATCTAAAGCATAATTCAATGGAATCCTTTTAGTTAATGGACTGAAGGTCCTAATGTTCCCTTAACATCGCAATATCTAATGGCACCATCATCATCTTTCCCCTTCATCCCCCATGCCATGCAAAATCAAACAAGACCTCAAACTTACATTCCTCCATCCCAATACACCATTCTACAAGGAATGTTAAATTAATACAATCTCCAACCTCACATCAACAACCCACAACCCACTCAAATCATCAACACCCAAAAACCTTCACAAATGTCCCAACAATCAAACAATCCTACATTGCAAGCACATGCCTTAGCTTTACAACAAGCACATCAAGATTATCAACAAGTCATCCAACAACAACAACAACAACAAAAATAAGCCTTATTAGCTCAAAAAAAGAAACAAGCCTGACAACAACAAGTAGCCTTAGTATCATAGAAACAACACAAGCCCAACAAGCAACCTTAGTAGAAAATCAACAATAGCAAGCCCAATATCAAGCCCGAGTGGCCCAACAACAACAACAAGCACACAAAATAGTCTTACTAACCCAAAAAGTAGCCTTAGTATCCCAACAATAGCAACAAGCCAAACAATATGCCCAATAACAAAAAATTCTTGTACAACAACAAAAAAAACAATGTTCCTACTATAATCTTCAACATAACATCATCAACCCAAATGTATTAGGAACATATACATCGACACAAAAATCACCTTAGCAAAATCCCACACCACCATACACACCATACAACACCTTATCATATCAAAATCTAGCATACAACCCATCTGCCATCCTACAATAAACAACCTATGTTCCTCTAGCAAACATGCAAGATGATCTATCATCACAACTAAAAACATTATCACAAGAAATGCAGGATCTCTAGATGGGCAAGATGAAGAAGCCTCATACATAGAACTTATTTCCATATCCATTTGATCGAAACATCACAAAGGTATTGTTCCCTCCCTATTTTGAAATTCCCAAATTCGATAAATATAAAGCGAGAGGAAGTTCTTTGGACCATATCAAAGAGTTTAATGTCATGTGTATGGAGGTTTCCTATAATGAGTCCTATTTGGCATGCCTTTTCCTGTGAATTTTATAATGCCCTATCATGGATTGGTTTTCTCAATTGCATCCAGGCATCAAAACTTTCTAGGATTTTTTTGAGAAATTCATAGATCACTTCTCCTTCAATATTGGCATGGACGTAACCTTAGAAGAGTTGTATACTCTCAAATGAAATAAAGGTGAATCATTTGCCAATTTCTTACAATGATGGAGGCAAAGAGTTAGTAAAAGGAAGTGGCCCCTTCTCGACTATGTCACCAAAAAGTGTAGCCTTACCACTTTTCACTCATTTTGGGCCTTTCCTATGGATTTTGGACCCCTTTTAACCTGTTTCCAAGCCTTGTTTCAAAGTGTTATAAGATGTTGTAACACATATTCACTCTTTCCTAGAATTGTCATCAACAAATCAACCCTTTATTATGCTAAGATGACCCCTTAATGCTCTTATAGGTCCAACTTAAGTGTGTTTCAGAAGACAATCCTAAAAACCAATATTAATCACATCTTAATCCTCAAGAACCACTCAAATTTTCCCGTGGACTAAGTTTCCACCTTGGGCGAATTAGTCCCATGTGGCATAAAAATTAAATTTTACTCAAAATTCTGGCAAGATTTTGTCTCCTACACCCTAAGGTCAGCATGTGTTGTGTTATTTTCAGGGAAATTAGGGAATCACATGTATAAATAAGGTTTTTTCCTCTCATTTTTAACCCTAACTAACCAAATTATTCCATTCATTCACTCTCCTTTAGTCATTCAACCTTCTTCTCAAGCAAGCTAGGGTTTTGAGTATTCTAAGTCATCAGGACATCCCTCAAGAAGCACTCAAGGGATAAATCCTCCATTGCTACAAATAAAGATCAACCATCATGACAAGGTAAGCTCCATTTTTTTATGTTTTATTACATTATTTCATCATTTTGGTTTGATTACTCAAAATGGGTTTGACCAAGGCAAACCCCCAATCCCTAACAATCAAAATTTTCTCTCTCCTTTTGTGTTTGTAGATTCAGGTGCTTTAAGGGCTTGGAAAACATTGAAGAATAGGTTACAAACTTATTGAAGACATCTCCCACTTGGCTAGGGAAAAGAATCCACAAAAAAATACTTTTAGGTCTGAGAATTAGAATTCTAGAAGTGAACAACTATGGAGAACAAAAGTGTAGACCGAGGGATTCCACTTCCACTCTCTATTTTTTTCAAATTTAGAAGTAGACTAAGTCACCAAGAGTGGTGACTTAGTTTCACTAAACCTTCTTTTCAAAGGTTTTTGTAGATTTGGACACCCATTTAGTAGAAACAGGCTCTAGACCAGTTTTACCAGATCTAGGACTAAGTCACCTAGATTGGCACAAGTGTCCTAGTCAACATCATCAGCATTTCCAACCTCCAATATAGCTTGCAACTCACTCCCAGGTGTACCCCTTCACTTCTATTTATTTTTTTAGTAGTTTTTTTATGTTTCTTAGGTCATTTGTATATCAATATGTGTTTCCAAACATAGTTGCATTTTCTAGGTTTTATATTAATAGTTAGTTTCTATTTTTAGTTTATTGCATGTATATCATCAAACTTAGACACACTCACACACATCACCACTATTCCAAACCCTTAATATTTGAATGAACAACAATAATACTTAGTGCGAAAGAGGTATTGTACCAACTAGCTTCTAGGTGGAAATCCCTAGGAGCCTATTAGGGAATCCTCTTTCCTTATTTCATTTTTGGTGGTTCATTTTGGTGAACTTGACCTTTGAATACCTTTCCTCTCTAATTTGGCATCCTCCATCATCCTAGCTTTACATTTCATTGCATGTTGCATTAGTTCAAGTGCTTTGCAGGGTTTCAATTTTGCATTAGTAAAAGTGCATATAGGCTACATTTTTACATCTTCATTCATTGATTTTTTTTTAAATTATACATTTTCATCTTATTTTGGCATAATACAACAAATAAATAATCCAAACCCATCAAAAACTCTGACAATTCTAAAAAAATCACCAGCAGGACTAAGTCGGCACCTTGGGCAACTTAGTCCCTTTTCACCCTTGAAACAACCTTTTACAGAGCTAAAAACCCTATTTTTCAGCTTTTGTTTGTTATCCTTACCTACTTGTATCAATTGATTGTGTTTTTATTACATGCATTTTACTAAATCTAGCTTCAATTAGCTCATTTTATGCAATGCTTATTTTCAATTTTTCACCTACTACATTTCCTTTTTAGATTGTTGCATAGTGTAATTTGAAAATTAATTTATTTCACATCTAAAAATTCTATTTCAACTTATCACTTTAAGTCATTGCATTGTAATTTCTTTAATTTTTAATCATAAGAATGTTTTCTTTCCATAGATGTTGCTTTGATTTTGTTATAGATTGATTGCAGAAGTATAATATTCCCTCTTATGAGTTCAATTTTTATTACAACACTAGTTATAATCAAACCATTAACACAATCTTTAACATTACATTGCTCATTGATGAGGATGCTTGTCTAGAAAATCATAACAATCATCCTTATGATTCTCCCTATACCTCTCCTCTTAGTGACGAAGGTATTTTGGTGCAACAAGATACAAGCATTGAGGGTCTTGATTGTCCCTCTCCTCATCTCCCTTTCAACAACATTGGGAAACAAGAAGATGACATCGCAAACACATTTCTAAACATTACCTTACCTAGTCTCCCTAACCATGTGACAATCACAATTGTATTTATCCTAATATCCCTCCTCGATGCAAAGAGGATAACTTGATGTTAGAAGATATACCTATTACAAGTCACAAGAATCTTGACCTTCCCTTCCCTCATGCTCCTACCATTTGGGATGATCTATTTGACAATCCTAGTGGTCCTTCTCTTGATGTGTCCCCTCCTTGTGATCAAGCTAGTGGTGACCAAATTACATGCTCTCCTACTACGGTAGATAGTATGTAGAAATAAAATGAGACCTTAGAGACAAAGGATAATAAAATATAACCCTCTCCTAATCATTCCAAAAGTGATAATCCCATCATTGAGCATTACCCTACTTGTGATGAGGTCATTTTAGAAGAACCAACCCTTGAATGTCAAGACCATGAGGTTTGTAGTTATCCTACACCCTCTCCTCCTAGGGAGGATATCATGATGTATGACAAGGATGATATTGATAATAATAATGTTATGTCCTTCAAAGAATATGTTGAGGAAACATTAGCCTCTCACTCGCTCAAGGATGTTAATATTACTCAACCTCAAATCATCCTTTACCCACACTCACACAAAAAACACACTCAAAACCAGCTCGAACTCATCCTCTATCGTCCTTCAAACAAACCTAAACCTTCATATAAACCCGAACTTCTCCTCTACCCACCTAAAAATAACGTGTCATAGCAGTCGAGTTATAATACCATTTCTCACACAAATCACACTAGAAACACTCTACAACCCCAACAACCAACCTCCACATCCTTACCCAATCCCATCTTACCTACTTCCCCTCTCTTAACTTCACACCTTATGGAGTATGATCTTTTCGACCAACTTAAGAATAATCCTACTAAGATATAATTATGGGACCTTATTCAAGCCTCCCCTCACTACCATAACATGATGTAGAATTCCTTGAAAAAAATTCTTGTCCCTTCTACTATACAATCAAATGACATAGCTGCTATGATTCAAGGCTTGAATGCTAACATTGTTTTCCACCAAAGTGAGCTCCCTCCTTTGGATGTGCAAAATAAGATTAAAGCTTTTATAATCATATCTCAATACAAAATAATAGGGATAAAGTGAACCCTTGTTGACAATGGATCCAATATTAATCTATGTAGTGTGAGCCTTCTAGATAGGTTGCATATCGATACATCAAACATTCAAGTGGATTTGATAGTATAGGACAAAAACCACTTGGTGTGATCACTTTTCCTCTTACAGTTGGAATGGCCACATTAGACACACTGATCCATGTTATGCAACAAAATGTTTGATATAATCTCATTTGAGGAAGCCCATGGTGTCATGTGATGAATGGGGTTTTGTCCACTCTTCATCATAAGATGAAGTACATCTACAACAACAAAGTGTACATTCTTGACACTAATCCTAAGCCATTTAGTGTCTTACAACTTGAGAAAAACAAATCCAAACCCTACAACAGTCTAACACCACCCAAACTAGTGGAACCCATACAAAAAACACCCTTGGCCAATGATTGGGGTTCCTTAGAATTCACACCTCCTTTACTAGGAAAATGAAAGATCACAAACAAAGACTTTGACAAGGAAAATATAGTATTTTCCACAAAAGACTCAGTTGATCCTTCGAAAGCATCCACCTCATCTACTTTAGACAAATAGGCAACCAATGAACAAACACCTTATCCAAAAGAATTGAAAAATATTTATGGAAAAGGTTATGATCTCATGAAACAACTTGGATATAGTGGAAAAGGATGTGGTGCTATCGAACAAGGTATCCACAACCCTATCGATCATCTCATGCAAACAAAAAATCATGGTCTTGATTATTGTCCTTTCATGGAAATCATCAAACCTTCCTCTAACATCAACACAATCCCAAATCACCCTCTAAACCAAACTCCAACAATAATCCTTTTCAACAATTGAAACTAACAAAGGACTCTTTTCTTAGTTCCAATTCCATCTCGCAAAACACTAACGATTTAGATTTTACACACTCCTCTAATGACGTGTACAAAATATCACAATCTAAACTTCCTTGCATATGTATGACATCCTATACTAAGTGAGACACTTCTTTGTTACAAGATAAAGGAACACTTTCTACCCTTGATCAAGAGGGTATCTTATTGAGACTCCTCCAAGATCAATTGCTCTCCCCTCTTCCATGAACTCAAAATGAATGTTTCAACAAACATTCCTTTTGCAATCATCACAGAGTCCATGGTCACTCCACTAATGAATGTAAGGCTTTGAGTATAAAAATACATCTTAAGGATTTTTGTGTTACCCCTTATCTGGGAGAACCTACTTCCTCTAATTCATACTTCTTTTTCACTTAACCTCGAATTTCATTAATCCTTTCACTCACTCTTTTCTTGCACTAAGTTGGGGCAAGGGGTTAGTTAGCCTTATCCTCATATATCACTTGTCATTGTCTCTCTTGACTATTCATTAACCTTTCATGAACATATAAAAGAAAGCTTGGGATGTGGATGACATGTCTTAAGTTGACTTGCATGTGACATACTACCCTTTTCATGATGCAACTTATTAAAAAACATATGAGTTGGCATAGTGATTTTTGAACAAGCTCTCATGTCTTTCTTCTTCTAATTTAAAGTAATTTCTCATAGTAACGGTGTTAGCAACCACTTTAAAGTGGGGGCATACATCGACACTCACATTTCATTATGCAATTTTCCTTTTTTTTATGATTCACTCTCTTGGAAACATTAAGTACAATGTTCCTCAGGATGAGACATTGCACTTGTCCCCTCTTACAAAAAAGATGAGACCATTTGCATTTTTCCTCTCTTAGAAACATTACAAATGATGTTCCTTAAGATGTGACATTGCATGAACAAAAGAAAAATCCCTTTGAACAATCCTTACACCATCATTTACAACATCATTTTATTTTGTGGCACCTTATTAAGGTTATAACGAGGTATAACTTTGGTATGGTTAACCAGCAAGCCCAACTAGTGGCACGACTTTCCCCATAGCCACCTTTGTGTGTTTGATTGCATACCAGCCATGAGTGTATGTTTCTCACCTTTTGGGCCTTCTCACCTAGTGGACAACCAAGATTCTCATCACCCTAGAGTGAGTACACATATTTATAGACAAATAGTCTAGATCCGATCCACAAGTAGCTGGATAAATGCTCAAAGCTTGATCCACCCTTTTCACTTTCCATTCCTCTCCTTTTAGTTCTTGTCATTGCATGATCATGTATCTCATTTTACTGAAAATCATTCACCCTTTAATGTGTCCTTTTGCACTAATTTCTATTTGACTTAGACTCTTGAACCTTGGGGGCTTGATTGCCTTCATCATCTTCATCATTCTTCTGCATCTCCATTGGGCTACATTAGTGTGAGATTGAAGCAAGTTCATCCTCTCACTAAAGTGGGGGCTAAATGAGTCAACAAAAAGTGTAGCCTTCACACTTTTCACTCATTTTGGGCCTTTCCTATAGATTTTGGACCCCTTTTAACCCATTTCCAAGCCTTGTTTCAAAGTGTTGTAAGGTGTTGCAACACATCTTCACACCTTCCTATGCTTGTCACCAACAAATCAACCCTTTATTATGCTAAAATTACCCCTTAATGCTCTTACGATTCTAACTTAAGTGTGTTTCGGAAGACAATCCTCACAAACAATATTAATCACATCTTAATCCCTAACAACCACTCAAATTTTCCTAGGTGGACTAAGTTTCCATCTTGGGCAACTTAGTCCCATGTAGTATAAAAATCAAATTTAACAAAAAATTATGGCGGGATTTTGTCTCCTAAACCCTAAGGTCAGCTTGTGTTGTGTTATTTTCGAGGAAATTAGGGAATTCAATGTATAAATAAGGGTTTTTCCTATCATTTTGACCCCTAACTAACCTAATTCTTCCATTCATTCACCCTCCTTTCATCATTCAACCTTCTTATCAAGCAAGCTAGGCTTTTGAGTATTTTAAGTCATCAAGGCATCCCTCAAGAAGAACTCAAGGTCTGAATCCTCCATTGCTGCAACTCAAGATCAACCATCATGGAAAGTTAAAATCCATTGTTTTATGCTTCATTACATTATTTCATCATTTTGGTTTGATTACTCAAAAGGGGTTTGACCAAGGCAACCCTCCAATCCCTAACAATCAACATTTTCTCTTTCTCTCCTTGTGTGTTTGTATATTCAAGTGCTTTAGGGGCTTGGAAAATATTGAAGAATAGGTTGAAATCTTGTTGAATACATCTCCCACTTGGCTAGGGAAAAACATCCAAAAAAAATCACTTTCAGGTTCATGAATCAGAATTCTAGAAGCGGACACCTGTGGAGAACTGAAGTGCAGACCAAGGGATTCCACTTCCAATCTCTAATTTTCAAAGTTTTAGAAGTGGACTAAGTCACCAACAATGGTGAAATAGTCCCACTAAATCTTCTTTCAATAGGTTTTTGTAGATTTGAACACCCATTTAGTAGAAACAAGCTCTAGACCAGTTTTTCTAGATTTGGGACTATCACCCAAATTGGCACAAGCGTCCTAGTCAACATCAACAAAATTTCCAACCTCCAATCTAGTCTACAACTCACTCCTAGGTGCACCCCTTCATTTATATTTATTTTTGTAGCATTTTGTTTATGTTTCTTAGGTCATTTGTATATCTTTATGTGTTTTCAAACATAGTTGCATTTTATAGGTTTTACATTAATAGTTAGTTTCTATTTTTAGTTTATTGCATTTAGATCATCACACTTAGACACATTCACACTCATCACCCCTATTCAAAACCTCTAATATTTGAATGAACACCAAGAATACTTAGCGCAAAAGAGGTATTGTACCAACTAGCTTCTAGGTGGAAAACCCTAGGAGCCTATTGGGGAATCCTCTTTCCTTATTCCATTTTTGGTGGTTCATCGACAAGCAACAAGTGGGGATTATCATAGAAAATATTGATACCGACTTATCCTTACAATTGAAGATGCAGTCCATTACCGCTTATGATGAGCTTGTCTCTCAATCCCTTAACATTGAGTGAGTTGTAATCTCATAGGGGAACACACAATTGTATAAAGACAACCAACCATCCACTAGTTTTAATGAGAAGCCACAGTATTGGGCAAAGAACAAAAATGTTACTAGTTATGTTGTTGTTGATGTTGATGCAAAGTTAATCTTAATTGCTCCTAAGCAGACAAATACCCAAATCATGAATACACAAGAACTATACATGCAACCACCAAATAATCAACCAATGATCAATGCTATAAACACTCAACTTGGAAAACAAAGAAGAAAGAGTGCTCCCAAGCAAAAATTCACTCCTTTAGGGGAAACTATGGAGGATGTGCTAAAATAGTTGATACACTTTAATCTTATCACACTCTCAGATTTCTCAAACTATCAAGAGCCACAAGTTAAATCTCATAGCCATAGAGACGATCATTTTTGTGAATTTCACAAATACAAAGGTCATAAAAGAAAAGAAAAAAATGCGACTCAAACATCTAATAAAAGATCTTATTGAACAAGGTTTCATTCATGTCGATCGAAAATATTGGAATGAAAATATGAAAATTTACACAAACCTTATACGTGATCATACAAAAAAAAATATTCAAGAAAGGCATAAAAGAAAAAAAAAATTAGACTCAAACATCTAATAAAAGATCTTATTGAACAAGGTTTCATTCATGTCGATCAAAAATATTGGAATGAAAATATGAAAATTTACACAAACCTTATACGTGATCATACAAAAAAAAATATTCAAGAAAGGCATAAAAGAAAAAAAAAATTAGACTCAAACATCTAATAAAAGATCTTATTGAACAAGGTTTCATTCATGTCGATCAAAAATATTGGAATGAAAATATGAAAATTTACACAAACCTTATACGTGATCATACAAAAAAAAATATTCAAGAAAGGCATCGACCTCAAAAAATGTAAACCATACTCATGATACCATAGTGGGACATATTTATTTATCACAACATGAGGAATCAGATACATATAAAGATACTATTTTGAAGCAATATCCAAACCCATCAACAATGTTTAGCAATATTTTATACCATAATGACATCAAGTGGATATCAATTTTTGATATCTCTCCCACATATGACTCAATGATTGGGCATGTTGAAGAAGTTCCAAAGGATCAGAAAATATCCTTTTTTCCACCCATACCTACTGACTATTGTGAAGGGTCTTTTATCAATGATGTATTATCCACCCAAAGACTATGTCAAGAAGAGGCACTTGAAAATAACAAAATATACTCTAAATCGAGTCAAGATCAAGAACCCATATCCCTAGAGTTTCACCAAGAGCTAAGAGAAATCTTCCAAACCATTTTAAACTCTAAATATTTCCTTGATATCACCCTTGAGATGTTTCTTTCTAATGGACATATAGAAATTCTTCATCCCAAACAAGAGTCTTCCACTCTTGATATTTCTACACAAGAGAAAGCAACGGTTAAGACTCTTGAATTTTATAGTGATTGTGCATCATTGAAAGCTTTTGAGTCAACATAAACATATTTTGAAGATGTATTAATAGATAATGATGTCATAGAATCAGAGAACACAGTTCATATTCCTGAACACCAAGAACCCACAAAAATATCATGTGTTCACAACAAGTCATATTTAGTAGCTATGGATCAAAGGATACACTATTAGGGTAAAGGATTAGGTATTGATAATACCTTCACAATGTTAGGGGAAATCTTGTCTACAAAAACATCAACATATGGGGCAAAAAGGATCCTTATGATGAAAATAATGTAAGCACTACAACTAGTCGTATCATGAGTTGGTATTCTCCCATCACCCCAAACATAAATTGGGACCAACATAAAAATAAGAATTCCTATCAAAGAAAGGAGAAGATCATCAAAGAAAATGAAGCATTTAAGAAAAAAGGAAACGTCAAGTATAAATGGATACCAAAGAAAAATAAAAAAAATAATCCCTACAAAACTCCATTAGTCAAAGAAACTATGGGGAAAAATTAAAAAGGGAAATGTATCCATCAAAAGAGTCCTCAAATACAAAATCAAGCTTCTCAAGCAAGGAAAAAAATATATCCAATGGTTGGTCCTAATTCCATGAAAACCTTTGTTCCCACTCATCATATTTCATCTTCCCAAGTTTGGAGTGTCAAAAGTTCCAAAACCATCAACCAATACATCTCACATTCCTTCATGCATGACACGATACATTCCATTCATGATATCTAATTCTAGCATTGACCATGTGTTGGCAGCTAGCCTTCATCATAAGGATTTTAAAGGCACTTTATCATGATGTGCACACATAGACAAGGTTAATTCTAGTATCCACAAGGTAGATCAAAGTTCTTCAAGGGTGCATTCAAGTTATCATATCTTAGCAAAGAAACTTGTTCAAGTAGGATATTGTTGGCACATTATCACAGTAGCCTTTATATCATTACCACCAAGTTGTTAAACATGAGGGTAAAACTTCCAAAAAAATATTTGAAAAAATAAAAAAATCAAGAAAATAGTAAAAATAGAAATCATTCTTCGATGAAAACCACTTCAATGAAACTCTAGGCAAGTACCTTGGTGAAAATTTGGAAAATAGGTGCCTTGCATAAATAAATCACCTGTATCAATCTATGGCTCTTTATCCTATCATTTTTGGTATCCCATACAATCATCACATCATTCATCTTATTTATTCTATCACCCATCTATGTCCTTATTATAGCTTGATGTTGTGAAGTATCCTATCCCCTTTAGTATTACTTGGCATATTATTAAGGTCAGTTCGTCCTTCCTATATCGAAGTATTTTATTACGTCACACTAGGGGAAATTTTGTATGGATCAGATCAAGTTCTTGTATATCTCAAGTTTATCGAAAATCCTAAAAACAATCATAAAACGTTCATTAGAAAATCCAAAAATAATTGCAGAATCTTGTACAATTAAAATCCAAAAACATTCAAAAGATTGTAAAGTTAAAATCCAAAACATTGAAAACACATCAATATCCCTAAAAAGGTCAAAATATCAAAAATCCAAAAATAGTAACATGTCAAACTATGAGTCTTTGAGCTTGAACATAGCAAAGGCCATCATTGATGTGCTCCCGAGACACCCTAGGTCATTCTTTAGGAGTCCATCATAATAATCTAGCATTCCATCAACTTTTCATCTTTATCTTTCAATAAGTTGAGTTAGTCGAACTACAAGTCTTCTACGTGTATAATGTAGGCAAGGCTAATATTTGATCAAACCTAGAGGCCCCTAGGATAGTCTCTTAGGTTAGGTTATTGGTCAAATATCAGAAAATCCCTAAACATTCAAATATCATAAAATCCTAAAACATTTTGAACACTTAGGAAACACAAAAAAAATTCAAAATGGAATTCCCAAAACATTAGAAAATATTCAAAAGACCTAAACAACATCAAATATCTTAGAGAAAACCCTAAAAAACCTCAAATAATTGATAACCAAAACATCCACATAAACTTCCAAAAAGACTAAAAATAGCCTCAAAATATTTTCAAAATGCCAAAAGTATTGAAATATTCCAAAAAACCCAAAACCATCCATCACATTTCAATTTCACCCACAATAAAACTCCATCCATAATAAATCAATCATCCCCTTCAACCTTTGGCAAAACAAGAAGAAAGAAAGTATCATAAGTCATAAAGAGAAAACCTGTTGATGGGTGTTTTTGCACCTTCTCAACATGGGCAGCACATAAGTATGCTACCTCTCTTGAAAGGTAGAAACCTACAAGAAATTTCTAGATTACTACCCCAAGGTCTCTCGGGTGTCAGATCATGACAATGCTTGGAATAGCTCAATTGGTTGATGTTAATTTTTGGTAGTCACAAGGTGGCCTTTATGGTTTACAAAGCATGGGAAGTTGGGTCTGCAAATGGAGTTTCAAAGTGCTTGAAGTGGATGAATAGTGGATGCCCACCCAAAATAGCAAGCTGAAACTCACTATGTTCATCAGATTTGGCCTTGTTGTGATGCTTGTTATCCTAAACTAACAAAGAGTTAAAATAAATAGAAAAAGAGGGAAGGGTTAAGAGAGTTGTTCTAAATCTAAGCTATGAATGAATAGTAACAATGGAGGATGCTATAGTAGAAATACTCCCTCAACTAAGCTTTGCTTGACAAAGAGAACCTACAACTACACAAAACCAATGTAATCTTGTAAGGTCTATAGATTTTTAGATTGTGCATTCACATCATGAACATATAATTGAAGTAAGTTGCAGCAATAAAATAAACAAGCCTAGGCTAAATTTTCATAGCAGTTTGTCATAAACAAACGCCAAAAGTATGGGCTAGGAATCCATCAAATACTATAACAACAACCACCATTAAAGAAATTCAAAAAATTAACTAACAAAAACTAACATGGAGGTTGAATCATGCATGCAAAAAGAGAAAATTTAAAGAAAACACCCATAAAACAATGCAATCCTTCCTTTTATTGCTACAAAATTCCCTTTACAACAATTCAACACCACCTACAAATGAGGAGCAAGCCCCTATTTAAAGTTTTCCAGAGCCCAAATGAATGGCCAGGATTGATTTACAATGAGCGGCCCAAATACAATACAAGTTAGGGTTTCACCTACCCCCAAATATAAAGCAATATAAAATACTTCTTTTTTCCTTTCCCTATTTTGTCCTTTAGTGGTTCTGGCACTGTAGTAGTTTTATCTTCTAGTGACTACCTTCTTTGTTGTAGTTGGAAACTGTTAAATGTTTCCCTCTATATGATATGTTTGCAACATTCCTTTAACCAATCAAGTGCATCTTTCTCATAGATTTGTGTAATTATGAATTAGATAAGTTGCTCTTAATCCGGGTGGATAGCTCCTTAAAGATCATCATCATTTGGTGGAAAATAAAATAGCTCCCTCCTACTCCCTTCAAGGCAACCCTTTGTAGTTTTGTCATTGACTTTCTTGACATAGGCCTCCTTCTAACACTAGCTTTGTTGATGGGTGCTAGAAGGAGAGGCGAGCATAAAATGAATGGTGATGGGAGAAATGTGTTTTTTCGTTGTTCAGCCTCCTTAATGGGCCTTCCTGATGGACTTGCAACAAGTTCCATAAATCCTTTACGAAAAAGATGTAGTGAGTGCGTTTACAGATAAATTCAAGTGAATATTAATCACATCCTAAAAATCGAGCATTAGATCCATTAATACATTACCAAAATATCATATAACTCATCATCATTCAACATTTAGGACTCATTTGGATCATTTAGGAAAATGTAGGCCCAGGGATCTGATTTTCCCCTAAGCGGAAGCTATTAGGATGAAGGTAGTGAGAAATGGCTCTTCGGCCATGGAGACCCTAGACAACCGCCTATAGTTAGGATTTTGCATGGTTAATTTGGTGATCAAATTTCTTGTAAGATGATTACACACATGTGGAATTGACCAACGAGGCACCTAATATTATTAGTTTAGGCTTTGATGCATTTGCATGCTTGCAGGATGTAGGTGCCATGAGGTGGAAAGGAATTAAAGCTCAATCGTTAAGTGACGACGTTGGGGAGATGGTGACCTACATGTAGAGTTCTGCAAAGCCACAACTCTTAGAAATTTTGATTTTTTTCAAATTAAGTACATGGAAGATGCATTAGAAGGGTGCCTAGACCCATTCCTTAATGATTTGGCCCATTTTGAAAAATGTGGAAATCTGGAATGTAGAAGTCAAAGGGTTCGTTGCCTTAAAAATACATTGAGCACATAGAAACCCACACATAGCATCCTGCAAAGAAATTCTCACAGACAGAAAGGAGGAATGGTGATGCAAGGATGAAGACCTACAAGAGAATTCTCATGGATGAAAACAGAGGGATGATGACCCACAATGGAATTCCCACGGATGGCAATGGAGGCACGACAACCTGCAAAGAAATCATCATGGACGGCGATGGAGGGATGACAACCCTCAAGGGAATTCCCATAGACGGTGACAGAGGGAAGATGATCCATAAAGAAATTCCCATAACTTCATAAAACATAATGAAACCTTAGCAGTTCACCTAGGCATCACATAAACATTACAAATCCATCGGTAACTTGTCTCCAAAGTTAAAAAATCAAGGCGAAAGTGAAGCAATACAGCAGGGGCCAAGTCAGCAAGAGCAAGGAAAAAATTAAAAAATGGGGGTCCCTACCTTTGATGGGGCATGTGTGAAAAATATGCACATCAAATGGTGACTCGTTGGGGAAATACTCTGGAGCATTTCAATGAAAAAATAGAATCACAAACCCAAAATCTCTAGTTTCGACCTTTACACTAGGGAAAACAAACTAGATGCTCGACCAAAGGATTGAAACCACTAGCCAATCTAATGTTATATATGTTGAAATATCCAAGTGTGTCCAACTTCATTCATTCCCATCCTTAAGCCACTACAAGAACCTAAGCTTCATTAAGTTAAGCTACATAATTGATCCTAACTCCAAAAGAATCTAGGACATTTCCTCGCTACCAGTCAGGCGTCCATAGCCCCAACGAGGTTGTCATTGTGATTCTCCCAAACATTTCTCTACTACCAGTTGGACGTCCATAGCCCCGGTAGAGTTGGTCATATCCTCCTAAAAGTTGAACTTTCCTTCATTTGATTTTCATTTATTTTCTTTCTTTTTCATTTCAACCCGCAAGTAGTGAAGCTCACGCTTAGGGTTGAGAATCACAGTGGTGATGAAGCAAAATTTTAGATTTTTCACTTAATTCAACTTCACAAAAGGACCCACGTCAACATCCAGATTCTTAAAGTGTGTGATATATAAGATTCTAGAATACATTAGAATTAGACTAAGCCAACCAATTATCCACTTTGAATCAAACATCTAGGTCACTTGACACTAACAGAAGATCCTCACCATCCAATCTAGAGACTTGATTAAAGTTTATTGAAGAAATAATAAGAGCAACCCCAGGTAATAAAATGGTTGTTGCACCAACAAACATGCCCAATAGGAAACAAAGGGACCCCAAGAAAAGAAGCGACACAAAAGTAAAGTGAAAGAAAAGGTTCGAGGTTGTATTTTTGTTCCTTTTTTGCTACCCCAACATATTCTTGAGGGATACTTTAAGTTATGTTTTCACTCGGTTCTGGTTCTTAGACTTCTAATTCACTTCTTGAAACAACTGTAGGGGGCTAAGAACTTGGTTACTCTAGTTGTCCTTTAACTTTCTTGATGGCCTCTTGGCATAGCCTACATGTGAACTCCAAATATGCCAGATCATGGAGCCTGCACCATATGGGAAATAGAAACACCTCCAAATCCACTTGGTATCTTAGCTCTAACCAACCCCTCATGAGTCTTGAGATAAGTTCCTGATATCTTTCCATCACTAGATTGTCATCAGTACTAGGGAAGGGAGTTTTATGGTAGACAACCATGGTTTGTGGTTGTTCCCACTCCCCTAGATCCTCCTTTTCAAATGTTTTATTTCCTTCATCCATTGAGAGTGGGTCTTTGAATCCCATTTCACTTAAGCTTTCATCATCATTTGCTATCGCCCTAAAGCTTTTTAACTTCCTCATTTCTTCTTTCAGCATCTGTGTTAGTTGTCCCAGCAAGCTGTGATGCAAATTATGATAATTCAACTTATGTGTAGGACCTTTCAACTATTATATGCTCTTCTTCCAAAGTGGAAGATTTCTCTTCACCGATGGGAAAACAATTTTCTAATTCCTTTCTAACTAAACTTTCATCAAGGCTCCCTATTGTCCCAAGGAATCCTACTCCTTCCTTTTTATTTTCAGCCCTAGTGTGTGTTTTCCTAGGACTTACTTCTATATAATTTCTTAGTTCAACTTCATTGTGTTGTCCCCAAAATGTTGACTTCTCTCCTTCCTCATTGGAGGACTCCTCTTCATTAACAATTGGTTGCTCTACATTGTCCAAACAACTCCTAGCTTGGAAAATGATGCTTGCACATGATGGAAAAGTAAATTATGAATGAAGTGTGTTATGGAATTTGCACCAACTAGAAATCAATATCTCATCTACTCTTAGTCCATCCTTGCTATCCATGTTTTCTTGGATCAATTGTTTGAAGGTGTTGGTTACCATGTCAATCAATTCTTCTTCTGGGTCTGGCAAAATAAAGGGTTAGTATATTTCCCAAAATGGAATTTCTACTTGCAAGACCCTCTCAATTCTGCCCAAGAATGTTAGACATTCCAATTCTTTTTCTCTATTAGTGCCATGAATTTTGTATTTATTTTCCAATGCAAAGTATTGCAATGGCTTCCTTAATATCCTATTTATATCTTCTTGTAGTCGAGTGATGTTGATTTGCAAATGTTGCTCCATATTGGTGGAAATGTTGCCTTGTCTTCAAATTTTTGATTTTAAAATTCAAGCATGTAATGATATCTTTCTATCTCAGATGTTACTTGAAGGCCCTTACAACTTCTAGCTTGGAATCCTTGTTCTTAGCCATTCCCTCCTTCTAGCACCATTTTTGTTGACGGGTGTTTTTGCACCTTCTCAATATAGGAAACACACAAGTATGCTACCTCTCTTGAAAGGTATAAATCTACAAGAAAGTTACAGATTAATACCCCAAGGTCTCTAGGGTATCAGGTCATGAAAATTCTTGGAATAGTTCAATTGGTTGATGTGATTTTTGTTGGAAGTGGATTCACTCTTAGAGGTGGTGGGGGTGAATCAAAGTGATCTAAATTTTAAATCTTGAAGCACAATTTAAGCTTTTTGACCTTTAACATAATATGACATATTTGTTTGAGACTTAACTCAAAGCAAATTTGTTTGTGCAAGTGAAACTTAAACCTTGACTTCACATTTAACAACTCATATTAAAATCACCATATGATATGTTCAATTAAACTTGATGAAAAATCTTGCTACGCTTTACAAAATAGAACTTAAAGACTCCAAAAAATATAACTTCTCTTTACTTTCGACATACTTTTAAACATTCATATATGGAGTATAAGATGCAGATTTCAATTTTCTTAATGAAATACTTTTAAAGATTAGATTTGCATAATTTACTCTGTATTATAGACTTGAAAAAATTGACATTAATCTTTTGAACAATCTTAAAGTATTAAAGCATTGACCAACTGAATGATCACATTAAAATGAAACTCAATGACAAACAAAATCACATCACATAACACAAAGATTTCCTAAATGGAAAAACCATCATGGGGTATAAAAAACCACTCGCTAAAATTCCTTTTCATTAATCAAAGAGAATTAACTCTGTAACAAATTTTTCAAGCACCAACTTGATAGGAGCACCAACTCTGTAACAAATTTCTGAAGCACCAACTTCATAGGAGCACTAATCCTTCAATGTACAAAGTCACTATCTAAAATGTAAAACACCAATGACTTTACAACTGCACTTTATTTGAAGTCCCAAAATCATTAATGAATATAGAACTATAAAATATATTCAAAGATTCTAACTACAATATGTATTGTTCATAACATAACCAAAATAATTGCACATAAATCTAAATGATATCTATGTTATAAGAACCAGAGATTTCACAAAATAAAACTCTCTTTCGTCTTCTCAAATATTGTAGATATAATAATGATATGACCAGAAAATGCTCTATATTTTCCTCATACATTCCCATTTGAACAATGGATTAAAGCCATGTTTATATAGAGCACAAAACAAAATGAAACCCTTGATCCAAATTGAAAAACCCAAGTAAAAAAAAAACCCTCGAGTTAGGGTTTCTAAAGTAACTTAAACATATAGTTGAGATTAAAAAGATTTTCCTTTTTCAAAAATCAACTGTAATAATCTCTACAAACAAACAATTTTTTTCTTTTTCAAAAGAAATCATGAAAGTAATGCCTTCTTTCATTTTCACTGCCTTAACAGAATGTAAATATTTGTAACTCTTTCTTTCACCTTATTCACTTTCAAAAAATAAACTTGAAGAAGTTACCTCATGGTGGTTTGAAACAAAATCCCATGAAATCCTCTAAGTTTACCTCCGCTTCCAGCTCAAGCGAAGACCACCAACTAATTCTACAGTTTATCATACCTCAAGGTCGTACCAAGGCTCAACTCAAAATTTACAAAATATACTGCAACGATATTTGCAATGGAGGCTAGGGTTGAACTACTTGCAAAGTGAAATGAAAAAAATAAATAATAACTTTTCCCTATTTCCTTCACCATCGAGTTCTTAGTCAAAATACATAATCATTTAGAATCCACACACCGAATTGTAATCATTTTTGAGTTCCAACAAACACTGATAGAATAATATGCCATGTGAAATTCCACGTGAGTTATGATAACTCATTTACCAATTGTCCATGTCACCATGCAACAAAATGATAGTGTTGTCACTGCAAAAGTTCAATAGAAGATGATACCATGTAAAATGTATATCAACTGTCGATGTCAAACATTAAGTGAAGCCCGATACCATGCAAAATGATCGGCTAAATTTTTTTAAGTAAAATATGCAATTGATAATAATAGAGCCAGATAAACTAACAATATATGTCCATAATGCTAAATGTTAGCATTTTCAATAGTTTGTGTATAAAGGCTCAAACACAATGTAGGTTGTGTATTACAAACATTAAAATCTCCAACACATGTAAAATGTGAAGGCCCAATTGTATGTCGAAAGACACTTTGTATGAAATGATATCGTAAGTCCAAGGAATACCATTTCTTATTGCCCTTTGTAAATAGATAAATATGTATATGTATTATTTTAAGTAAAGAATAAACTCCATGTAATGAAAAAATTGTGAAGCTATATACAATATCCAACTCATGAATACAAATCTGATTGTGTATCAATACCAGGTATAGCATTAAATATAGCTTGTAAGAGCCCTATGAGAAAGAAATATACCTTATGTGAACTAAAGCCAAATGCCATAGAACCAAAACCATATTATCTTCAATCTGAGTAGAGATGTAACAGTGAAATCACCTATATACTTCTGAATTGAATCAAGTAAGAACTGGAATTCATCATGCGAAAATGAGTCCCATCTAATTATGTATCAAAACAATATAATGATCAAACATATAAAATGATATCAGCTAAAATCCAATACTATAACCCAACACTTGTATAAGAAAGATAACCTTTATCTGCACATGAAGCTCAACCCGATCAGTACCACAAGATATAACAAATCTCAATGTAAACTAAAGCCATAAAAATCTCCATAGCCAAGGTACTGAATGCCAAAATTGAATAGACCAAGAGTAAGCCCAGAGTGAATCAAGTATCATAATGTCAATGCCAAAATGCAATAAGCCATAATACAAAAGTGTCATAACTGAACCAATGATTATGCCAAGACCAAAGTGCCATATAATTAGTTTTGACATCAAGGACAAATATGCACAAAGAGAAAGTCAACAAACTCCCCCTTTGTCCTAGATGGCAAAAATTGAGCCATTTGAACCATCATTTTCTCCCCTTTTTTATCACAAGGACAAAGAGTAATAGAGGAGAATGTGAAATGCCATGAATAAAAACAAATGAAGCCAACCAACACATACCCATCAGAAAATAGTAGTCAAGAATCATATCATTACTTTAAACATAAGCAAATAACTATGTTGCATATAACAACACAAAGGAATATCATTGGTAAGCACCCCAAAAATAAATACCATTTCCATACATCAATGACAAGCTGAGAATGCATAGATTATCAAGTTGTATTATAACCAATCACCAAACATATTTTGTATCATGAAATATGCAAGAAACCTCTCTATGATATAGCACTATTCAAACAAAAACCAGCTGCAACAAATTATATCAAAATTGGTATCATAACTCCTTTTTGAGTATCACACTTGAACAAGGATACAAAGAATTCAACAAGTAGAAATGCAATTATCCAAGTTGTTTCAGATGTAGCCCTGATTAAACAACACCACACTATGCACATTATAAGCATAAATTTCTGAATACCATGAAGAATATGAACATTGTCAACTAAATATCATAAGATCATCATATCATGCCAAAACAAACTTTCTTTTGTATAGAAACAGATCACTATCAAGCATGAATCATAGAAGAATATCAACAATATTACCACATTGTCACCTATCATACCAATTATCCTAAACCATATAAACAAAATAATGAACAACTATGTGAACCAACAAAGTACCGTCACCTGCAAACTAAAGACCGTGAGCTGCCAAGTAATAACAAAGAACTATTATACCAAAGAAAATATTCCATTATCAAAGAATTGTCTTTTGTGAAAGTTGTGCAAGAGATAAAAAAAATTATCATCATGTATACTATACTGTCAGTATACAAAAAGAATTGTCATAGCTAGGCAATGTACAAATCACTGTTTACATCTGCATACTCACTGTCAAAATACTAGTATTTCTACCATACCCCTGCAAGCACCTTACTTTTGTGTCCAAGAAATAAATGATTATTTCACTAATGTTGTCTTGACTTAAGTAATCATCTCATGAAACCTGAAACAACTTAACTTGTCAATTTGAACATTAGACAACTATGCAATCCAAACCATAATGCAATATCAAAATGCACATAATACCATCCAGTGGAATATTTAGAGATGAACACTTATGAAGAACCAAATGCAACCACATGCTAGACCAATGCTTAAGGAAAAAAATGGTACAAATGGATAAGAGTGTCTCCCCCTAAGACCATACATACTTTTAAAAGAATTCAGATAAGACTATTTTGAGAAGCCTTGAAACCTTGTTCCACATTGCTTCATACTCTTTATGAAGATAGAAAAAATAAGTGTTGACTGTCCAAACGACTAATATCAATCCTCTTTTCATTCTTAAGAAAAACTTTCTACAACTCATTTCTGTTGTGCCTTTTGCACACATGCCCCGTTCGGAACGAGGATCCTCTCTTCCCTCTTTGGATTGTCGAGCCCTTTTTGCTTTGCCTCATTTTGCATGCCCAATTTTTTGTCCTAAAGGGTTAGCATGTTCCCCAAGGACATATTTTAAGCTTGACCAAAACCGCCCCTCTAAAAAATGCTAAATCTGGGGTCAATTCGGGGTTTTCCTTGTCGGAATGCCTTTTTTGGTGTCTGTGGCTCCTTTCGGGCATGGACCCCTGGGTTTCCCCTTTCGGGTTTCCATTCCAAGTTTGCTATTTCCAACGCCCGGTGTCGAACGTCTTTTCGGACCTCAGACCCCAGAAGTTAGGTTTCCCCCCTCAGATTTCCTCTAGTGCTTTATCATTTCTCACGGTCGTGGCGGGGCATCTTCCCGACCACCGGACTTCGATCCTCCCACTGCTGATTGCAAAATTGAACTTACCAACTTCCCCTGCCACTGTACGAAGGAATTAATTGCTGCATTAATGGAAAATATGGCTATAAATTCTGATTTTCCGACTGTCATTGTCAACCGATTGAGTGATAGCAAATTCTGGAGAGCTCCGAGTGCCCAGCATTTTCAGCCCCACAGTTCAAATTCCTTTTTTGACATCCTCCACGTGATCAACAACCACCATCTTTGGGATCTTGAGGTATGCCTATCGCCTGCGCAATTCGCCCTCTTTTTTGAGAAATTCATAGCCTCAACAGAATGTAAAATGCAAAACTAGGCTAAAATAGGGTAGGAATATGCCCTCCGCTAAAAACCCACAAGTAGGTCTTCCTTCATGCCAACCTTCTAATACTCAAATCTAATATCGGGAGATGCCTTTGGGAGTTCCATCCTCAATTTTCCCTTTCAAATGACATTCTACCAAGGGAATTCCGGCCCTGGGAACCCGGTTTGTTTGCCTTGCTTTCTAACAATGAAGTATCAAGTGTTATATGCTTATTGAATATGAATAATGATTGCAAAGCTAATCTTGATGTGCAGGGACTTGTCTGGAGCCATTTCATCATGTTTATTGTTACTGATTCGTGCCCTTTGTGTAGGATTTATGGAATCCGATGCAGAAACTTCCGGTGCCTCCAAGGAGAAAGGGAAAGGGATAGCCAAGACACCTCAAGGGAAGCAGGACAAGGACCTGATGAAGTACAAGTTCCAAGGGGTCCCCATACAATCCAGAGTCACCTCTCTCTAGAGAGATGTCACAAATACCAACATCATCCAAGTCGATGCTGACGAATTCATACAAAGGTTCAGGATGAATCCCAAGATAAAAAATGCAAAATTGATAAAGAGAAGTGGAATTTCCAAAGCTATAGGCTTTTCACCAGCCTTGGTGGCCCCAGAACTAGTAATGGCATGCATGGAAGCCTATCAGGAGGAGACCCAAACTATAGTGGACCAGGATAGAAATATCCTTGCAGACATGTCCCCGTCAGGGTATAATGACAATATTTCACATTCCTTCCTTTGAGAGCATGGAGACCCCCACCATGGGGGAATACAAGGAGCTATAGGAGTAGGATCCCTTGGGATGCAAGAAGCTCATCAATCAGTACTGATTAAAGGATAAGCGGGGTAGTGCTGGCAAGCTTCCTCAAGAGCTTTTTTGCAGCGCCTTCTTCGAGGATTACCATGACCTCATAACTTTGCTAAGTAGAGTAATGGGCCTTCCTGTGGCGGCCTTCTTCCAATAATGGATGTTCTATTTCATACAACAGATTCTCCATGGCAATGGGATTGCATTCTATTGGGGAGAGATAATCAGTGATTGCTTCCATGAGTAGTTTACAACCATGAAGAAGACCTCCAAGTTCTTCATGACCTCCTACTTGGTATATTCCCTCATTGATCGGCGGCATTATCAGGGATTGACGGTGGTACCTAGTGATCCATCAGGGGTGGAACTCAAGCCTTATGATAAATACCCTCAACTACAGTTCAAAAATTTTAACAGAGATTACTGTCGGGTGAATAATGCATTCATCGCCCACATCATTCAGTCCCTCAGAGACGACATTCAGAGGAGAGTTTCTCATAGTGCCAGAGCTCTCCTCAAGCAATATGCCTTCCTTTACATACAATTACCAAAATTCACATACATCTATGTCGAGGGATTCACGGAAAGACCAAATAAGCTCCCCCGGTACCCCAATGATTGGATTATTCTTTTAGAGCTAACGTGGTAGCTGAGGCACATCCATAAAATCTTAAGTAGCAAGCACCTGGTAGGCACACCCTACCCCATTGGGCTCAGTCAAGGAATGTACAAGATTCGTATCTCCAAATTTTGTGGGGTATTCAGAAAGGGAGTTGGCCAAGTAAAACTTCTGTCAATATACAGCTCGGCCTCGAATGGACCCATACAGACACATCAGGAAGGTGCTAGGACAAGAGTATTCCCACCTCCACAACATCAAAGACTTTTGGGCCAACTGCAAGGATGATCTTGAGGTGTGCTTGAGGCACTACATGCGTATGACCACCATCTATGTGTGAAAGATCAACTTGTGCCCAGTTCTTGACCAGCTCGAAGAAGATGAAGACACGGTGATCAATCCAAGATACGATGCCATCATAAATTTGTCGTTGCCTATGATTAAGTGGAATGAACTAGAGCTTGATGACATCAACATAGTCACTAGGCCCATTGAGATCTGAACAAGGGCATGGATTAGAAAGTGGACCAACTGGCTCTGATAGAGGGGCAGCTACTGTTGCAACTAGGGAAACCTCTAACACACCACTATCAGTCAAGACCAGAAAGAGAAAGGAGGCCAGTGAACAGCTGCCCAAATAAAAGGTCTATGCCTGTAAGGCTTCTGAGTCTGAGCCTTCCAAGAAAAAAAGAAAGACCACTAGGGCCATGACGATGACTGTGATGCCGAAGGATGACTGTGATGCCCAAGGGTCCACCCCTTGGGATCACAGAAAAAGGATCTAAATCACCAAGGTCTCTGCCTACTATGGTCACTACTGCTACTGCTATTGCTGCTACTAGCCCCGCTCCGCATGCTTCGCTTGCAGTTTTCGCTTCCTCCCCGCCTGTGGTGGACATCTCCGTCCACCTTGCTTCCACTCATCCAATCTTGCAAATCATTCCTGTGGATTCATCATCTACCACAACCTCGCTAGTCTCCTCTTCTTCTATGTCTCCTTCCCTCCCCTCTACTTTCGTTGCTACAATGCCTGTCCTTGGTCTTCCTGAGTCTTTCATGAAATATATGCAAAATGTGCCATCCAAGCTCTTAAGGATGCTCACTAATCTAGTGGCTCAGGCTGCAATACCCCAGACTATGGACTTTGCTCCAAATCCCCTTCCCTCTATTGAACCACCAAGAATGGAGGCAACAATGCAAATATTAGACGAGCTTGACTAATGGTAGCTAGAGGCTGCAACAAGGCCGGAGGATGAGGAATTTGAGTACCATGAACATTTACTATTTGAGCATCGAGAAATTGATGAGGTAGCTTATGATTCCTCTAGTGAGAGCAGTGAAGAGCTGAATGCTAAATTTATAAGAGAATCAAATGACCCCGAGCTCAATGTAGAATGGGGGAAGCAACTCAAGGAGATTGAAGATAAGGAAATCGAAGATCGGCTTGCAAGAGAAGAAGAGATTGCTACTCAAGAGACAAAGGGCAGCAAGTCTCCAACTGAGAGGCATGACTAGACTCTAGAGCATGACAAGGAAGCATCCCTCCATGAGGATGAGTAGGAGGAGAACCCTGAAGAGCATGGACATAATCAGAACGAAGAAGAGGGGGATGCTGAAAAAGAAGATCCACCTAAAGAGCAGTTGCATACTGAATCCCCCACTAAACATAAAACCCTTTAACAATACTCTGATGAGGAAATGGAAGATATGGGGACTAAAGAGAAGGCTCTTGTCATCAAAGTCATCGAGCTTGAGAAGAAAGACAACGGGAGTCAAAGTGAACCACTTGGGGTGGAGCCCCAAGTACCTGAGTGGCTGTAGAGGCAGCTGAAGTAGAAGACTCCCACCATGAAGGATCCCAAGGCAAGGCTGGAAGCCATTATAGCCAGAGCACAAATAAGAACCAAGAAGAAGGAGAAGAAACAAAAGATCCGATCGAAGGTAACCATGTATGCCTCAGGATCAAGGGGAGTGCAGATAGTGACACTGATGGTTGGAGAGCAAGGTATAATTTATAATATCTCCACCATTGATTTGGGAATGGCCACAAGGGAGCAAAAGGTTGATCACCTCCAGGAGTCGGTCGCCATAGTGGTACACCTTATCCAACAGGATGAGATTTCAAAGGAGGAGCTCAAGGAACAAGTGGCCAATCTAACAACCTACATTTAGTAGTGGTTGTCCCTGAATGAGTAGCCCATGACATCATCTGCCTCACCTTAGCTGCTATCCTAGGAGTAGATTAATATGTTAAAAAAGAAAAGAATCTTAGACAAGACTACGGAAAACTGGTTTCGGCAGGTCTTAGACATGGGAAACACGGGCATCAATTTGGTTGTCTAGACAGTAAATAAGTTACTCGAAGTGCAAAGGATGCTTCAGGGTATGAGGCAGATCTATGAGGAGTTCCCAGGGAAGTATGAGGCAACCTATCCAAAGATCGAGGCCATACTCGCGTTGCCAGGCAAGGTCTGGGAGAAGGACCTGGCCTTCAAGGATGATGACCACTGGTTAGTAGATGTGTGGAAATGAGATCTCAATCACAAAAGGAAAAGGCTCTAGTAGATCATTGAGTGGATAGCACCAAACATCGAATGGGCTAGGGATTCTATAGAAGAGTGCTCTTGGTACATCAAATTGATAACGGGGTATGAGCCGCTCGCAGCCGAGATCAACCCTAAGAACATAAAGCCCCACTTCTTGAAAATCATGGAAGATGGGATGTCAGTTGAAGTCACCATGGACTTCATGAGTTTTGCAGCCCGTGCCTTCATGCAGTCAGAGCTTTTTAGGGATACTGCAACCAAACACGAAGAGGATTGGAAGAAACTCGCCAGCAATTCCCAAGAGTGGAGCTACCAAGTGTTGTGATCAGACATCATGGAGATGGATAATCTCTAGCCGCTGATCCTGAACTTCATAGAGTATGTAGCACTGAAGAAGAATGAAGGCAACCCTATCATCGACGAAGAATTCCTCAAAGAATAGCTAAAACAAAGGGAAAATAGCTAAAGGACAAAATTGCTATAGTGTTGTCACTAGAAGATGAAATAGGGAAAAGACAAGAGTGAATTTATAAATGTAATATATTTGGGGCTAGCTGAAACCCTATTGTAAAGTGAATCTTGGCCACACAATAGAATCGAATCTTGGCCACTCATTTTGCTTTTTGAAAACTATAAATAGGGCTCTCCTCCTCTCATTTTAAGAAAGTTGAGTTGTTTTAAAGACATGCTGTTGAAATTATAATAGAAAATACAATCATTTTCTAGTGTATTTCTAGGTT
This sequence comes from Sequoiadendron giganteum, assembly GCA_007115665.2. Classification (NCBI taxonomy): domain Eukaryota; kingdom Viridiplantae; phylum Streptophyta; class Pinopsida; order Cupressales; family Cupressaceae; genus Sequoiadendron; species Sequoiadendron giganteum. Next base: position 567,404,892 of record CM021104.1, read on the forward strand.
TCTCCACATGTTTCATGATTCTTCTCCATTTAGCTAGAACTTTGCTTCAAGTTACTTTGTTGTTTAGTATCCTTAGATTAACTTTGGTAGAATTAGTATGTTGTCTCTGGTTTTGGAGATTGCTGTTGTGTGTATGCTTTCCTCGTCCATACTTTTGGTCATTTGCTGCTAGTATATGACTATGTAAAGTTAGCTTGGACTTTAATCTCATTACTGCTCATTAAACTTTATCTTTATTCATATTCCCATTGTGAATGAATGATGAATATCTGTAGTCCTTAGAAGATAGCATAGATTTCATGATATTGTGAAAATTCAGATTAAGTGAAATTTTGTTTAAGGAAACTGTCCACAATAGGAACCTCCATGATCACTGTTCATTGGTAGTTATAGGTCCAAGAACCATCCTTCTTCCTCGCCCTTTTTCCCTTTTTTTTAGAAACAACTTGTGCTAAGGTTCGTTACACATTTTAAAGCCAAATCCGATGAAACAATGGAGTCCAAGACTGTTGTTTGAACCTACAGCAGGGTACAGTAATTCCATATCCATCGAACTCCATTCATCGACCCGATTCTTCTATAGCTTTGACCATGTAAGACCGCCTTGTGATTCTAGCAAAATCACATCAAAAAACTAATATGTTCCAAGCTCCATCATGACCTGACATCCTAGAGACCTTGGGATAATGTTCTGCAATTTGATTGTGAAAGATTGTCTTTCAAGAGAGGTAAGGCATCTACGCATTACCTATGTTGTGAAGTGCATAAAAACACCATCAACAAAACTAGCACTAGAAGGAGGGCTCAATGGATAAGATGGATCGAATTGGATCATTCTCCCTTGAAAGATTCCACTGAGTCTTGAGGTCTACACCCAAGAAGGGAGAGTTACAAGAATTACAACCCCTTACTCCAACTAAAAGAGCTAAACAAGGGGAACCATCCATCACCGTCCCTATGGAGTACCTCACTGCCCTTTCACCTCCATCTCATTTGCCTTCACTGATAGCACCACCTTCCACTCATTCAATCCATAGAACCTTCTAGGTTACCGCTCCATCTAGGCTAAACGCTGCCTATCAGCCAAACATAGTCACTGGCCCCGCTGCTATCTCGTCTGCTGCTGCCACCCCATCACACCCATAGAATAATCTAGTGTAGACACCTCCACCACCTTTCCTAATGGTATGGTTGGGTAATAACCCATCTCCTCTTGCTTTTAACCTCTACCATGATATGCCAAAGAATCTTGAGAATTTATGTACGAAGTTCAACTCTTGGGATCCACAGAGAACGGTTAAAGAATATGTTAAGATTTTTGAAATCACTCTAAAGACCATGCAGATCATATACGAGTATGTAGCTTGTAGGCTCTTTCCTTACTCTTTAGGGGAGGAGGCCTTCTATTGGTACGTCAACTTGCCAGCCAGAACTGTCAATACGTGCGATCTTCTGAAGAGTGCATTTTTGCAGAAGTTCAAGATCCCAGTCAGTCCCATAGATTCGTACCAACACTTCATGTTAGTTAAAAGGGAAGTCAATGAACCAATCAACTCATTCAATGATCGCTTCCATAGAGCATACACTTGGCTGCAGGCCCCAAATGTTTACAATGATGCTGTTGTCCTACCTGTTTACTATGCAGCATTGGACAACCTTACTTCAGCCTTGGTAAAAAGGATGAGACCACCACCCGCTAGGTTGGTCGATGCATGCGCTGAAGCCATCATTTCCAGCACCAATTTGGGATAGAATATATCCAGTCCATTGCCTTCTCTTGAGAAAATTGTGTATCTAGTGCAAATACAGGGACTCATGCAAGCATCACAATGTCAAATGCCTTTGCTGAACCCAGTACCACAGCTGCCTATAGCTCCACATCTTGGGCAGCCAATGAACTAGACATATCTGGTACCACACTACTTGCTGCCCCAACAACAACAGTCGCATCCACAACAATCCTAGATGCCAGCATACCTTCAAATGGTAGAATTTCCACCCGCTCACTAGAATCAGCTGGTGGCACAGCCTATGTTCCTTCAGAACGTCGCACCACAACCAAACAACACCAAAAATGATAGAATTGATGAGCTTACAGAGATGATCAAGAAAATGTCAACCAAGATGACACACTTAAGGAATCATAATAACTAGCTGTAGACATCCCAAAAGAGCATCCAAGCCAACCTTAATAGGGAAAATCAAGATTATTGTGAAAATCAGGACAATCGAGATGCTAGTATGTCGTCAGGGTAGAACTATGATAGGAATCAAAACTCAGCTCAAAACTTTGACAGAAAACCCTTCCAGAGGCAAAATCGGACATGGAACACATGCCCCAACAATGGCGGTGTTCCCACGCCTCTCGATCAGCCTAACAACAATAGTAATGAAAACCCCGCTAGCGGTGTTTACTTGGTAGAGGCTGCATTATCTAGTTGGTGCCACATACACAAGACGAGCCACCATTCTGAATTAGATTGTCCAAAATTTCAAACTGTAGTCGAGATTTTCCAAGTAGAAGTTCAGAATGCAATTGACAATTCGAGATGCAGAGACATTGTCTCATCTGATCCATATGATTCTTTAGTGCTGGTGCTAAACTAGGCCCCTTTCCCAAAGGTAGAATGCAACATCCCTGAACTAGATAATGTTGATTCAAGCAATCATGATGCAGTGAAAGAGGTAAGTTATGAAAGCCCTTTAGCCCAGATTTTTGATTCAATAGATACTGGTCCCAAAGATGACGAAGAGGAGCCTAGGGAGGACGAAGTCCAAATGTTTCACCAGTAGACTACCCCTTACAACCTTAGAAATAGACAAGACAGAGGCCATGCTAGAGGTCCTTTCACGACCTCCACCCTGCCAAACAATTTCAGCACCTCTCTCGATCCGAGTGCAAACAATAATCTCAGCTTTCCACTTACACCCACATGATATCTTAGCAGAAATAAATAGAAAAACAATGGCCAAAACCCAACCGCCAGCCCCTCCCAAAATGCTTCCCATGATCAAGAGATTGAGCAAATGGGAGAATATATTGCTGAGGAGTTCAAGAAGGTGAAGCTAAGCATATCAACATTTGAGCTTCTAAAGGTGCCTGCTATCAGGAATGCCTTTTTCAGAATGATAAATGGCACTCCACCATAGGGGTCAGCTTAGGAAACTCTAGTGAAGAAGGCCTCCTTTAACGATCAACCAAATGAACAAGTTGTTAGGAAAATCTATAACAGTAAGGCCGACCAGGCAGCAGTCTAGCAGACAAGTAAGTAGCTTGATAGGCCGGCTAATCAGGCATCGACTCAAACCAAGGGCAGCGAAAAGGATAAAGGCCAATTCGCTCAAGTGGATGTTTCTGGAGGATTGTTTCAAGGGAAATTCGAGACTCCTCCCTTTCTGACCACCATTCGTGTGTTTGGAAAGAACCTCCACAATTGCTTGCTTGATTTGAGAGCCTTGGCCAATGTCATGCCCCTGAGCATGTGTAAGGCACTTGGGATAATGCCAACTCCTTCTCAGTTGAAGGTGATGCAACTTGACAAAACTGAAATTAGCATAGTGGGGGGGATCAATAGGATACCCATGCAAGTTGCTATTAATCCCCAGATCAAAAAAACTATTGACATATAGGTGGCCGATATCTCGGATACCTATGGTATAATCCTAGGTAGAGATTTCATGAGAGCATTGAATAGATACACTACTAAGGATTACTCTCACATGTGGCTATTGTGGAAAAGAATGCCCAATCAGATCCGGATTGACAGAGAGCCATGCATGAAATTTATGATTACCAAATACAACAACACGAACGAGGTGTTGTATGCTGAAACCAGTTTGGGGAATTATTCCCCAGTATCATATCAGAATGAACAGGAACACCCTGAAGATGAGGGAACGAGTGAGGTCTTCCTCATACTATGTAGCCCTTCGACTAATTTGAATAATACTTCTCAGATCACTAAGGTTCTCATTGAATCTTATGACGAAGGGCTGGGAGATAGCGAGAGTCGGGGACTACTCGATGGTTTTCGGGATTTCATGGAGAAATGTGTGTGTGACCAGCTCAGTCTAGGAACTCAAATGAACTTCTAGGAACTCCTGCTCCCTAGCTGGTGTCAGGTGCACAATGCTACTCACTCAGAATTTGACAGCTACTTGTGCCGAACAACAATTTGAAATGTAGCCCCCACTGAAGGTCAAAGTCAGATCTGTTAGCCCCACGTCTAAGGATTCTCCTAGATTCTGGATGTTGCACTTTGATGGTTCTAAATCCAAGCACGGAGTTGGGGCAGGTTTCAAATTGATCAGTCCCAAAGGTAAATCATACTTTTCTACTCATAAACTGCAGTTTTATTGTACTAACAACGTGGAAAAGTACGAAGCTTTGGTCTTGGGCCTCTTAATGGCATTGAGAAAGGATGTCAAGATGCTCCAAGTGTATGGAGATTCAGAGTTAGTCATAAAACAAGTCATAAAGCTTTATTTGTGCTATGACCAAAGACTCACTAACTACCAGCACCGCGTATGGGATCTACTAGAAGGGCTGGATGCGCTCAACATTCAACTAATCCCGCACGCTCAGAATTATATTGCCAATGCCCTAACATAGGTGGCAAGCACAATGCAGCCATTATCTATATCTGGCCTCAAACGATTCACGTTGGAACTCACTTCCATCCCACCAGTGCCAGATAATGCAGCCAATTTCTAGGTATTGAACGATGACAAGCATATACTGGACTTCATCACTAGTTCGGATGTGTTCGCTGCATAGATAATCGATGAAGTCAAACCCCAAGAGGCAGACTTGGATATAGAGGGGATCATTCACTTGAAAAATAACACCATCCCTAGGGGAATGGTTCAATTGGAGCAAATCTTTGACCTTGATCAAATTAGTGACCAGGATCAACAAGCTAAAAAGGATACCATCAGTGGCCAATGTGACACTTACAATCTGGGTATGGCTGGAAACACCAAGAATGTGTTCATAGGTAAAGTATGCGCTCATGAGGAAAGAAAAGGGATTATCGAAGTGCTACGGAAGTACCATGATGTTATCGCCTAGAGCTATGATGATCTCAAGACATATGACACATCGATTATCATGCACACTATCCCTCTCAGGCCAGATGCGAAACCATTCCGGTAGCGACAGCACCCTGCCAACACTCTATTGGAGCCAATAATATATAAGGAAGTACAGAAGTTGTTGTCAGCTAAGATCATCTTTCTGGTCAGACACTCTATGTGGGTAGCAAACTTGGTTCCTATCAGAAAGAAAAATGGGGAAATCAAATTGTGCGTGGACTTCCACAACCTTAATCGGACCTCGGAGAAGGACAACTATCCTATACCCTCATTGGATGAGGTGTTGCAAGTAGTAAACGAATCCTAGATGATGTCCTTCTTGGATGAATATTTGGGGTATAATTAGTTCATGGTGCAGTATGAAGATCGACACAAGACAACATTCACCACCAAGTGGGGAACGTTCGCATATAGAAGAATGTCATTTAGACTCATCAATGCTGGCGCCACTTTCTAGAGCACCATGGATATTGCATTCAAGGACCTAATTGGTAAGTCAATCATCATCTACATGGATGATTTAACAATATTTTCAAAGTAGTGGGGTAATCACGTCGTTGACTTATGCAACGTATTCGAGAGGTGCCATGCGTTTGGGGTCTCCCTTAACCCGAAGAAGTGCATGTTTGGGGTCACTAAGGGGAAAATCCTTGGGCATGTCCTGTCTAAATGGAGAATTTCAATTGAACCTAAATGTATCCAATCCATCATGAAAATCTAGTTGCTAGGTAGCAAGAAATAATTAGTCTTTTTTCGAAAAGATCAACTTCATCTGCAAGTTCATTATAGGCTTTGTGGAAATAGTTAAACCACTCAATGCCATGCTGAAACAAGAAGCCAAGGTCGAGTGGACTCATGAAGAAAAATAGGCCTTTGGAGAAATCAAGAAAGCAATTGTTGACACCCTTGTGCTGGTCAGCCCCAACTACCTGAAGCTCTTCTACATTTACTCCTTTGCTTCAGATCATTCCTGCACCAGCATCTTGACACAAAAGGATGACGAGGGAAACAAGCATCCAATTGCCTTCATGAGCGCCCCCTTGAACGATGCAAAAATATGCTATCATAACATTGAAAAATAGGCTTATTCCCTTGTTAAAGGAGTCAAGAAGTTTCGACATTATATCTTATGTAATAAGGTCTTTTCCATAGTTCCCAACCCCACGATGAAAACATTGCTTATGCAGAATGAGTTGGGGGAACGAAGGGAAAAGTGGGTTGTGGTGCTACAGGAGTATGGCATGGAGATCTAGCTGATGAAGCTGGTAAGAGGACAAGCACTCACATGAACAATTGCAGAGGTAGTTATTGATGCTAGGCCCAAACTCACAGTATAATAGTACCAAGTGGAGGATGTCTTGCCAGGAGAATGGTACGATGACATGACGTACTACCTGCTGAATCATAAATATCTGCCTCATCTGCAGGGAGTCCAAAGGTGAGCCCTTAGATTGAAAAGCAATAGCTATATGTTATAGGGCTCCATATTGTAGAAGAAAAATCATGAAGGTATCTATCTGAGATGCCAAGAAAAGGAGGAGGTTGATCGTGTTCTTAAGGATTTCCATGACAAGTTCGGAACTAGCCATGGCTCAGGTCTATCAACCACACATATTGAGAGCTGGGTATTATTGGCCCACTATTTTCAAGGATGCTCATGGCCATGTCCGTACCTGCCATGTGTGCCAAACTGCTACTAATAGAAAAAGGAACACTGTTGTCCCATTACAACCTATCCTAGAGGTAAGACCTTTGCATAATGAGGTCTCGACTTCATTGGTCCGGTAAGTCCTCCATCATCTACGGGACACAGGTACATTCTAACTACTTCTAATTACTGCAGTAGATGGACACAAGCAATAACTTATAGGCAATGTACAACTGAAGTCATAACCAATTTCTTAGAAAGTTTTATTTTAAATCATTTTGGTTGCCCATATGCTCTAGTTTGTGATAACGGCCCCACGTTTACCTCACTGAAATTCACAAGTTGGGCCTTTGATTATGGCATCACCCTCAAATTCTCCTCCAACTATTATCCTCATGGCAATGGCCTTGCTGAGTCCACCAACAAAAACTTGATCACGGTGATGAAGAAGCTGCTAGATAGGAATCTCAAGGATTGGCATACCCAACTTCATTTTGCCTTGTGGGAAAATCGCACCTGCCACAAGGCTGCCCTTGGAGATTCCCCGTACCATCTATTCTATGGCTTAGAACCCATCTTCCCCATACATTTGAAAATCCCAACCCTTTAGTTTATCAACGACTTTTATGAAGGAGGAGACTGCAAAGAAGCTCACCTCGTCGAGCTGCTACACCTTGAAGAAGTACGAGACCATGCAATAGAAAATTTTGCCAAACATCAGGGAGTAGTCAAAAGATGGTTCGACCATTGAGCCAAAATTAAGGCCTTTCGTATTTCTGATCTGGTCCTCTACTGGGACAAGACCCATAAAAAGAAAGGGGGACACAACAAATTTGACAAGCTTTGGCTTGGCCCCTTTTAGATTGCTGAAATCTTTGGAGATAATGTCTTCTGCCTAAAGACTCTCACTAGTGAAGACATCCCATTGCCTGTCAATGGGAAACACCTTAAACATTACTTTCAGGCTTGAGCTCTTGGGAGCTATCTATGTAAATACCTGTACATAGGTTAGGATAGATTTCCTACTTTGTCCTTCGGTTTTGCTCACTGACCTGGCCGCTTTGTTATAATTTTTGAAGTCTCCCTATTCTGCTATGGTGGCTGTGCTTGGCCCGACAGATGGTTTTCCTTGCTATCCACTTTTGTGTTGTTCCCTAGATAAGCCTTCATTCCCTATTACTAACCTTTAAAAGCTCCTGAGCATCGGTTTTCAAATTTTGGACTCTGAATTAACCTAGGATGGCTATCTGCTTGAATCCCCTACGTTTGTCATGGAATCCACAAAACACATTTTAAATATTTCCAAAGAATGGTAGGGTGACTACTAGGAAGTGGGGATAAGTGAAAAATCTAAATTCTACTCTAGTGACCACTGTGATTCTCAAGCCCATTGTGAGCTTCGGTGCTCATGCGGTTGAACGAAAGAAAAGAGAAAGTGCTAAAAGGAAATATCTAGCACAAGCAATAATTAAATTGAAAATAACAACTGTATGGGTGTGCGACTATCTCTACCGGGGCTATGGATGCCTGGCTGATAGTAGAGCTATGTTCGTGAGGTCGTAGTGACAACTCCATCAGGGCTATGGATGCCTGACTGGCAGCGGAGCAATGTCTAGGTTACTTTTGGGGTTAGACGAACTACATAGCTTATCTCCCCCAACTAGTGGTTATTCATGCTCTCTCAGAGGAAAGGAAGTGAACTCACCATGCACACACCTCCATGATGATATTGTAGTTTGATTCAATCCCACCTTCCTTAAACTACTCTTAGTTTAGCTGTGAAAGTCAGCTTCAGTTTGCGAAACCAGAGATCATGGGTTCAGAATGAATATTTATCTCTAGAACGTCGGGAGCGTTCTCCCAACAGAGTCACCATTTGTTGTGCCTTTTGCACACATGCCCCATTCGAAACAGGGACCCTCTCTTCCCTCTTTGGATTGTCGGGCCCTTTTTTCTTTGCCTCATTTTGTGTGCCCAATTTTGTGTCCTAAAGGGTTAGCATGTTCCTCAAGGCCATAGTTTAAGCTTGACCAAAACCGCCCCTCTAAAAAATTCTAAATCTGGGGTCAATTCGGGGTTTTCCTTATCGAAATGCCCTTTTTGTCGTTTGTGGCTCCTTTTGGGCCCGAACCCCCGAGTTTCCCCTTTTGAGTTTCCATTCTGAGTTTGTTGTTTTCAGTATCCAGCGTCTGACATCTTTCCGGACCTCGGACCCCAGAAGTTGGGTTTTCCCCCTCGGATTTCCTCTGGTGCTTTGCCATTTCTCACGGCTGTGGCGGGATGTCTTCCTGACCACTGGACTCCGATCCTCCCACCGAACTTACCAACTTCCTCTGCCACTGTATGAAGGAGTTAATTGCTGCATTAATGGAAAATATGGCTATAAATTCAGATTTTTCAACTGTCATTATCAACCGACTGAGTGATAGTGAATTTTGGAGAGCTCCAAGGGCCCAGCATTTTTAGCCCCATAGTCCAAATTCCTTTTTCAACGTCCTCCACGCTATCAACGACAACCATCTTTGAGATCTTGACGTACACCCACTACCTACACAACTTTCCCTCTTTTTTGAGAAATTCATAGCCATAACAGAATGTAAAATGCAAAACTAGGCTAAAACTGGGTAGGAATATGCCATCCAATAAAAACTCACAAGATAAAATACGAAAAAACAATCATTTAGGGCCTTGATTTCGAAACCGAAACTTCACCTCTCCGCGGTTGTTCTTCGGAACAATCACCAATGTCTCCTAGACCCGAACTTTCCCATGGTCATCCACAAACTAAAACAAATTTCAAAATTCATGTGGCAGAACCCACCTTGGACTCCGACCTCCGGACTTCCCCTCACAGGATTCTGTTGCATCATCACAGTTTTATATGGCCTCGCCTAAGTGCCTTCCTGACCTCCAGACCTTGGACACCTGAAGTCCATCTAAAGACTTTGGAAAATTGAAAAAAAAAAAGCACAGCCAAGATCAAAGTAGCCCCGGGATTTAGTCCTTGGAATTTCATTCTCGGAATTCTGTGCTGATTTCGCCATTTCGACAGCCTTCCCCGAGCAGCTTTTCAGGACTCGGGTCTTGACCACACAAAGTATGTTCCAACCTCTAGGTGGAGCCTTTAATCGAAATGCAATCCAGACCCCGACCTCTGAGATTTCATTCCCGAAATTTCGTGTCGCTTTTGCCGTTTCAAGTGGCCGTCTCGGGACGTCTTTCCGAGACCTGGACCCTGGTCCGCATTTCACTGAACCCAAGCCTTTGAGGCCTAAACATGAGTCAGGTCCCAACCCCCAAGTTTCTCTTCCTAGGATTCCATCCCACTGGCGCTATTCTAATGGCGAACCCAGGGTGACTTTCCAACCTCCAGGTCCCGATCCTCTGTTCGTCGCTAGACTGCCGCAAATCTTTAAACTACCTCTGGGAATTGCCCCCCCGAGATTCTTCATCTAGATTGCTTCCTCCATTTCACTGTTTGCAACGACTGACCCATAGCCACATCCTAGCGACGGCAATCTGAGACCTGGATTCTGAGACACGGATTTCCACCTCCTCTGCGTGATTTCCAATGGTCGTCCTGCATTTGATGCTCGAACTCCAAAATGAAGGATCAAACGACCTCCAAATCCAAATGGATTTCGACCCACTTGCTAAAATTAGGTCTTCCTTCATGCCAACCTTCTAATACTCAAATCTAATATTGAGAGATGCCTTTGGGAGTTCCATCCTTAATTTTCCCTTTCAAACGACATTCTGCCAAGGGAATTCTAGCCCTGGGAACCCAATTTGTTTGCCTTGCTTTCTAATGATGAAGTATCAAGTGTTTTATGATTATTGAATATGAATAATGATTGCAAAGCTAATCTTGATATGCGGGGACTTGTCTGGAGCTATTTTGTCATGTTTATTGTTACTAATTCGCACGCTTTGTGCAGGATTTATGGAATCCAATGCAAAAAATTCCTGTGCCTCCAAGGAGAAGGGGAAGGGATAGCCAAGACACCTCGAGACAAGCGGGACAAGGACCTGATGAAATACAAGTTTGAAGGGGTCCCCATACAATCTAGAGTCACCTCTCTCTAGAGAGGTGTCATTGATACCAACATCGGCTAGGTCGATGTTGATGAATTCATACAAAGGGTCAAGATGAACCCCAAGACAGAAAATTCAAAATTGATAAAGAGAAGCAGAATTGCCAAAGTTGTAGGCTTCTCGCTGGCATTGGTTGCCCCAGAACTGGTAATGGCATGCATGGAAGCCTATTAGGAGGAGACCCAAACTATAATGGACCGGGATGGAAATATCCTTGCAGACATGTCCTTGTCAGGTATAATAGCAATATTCCACATTCCTGCCTTTGACAGCATGGAGACCCCCACCATGGGGGAGTGCAATGAACTATGGGAGCAGGATCCCTTGGGATGCAAGAAGCTCATCAATCAGTATTGGTTAAAGGATAAGCAGGGTAGCGCTGGCAAGCTTCCTGAGGAGCTTTTTCATAGTGACTTCTTCAAGGATTACCATGACCTCGTAACTTTGCTAAGCTGAGTAATGGGCCTTCCTTTGGTGGCCTTCTTCCAAGAATGGATGTTCTATTTCCTATAGCAGATTCTTCGTGGCAATGGGATCACCTTCTATTGTGGAGAGATAATCAGTGATTGCTTCCACGAGCAGTTTACAACTGTGAAGAAGACCTCCAAGTTCTTCATGACCTCCTACTTGGTATATTCCCTCACTGATCAGTAGTATTATTAGGGATTGACGGTGGTACCCAGTGATCCATTGGGGGTGGAACTCAAGCTTTACGATAAATACCCTCAACTACAGTTTAGAAATTTCAAGAGAGATTACTGTCGAGTGAATGATGCATTCATCGCCCACATCATTCGGTCCCTCGGGGGCGACATTCAAAGGAGATTTTCTCATAGTGCTAGAGCTCTTCTCAAGCAGTATGCCTTCCTTTGCATACAATTCCTGAAGTTCACATACATTCATGCCAAGGGATTCATGGAAAGACCAAATAAGCTGCCCCCATACCCCAACAATCAGATTATTCTTTTGGAGCTGACATGGCAGCTGAGGCACATCCATATCATCTTAAGTACCAAGAACCTTATAGGCACACCCTACCCCATTGGGCTTGGTCAAGGAATGTACAAGATTCATAACTCCCAGTGTGTGGGGTATTCAGAAAGGGAGTTGGCTGAGTACAACTTCCGTTAATATACAACTTGGCCTTGAATGGACCTGTACGAACACATCAAGAACGTGCTAGGACAAGAATATGCCCACCTCCACAATGTCAAAGAATTTTGGGCCAACTGCAAGGATGTTCTTGAGTTGCGGTTGAGGCACTACATGTGCATGACCGCCATCTATGTGCGAAGGATCAACCTATGCCCGGTTCCTGACCAGCATGAAGAAGATGAAGACATGGTGATCGATCCAGGATATGATGTCGTCACAAATTTTTTGCTACCTATGATTATCTAGAATGAACCAGAGCTTGATGACATCAACATACTCACTAGGCCCATTAAGATCTGAACAAGGGCATGGATTGAATAAAAGGTAGCCCAATTGAAATAGCAAGGAGTCACCTTGACATTGAAGGGACTGGAAAGTGAACCAAGTGGCTCTAATGGAGGGGCAGCTACAACTGCAACTAGGGAAACCTCTAACACACCACCATCAGTCAAGACCAGAAAGAGAAATGAGGCCAGTGAACAGCTGCCCAAACCAAAGGTCTATGCCCATAAGGCTTCTGAGCCCGAGCCTTCCAAGAAGAAGAGAAAGACCATTGGGGCCACAAGGATGACTGTGATGCCCAAGGGTCCACCCCTTGGGATTAGAAAAGAAGGATCTAACTCGCCAAGGTCTCCACCTACTATGGTCACTACTCTGACTACTACTATTGCTACTACTGCCCCCGCTCCACATGCTTCGCTTGTAGTTTTTGCTTCCTCCCCGCCTGTGGTGGACATCTCCGTCCACTTTGCTTCCACTCCTCCAATCTTGCAAATCATTCTTGTGGATTCATCATCTACCATGACCTCACCAGTCTCCTCTTCTTCTATGTCTCCTTCCCTCCCCTCTGCTTCCGCTAGTATGATGCTTGTCCTCGGTCTTCTTGAGTCTTTCATGAAATATTTGCAAAATGTGCCATCCGAGCTCTCAAGGATGCTCACTAATCTAGTGGTTAAGGCTGCAATAGCCTAGGCCTCTGCTCTAGTTCCCCTTCCCTCTACTGAACCACCAAAGATGGAGGTGATAATGCAAATATTAGATGACATTGAGCAATGACACCTAGAGGCCGCAATGAGGCAGGAGGATGAGGAATTTGAGTACCACGAACATCCACTGTTTGAGCACTGGGAAATCGACGAGTTAGCGAATGAGTCCTCTAGTGAGAGTAGCGAAGGGCTAAATGTTGAATTTATAAGAGAATCAAATGAATTTGAGCTCAATGCAGAATGGGGGAAGCAACTCAAGGAGATTGAAGATAAGGAAGTCGAAGACTGGCTCACAAGAGAAGAAGAGATTGCTACTCAAGAGATAGAGGGTAGCAAGTCTCCTACTGAGAGGCATGACCAGACTCTAGAGCATGATAAGGAAGTACCCCTCCATGAGGATGAGAAGGAGGAGAACCCCAAAGAGCATGGACATAATTAGAATGAAGAAGAGGGCGATGCTGAAAAAGATCCACCCAAAGAGCAGTCGCATACTGAATCCCCCACTAAACATAAAACCCTTCAACAAGACTCCAATGAGGAGAAGGAAGATACGGGGACTAAAGAGAAGGCTCTTGTCATCAGAGTCATCAAGCTTGAGAAGAAAGACAGCCTGAGTCAAAGTGAACCACCTGGGGAGGAGCCCCAAGTACCCAAGTGGCTGCAGAGGCAGCTGAAGCAGAAGACTCCCACCATGAAGGATCCCAAGGCAAGACTGGAAGCCATTATGGCCAGAGCACAAATAAGAACCAAGAAGAAGGAGAAGAAACCAAAGATCAGATCAAAGGCAACCATGGATGCCTCAGGATCAAGGGTGGTGTAGATAGTGACACTGGTGCTTGGAGAGCAAGGTATAATTTATAACGTCTCCACCATTGATTTGGGAATGGCCACAAGGGAGAAAAAGGTTGATCACCTCCAGGAGTCGGTCGCCATAGTGGTACACCTTATCCAGCAGGATGAGATTTCAAAGGAGGAGCTCAAGGAACAAGTGGCTGATCTAATGGCCTACATTTAGTAGTGGTCATGCCCAGATGAGCAGCCCATGATGTCATCCACCTCGCCTCAGTTGCTATCCTAAGAGCAGGTTAATAAGTTAGAAAAGAGAAGAAACTTAGAAAAGACTATGGAAAACTAGTTTCGGTAGGTCTTAGACATGGGAAACATGGGCATCAATTTGGTTTTTCGGATAGCAAATAAGTTCCTCAAAGTGCAAAGGACCCTTGAGGGTACGAGGCAGATCTATGAGGAGTTCCCAAGGAAGTACAAGGCAACCTATCCAAAGATCGAGGCCATACTCGCGTTGCCAAGCAAGGTCTTGAAGAAGGACCTAGCCTTCAAGGATGATGACCACTGGCTAGTAGATGTGTGGAAGTGAGATTTCAATCATAGAAGGAAAAGGCTCGAGCAGATCATTGAATAGATAGTGCTAGACATCGAATGGGCTAAGGATTCTAGAGAAGAGCGCTCTCAGTACATCAAATTGATAATGCGGTATGAGCCGCCCGCAACGAAGATCAACCCTGAGAACATAAAGCCCCACTTCTTGAAAATCATGGAAGATGGGATGTTAGTTGAAGTCACCATGGACTTCATGAGTTTTGCAGTCCGTGCCTTCGCGCAATCAGAGCATTTTAGGATAGTGTAGCGAAATATGAAGAGGACTGGAAGAAACTCATCAGCAATTCCTAGGAGTGGAGCTACCAAGTGCTGCGATTAGACATCATGGAGATGGATAAGCTCCAATCGCTAATCCTAAACTTCGTAGAGTATGTAGCGCTAAAGAAGTGTGAAGGCAACCCTTTCATCGATGAAGAATTCCTAAAAGAATAGCTACAACAGCGGGAAAATAGCTAAAAGATGAAATTGCTATAGTTGTGTCACTAGAAGATGAAACAGGGAAAAGACAGGAATGAATTTATAAATGTAATATATTTGGGGGTAGGTGAAACCCTATTGTAAAGTGAATCTTGGCCACACAATAGAATCGAATCTTGGCCACTCATTTTTTTTTTTGAAAACTATAAATAGGGCTCTCCTCCTCTCATTTTAAGAGAGTTGAGTTGTTGTAAAGACATGCTATTGAAATTATAATAGAAAATACATTTTCTAGTTTATTTCTAGGTTTCTCTACATGTTTCATGATTCTTCTCCATTTAGCAAGAACTTTGCTTCAAGTTACTTTATTGCTTTAGTATCCTTAGATTAACTTTGGTAGAATTAGTATGTTGTCTTTGGTTTTGAAGATTGTTGTTGTGTGTATGCTTTCATCGTCCATACTTTTGGTCATTTGCTACTAGTATATGACTGTGTAAAGTTAGCCTAGACTTTAATCTCATTGTTTCTCATTAAAATTTATCTTTATTCACGTTTCCATGGTGCATGATTGATGAATATCTGTAGTCCTTAGAAGATAGCATAGATTTCATGATATTTTGAAAATTTAGATTAAGTGAAATTTTGTTTAAGGAAACTGTCCACAGTAGGAACCTCCTTGATCACTGTTCATTGGTAGTTGTAGGTCTAGGAACCACCCTTCTTCCTCCCCCTTTTTCCCTTTTTTTTAGAAACATCTTGTGCTAAGGTTTGTTGCACATTGTAAAGCCAAATCCGATGAAACAATGGAGTCCAAGACTACTATATGAACCTGCAGCAGGGAACAGTAATTCCATATCCATCGAACTCCATTCATCAACCTGATTCTTCTATAGCTTTGACCACGTAAGATCGCCTTGTGATTCTAGAAAAATCACATCAAACAACTAATATGTTCTAAGTTTCATCATGACCTGACATCTGAGAGACCTTAGGATAGTGTTCTGCAATTTGATTGTGGAAGATTGTCTTTCAAGAGAGGTAAGGTATCTACACATTACCTATGTTGTGAAGTGCATAAAAACACCATCAACAGTTTCTATAAACAAGACAATGTTAACACACAATCCTTCATGTAATAAATTTTTTCAAACTATTCCAAAACACCAACTAAACTACAAAGATTTGATTACAGTTTATACTTTAAGGGATACAAGATAAAACTTTAAAGCACACCCTCTAATCACAAAGATTGATTAGTGAAAAGAAATAGGAGGAAGATCATAGAGAATCCTCCTCAACTGATTAAGCACTTTCACACTAGTCACTTCATAGATATTTCCCTATGTCCTTGAACCATCAATAACTATTTATCTTGATTTCCTTTTAGTCTAACACCCAAAATCATAAAAAAATATACATAAATCCTTATCACATATTTGTATCACACTTAATAGATTGTGTTTTAAACCTACTACATAATACACATCTGGAAAGAAAATTTTCTTACAAAAAACCACTGTGCCTTTTGCCATAATTTGTATGTAATCATCATTACCAAACCCTACTAAACAAAAATCACCAAATTCAAGTTTAGTACAAATACTTTTGTCCCCTGTCATATGATGAGAACAACCACTATCTAAGATCCATGTATTTTCAACTTTAACTTATAATTCAGTTTGACTAAAGATACCTTCTGGTTGTACATTGCTCCTTTTAGGCATCCAAACCAACTTAACGTTTTTTTGCATAGTTGTCTTAGAAAGACTATTATTTTTCTTCTTGTAGGAAGCTTGTCTAGATCTGCCATATTTAGCTTTTACATTTACATCTAGAAAATCACTTGAATCATTCATGTAACCAAGACCTGACTTGTCTTCATAAGACCTTTGTTTATTCAAAAGATCTATAAAATTATCAAATTCCTTTCTAACATTGTTGATTTTAGTTTCTAAGATACAACACTTTTCTTCCTTGAATTCCAATTGCATCCTTGTTACTTAATAATTTCAACTTGAAGTTTTAAATCAATAATTTCCTTTTCAGTGATTAGAATCTTACTTACTAGATTCTCAGTATCTTGCTCAATCTAAGTTTTCTGATATACTAAGTCCTTCAAATTTTGAACTTTACTTAGAGAAATTTTCAATTCTTTCTCAAAACCATTCAAATATTTATTAGAAGTAGAAGTCTCTGCAAGTCTATTTTCTTGCAGATCCATTTCATTCACTGTGGCCATAAATATAGTTTCACCCTTTAAATCTATTTTATCATCTTCTAAAACAGAGTGATTACCTGATTCTTTATTTGAAATCTTTTGTGAATCAACTTTAGCCATGAATAAATTTTCATATTCATCACCTAGTGAGTCATCTGACTCAACATCTGAATCTTCTTCAGTAAAGAGACTCTTCTTCATTTTGAATTTAAACTTATTTTTAGGACAAAAATTATTTTTCCTATACTATTTTTTTGATTTTTCATCCTCATTAGACTAATCACCATAAGGACATTTAGCAAAAAAGTGTCCAAGCTTGCCACAAATAAAACATTTAAAGGGCAGCTTACCCTTATACTTCTTTTTAAGTTTCTTGACAAGAAGAGATTCTTTTGAATCTGATAAATTAGAATCACTGTCATCAGAAAAATATTTCTTTTCTGCCTTGAAGGTAGTTTCTTTTCCAGAGGAATTGTTTTATTGATTCTCATTTCATAGGCAGTCAGAGTGCCTTGTAAGTTGTCTAAGGTAATCTGGTCAAAGTGTTTCTTTTCTTCAAGAGTAGCAACCTTAGCTTCAAATTTAGTCGGTAAAGTTCTGATGACCTTAATTACAAAATCAAATTATTTTACTTCTTCTCCGAGCCCTTTCATAGCATTAAAAACTTCATCAACTCCCAAGAAGTAATCAGCTACATTTTCATCATCCCTCATTTTTTTTTCCTCAAACTGATGTTTTAGAGTAAGGAATTTTGACTGTTTAACTTTTTTATTTCCTTGATAGATGGTTTCAAGTTTAACCTAGATCTCCTTAGCAGAACTACAATGCACAACTTTGATAAATACATCTTTAGTCAATGCACACAAGAGCACATTTTTTCTCTAGCATTAGTTTCATATTTTTTATTTTCATCAGTAGTTGTGGGCAATGTAGTTGGTACACTGTACCCAGCTAACACTATGCTCCATACAACAAGATCAATAGAAGTCAGATATGTTTCCATTCTGATTTTCTAGAAAACATAATTTGTTCCATCAAATAATGGAGCTCTAGTCATAGATGTGCCTTCATGAGCTTGAGGCATTTTAAACAGACTCCTAGACCAGAATCAATCCTATGTTGATTAGACCTAATAGAGGACCCTACGCTCTGATACCACTTGTTGGATGTGGAATCCCTCTGAGAGGGGGGGGTGAATCAGAGCGATAAATTTTTTAACTCTTCAAGCACAATTTAAACTTTTTGACCTTTAACATAAAATGAAAAAGTTTGTTTGAGACTTAACTCAATGCAACTTTGTTTGTGCAAGTGAAACTTGAACCTTGAATTCACATTTAACAACTAATATTAAAAGCACCATATGATATGTTCAATTAAAATTTATGAACAATCATTTTGCGCTTTACAAAATATAACTTTTCTTTACTTTTGACATACTTTTAAACATTCACAGATGGAGTATAAGATGCAGATTTCAATTTTCTTTATGAAAGACTTTTCAAGATCAGATTTGCACAATTTACTTTGTATTACAGACAAACAAATTGACATTGATCTTTTGAACAATGTTAAAGTATTAGAGCATTGAAAAACTGAATGAGAGACAAAATCACATCACATAACACAAAGATTTCATGTGAAAATAGCAGTTTATGGAAAAGGCGGAATCGGTAAATCAACCACTAGTTGTAATATTTCAATTGCCCTAGCTAGACGTGGTGAAAAAGTGTTACAGATTGGATGTGATCCCAAACATGATAGTACTTTTACTCTAACAGGATTTTTGATACCTACAATTATAGATACTTTGCAGTCCAAAGATTATCATTATGAGGATATTTGGTCCGAAGATGTCATTCATAAAGGTTATGGAGGGGTAGATTGTGTGGAAGCTAGGGGGCCACCCGCAGGAGCTGGATGCGGGGGATATGTGGTAGGAGAGACTCTGAAATTGTTAAAACAATTAAATGCATTTTACGAATATGATATAATATTATTTGATGTATTGGGTGACGTGGTTTGTGGAGGTTTTGCTACTTCGTTGAACTATGCAGATTACTATGTCATTATCACAGATAATGGATTTGATGCATTATTTGTAGCTAATCGTATTACTGCTTCTATCAGGGAAAAAGCTCGTACACATCCACTCCGATTAGCAAGTTTGGTTGGAAATCGTACATCTGAAAGAGATCTTATCAATAAATATGTAGAAGCCCTCATAGGGTGTAAAAAACACTCGCTAAAATTCCTTTTCATTAATAAAAGAGCACCAACTCTGTAACAAATTTTTGAAGCACCAACTTCATAGGAGCACCAATCCCTCAAAGTACAAAGTCACTGTCTAAAATTTAAAACACCAATGACTTTACAAATGTACTTTATTTGCAGTCCTAAAATCATTAATGAATACAAAAATATAAAATATATTCAAAGATTCCAACTAGAATATGCACTATTCATAACAATACCACAATAATTTCAAATAAATCTGAATGATATCTCTGTTATAAGAACTAGAGATTTCACAAAATAAAACCCTCTTTCCTCTTCTCAAATATTGCAGATATAACAATGATATGACCGAAAAATACTTTTTATTTTCCTCATGCATTTCCATTTGAACAATGGCTTAAAGCCTTGTTTATATAGAGCACAAAACAAAATGAAACCCGTGTTCCAAATTGAAAAAGTCGAGTAAAAAATAAACCCTCGAACTAGGGTTTCTAAAGTAACTAAAACATACAGTTGAGATTAAAAAAAGTTTCCTTTTCTAAAACTCAACTGTAATAATCTCTACAAACAAACTAATTTTTAATTTTTTGAAAGAAATCATGAAAGTAACGCCTTCTTTCATTTTCATTGCCTTAATAGAATGTAAATTTATGTAACTCTTTCTTTTACCTTATTCACTTTCTAAGAAGAAACTTAAGGAAGTTACCTCATGGTGGTTTGAAACAAAATTCCATGAAATCCTCTAAGTTTACCTCCGCTTCCAGCTCAAGTGAAGACCACCAACTGATTTTGTAGTTCATCATACCTCAAGCTTGTACCAAGTCTCAACTCATAATTTACAAAATATACTGCAACTGTATTTACAATAGCATTTAGGGTTCAACTACTTGCAAAGTGAAATGACAACAAAATAATAACTTTTCTCTATTTCCTTCACTATTGAGTTCTTAGTCAAAATACATAATCATTTAGAATCCACACATAGAATTGTAATCATTTTTGAGTTCCAACAAACTCTGATAGAATAATATGCCATGTCAATGTCCACGTGAGTTATGATAACTCCTTTACCAACTATCCATGTCTCCATGCAACAAAATGATAGTGTTGTCGCTACCAAAGTTCAATGGAACCTGATACCATGCAAAATGTATATCAACTGTCGATGTCAAATATTAAGCAGAGCTCAATACCATGCAAAATGGTTGGCTAAAATCTTTAAGTAAAATATGCACTTGATAATATTAGAGCCAGATAAACTAAAAATAATCTATCCATAATGCTAAATATTAGCATTCTAAATAGTATGTAAATAAAGCCTCAAACACAATGTAAGTTGTGTATTACAAACATTAAAATCTCCAACACATGTAAAATGTGAATTCCCAAATGTATGTCGAAAGACACTTTGTATGAAGTGATATGGTAAGTCCAAGCGGTACCGTTGCTTATTGCCCTTTGTAAATAGATAAATATGTATATGTATTATTTTGAGTAAAGAATGAACTCCATGTAATGAAAAACTTGTGAAGCTATATACAATATCCAACTTATGAATACAAATCTTACTCTATATCAATACCAGGTATAGCATGAAATATAGCTTGAAAGAGCCCTGTGAGAAAGCAATATACCTCAAGTGAACTAAAGCCAAATGCCACATAACCAAAACCATATTATCTTCAATCTGAGTAGAGATGTAATAGAGAAATCACCTATATATGTCTGAATAGAATCAAGTAAGAAATGAAAGTCATCATGCCAAAATGAGTCCCATTTGATTTAGTATCAAAAGAATATAATGATCAAAAATATAAAATGATATCACTTGAAAACCAATACCATAACCCAACACTTGTATAAGAAAGATAACCTTTATCTGTACATGAAGCTCAACTTGGTCATTACGACAAGATATAACAAATTTGAATGTAAACCAAAGCCATAAAATTGTCCATAGCCAAGGTATTGAATTCCAAAACTGAATATACCAAGAGTAAGCCTAGACTAAATCAAGTATGATAATTTCAATGTCAAAATTCAATGAGCCATAATACAAAAGTGCCATAACTGAACCAATGAATATGCCAAGACCAAAGTGCCATATAATCAGTTTTTACATCAAGGAAAAATATGCACAAAGAGAAAGTCAACAATTTTTTGGTAATCACATGGTGGCCTTTATGGTTTACAAAGCATGTGAATTTGGGTCTACAAATAGAGTTTCAAAGTGGTGGAAGTGGATGATTGTTGGCTTCCCACTCAAAATAGCAATTTGAAACTCACTATGTTCATTAGGTTTGGCCTTGTTGTGATGCTCCAAATCCTAAACTAACAAAGAGTTAAAATAAATTGCAAAAGAGGGAAGAGTTTAGAGAGTTGTTCTAAATCTAAGTTATGAATGAATAGTGACAATGGAGGATGCTACAGTAGAAAAAATCCCACAACTAAGTTTTTCTTTACCGAGAGAACCTATAGTTACACAAATCTAGTGCAATCTTCTAAGGTTTGGATATTTTTAGATTGTGCATTCACATCATGAACATACAATTGAACTAAGTTGCAACAATAAAATAAACAAGACCAGGCTAACTTTGCACAATAGTTTGTCATCAACAAATACCAAAAGTATGGGCTATGAATCCATCAAATACTATAACAACAACCACCATTAAAGACATTCAGGAAACTAACTAACTAAAACTAACATGGAGGTTGAATCATGCATGCACAAAGAGCAAGTTCAAAGAAAACACCCATAAAACAATGCAATGCTTCCTTTTATTTCTGCAAAATGCCCTCTACAACAATTCACCACCACTTACAAATGAGGAGAAAGCCTATATTTATAGTTTTCCAAAGCCCAAATGAATGACCAAGATTGATTTACAATGAGTGGCCCAGATTCAATACAAGTTAGGGTTTCACCTTACAATAATTCATGACCACTTACAAATGAGGAGAAAGCTTGTATTTATAGTTTTCCAAAGCCCAAATGAATGTCCAGGATTGATTTACAATGAGTGGCCCATATTCAATGCAAGTTAGGGTGGCCCAGATTCAATACAAGTTAGGGATTTTTGGTAATCATAGGGTGGCCTTTATGGTTTACAAAGCATGGGAATTTGGGTCTTCAAATGGAGTTTCTAAGTGTTGTAAGTGGATGAATAGTGGCTTCCCACTCAAAACAGAAAGCTGAAACTCACTATGTTCATTATATTTGGCCTTGTTGTGATGCTTGGAATCCTAAACTAACAAAGATTTAAAAGAAATAGTGAAAGAGGGAAGGGTTAAGAGAATTTTTCTAAATATAATATATGAATAAACAGTAACAATGGATGATGCTACAGTAGACACAATCCCACAACTAAGTTTTTCTTGACCAAGAGAACCTATAACTACACAAAACTAGTGCAATCTTCTAAGGTTTGCATATTTTCAGATTGTGCATTCACATCATGAGCATACAATTGAACTAAGTTGCAAAAATAAAATAAACAAGCTCAGGATAACTTTGCACAACAATTTGTCATCAAAAAATACCAAAAGTATGGGCTATGAATCCATGAAATACTATAACAACAACCACCATTAAATACATTCAAGAAACTAACTAACTAAAACTAACATGGAGGTTGAATCTTGCATACACAAAGAGAAAGCTCAAAGAAAACACCTATAAAACAATGCAATGCTTCCTTTTATTGCTGCAAAATTCCCTTTACAAAAATCCACCACCACTTACAAATGAGGAGCAAGCCCATATTTATAGTTTTCCAAATCGCAAATGAATGGCCAAGATTGATTTACAATGAGTGACCCAAATTCAATACAAGTTAGGGTTTCACCGACCCCCAAATATAAATCAATATAAAATAATTATTTTGTCCTTTCCCTATTTTATCCTTTAGTGTTTCTAACACTGTAGCAATTTTGTCTTCTAGTGTCTACCTTCTCTACTCTAGCTAGAAACTGTTAAAATTTTCCCTCTATCTGATATGTTTGCAACATTCCTTGAATCAATCAAGTGCATCTTGCTCAAAAATTTGTGTCATTGTGAAGTAGATAAGATACTCCTGATCTGGGTGGATAGCTCCTTAAATATCATCATTATTTGGTGGAAAATAAAATAGCTCCATCCTGCTCCCTTCAAGGCCACCCTTTGTAGTTTTTTCACTCACTTCCTTGACATAGGCTTCCTTCTAACTCTAGATATATTGATGGGTGCTAGGAGGAGAGGTGAGCATAAAAGGAATGGTGATGGGAGCAATGTGCTTTTTCCTTATTCAACCTTCTCAATGGGCCTTCCTGATGGACCTGCAATAGGTTCCATAAATCCTCCAAGAAAAAGATGTAGTAAATGCATTTACATATAAATCCAGGTGAATATTAATCACATCATGGAAATTGAGCATTAGATCCATTAATAAATTGCCAAAGGATCATAGAATTCATCATCGTTCAACATTTAGGACTCATTTGGATCATTTATGCAAATGTGTGCCTAGGAATGGTGATGGGAGCAATGTGCTTTTTCCTTATTCAACCTTCTCAATGGGCCTTCCTGATGGACCTGCAATAGGTTCCATAAATCCTCCAAGAAAAAGATGTAGTAAATGCATTTACATATAAATCCAGGTGAATATTAATCACATCATGGAAATTGAGCATTAGATCCATTAATAAATTGCCAAAGGATCATAGAATTCATCATCGTTCAACATTTAGGACTCATTTGGATCATTTATGCAAATGTGTGCCTAGGGATGTAGGTTTCCTTTAGGTAGAAGCTATTAGGATGAAGGTCATGAGAAATGGCTCTAGGGCCACATAGACCTATAGACAACCACCCACAGTGAGATGTCTACATGGTTAATCTGGTGATCAAATTTCTTGTAAGATGATTAGGCACATGTGGAATTGACCAACGAGGGACCTGATATTATTAGTTTAGGCTTTGATGCATTTGAGATCTTGCAGGATGTGGGCAGCATGAGGTGGAAAGGCATTAAAGCTCAATCATTAAGTGACGGTTTTCAGGAGATAGTGAACCACATGCAGAGTTCTACAAAGCCAAAACTTTAGCAATTTTGAGTTTTTTCAAATTAAGCACATGGAAGATGCATTAGAAGGGTTCCTAGACCCATTCCTTAATGATTTAGCACCTTTCAAAAAATGAAGAAATCTGGAACACAAAAGTTGGAGGGTTTGTTTTCTTAAAAATGGAATTGAGCACACGAAAACCCACACACGATAGCCCACAAAGAAATTCCTGTTGATAGTGATGGAGAGATGGCAACCTGCAACAAAATTCCCATAAATGGTGATGGAGGTATGATGACCCTCAAGGGAATTCCCACAAAAGGCGATAGAGGGATGGCGACCCATAAGGGAATTCTCATAGATGGTGATGGCAGGACAATAGCCTGCAAAGAAATTCCCATGGAGGGTGATGGAGGGATGGAAAACTGCAAGGGAATTCTCACAAATGGTGATAGAGGGATGATGACCGGCAAAGAAATTTATGCAACTTCATAGAACTTTATGAAACCTTTACAGTTGAATTAGGAATCACAGAAACATCCTAAATCCATAGGTAACTTGCCCCCAAAATAAGAAAATGAAGGCCAAAGAAAAACAAGTGAGCAAGGGCCAAATCAACAGGAGCAAGGAAAAGAAAAAATGGGTCCTTTCCTTCGGTGGGGCGTGTGTGCAAAATATGCACAACAAAACGTAAGTGTCAAAATCTCAAGCCTAGATCATAGGTAAACAAGTCAGTGGATTTTGTATAAATGACTTATCAAAAACCTCATCCTAATCAAAACACCTAATCAACATGTCCTAGGATGTATCCTTCCTATGATGGACATCAGTATCAGACATCACCTTAGCTATATTTAAATTGGAAAGAGATATAGATAAAACTAATTATTTTTGTTTAATATTTTCTTATGATTTATTTTATTGACCCATTATGAGGACCTCTTGATGGTGTCCAAATTATTTAGAGACAAATAAGTGGGGCATCAATCATTATCTTTCATTTTCTATGCTTGTGGGTATTCTTGTAAAATATACTTGGCGCAGACTTGCTTAGTTGTGTGTAGGGAAGTTATCTGGAGTAGATTGTTGACTATTGTGTACTCTTTGGTCCAATATATTTAGAACTACTAAACTACATTCTCATGAGGTTTCCATATGTCAAAATGTGAACAAGCTCTATCCTATTTTTTTAAGGAGTCAAAATCCATTAATCTAGATACATTGCCATCTTGGTTTTCAATACCTTGATGCATCATGTCTATGTGTTATATCAAAAATAAGGAATGATGGAAAATATTGTCCCAAGATATGCAAAAAATCATCATCTCCATCTCATTACCATATCTAATAAACTCTTGATGTGTCATGAACTTGTTAGACTTCTAAATCAATCTCGAAATAAATGGTCAAATCCATCCATCTTATTCTTCTTATTCTTCTACCCTACTAACATTTATATCCAAGCATCAAATCTATGCAATCCACATCAAAATATACATGAGCCTACCCATAGCTGATTATAGTATCTACATCATGGAATCTATCTACATCAATATCTAAGATAGCATGACAACAATCTCTCTTCTTATGGGATACAGTGGGGCATCTATATCATCTTGAGCTCAACAATCTGAAAAGTTGTAGCTCATTGATTCAAAAGCAACCTGAAATCTCAAGCATCTCAAGCATAAGTTTTATTTTCACCTATTGAGATCAAAACACCATTCCCCAATCGATCTTTTGCGGGGGAAACGAACCATCTTTTGATCATATTGATATAAAATCATCTAACGGACTTTGTTCCTAGCCTTGCTAGCAAATCTTGATCAAATTATCAAATCAATCATCATTGGGATATATCTTTCCCTACAAATATTTGTGTTATTCAACATAATACTTGCATTCTTGTGAATCCTAAACCATGTTCTTAATCAATTAACCATATCAATCAACATTATCCTGGCTATCAACATCTCAAAGAGATCATTGATATCCATTTCTAGATTGTCATCAACATCAAAATCAGCATTGAAATCAACATCAGTCTTTGAACCAATGCAATGAGTACATTACTTCAAAGAGGGGAAAAATGTACATGCCTAAAAATATCTTGATGGATCACATTGGCTAACTAACATCATTTCATCCTAAAACCATCATCTTTTTGCTTAATTGGTTAAATTAGCCTAGAAATTTAATTAATTATGTCATTTTCATATATTAATTTGATTAATTTAATTAGGTTAATCTATCCCGTTTCATGCTAACATTTCACCCTATTAAATTAAATACATCAAAATATTTAAATGAAATCCCTAAATCCTCTTATTTAATTAAATAACCCTAAGTTATTTAATTAAATATCATTAACATTTCCCCTTTTTATTAAATCAATTTATTTAATGAATAACATATAATTCCCCTTTTTCCTTAAATAAATTAATTATTTAATGAATATGGGTATGTGAAGGATCATGATGGGCCAAAAGTGGTGATATGTAAGTGATATGATGGCCCATGTGGCTAACAACTTTTTTTTACTCGAAAATGATTAAAAAAGAGGGTTTTTAAAGGAGATTCTCATATTTCCACCAATATAAATTATGCTTTACTTTGAATTTAATAAATAATTATTATTCATTTTCTATTTGAATTATGACTAAAGTCATGATTAATAGGATGATTGAAAAACATCTATAGCTTTCAAATAGTATCATATTTTTTGAATCTGAAACATGTGTCACATTCTATGCTTTGCATACTATAAGATTTAAAAAACAAAAAAATGAGTTTCATGAAGTTTTGACCAAGTTAAGGTGGTCAGACATACGAGTTTTTATATTTTTAAAAATTTGTAATAAAAATTTCATAATTAATTATTTGCTTGGAAAAAATAACAAAAAAATATGCATCACATTGGGACACGAGTCCTCTACTTATATATAAAATCTTATAAAAAAATATTATCATTTTATTATGGTTAGGGTGGTAAGAAAAACACCTACTTCTTATTTTTTCCTTGAAATTTAAGTACTACTGCATTAAAATTTCAAATTTTCACGAAATAGATTTTTTTTAAAATAAACCTAGTAGTTTAAAAACTACATTCAATTCGCCACAAATTCTATTCTTACATATTTTTTAAATGATATAGATAACTTATTCAAATTTTTGCATGAAGTTGCCTAGCTCTGATTTTCTAAATTTTCATCACAACTTAAGAGCATATTTTTTCTATGATCCTACACATACCCATATCCAAATTCCCTTAATTTTCATAATTGAAAATTTATTTAATTATCAAATTACTAATAAATCTAATTCCCCCCAACTTGCAAGGGAATATTCCTATGGAATATTCATTCCCATTTTGCACATTAAAACTTTTTTTTAATTTGCTAAATATCTATCTCCCTCACCAATGAGGATATTCTAAGAAATATTCTTCTTTTTAACAAACTTACAAGACATAATGTGCAAACTTTAACTTACAAGACTTCTTGTCCAAGTCTTCAAAGTTTATTTGTTTGGATGAATATAAACCCTTGATTAAATATCAACTTTCATTTTCAACCCTTGATGAGAATCCATGATCCATGCCTTCATCTTCTTTCCTTTCTGACCATTTATTAGCTTTTTCAATCTTAGTCGGGCTTCATTTCTTATTTTCTTTCCTATAAATAAAGCACTATTTGGAGAGAAATGGATCCATCTTTTAACATCAAACTTATGCTATTAAAATAACTTGCATTTTTACTCACATTTAACTTCATTTTAGCTTATTTTAATTTCATCATATTAGCTTAGCTTCCATTAATGGCTTCCATAATAACATAAATGCATCCATTTAGTATTATGTAATTAAGGTTTTAATCATTTTTAGCTTATACTTCATTTAGATTAGCTTTCAATATACCCATATCAATCATATTAGCATACATCAAGTTAAAATAACTTGCATCATGTTCATTTAGCTTTAAATAATGTTTCATCATACATATTTCATCGGTTTCGTCAATTCTCTTCAATAGAATCGATTGAAACAAGCTCATTATCCAAGGGATGGGGAAAGGGTTGCCATTCCACATCAATGCGACACCACTCCCCCAATAGGATAAGTTTCAATGTCTTAGATTAGAGGTTTGTCAAGATTTCATGATTTAGAATGTTATTTTGAATGACTTCTTTGTCTTTTTTTACAATGAATGATATTATTGGGATTGATGCTTAGTGGATTAAATATTCCTCGAATTCATATGGATCGAGTGTAGTTAACCTATACTATGTCATTGGTCACAATTTTCAAGAGAAGAAAATGAATATTAGCACATGGTATTACAATATCTAAACACATCTAAACACATTCTCCAAAATAGGATTAACTAATCAAGATCAATGCTAAGAATGAAACAAGTCATGTTAGTTCAAAAGTTATCAAAACTTTCAACATTGTCACTACTTATATTCATATAGTTGGGGAGATACAAAAATAATTATGAAGAACAATATGTAGGCATTGTAGGCCATGCACAATATATATTTAAACTTTTCTTAAAGTATTTTCTCATAATGTTTTGGTGCATGAGTAGAAACCCATCGAAAGTACACAAATAGAGTATTCTAGACAAGTTGTAACAAACTATTATTTGAAAATTGATCTTGTAGACCAAAACACACTTGAGACTTGCAAGGAATAACTCATACACTTTTGTGAATATGTTACAAAGTCTACATGGTCACATGTATCTCACTAGAGAAATGTGAATCATTCCAACAAGCTTTTAACATTATATTACATAGACCGGAACACTATTAGCTCTAACTCTTTCTACGAAAGGTGTAAAGACTTGATTTATTGGATATAATACATTTGCAACATATAAAAATAAACTATTGAATCACAAGAAAAGAACTTAATCTTCAGAAGGATGGGAACCAAAACGTTATTATGCTATTATAGTGTACACCAATCAAGAATGATATTATTGTAGACATGTAGGGAAAATATTAGAAAAACTGTACCAACCACCACATCACTCATAGACACTAGTCTGATCACCATTCATAGTCTAACTATATTGTTGACTATATCTCTACACTTGCACTGTCTCCAAAATATATATAGATTTCCTCATAGATATATCACATCAATGACAACCCATAGTAAGTTGACATCAGTGAAAATACCTATTATGAAAAATCTCCCACTTTATCATTGATGGAAACACCCATATGTTCCTCTCCCCCTTTAACATCAAGGGAAAAGGGCATGATATCTTCTATTTATAACATCACAAAAATGTACGAGCTTCCCCTTTTCACATACTCCCCTTGAGTTGGAGATGCCATAAAATTGATGGTATACAAGAATAAAATAAGTATCCAAAAAACTATACAAAGTCACAACTGTCTTGCTTACCCTTTTGCATTTTCTTTGGAAGGTAGAATATTCTTGTGATATTTCTTTAGTTTTTCTAGAGTTATAGTCCAATCTATTTTTGCTAAGGTGAGAATGTGATTTTGAAACTCAAACTCCATGCATAATTCCTTAGTATCATTTATTTTACTAGGAGTTTTTATTTTCTAACCCACTTCTACCACTTTGACCATCAATCTAGATAGTGATGCAAGCCACACATTGATTGCTTCTCTTAGTAGAAAAAATTGTTTCTTTAACTATTTTCTTTGATCCAGAAGCAATGCCAACTATAACTGAAGATTTTCAATTTTTGCTTTGGTGGATCCATCCATATCTCTTGATACATCATATGTTTCAACCAATCGTTTAATTTGTGACTCAATATAGTCAATCTAACTTTTTATATATTTGGTGGAGCTTGGCCATTTCAAACAAAATTGATATAGAGTTGTTTCTCCATTCACATAATTCTTCAACATTTATATATTTTCTTACAATATTTTGTGTGTATTAGTAAACCAGTCTAAAGCTTTACCCATTCTCTTTTATTTTATCTTTCTCAAGGCCTCTTATTTTTCCTTTTGGTGTAAGTGAGAGGATTGGTACTTGAGGTAATCCATTAAGATCTTTAGATTTTTTTTTAGAGGTAGGGAGACATCAATGTTTACTCTTGGTAGAACTTCTTGAATAGTCTTCAATTCCTCATCAATTAATTCACTTTTCTTTGCATATTCTTATAGTATTTATTTTCTTGTGGAGGCATGCAAAGAATCACCAATTTTTAGCTTATGGAGGGAGAGAGTTTTTCCAAGTCAACTTGTCCCTCATGGGTTGGAATTTGTAGAAGTTGAGGTATAACTATCAGTTGAAACTTGATATGCATCTCCAATAGATATTTGAAAGAGTCTATAGTAGAAGAACCTTTACCTCTTTTTATAGAATAATATTGCTTATTAGGTATTTTTTACGTGTACATCCTGAATTTTACTTTCCTCTTCTTTCCCACCTTATTTTATCTCGATACCGAAGACTTCTTGTGCCTTCTGTACACCAAAAATATCTTTTACTTATTTCTATCCAACAAATTCTTCCATTTCTTTATCAACTTTCTATAGGGGAGACACATTATGTTCTTTGTTAGATTTAGTGTTCTCCAAAGGTGAGAAACTCATTTTATTTTCATCCCCCCACCTTGTTCACTTGTATTATCCAAAGTAACAATTTCCACATTTACTTAGAAATTTCCAACTATTACATCATATTTAGTCATATTATCCTCAAAAGTTGATGTATCTATGTCATGAGTAGACACATATGGTATATTTGAAGTATCCAGAGGGTCTTGGTCACAAATGATTTTAGATTCTTTAATCCTTATAGAATTTTCACTATCTTTTCTTTACTTTCATTCTCCATCCTCTTTATTCCTTCTTTATGATTCCCCATTAGAACATTTATTCTTTGTTTGATTCTAAATTCTTGTACTTGATATTGAGAAAATTGAACACTTTATTCATGAGATATGGATACATTGACCTTTTCCAATCCATGATGCTTCATCATTTCTTCCTCTACAACAACTTCATTCATTTTGTTACTTAGCACATCTATCAGGCTTGTTGACAGTTGATCAATTATTTCATTTAGAGCCATATTGAAGATTCTCATATACAAAATTATTGCTTTCTCAATTGTGGCCCTCTTAGTTGGGCCCATTTCATCATAAAGTGAAATGACCTCTATTAGTGCATCATACTCTACAATTGCATTGATAGTTTCCCCAAGATATATAGGCTCATGTTTAGATGTTTGTAAAGGAGACTTCATTGTTTCATCTTCAATTTATTTTTCCATGAATATCTCTTCTTCTTCTTCATGTTTTTTACTCTTCTTCCTCCCATCCAATACAAATGAATTCAATTCTTCTTCTTCATCTTCCTCATAATCATCCCTATTTACTAAATTAAAATTTCCCATTTATGCTTCATATTTAGGTCTTAGCTTCTTTCTTCAGACAATCTTGGTTTTTATCGAAACATTAGTGGCAACTCTTTTCTAATATCAGGTGCTTGAACAAGGCTGGAATTAGTTGTAGTGGTAGAAGCAGATCTACTTATCCTTCTAAGTGTTGGTTTAGTCTTGGTGGCTAGAGATGCTTTCACATAGACCTCAAGGGTTGTAGACATCTTATTCAACTCAAACACCATCTTTCCCACTTTCTCCCATACCTTTTATTTTGAGCTCTCCTTTATTTTATTGTTGGTTATTTAATCATATATTCCAAACCATGTAATATAAGGATCATTGGGTTTTTTGTGAAAAATATCAGCATATACAATCCAATTTTATCTGAGAAGCTCATAGGGTAGCCTTGTAATTGAAGAAGTCCTTTGTTGAACTGCTTCCATGTAACAATTGTGTTTATCAACCATGAAAGTGGTCCCATCCTTGTACCTTTCTACAACTTGAGGGGCTATTATGTCCCCCCTTTTCATTTCACTCTGGAAGGTTTTAAAGAAACCCCAAAATTTTATGTTGCATTCAGTGATATATAGAAAGCTATGCATATGATCCTTCATTTGATGTGTAATAGGAAAATTACTTTTCTAGACTACATTCTTAAAACAAGGAATTTATTTATTGAAATAGAACATAAGGAAAATTATTAAAATACCATACTAGAAGATATAGTGGGGTTCAATGATTTTTTAGTTTTTCTAATAGTTGTTGTCATAAGAATTCATAGAGACCATAATCTTCTCCTTCCTTTTCCATCTGATGAGAAGTATAAATTATGATGGTGATAACAAAGCCTTCTCTATTTGTGTAGTATATCTTGTATGCAATCCCCATTGTTGCATACTAGACCCCTAGGTTGGATACTTCATTCATGGTGAGTGCCCTTTTACCAAATTTAGCTTTGGTGATCCTTAGAGATTTTTTATTATTGATAGATTTTATTGTTGATACTAGTCCAATGGAGCACAAACTAGTCACAACCCTGATAACTTCTTTTGTGATTTGATAAGGTTGATCAAGCCAAAAGATATCCTCATAAATTTGGCCTAAAGCATATCTAACCCAAATTTTTTCATAGTATAAGATAGGAAAAGCCTTCCATACACCCAATTATTTTAATTCCACATTTGTATATTTTGGCTTAAGCTAAAATTGATCACCGATGAGATGATTGAATCTAAAATCTCCCATCTTCAAATAGTTGTATTCATTTACCTATGAATGAGTATAGATACATATGTCTTTAGAATGGATTACATGGATTGCAACATGAGAGAACGCACCTTCCTTGTTGGTCACAATTTATATATATGAATTTTTCTTTAATTTTGGCCTTTGTTCCTCCACAAAATCAATGACAACAAGTGTATCGATGATAGATAATAGTGTAGATAACCAAAAAATAACTAAATACGCCTTACACCAACTCCAGTTGCTCCGAAATAAATACATTTGATATTTAGTAGCTTTCGTGGTCTATGATATCACAAAGATCTATAATCCTTATGTAATCTTCCATAGAAGGTGTATTTAATCTAAAAATGACCAACCAAAACCATATTACTATTTACCATTATGCTAAAGATTTAAAAATCCCATACATTTCAAAGGTTTGGTAGGATCTATAATTACAACTCCCCCTAAATTAATACTCTTTTTCCTTAGTTACTAGAGGACTCATTTGCACCATTTTGAGGTCTAGATTCATTCCTTATTTTATTTTCTTCCTTCTTCAAGAAAAAAAAATTCATCCCCTTTTGCTAACAAATGATAGGCTTATTTTGGGGAGAAAAATATCTTACACTCATTCCCTTGTCGAGTCTAGCAATGTGTCCAAGTTTATTGCAATTGTAGAAAATGTTACTAGCTTGTGGAGAAAAAAATATTCTTCTAACATTAGATCTACAATCAACAAACCTATGACCAAACTTACTACATGCACGTAGTAGTAGCAATAGAAGGATTTAGAGGTCATAGCATTATTTATTATCACTTATGCATTCATCAGCCTTGTGGCCAAATTTGTTGCAAGCATAATACTACCCATGAAATGATTGAGTGTTTATAGAATTTTTCCTTGAAGTCCTAAAGTAATTTTGACTCATTTTGATTCTCCATTTAACTTCCTTACAACCAAAATTATTAAAATAATAGTAGCTACCATTTAACCTAGTAGGAGTAGTTTATTTGGGAGTAAGCTTTTTGTAGTTCTCTATTATTTGAACAAGAGTGAATCCACTTCCTTTCAAGTGTTATCTTGATTTACCATTGCATTTTTTGAGGATGCTTCCTTAGGAATTTATGTGCACTCTTTCCTCTTTCCTTCTGCTTTGAATTTGTCATACAAATTTGTAGATGCATTGATCAAGGGACTTTTCCCTTTTCAAAACCTAGTCCTAATTTCTCTTTTCAAGATTTCTAAGAGTTAATTAACTCATGATGAATTTTGAAGCCTCCTCTCAATTATAGACCTTTGTTAATTTTTTCTTTATCTTTCTCAAGTTATTTTCCTGGGAGTACAATCTCTTCCTCAAGCTTTAATAATTCAACACTTTTTCAATTCAACTTTTTTCTCATGTATCCCTCAATCCTTTTTCCTTCTTCAACTTTGAATTTTACACTTGAAATCAAATCTTCAGCTCCTTTGACTTTTATTTGACATTAACTTCCACCTTCTATTTTAGCTTTTAGTTTTCCAGTTTGGGTATGTGTAGGATCATGATGGGCCAAAAAGTGGCGATATGTAAGTGATATGATGGCCCATGTGGTTGATGACTTTTTTCTTACCCAAAATTGATGAAAAGAAAAGTGTTTTTAAAGGAGATTCTGAACTTTCCACCAATATAAATTATTCTTTACTTTGAATTTAATAAATAATTATTATTCATTTTTTATTTGAATTATGACTAAAGTCTTAATTTATAGGCTGATTTAAAAACATATATAGCTTTCAAACGGTATCACACTTTTTGAATCTGAAACATGCATCACATTCTATGCTTCGCATACTGTAGGATTAAATAAAAAAAAATGAATCTCATGAAGTTTTGACCAACTTAAGGTGGTCAGACATACAATTTTTTATATTTTTTAAAATTTATAATAAAAAATTCATAATTAATTATTTACTTGGAAAATATTTATAAAAAAATATGCATCACATCGAGACATGAGTCCTCTACTTATATATAGAATATTATAAAAACATATTATCATTTTATTGTGGTTAGGGTGGTTAGACAAACACCTACTTCTTACTTTTCCCCTGAAATTTAAGTACTACTGCATTGAAATTTCAAATTTTCACCAAATATATATTTTTTAAATAAACCTAGTAGTTTAGAAACTACGGTCAATTTTTTACATATTCTATTCTTACATATTTTTGAAATAATATAGATAGATTATTCAAATTTTTTATTTCAAGTTGCCTAACTCTTATTTTCTAAATTTTTATTGCCACTTAAGGGCCTATTTTTTCCATGATGATCCTACACATACCCATTTCTTCCTTTGATACTTTAGCTTTTTCCTTCATTTTTTCGATTGTATCTTTTGAATTTTCTAGCAGGCATTCATATTTGAAATGTTGTAACTTCATTTAGATCTTCAGGAGTAAAGCATAGTTCCTCAAAATCTGCTTCACAATCTTCTGGATTAATGTACCAACCTTTAGGTTCCCTTGATCCAATATCAAGTTCTAGGATAAATATATGATTAATTTTTACCACAAACCCCATGTGTTCAAGAGAAGGATCAACCTTAGCTATTAAGATTCTCAAGGCACTTGTATTTTGATACCAATTGTTTATCACCATGATGTGCTGAGAGGGGGGTGAATTAACATATATTATAACTTAACTATTTCCATTTCTAGATTAACAACTCATCACATAACTGAAAATAACACATGCATCACTTGAAGACACTAGGATTTTTACATGGAAAAAATAATGAGGGAAAAAACATGGTGAGGATTAGCTGACAATATATGTAGCTCACTACTAACAACAATTATAATGATTAAGGCACACTTCCTAAGGACTTGCAGACTAAGGTATATAGCCTTAGAGAAAGATAAAAAGGACCTCATGAGACTCATTGTCTTAGAGTAGGATACATGAAAATTAGAATGAGAAAATTGATTATGAATTGCTTTGAAGTAGCATCTAACACATGTTGAAGTTAGAATTATAGTTTCACACAATTCTCCATTCACATTGATTTTGTAGACTTCATCTCTTTCATTCTTATTTATCTCACATTGCTACCAATCATCACCTTAAAAATTGAATTAAATCTTGTATATATATGTTGTGCAACACTTCAAAAAATTCTATTAAGTTGACTTCGTGACGACCTTTTGAAGAAACTCTTGAAATCCCATTGGTCAGATCCAATTATGTATAATATTTGTAAGAGACAAAAATTTAGATTAGCACATGGTATTAAAGGATCCAAACACATCTAAACACATTCTCCAAAATGGTATTAACTAATCAAGATCAATAGTTGATAATGAAACAAGTCATGTATGATCAAAATTTATCAATATTATCAAAACTATCATTGTTTATCTTCACATATCTAGGAAGATACAAAAATCATTATGCAAACCAAGATTTAAGTGTTATAGACCATGCAATAATATTATTTTAAAATTTTCTTGAATATATAATCACAATGTGCTAGTGAAAGAGGAGAAACCCATTGAAATCACATGAACAGAGAATTCTAGACAAGCTATAGAAACCTATTATTTGAAAATTAATCTTGTGGAACACTAAAACATTTGAGAACTCTAAGAAATAACTCATTCACCATTTTGAACATATTACCAAGTCTACATGGTCACATCTATCTCATCAGAGGAATATAGAGCATTCCAACAATCTTATAACAATATATTACATAGAACATAACATTGTTAGCATTAAATCTGTTTTTTTTTTTTTTGGGCAAATGGCTATCTTGGAGGATAGCACTCTTCTATTAGATCAAAAAATTTTATATATAGATTTTAACAATATACATAGAGCTCCCTGCAAGAAGAGAAAACCCAAACAGAGTTGGTCACAAAAAAAGGAAAAACCCCCATACAAAGATAGGCTTTTCTACGCAATTCCAGATGAGATCTTGTAGTGGCGACAAAAGGAAATGGATTCTACCACACCATTTTTTTCCCAACCTTCGATGACTCCCAATACTCTAGTTTGTTGTGGCACAAGTATTTTTAGAGGGAAGGGGTTTGCTCCAACTTCCAAGGATTGGGAATGAATAGGGTTGTTATAAATTCACCCAAGATTCTATCCTACTGAAACTCAAAGAAAATCCATTTAGGGATGCTTAGGCATGAATGTCTAAGGCAACTAGTTTTGTCAGGTTCCTCCAGTTGTCAGGGAGGTTGTCACCTAGAACCATTTCATCCTGATCAATTGTTACGTTCGCCAGGGTGTCAGCCACTTAGTTTTCCTTTCTGAAGGTGTGATTGATATGCACCCCGGCTATCCTATCCAACAATGGGGAGAATGAGTCCACCCAAGCCTACAATTTATAGCTAGGAGCATGCCCTATACCTGTTGCTCTGACTAGGACCTCTAAGTTGCCTTCAATTTTGATTTGGTGTATTCCATTGTCTACACAAAAATTGAGCCCTTCCATGAGACTTGGTGCCTCCACCTCAGTATTTGTTCCTATAGAAAGCTTGTAGGATGCCACCTAGATAAGGGATCCTTTATCATTCTTGAGAAAAAAACCTACACCTACGGGCCTCAGGTTTCCCCTCGAGGCCTTGTCTAAGTTCAACTTCAGATGACCAGAGGGGGGAAGCTTCCATTTTACTTGGCTACAGTTTTTCTCCCTTGTGAAAATAAGAGGATTTACCAACTTTATCTGGGGCCATTCCTTCAACATTTCTCTATCCCATGAGGAGATGTGCATGATTCACTTTGACTTCAGAGCTATTGAGAAGTTCTCACTGATACCGCTTACAATTTTGAGCTTGACTTGTTCTAAACATGTTTCCAAACCATTGAATATCCGGTTGTTACACTCTCTCCAGAGCTACCAAATTACCATTGTTGGAGCTTCTTTGCACAGACCTGCCATTGCAAATTCTCTATCTAGGATCAGTCATGATTCAAACACACACTTAATGTTGCTACTGAGTGGAGCAATCAACCTTAGTTTGGCATGGACAAGATCCTAGTAGCCTTGGAAAAATGAGCATTCAACATGAAGGCAGTTACTTGTTTCCGCATTTGAAAGGAAAAGAGGGAATTTGAAGGGGCCATGCAAGCCAAGCTAGGATAGGCACTCCCCTATGAGGATCCTCCCATGAATCATAGTCTAAGAAAAATCCCCCGCTTTGGGAAAAACAAATTTTCCTCAACACAATATTTTGGACCACCCTTGCTGATTTTTAATCTTGAGCACTACATATCCCATTTTGGTGGAATAGTTTCCTGACTTAGCTACACACCATTTGATTTCATCTGCCTCTCCTATGAATAGAATTTTCCTACTTTCCAGAGCTTCCAAGAGCTTTTGTCTTAGATTAGCCTCCACCATGTCAAAATCCTTCCACTTGTATTCAATATGCCCCTCCTTCTACATTACGGAGACATAAGAGTTTAAATTTTCCCCATACATCTCCAACACGAGTTGAATGGTTGCTAGAAAGTTTGGGATCTTGTCCAATCATTCGTAACCATTTCAGGAGTCACTCCAAAAGGAGGCCCGACTTCCATCTTTTAATACCTAGTTCAAATGGTTAGTTATGACCTACCTATATTTGAGAACAAAATTCCAAATTGAAGGGCCTTGCCTTGGATTAGCAATTGTTAGAATATGCTCTTGATTCTAGCTATCTAGATACTTTTCCCTTAGAACCTTACGCCATAGCACTTGCGAGCTTCTGAAAATTTTCCATACCATTTTGGCCCCCAAAGCTCTATTTTGGAGACACAAGTCCTTCACACCTACACCCTCATTGCTTTTGGATAATTTCACGGTTTTCCATTTCAAGAGTCAAATTTTATAAGTTTCGTTGGCCCCTTCCCATAAAAATTTCCCTTATAGTTCTGAGAGCCTTTTTTCCATCTTACTGGGAAGTTCCAAGCATGCTAAAAGGTAGATTGGGATAGCTATTATCACAACTTTAGCATGGTGATTCTACTAGCCAAGGCTAACCATCTCCCATGCCAACTTCCTGAGGCCTCCTTGTATTTCTTATAAGTTTCATTCGAAAGCTGCTGATTCATTTGTCCTTCAAAAATTGGAACGCCAAGATACTTCAAAGGAAAGTTTCCTTCATTGCAGTCTAAGATGGCTTTGATTATCCGTTTGGTGCTTCTCGACAGGTTGAATAAAAGATGCAAGACTTCTCCCGATTAATCTGTTGGCCCTCCTCCACTTTCAATTTATCCACCACACCTTTTATAATTTCCGCTTTTTCCACCAAAGCTTCACCATACATCAAAGTGTCATCGGAAAAGAGCTGATGAGTGATTGTGGGAATGGACGGTGCCACAATGATACCTTTCTACCTACGTTGAGAATGCAGTTTTGAAATAGCCTTGCTAAAGGAGTTAGCTAACAATACAAAGATAAAAGGGGATAGCAGATTGCCTTGCTTGAATCCCTTAGCCCCTTGAAAAAACCCTGAGGGGTGTCATTTAATAAAATTGAGTATTTGACATTTGAGATGCACCTAAAAACCCATTTCCACCATTTTTTAGAGAATCCCAATTTTTCCATTGTTTTAATCAAAAATCTCAACTGAACACGATCATAGGATTTACTTAGATCCAATTTTACTAGCATGCCTCTGTGTTTATCTTTTTTCAAAGAGTGGATGGTTTCATGTGCCACTATTACTCCATCCGTTATATTTATTCCTGGCACAAAGCTACTCTATTCAGGTGAGATGATATAGGGAAGAATTTTCTTAAGTCTATTGACCATCACCTTTGTTATAATTTTGTAGCTTATGTTGCACAAATAAATGGGTCTATAGTCTACAAAAGATTCAAATTTCTCCTTTTTTGGAATTAGATCTATGTTTGTGTTGTCAAAATCTTTCAGCATACAGGTTTTCCTCCTAGACTTTTCTACTATGTCCTTGATTTCTTTACCAATAAAATCCCAATAGACTTGATAAAAAATGGCATTAAATCCATCTGGGCCAAGAGATTTTTTTGGGTTCATTTGTAAAACTATCGCCTTGACTTCGTCTTCCATTATTGTGCTCATTAGCATTTCATTGTCTGATACCATAACTAAGGCCTCTACATCTTCTAGCAGACTTAAATTCAACTGCTCTTCCAAATGTTGTCCTCCAAGGAGGCCTTCGAAAAATCTATCCTGATACGATTTATTTGAGCTTCGTCCTTTATAAAATTCCTGTTTCCATCCTTTATGTCTGAAATTATATTCCAACTCCGTTTGATCCTTGTGTTTAGTATTTAGATCACCCTCTGCTAGCCAAGCTTATCTGGATTTTGGGCGCTAGTAGCACTCCTCTGTAGCTAGAATTTATTATAAACTAACATGAAGGATTTCTCTTCTTCAAATTCTACTACAGTCATCCCATCTTTGATGATCTTTTCCCCTAAGACAACAAGAGCTTCTTCGATCTTTTCTTTCTCAATAAAAACATTTTTGGAAACAATCTTATTCCAGTTTCTCAAATTTTGCTTCATAATCCCTAACTTTTTTTAAAACATGAACATCTTCGAGCCTTGAATTTGCAATGGTGTCTCCCACCATATTTTCATAAGATCTTTGGTGTCTAGAGCCCGTAGCCACATTTTTTTGAATTTAAACTAGACTTTTGGTGGATTGTTGTCAAGGTTAATGCATAAGTCAATTGGGAAACGATCAGATATAAAAAGCCAATCTTATTGTGGCTTTGGCAGGAATGGAATCTTATAGCCAGTCTTTTGTAATCAAAAATCTATCTAGGTGTTCAACAATATTTTTGAAACCTTTTCTTCTATTGTTCCATGTGAAGGAACTGTTGGTAGTTTGGACATCATAGAGATTTTGACTTTCAACGAAGTTTGTAAAATCTTTTTGGGCTTGAGTCACATGCCTTAATCTCCCACTTTTTTTGGATATGTCTGTTATGGCATTAAAATCCCCACCCAATATTTTTCTTACATTGGAAAATAATTTGTCTAATTCTTTCCATACTTATTTTTTATCCTCAATTTTGATTGGGTCATACACATTGAATATTTCAAATTTCAAATTGGCGGAAATTAAGCTTACCATTGCATGCATCTTGTTTTGTTGTCGAGTTAACACATCCACCATGATGGTTTTTAGTTTCCATAGGATCCCAAGGCCACCTGTCATTCCTGTTGATTCCACAAAGTCACCAGTCCAATCCTTGATGTACTTAAGAAAGTGTTCATTCTCCGAGCCTACTAATTTTGTTTCTTGAAATAGGATGAAATCCACTTTTAGTATCTCCAACTGGCATTTAACCATTCACCTTTTGTTAGGGGATTTTAATCCACTAAAATTCCAAGTAAGTAGCCTCATATCTTCCTAGGGGAGGAGCATCCTCCCCTGGATCTTGTCATGTAAGGGTATGTGCAGGATCATCATGGAAAAAACAGGCCCTTAAGTGGCAATAAAATTTAGAAAATCAGAGTTAGGCAACTTGACATAAAAGTTTGAATAAGTTATCTATATCATTTCAAAAATATGTAAGAATATAATCTGTAGAAAATTGAATGTAGTTTCCAAACTACTAGGTTTTTTTTTTTTTTTAAATCTATTTGGTGAAAATTTGAAATTTCAATGCAGTAGTACTTGAA
This sequence comes from Sequoiadendron giganteum, assembly GCA_007115665.2. Classification (NCBI taxonomy): domain Eukaryota; kingdom Viridiplantae; phylum Streptophyta; class Pinopsida; order Cupressales; family Cupressaceae; genus Sequoiadendron; species Sequoiadendron giganteum. The sequence continues at coordinate 567,446,446 of CM021104.1, forward strand.
TTTCAGGGAAAAAATAAGAAGTAGGTGTCTGTCTGACCACCCTAACCACAATAAAATGATAATATTTTTTTATAATATTTTAGATATAATTAGTGGACTCATGTCCTGATGTGATGCATATTTTTTCGTAATATTTTTCCAAGTAAATAATTAATTATGAATTTTTTATTACAAATTTTTAAAAATATAAAAACTCATACGTCTCACCACCTTAACTTGGTCAAAACTTCATGAAATTCTTTTTTTTTTTTAATCCTATATTATGTGAAGCATAGAATGTGACACATGTTTTGGATTCAAAAAATGTGATACCGTTTGAAAGTTATAGATTTTTTTCAATCAACCTATCAATCAGGACTTTTGTCGCAATTCAAATAGAAAATGAATAATAATTATTTATTTAATTCAAAGTAAAGCATAATTTATATTGGTGGAAAGTTAAGAATCTCCTTTAAAAACCCTTTTCATTTCATCAATTTTGGATGAAAAAAAAGTCATCAGCCACATGGATCGTCATATCACTTGGACATCGCCACTTTTTGGCCCATCATGATCTTGCACATACCCGTAAATTTTGATCAAGGGTTGATAACCTTTTTGTGCTCCCTCCTCTCTTTTCTATTTGTTAGTTTTTCTTCCCAACCTTCTATAAATTGTGCCCCTTATGGATTGGCCAATATTCCTTTCTTCCAGGATGTCTAGTTGATCTTCTTCCCCTTGGGATAGGGAGAATTCAGATACAAGATCGTTGTTTTCTCCTACTTCATTCGGTTGGAAGGCTACAATCGAGAGTGGATTTATCATTTCCCCTTCTTCCTGTTGATCCAATTCAGAACCAATTGATCTCTTTTGCTCTACTAGTATTAAGGCCCACTTATTTTGGTCCATAGGATTTGGCCCTTCGACTCCCTGATCTTCATGGGTCTCCTCCACTTTCTCTTTCTACTTTTTTTCTCGCCAGACTTCTCTTAATGATCGAGGAAACCACTTGCATTGATCTTCATTGTGATTCCTTCTCCTGCGTTTCATACAAAAGAAACACTGTTTCTCTATTTTCAGAGTTTGTAGCCATTTTTCTTCCCCAAAACGCAGTTTTATCTCTTTTGGAATTTTAATAGATTGCTAGTATTCTTATTCTAGCATATATCAAAGTTTCTTTGTTTCTTAGATCTATGTCTATCACTTTCCCCAGAGAATCCCCTATTTTTTTAGGCATTTACCAGACCAATACTCAAATGGAAAATTATACAATCTTACCCAGGACGGTCCTTCTAATGGATTACATTCTAAGGGATTGAAATTACAAGACCATTTTTGCAGAAAAAGGTGTAGAGATCCACATTTCCAGTTTCCATGTCCATTATTTGATCACGGATTGACTCAGATTTCAACACTATTTCAAAAATCCTTTTGGGAGAAATTTTTTTATAGTTTCACATCCCTAATTCTTCTCCACCTAGGACCTGATCTCCATTCTAGATAGCCGTTTTCTTAGAAAACAACCAATAACTATCGTTCGTTCAAAATTCTCAACATCTTCTTTTGCAAAATCTGAAACATCAATGCTCAGTGGAGTTTGAACAAAATCCATTTTTGGATTTATGTTCAATTCATTGATTTCAGGTTCCTTGTGCCCTGCGTTCCAATTTTCCTCTGTTGGTTTGCATTCTTCCCCCCTAGTTCACTTTCCTTCATCGCTCAGCTCTAACTCTTTCTCAAAAAGGTGCAAAGAATTGATTTATTAGATATAATACCTTCAAATAGGAAACTAACATATTGAATCACAAGAAAAGAACTTACTTCATAGAAGGATGCAAACCAAAACATCATGACTCTATTATAGTTAATACACTATTAATACATTTGTTAATATTCTACAACTTATCTCTATGTGGAGCACACCAATAAGGAATGATAGTACCATAGACATGTAGGAAAGATATTAGAAAAAGTATACCAATCAACACATCACTCATAGAGACAAGTTAGATCACCACTCATACATCTAACAATATTGTTGACTATATCTATTCACTTGTGTTATCTCTGAAATATATATAGATTTTATCATACACACTGACATCAATGAAAATACCTATTACCAACAGAATACATATTTTCAAGACTCGCAAATAAATTTATCCACTACAATGAAGTAATCATCCTCAATATTTTTTATTATGATTGAATTAAGGGAAAATTAAAATTTCTTTACATTCTCAAAATGATTGATTTTGTAGACTTAAATAAGGCTAAGATGAAAGTTTAGAAAAAAAAGATAATTCAAAAAATATCCATCATCCATGTCAACTAAAAATTTCCCTACAACTTTTACCTATTTATCATCTTATGTAAAAATGTGTAGCATTGTACAATGCTCCACCGAAAAAAAAAAATTTGTATAAAAACCCATATGATGTGTAGCACCTATGCCAACTATCCATATTTCTAAAGATTATTCCACTACAATAAGTTATTATTCTTTCTCTTTCCTCAATTTGGAATAACTAGAAGGGATTTTTTTTTGTGTAAGAATATGGAAAATGGATATTATTTTTCTTATTCATGTCTAAGAACGGATCAAAATTATTAGCATGATAACTATCATCTTCATGACCAACATTCTTGTAGCATGAAATTTTTTATCTCTTGTTTTGTGAATAATCTTTCTTGGAAATGGATGAAGAGTCTCCTTGTGAATGAAAAGATGATTGTGCTCAATATTTCCATGGCTTGAATTTTGATTTCTTTTGTTTCTTATTGTACCATTTCTCATTATCTAGATAACTACCCATTAAATCTTATGACTTAGATGACTTGACAATACCCATGGATACTAAATTTGACTATTGAAGAATCAATATCTTACAAAATGAATTAAATTATGGCATAGTATTAATCATTCAGTTTGGAAAAAACAAATACACACTACACATTCTAAATGAAACATGACTAAAAATTGAGAAAACTATACATCCTTCTTCCCAATACCAAGCTACTTCATTTGTGCTCTTAGTTCATTAGCTTTAGTTGCATAGATTTCAATATTGGTAAAAAATAGAATCTACATTAGTGATATAACTCTCAATTTGGTATCCCCTAACTTCATTACTATGGCCATATAATTGAGAATGTTTATCCCAAGCCTCCTTAAATTTTTTACACTAATTGATATGAAAACAAGGTTGAGAGAAATAAATGTTCATAGATATCCAAGTGATTTTGTATTTTTAATAATCAATTTCATATTATCTATAGTGTGTTTGCGTTCTCGAATTATTTTTGAAATGTAGTGAGTATACCCCTCTTTCATTAATATAGTTCAAGAAGGATGTTTTGATGTTACATAGTTATTTGGATTTTCATAGGGAACATAGGAGAATCCATGGAAAAGATTATGAGAGTGCAAGAGAAAAATTAAAGAAGAGATGAACTAAACCACACAACACAACTATCTAAAGTTAATCAATTAAGAAAACATAAAAAAAAATATTTGGCACTTTATATTTAGTGCACTTACAATTGCCACTTGCTAAAGTCTTTGATCCCATTGCTCTAAATTTCTAAAACAAGGCTATGTGGAAAGTAATTTTTTTATCATGATGAATATAAATTTGGAACCTCTTGAAATGGTGGAGATGTGTTAGCATATGGTTTTAGGACATAGAGCCTCCCCACTTTAAAGATATTTCACTCAAGGATAACCCAAGATATCTCAATGCAAAGGAGAAAGAGATCCTACAAAATGGTTGTCCTAGGGGCTGAATGTAAAAAAATAAGGGGTTCACCACCAAGTTAAAACTTGGAAAGATAAATGATATGTAAGATGCAAAACTAAACCCTAATTCAATGAAAACCTTCACTAAATGACTAGAAATACAAATGAAACAACACAAAAAGCTACAAAAAGGATTGTGTGCACCTGGAAATTTGGAAATGGTTGGATGGGGGTCTAGAACACTAGAAAATTTGATCTCAATGTCGAGTGGAAATTATTCTCCAAGATGGAAAAATTAGTCCAGAATCTGGGTTTCTATGCAAAATAGGAATCCACAAAAAATTGAATTTTGACTAAAACTAGGACTCATTAGCTAGAAGTGGTAAATCCATCTAGTTAGGGATTTTTGAAGCTTCAAAGTCTGAATCTTCTCCTCTTTATTTGCTCAATCTACCTTTGCAAGATTCTAGATCTGAATCTACATAAATCGACCTGTAGGTGCTCTCCAATGTTCTCCGAGGATTGATGACAACTTTGACAACTTTAATGACTTGACAACATTTCTCCAATCTTGCTCCTTAGGAAATCTTCAACCTAGACCTACAAATCACACACAAGGAGAGGGAATAATGTTTTTGGGTTAGTGGATAGGGGTTTGCATTTATCAAACCCCATTTTGGTAATCAAACCTTGAAATAGAATTAAATAAGAATTGAGAATGATGAATGAACAAAATAATATTTTTCAACTTACCAAACTCTATCAATGAAGTGTTACAAACATGCATGAGATGGCTCAAATCGATGTAGACCTTGACTCTTTCTTGAAGGTGATAGATCTTGAATTGAACACTTGCTTGAATCATAAAACCCTACATCACAATTGTTAGCTCCAAAAAAAACAAGATGCATGAAGTCCTTGACATGATGATTGATGATTGAAAAATTCTCAAAAATGATTGATAATCTACCATTGAATGCTTGAATGCTCTTGTGAACTCATTTTTCTATGATGATGCTTATTCAGCATTCTAGGTGTAAAATGAGTGAAAGAAACTTGTATTTATACTTGATTATGCAAGAATTCTTGAAATTACAACACTACAAGCTGACACCAGATCTTGGAGGATAAAATCCCACCAAGAATTTGAATTAATTTTAATTTTGGGCAACATGGGATTGATTTGCTGAGGGTGGTGAATGAGTCCCGTCAAGCATAATGTATGGGACCAAATTTAAAAATGATTAGAAATGTGTGAAACCAAGTTTGGGACCCAAAAATCTAGGTTGGATACATTCATCCAAGGTGGTGAATGAGTCCCAGATCACTAAATATGGGGCCATTCAACCCAAAAACCCTAAATTATGATTGGGTAATGATTTGTGTCAAGATTTTCCTCGAAAAGATGCATTAAATGAAGCTTGTGGATGTAATTTAAGGTCAATGAAAGAATAAGAAATACCAATTATTAATGATAACCCTAGAAAAGTGTGAAAGTATATTAAAACACTTTAAAACACTTTAGATAAGACAAGACTAAGGTTAAGAGGAGAATTTTTAGGTGTAGTTAATTAATTAAAACCTTAGAAAAGTGTGAAAGTGTGTCATGACACTTCACAACACTTTACCATTTAAATTCATTCATTCACAAGGGTCCAAGATCTAATGTGATTTTTTCAGACACATTACAACACTAAGTCAAGGAATCATTAAGCTTAGTTAATAAGGAGGGCCCAAACAAGCAAGGAAAATTAGAAGGGCTACTTTTTTGGTTGCTCCATTTAGCCCTCACTTTAGTGAGAGGATGAACTTGCTTCAAAATCAAACTAAAGTAAGAAAACACACATCAAGAGGGGTCCAAGTGCACCAATACTAGTGAGATGGGATGACAACAATCAAGAGGGGTGATCGAGCCCCCACAATCAAGATCCCATGATGAACCGACATAGACACAACAAAACACACATGAAAATTATATAAGAGAATCATCAAAGCACAAGCATGCACTATCAAAGACATAAATAAAATTAAATAAAATAAAGAGGAAAAAGGGGTGGATCAAGTTTCGACCGTTTTTCCATCACGATGTGGATCAGATCTGGGTTGTTTGTCCAAAAAATGTATACTCACTCTGAGGCAATGAAACTTCAGGTTGTCCAGTGGGTGAGAAATCCAAGAAGGTGAGAGACATACACTCATGGCCAATATGCACTCACACACACATGCAGGTTTCTAAGGGAAAATCATTCCCTCATTCAGCTTCCCATCAAAACAATACCAACTTTATACATCCTAATAACTTTGATAAGGCGCCAAGAAAAAATAATCTTTTACCTTCATGAGACAAGAAAAAATTTGAATTCTTGGAGCTCATGAAGAAAAAAATGGATCCACAGGCATGCAATTTATGTTATGCAAGGTGGCCATATAACTAAAAATGCAAAAGCAGCAATAAGGAACATTCAAGGGAGTCTTGCTTAGTTCATGTGAGGCCTTAACTTAGGGAAAATTGTGCCTAATGTCTCCAAGAGAGGACTAATCAAAGAATAAATATTCACAACTTAGGGGATGCAGTGTGTCACATCAAGCCAATAAGAGGAATGCAATATGCTAAGAAAGATCATGCTCCTAAAAGATATCATACCCAAAGTCATCCACAAAGAAAAAAACATATTGTTTAAAGTAAGAAGGTTGCATCATGAACCATAAAAAACAAAAGTGCCAATGTATGCCCCCACTTTAAAGAAATTGCTAAACGCCATGCTATGAGAAATTATTTTAAAATCCCTAACTTGGAAATACCTATGCCAAGTCATATGTTTCCAAGTAAATCTACATTATGCAAAAGAAAGGAAAGGAGAGGGATTGTCCCAAAAATGAAAAATCCAAACACATAAGGGATCTATGGATTTGGGGTTAGTATGTTCTTGCTACAATGTTTTCAAGAGAGATCGGAACTATCATCATTCCCCAAATATGCATAGAACTAAAAGAATGACACAAAAAGAGAAAAAACAAAGAAAAACCTTTAGGGTCAACATGGAAGAGACATGAATGTCTTGACACCTTATGTCATCCCCAAAAGGAAAACACAAGACAAATGAAAAAGATAAAGAAAAGGAAAATATTTTGGGTCAACATGGAAGAGACATGAATTTCTTGACACCTTCCATCATCCCAAAAGGAAAAAAAAGACAAATGAAAAATATGTACGACATAGAGAAGAATGAAGGTACAAATAGAGGAATGCGAAAAAGAAAGAGAACATCAAACAAAAAATTACGGGGGATCACATCACGGACATGCAATCAAAAAAATAAAAATAATGTGAAAGAATAGTAAGGAACATGTGAGTCAATCTAAAGTAGGTCGTTTGCATCCCAATCATGTTCATTGTATACCAAAGGCAGACAACTAGCCAAAGGCACAATAGAAATTTCTGAACTAGGACCATCACGAGGTTCAACACTCTTATTAGGAGAGTTTCCGTTTAAGCTCATTAAAGAGTAAATTAATGTATTCAATTCATTATGAACCTCTTCATCAATTTTGGAAACCTTGTCATCATCATCTAAGTTAATCACAATAGGACGTTGAATGATAATGTCTAAGGAAGGATTCAACCCTTGTTGCAGTTGTTGTATTGGATTGTTTTGTTTTGGGGTGGGGGTAGCGTCATCATGCATTTCTTCAATCAAGTTTGGATTTTTATTTTCTTTATTTATTTCTTCATATATATTTTGAGCAAGTGCACGATGTTTATGCTTACGTGCTCTAGCACCTATATTTATTTTAGTTCAATTTTCAAGTTGTGTTTGTCTAGGAGTGGTTCAATCAACCATAGGTTTCTTTTCATCCCCAAGGGGAGGAATGTAAGGCTTCATGGGGGATTGCCCAACCACTTTCTCTTTGACTTTGTAAACTTTTTTTATTTGAGGAGGCGTGATGGGATTTTTTTAATGTCTCTTGGTTATTTGTAAGAAGTAGGTAAAGGTTTTGTCTTAGTTTGTTCTTGGTTGTTTGGAATTTATTTAGGTTAAATTATGGTTTTGTCAAGGATGGTAGGCTTTATGGTAGGTTGAGACATGTTTCAAAGGGATAATTCTACTATATTCTTTTCCTTGAAATTTTGATAGGATAGGAAAAAGAAGTCTTCTCATGGTTTTATAGGTTTTATAGGATCAGGCCAAAAGAAATCTAAGGAAAATTTTCCACAGGAGCACAAAGGGTTAAATCTACTATGATACATAGTAAATATTCCATTGTCAAAGGATAAATTTAATCATCTATGCACAACTAAAGGGACTGCATTCATCGATTGAATCCATGGATAACCTAGCTTCACATGAAACTGGTTTGATTACGGGATGATCGAGAATGAGATATCTAATGTTTTTGGTCCTATTTGTAAGGGAAGAGTGATCAATCCCATCATAGGGAAAGATAAACAATTATGCATCTTGATATTGATTTTGTTTTATCATATAGGTCTCGATAGAGCTCATGCAAAATTAAGAATACCTTGGTGATCACATTCTCTCCATAGACATTATCTATTAGTATCCCAGTACTAGGATTATCATAGATACATCTAGCTATGTAAAGAGGACCATCAGGTGCATGCTAAAGTATATCTTTAAGGGAGAAATCAATGCCAAGAGGATTCTTAGATCGGCCCTTACGAGGAATTACATCTATCACTCCTACCATATCATCCATAAGATCATCATCAATAGGATTATGTTGAATAGTATCATTATTATCATCATTCGTATCAACATTCATCACATCATTATTTGTAGTTTTTTTAGCTTTGACAGCTAAACTGTTATGATTAGGCATATGTTTGGTCAAAATTTCTAAGTTTTGGTTAGGAGGGGCAACAAACTTATTTCCTTGATCATTAACACCCCCAATGGAGATATGACCGAAATCAATGAGGTCTTGCACAATATGTTTAAGATGCTTATAATGTTTTGTGTCATGTCCATTTTGTCGGTGATAATGGAAATAAGTATTTTATGTATAGCTTGTGGGTAATGGTTTAATAGGAGGAAAGGTAATCATATTTTTGTTCTATGAGTTAAGACATTGTATTATAAAGGGTTTCGGATAAGGGAGTGAACTATTTTCTTGGTTCTCCATTACTAAAGGGTATTGTGCCTTTAACAACAACTACCTAGTTATTGGAATTTTGAGTTGTTTGTTTAGGGGTATTTAATTTAAGGAAACCTTTATTCTATTTTCTAAAAGGTTGCGAATTGTTTTGGTGTGCGGACTTGGACCTCTTGAAGTTTTACTAGAAGTGGATTTTGTATCTCGACTACTAACCAAGTTTTGATAATCACGAAGGGTAGTACATAAGTGCATAAAGGATGAAAATTTCATCATGGTAAGCTTGTCTTGTATCTTGCTTTGAAAATTTTCTATGAACATGTTTTTAAGGTTAGGATTGGGAGCCTTGACATTGATTTGGGAATAAAGCGATTGGTAGCATGAAATAAAGTTAGTTATGTTTTCTTCTTCTTTTTTTTTGTATGTCACAAAAAAAATGTATGTTTGGACATTTTTATGCTCATTTGAGTCTTTCTTATGGATGTTGGCCTATTTTTTCCTAGATTTAATGTTGTAATGTGGTCAACACATTCACATTAGGTCTTGTACCCCTGTGAATCAATAAGAATTATATGATGTTTTTGTAAAGGTGTTCTGAAGTGTTGTAACCCACTTTCACACTTTTCTAGGACCTTTTTATTATAATTCACTTCAAATAACCTCTTTTTATCATTTAATAAGCCTTATTTCAAAGTTTTGTAAAGAGTTGTAAATTTTTTTTACTTTTCTAGGCTTGTCATCAATAATTATACTTTTCTTATGCTTTAATTGGCCCCATTTTACACTTATAGGCCTCATTTAAGTGTCTTTTTGAGAATAAACCTGATAAACATCATTTAAAATATCTAATTTCTAACACCCACTTAAATTGCCTAAGTGGGACCAAGTCACCACTTGGGGTGACTTAGTCCCATTTGGCTCAAAAATTCAAATAAGTTCAAAATTTTGGCAGGTTTAATTTTCTAGGACCCAAGCTCGATCTATGATGTGGTACTTTCAAGAATTAGGGAATAATTGTGTATAAATAAAAGGTCTTTATCTTCATTTCACCCTACTCCCAACTAAACTAATCAATTCATCTTTCATTCATTCTTCATTCATCATTCTTCTCAAGCAAGCTAGGGTTTTGGTATTCTAAGTCATCAAGAAGCATTCAAGGGAAACTTCTTCATCCATTGTTACAGAAATTCAATATCTATCATCATGTAAAGTTTCTATTTATTGAATTTCATGATCATGCTTCCTCTTATTTCTTAATTTATTTTAATTACCCAAAAGAGGTTTAACCAAGGCAAACCCCTATTCCCTAACATTCAACATTTATCTTTATCTCTTTGTGTGTTTCCAGATTTAGGTACCTTGAAGGCTTGGAGATCATCGAATGATTGGTTGCAAAAAATTTAAATTCATTTCCTTATGGGCTAGGGAAAAAAATCCACAAAATGTCACTTATAGTGTCAAAAATTAGGGTTTTGGTTTCAGATACCTAGAGGAGCAAAAAGTGTAGGTTGAGATCTTTCGTTTCCACTTTCAGATTTTTAGAAAATCCAAAGTGGACTAAGTCACCATCAATGGTGACTTAGTCCCACTACACATTTTTTTAGAATTTTCTATAGATTTGAATACCCATTTGGCTGAAACAGGCTGTAATGTAGTTTTCCAAATCTGGGACTAGGTCACCCAGAATGGCATAAGTCTCCCAATAGGCTAAAATTCCAAAATCAACAACATTTCCAGTCTCCATTCTAGTCTACAACACATTTCCAGGTGCACACATTCAGTTTTACATTTTTATGTTTAGGTCATTTAGTATATATTTACATATCACAATGTGTTTCCAAACAAAGTGCATTTTCTAGGTTTTTCATTACTAGTTACATTCTTTTATCAGTTCTTTGCATCTAGAGAATTCTATCTAGACATATTTCAATCATATTTTCATTATTCTTGAGTGAGCCCCCAAGTTTTTGTGGAATACCTTTCTCCTTTTATGTGAAAAACCCTAGAAGTGTAAGAGATCATCCTTCTACAAAAATTTGTGGTTCAACTTGCATCTCATCAAATTGGCCAAGGTCGTCTTAAGATTCATATGCACTTGGAAATGGTTGATAAATGCCTCAACAAGTTCATTGAATGAACGAATTGAGTTTTTTGGTAAAGAAGAGAACCATTCCAAGCCAGTATCCTTCAAGGACCTAAGGAAAAGCTGAGAAAAATGAAATGCTTATAACAAAAATTGTAGAAACTGAAACAAAAAGTTCTAAACAGAAAATAGAAACTCAGAAACAAAACATTAAATCATAGAAAATGCAGTGCGGAATATACATTGGGAGTGATTCGCCCAAGGTAGCGAATGACTCCCAGTAGGGATTTGTTTAAAAAAATTCAATTTCATTTTATGTTTTTTAATATTGGATGATCTATATACTAAGTTCAAATGAAGAATTTCTAATGATTTTCAATGATATGTGATGCAAAAATGTAGGCTATATGAGCTTTATCTAATGCTAAATTTGAAAACCCTAGAATGCAAATTAACTAAAACAAATCCTAATGCAATGATAATGCAAGCAAGATCTAGGATGATAATGCACTCCAAATAAGAATTATGATGTTCTAAATGTAGGTTAACCAAAATAGAACCTCTTAAAATGGTGGAGATGTGTTAGAATATGGTTTTAGGACATAGAGTGGCCCCACTTTCAAGATATTCCACTTAGGGATAACCTTAGATATCTCAATGCAAAGGAGAAATAGATGTTGTAATAGGGTTGTCCTAGGGGCTGAATGTAAACTAATAAGGGGTTCACCACCAAGTAAGAACTTGGAAAGATAAATGAAATGTAAGATGCAACACTAAACCCTAATTCAATGTAAACCTTCACTAAGTGACCTAGAAATGTAAATGAAACAATACAAAAAGCTACAAAAAGGATTGTATGCGCCTAGAAATATAGACATGACTAGATGGAGGTATAGAACATTAGAGAATCTGATCTCAACATTGAGTGGGAATCATTCGAGAGGCTAGGCGAATCAGTCCAAAATCTGGGTTTCTGTGTGGGAACAAAAATCTACCAAATGGGTAATTGAATCTGCAAAAATCTAAATTTTGACTTCAAAACTAAGACTCATTCACGAAAAGTGGTGAATCATTCCAATTAGGCTTTTCTAAAGATTCAAAGTCTAAATATACTCCTCTCTATTTTCTCAATCTACCTTTGCAAGTTTCTAGATCTGAATCTCCGTAAATCAATGTGTAGGTGTTTTCCAATGTTCTCCAAGGCTTGATGACAACTTTGACAACTTTGAATGACTTGAAAACTTTTCTCCAATCTTGCTCCTTAGGAAATTTGCAATCTATACCTACAAATCACACATGAAAGGAGAGGGAAAAAATTTATTGGGTTAGTGGATAGAGGCTTTCTTTGGTCAAACCCCATTTTGGTAATCAAACTTTGAAAAATAATGAAATAAGAATGAAGAATGATGAATGAAGAAAATTAGATGTTGCAACTCACCAAACCCTATCAATGAAGTGCTGCAAACATGCATGATATTTCTCCAATGGATGTAGACCTTGACTCTTTTTTGAAGGCATTAGATCTTGAATTGAATAATTGCCTGAATCATAAAACCCTACATCATAATTGTTAGCTCCAAAATAAACATGATGGAGGAAGTCCTTGACATGATGATTGATGCTTGGACAATTATCTAGAATGATTGATAATCTTCCCTTGAATGATCTTTAATTCTCTTGTGAATTCTTGAATTCTCTTGTGAACTCAATTTTTCTATAAGGATTCTCATTCAACTTGCTAGGTGTAAAATGAGTGAAAGAAACTTGTATTTATACTTTATTATGAAAGAATTCTTGAAATTACAACACTACAAGCCTACATAAAATCTAGGAGGATAAAATTCCACAAAGAATTTGAATTAATTTTAATTTTTGGCCACACGACACTCATTCACCCCCTTGGGTGAATGAGTCTCATTAGGCATAATGTATGAGACCAAATTTATAAATGCTTAGAAATGTGTGGAACTCGGTACATGACCCAAAAATATAGGTGTGAATCATTCACCCAAGATTGTGAATGAGTACCAGATCACTAATTCTGGGGTCATTCAACTTGAAACACCTGAATTATGATTGGGTAATGATTTGTGTCAGGATTATCCTCAAAAATATGCATTAAATGAGGCTTCTCAAAGCAATTTTAGGCCAATTAAAGCATAAGAAACACCAATTATTAATGACAACCCTAGAAAAGTATGAAAGTATGTTGCAACATTTTACAACACTTTAGATAAGAAAGGACTTAGGCTAAAAGGAGATTAATTGGGTGTAGTTATTTAATTAAAACCTTAGAAAAGTGTGAAAGTGTGTGATGACACTTCACAACACTTTAACAAGGCACCCTTTATATTCATTCATTCAATAGGCCCCAAGACCTAATTTGAATGTGTCAAACACATAACAACACTAAATCAAGGCATCATTAAGCTCAATTAACAAGGAGGGCCCAAACAAGAAAGGAAAATTAGAAGGGATACTTTTTTTGTTGATCCAAAAATAATACAATATTATAAATTACACAATTTAAATTATGCACCTTTTTTTAAAAATACACTTGAAAAGGAGCTTGTATGAGACTAAATGGAGCCTCAAAATTTCTCAAAGTGAGAAGTATTATTTTATTATAAAAGGAAGGAAAGGGCCATGATCCTAAAAGTTTATAAAATTAAAAAAAGTATAATAAAATAGAAATGGGGCATTTAGACCTAGAGAAACAACAAAACAACAAAAAATAGATATCCATGAAACAAAATGCATGAACCAACTAACAGATAAGGCCCCAATCATCTAGGAAATAGAAAAATGAGAATTGTTAGGGAATAGCGGCCAAAAAATATAATTTAAATAAAATAAATGCATCCAAATTCTAAAATATTGGAAGCACAGTGTAGAGAATGAAAAAATAATTGCTCAAAAAATAGATCTTTTGATCCTAAATTATGAACCTATGAACTTTGTCCAAAAATTTCAATCTATCAATATAGAGAGGAACCAAACAATTATAAGAAAAATGCTAAAATCATGATGATGTAATTTTTATATTAGTTCTATGGATGTAATATGCTCCTTATTAATAAGATATACCCTCGGATCTTGAAATCACCTTCTAGAGTATGAAACTACTATTTTGTACACAAAAACCAACTATTTTAAACTAGAAAGCCATATAAATTCATGGAAAACAAATTTCAATATCTAAATGGTTCTTTCATATGTTGAATTATTTAATGACTAGTTTATTTATGGTCATAATAAGGGATTGGTGTATCTTAGTGGGGATGTTAGGGCGGAGAGTGTAGTGTGAGATATCATAGTAGTGACATGTGGCATCTTTAAAATGTGAGAGTACCCTACTCATTTATGGACTATTGAGTACCTGAAAGCTATTTTGTGTTTTATTTTATTTTATTATAATTCTAAAATATAAGAAAAAATGAATTTTTTTTTGCATTATACCTACACTAATGATTTTCTTGCACACATAAATATTTCTATGTAATGGAATTTTGTAGAATCCAAAGGTAGGATCTATATGACTATTAGGGATAATTTTGTTCAAGGTTCTATTATGAAATGATCTAAAATTGGTCAATTCATAGCCAAAATTTAGGTCCTTGGGCCTACTAGATGCAATGGTAGGGTAAATTTTGACCCAAGATGCTCCAATATCATGACTACCTTCTAGGTCTACTAAAAAAATTACAATTTCATACCCCTATAATATAGCCTTGAATGTCTAACTAGTATTAAAATTGTAGACATGGAAAATATACAGACACACTTGATCCTGATTACTAACATCGTTTCATCCTTAATCATCTTGTAATACCCCTCCGTTTTGATTCTTGTTCAAGTTGCTTTATGCTATGTTTGGTGGCAATTACTTTGATATTGGATACATTTTGTTATGATGTTTTGATCGCTACTATTGAGTGACAACTATTATTGTGAGATGCAGTTATCTGATTATTGTTTCACTTGCATTATGGATTAATGATGTTGTAGAGTTAACATGAGATATTATTATGAGATTACTGGATTATGATGAAAGTGTCAGTTTTGATGAGTGTATTGGTGAAGAGGACGAGTTCGCATCACTCGCTTGCGAGCGCCCTATGAATCCGTAATTCCTTCTTCACGGTGTGTATTATATGCTGGATATATTGTATGATGTTGTTTACTTGGTTGCAGGATTGCAGGTACATGACATCGACTCCACCTGGCTTCACAAGTTTGAGTGTATCAATCCAACGATTAAGTTGAATGGGAGATAGTAGCTAGGTAACATGTGTCAAGTCTATACCCTAGCCTTAGTGTGTCATCAATTGTGTGTGTCGCGTCATTGTCTGTCTTGCTTTGATGTTATTTAATTCTGAAGCATTCTTGAGTTGGAAATAGATATTTAGAATAATTGTATTTAAATCATGTTGATGGTTATTTAATTTAAATAATGCAATGTGGATAAAAGTTTATAGTTAAATTAATTAATTATATTTAGTTTATTTAATTAATTAAATTTAATCCAAGGGGGTTGAATTTAGTTATTAAATAATTAAATTAATTAATTAAATGTGATTCAAGAGAATGAAAGGAAATAAAAGAATTAGAATTAATTTTGGAATTTAATTCCAATGTGTGAGAATTAAATTAGAAATTGTAATTAAATGTTTATTTGGGAAATTGGTTGCAACTTTGGAAATTAATTTATTATTTGAAATTTCATTTTAAATTGAAAGTGGGTTTTGAAAAGTGAAATTGAAATTGAAATTAAAATTGAAATTGAAAGTGAAATTGAAATTGAAAATTGAAATTGAAATTGAAATATCTAATTTGCATGTAATGTGAATTAGGGTTGTAAATATTGAAATTGAAATTGAAATTGAAATATCTAATTTGCATGTAATGTGAATTAGGGTTGAATTAGGTATTTTTGATTTATAAGAATATATGTTTTAATTTTAGGGCAAAAAAAAAAAAGTTTTTAGAAAAAAAATACATTTTTACAGCAGGGAAGAAATTTTTTGAAAATTTGCAGAAAGGTTTGAAGAAAGTTTGATTGTAGAATTGATTGAAGGAAAGATTGTTTGCATTTTTTGGATTTTGGATTGGATTCATTGGAGGATTGAAGAAAATTCAGGAAATCTTTGGAGGAGGCTTGCAACAAAAATTCATCTCTTCCTGTAACTTCTTGTACCAGGTTTTCCTCTTTGTGTTTTATTGTTCTTGATTGTTTTCTTTAAAATAGTAGTGATTAAAGATTTTTTTGTTAAATCTATTTTATAAAACAAATTTGATACTAGAAGAAAA
The DNA here is from genome assembly GCA_007115665.2 of Sequoiadendron giganteum. Lineage (NCBI taxonomy): Eukaryota > Viridiplantae > Streptophyta > Pinopsida > Cupressales > Cupressaceae > Sequoiadendron > Sequoiadendron giganteum. Next base: position 567,462,672 of record CM021104.1, read on the forward strand.
TAATTAAATAAAGTTACAGCCTTTGCTTGTGAAAATTCTTGAGTGAAAATTGTGAAAACCTTAGTTGAATTTAAATTATTTGGAGAAATTGATTTTATTGTTATTGAAATCAAACATAGAGATTGAACAATGCATTTAGAATATTTTTAGAAAATGAAACTTTCTGTTTATTATCAAAAAACGGATTTTAAAATCTGCAATATAGTATATTTTCATGGTAAAATGGTCTGATTGCGTCGCCTATAACTCCACTTTTACAAACTGGGTTTTCACGAAATTTAAAATTTTTTTGCATTTTGAAATTTTCTTACCCCTGTCCAAAATTCATAAATACCCAGATCGCAGTTTTTGAGTTATGCTTAAAACATGAGACTGCTGTTAAGTTATTTTCCCATGGCTGTTCTGAAAATAAAATAATAATAAATTGATATTTATAAATTTTAATATTTTATGTATTGTTAATATAATATTAAAATATTATTTAATAATACTTTATATTATAATTTATAATACTAAAGTATTATATTTATTTATATTATTTTAAATAAAATTTGTATATTAGATTAGTGGAATTAAAATTATAAACATACGAAAAATTATTGTTATTTTAAAATGGCTTGTTAAAGTTTAATTGAAAGAGTTAAATATTTGATTTAAAGAATGCAATATATTATTGAATAGAGATTTAAAATTGGATTGATTAGTGTATATGGAAAATGGATAGAGAAACAATATGTTATTATATTAAAGTGATTGAATGTGTTAAATAGAAAATTGAATGAGATGTAAGATTTGGTTAGGAAATGGAAAGAATTTACTTGCATGGATTTGTGTTGATTTAAAAGTAAATTAAGAAGTTGTTTTATTGATGAAGCAATCAATTATGTTATTTATTAATTTCTATTTAGATTAATTGAATCATTGTGATTGGATTATGAAAGAGATATGGATTTAGTATATCCAAAAGTAGTATCTTCCTCATGCTTATCTTAAAGGATTTAATTCTTTGTATTCAGTAAAGGGAAGTAAGTTTAATTGTTTTAGATTTTCAATAATGAAAAGGGAAATAGGGGTTATGATTATTTTAGATGATCTACTTATCATGTCTTTGACTTTGTCAACACTACCTATTGAATGAGTATGGATTTAGGAAATCCAAATATTAGATTTGATTGATGACTTAAATGCTTTTGTTGCTATGTCGTCAAGTTGCATTGTTGGTTTTGGGATTTAGTGTTAGTCCTTAATTATAAGTCTTCCAGATGAACTTAGAGGATAAGGGTTGTTGAATCTTTATGTCATCCAGTTGTTTTCCCTTAGGTAGTGCATGTTCAATTTTACCTGATTTTCACAAACGAGGATGATTGCACCTCCTTGGTTTAGAAGCGGATTATGGGATCCGTGTCTCCTTGTATGGAGTGACTTTGTTATGTGGTTTCATCTTGTTGCCTCCTATGAAAGGAGTGGACTATGTGTTGTTGCCTCCAAAATATTTGGAGTGTGATCTTTTGTACCTCCTGTGAAAGGAGTGGACTATGTGTGGTTTCCTCCAAGATGTTTGGAGTGAGTTTCTATTATTTGTATCCTTCTTGTGTTGGAGTGGATTATGATGTCTAGTTGGTATGCACTTGTGGTTCCCTTGGTGGATTGTTTGGATGTGTGTTGTCGAATAGAAGAGTGGCTTCTGTTAGGCGCCAGAGCCCAAAGAGGTAAACTGGATAACCTTCAAGAGTGATTTAAACAAGTGATAATTAAAATAATGTACTTAGAAGATTAGGACTAACTTCACATTAATCAAAATAACTTAATCCTCACTCGTAGATACAAGAGCTTGTTTAGACTTGGGATGAGTGAGAAGGCCTGGAATGGCAAGATCAACTATCTAGTTCTTGCGAGAGGTAGTTGATTCCGCATGAGTGAGTATGAGTGCCGGGATTCGGTTGAGGCCACCAGGATTACTTGTGCCGGAGCCTATGAAGAATGCCCAGAGGAGATCTCATGACAAACCTTGCGATGACACTCTATCTATGACAACTGTTGTTAAATATTTTATGTTTATGGTTATTTGAACATACTTGATCTACTTTATGTCTGGAAGCAATGTGACCTATGTCAGTGATGTTGGAGTTGTACTTGTATTGTACTTGAGTTGTACTTGATTCGTACTTGTATGGTGAATGAGTTGTGCTTGTTAATTCATTTGGTTGGTTATAACTATATGAGTCAGTATGAGTCTGCCTTTGGTTAGAGGTAGTAGATCTTTGTCCATGTTACTTTGTTACTATCTCCTAGCATGGGGGGTGGGCCTTTGGGTACCACATTGGTAGGGTGGAACATGCACCAAAACCGTTGGGTCCCCATCTATCTTCAGTACTTGGTGGCGAGACATCCAGATGGACAGCTCACGGTTCTTGTTGTATTATCTTGCATTGTAATATTTTAACTTCTATAAGTTATTTTATCCCTCTTATGTTTATGAGGTGGAATTTTGTAATTGTAATCTTTTATACTATTGCCTCATTCTGAGAATGAGTGATGTAACTATTGGTTTAAGATAATGTTTATGAGATTGTATCTCGGTTGATTATCTTATTATGTTATGTGGTATTCTTATGATGTATGATGGTGATTTCATAAATTTCATAAGGCTATGGTTATATGTATTATGTATGTGTGGGTTTAAGTAATCCTAACCTTATAGTCTTAGAGGTTGTTGTTAATTAGTAAGTGAATGTGTATGTTAAATGCACTTTATTAAAAAAAAATTGGTTCGCTTATGATGTTAATTGCAACTTCCTTTAAGGTTACTTGGCGGGGAATTACACATCTTCCTAGCTTGTCATCACCTTTCATCCCTTAATTGAATAAATCATTATTTATCTGATTAAGTCATTCTCTCCTGTTACTTAAATTAATCAATTTGATTTAATTAACCCTATGTCTCTATGTAATTAAATAATTCATTTTATATAATTAAATCTCTAAAGTCATCCTATTAAATTGAATAAATTAAACCTTATTTAATTTAATCTAACACCATATCCTTTTAATTAATTAAATAAAAATATTTATTTAATTAAGTCTAAAGTCATCTTCGTCTCATTTTGATTTAAATTAATCCTCAAATCTAATTCAAAATGGTCAAATCAACTAATCTCCTACTAAATTAATTAAATCTTGATTAATTTAATCCTAATCACCTAATTTCTCTAGATTCTTCCACTTGCACATGAAAATGCATTTAATTGATTTATTAAATCTATATTTTCTCTCAACATGGCATCTTTAGGGGAACATTCCTCCAAGTTTGAAAATCCCTCCAAGTGGATTTTGTCCTTCTAAAAAAGAATTTATCTCCTCTTACATGTCCTTGTGCATTGAGCCAAGTGGCATTTAAGTCATTTTATTTCCCTCTCCAGCAAGTCATTTCATGAATTTCAAAATCCACCTAATATCATTTATTGGCCCATTCATCAAAATGTGCACAAACTTCCTCCATTCACATCTTGAGAAGTGACACTTGGCCATTGGATGTTGAATGATCCCACATTGATTCATTTTTCTCATTCCTCCATCTTGTCATTCTATAAATAGAAAGCTCTTATTCTCATTTGGCATCCACAACTTAGAGCAAATTTACTATCTTCACATTTAGAGAAATTTCATTCATTTCTTTAACCATTTTCAATTATCATAGCTAGGTTATTGCAGATTTTATTAAGTTATCCCATTTTTCTTCCTCACCAAGTGGATCAATCTTCATCAAAATAATCAAACCACACAAAGGATTTGGGAAAGGGCCAATTTACACATCAAATTGGCACCAATTCCCCCATGGGATTGAGAGTTTGCATGCTTAAATAGGATTTAATTGTTTTTCTTATTTTTTTATTCATTTCTTTCCTATTTTGAGCATTGTAGATGAATTTCATGGGGAATCTTAGTTCTAACTTGCATTTGGATCTAATAGTGTGTTTGTTTGCTATGTTGTGGCAAGTCTAGGATTGGGGTTCACATTTTGGCGCTAGAAGGAGGGCCTTTTCTAAAAGATTTCATCACGTTTTTTGAAAAAATTCATGCTTTTTTGTTCTTTCTTGTAGCTTACAGGAAAATTAGCCATTGACAACCAAGTGACGCTATATTGCATTGCTCCAAATTCCAAAGTTTTCTGCTGGTGTCTTCCCGCCAACAAAATTTGAATTTTTAAGTGAACCGCTGACACAAACAACGCCACTAGTAGAATAGAGCCACAATTGCAGTCTTTGATTTATTGTAGAGAATCGCTCTCAATAATTAGTGATGCTATATTGCATCACTGGGATTTTCAAACTCTGTCACACCCGTGAACTACATCGCTAGGGTGGAGTAAAAAGGTCAAATTCAGTTAATTTGGACATTTTCTTTATTATTTTGGACATCTTGAACTCCAAATCTATTATTTGTCTGTATATTTCTTGGTTTTAATCAGTTTACAGGTTGATCCAAGGAGAATATAAAGAGGATTCTTTCACTATGACATCACTATCTTATTGTATTAAGTGTTTTTAAACACTTTGGGAGAACTTATAATCCCTTTCTAAGGATTTGGTTACTTTCATGTTTTAGGGCACACTAAATTTATTTTGGGCTCTAAAAAGAACACCACAAAAGCTTTCATTTTTGCTACAAAGGGTTAAAAAAGACTTTAGGAAAACTTACTAGATTTTGTTTAAGGTTAACAATTGAAAAAAACAACATTCATCTTTCCTTTTTGTGCTTTAAAAAGAATATAATCATTTTTTTAAGGATTTAAAATGAACGTGTGCATCTTTGTTTTGTAATAACTTACCCAAAATAATATCATCTAAAAGATGTATGCACTTCTCTCGTGCCTCACAATGATTTTGAGAATCAAAAGGCTGTTGATGATCTTAAGTTGTGAAAGTGATTGCCTCCACATTTCAATTTGGGTGCCTAAAATTTCAACAAAACATGAGTGTGAAGAAAAGGCATTGTTTGTGCTCCTGCCTAAATGCGTTAGGTGGTTGAACTAAAAATGCACTCCTTCACTATTATCCACCTTTAGAGAGCCTTCCTTGGTGCAAAAAAGTACTCACCCCAATGGAATGACTCAAACCGGTAACGAGCTAAACATAAAACTACTCCTAGCCAGTATACAAATTCAAATGTTGAGGAAAGTTCATCATTATGGAGCTCTTACGGAAAAGCAAGTGATACTCTTTATATGAGTTGATCTTGCCTCTTATGTGGCCTTCTAAATGGGTTCCCTGATTACGAACCAATTTGTCTAGAATCCAAAATCCTAATCTATTTGTTGGTGCAAGAATAGTCATTCTCAAGCCACCCCACATTCTTACAGCTTTTAGTAGAGATGAGAAGTATGCCATGGGAGATGTTAGAATCCAAGATCACCTGCATGCAAATGGATACCTGTCACATGCAAAAGAAATGCAAAACCAAGAAGATGTTCTGCAAACCTCAAAGTGTAAAATGCATTATCAGAATCTCGGTTATTACAAAGAGATCAATCCTTATGAAGGAGATCAAGAAACCCTAAAAGGGAAACCCTAAATGAAACCCTAGTGTGCACACTTAATAATTAATAAATAATTATTAATGCGCCTAAGTTTAGCTTAAGCAACTAGAGGAATAAGTGACTTAATTAATTAACCAGTATGATGTAATTAATTAAGCGTAATAAAATTATTACTCTAACACCCCCCCTTAAGATGAACTTAGGAAGAAGCTAAAACACTAGAATAAGATGCATGCAAGAAAAGATGGGTCCCGGCAACTAGGCCTGATCAGGTACCCATTTACAAATGTAAGAAAGAGGTAGAGGAGGAAAACCCAGTGGGACAAAACCCCCCTACAATGATATGACATGCTGCAAAGAAGCACTGGAAGAACACTGTAGAGTAACACTGGAACCGCAATCTGGCAAGCAAGGAAAGATACTTTTGTCTACAAGAAAACCATATCGGAATCATAATCATGCAACAGCAGACCCGATGCCACGGAACACTCGAAAACTCCAAATGGGAACAACTATGGAATCTATGAAGCAGCAGTCGATTATTAAATGATGTATCACTGAAAATGAAGTGCAAAGATGCAAGAAGCACTCTCCCAACTGTCAAAATATCCAAGTAATCTCCAAAACACCCATCGGGCCAAATCTGGAATAATGAAAAACCTGGGATAGATACAGAAAAAAGTGCATGGACAGCAACATAGAGCTCCTCAATACCATTCCAACGCCGCAAAGATAGCGAAAATCGGAGATCGTGGCAAAAAGTTATGAGCTCGGAAGCATAAAAAGTACATCTGACTTCAACCAACAATAAATGCAGTAAAACAGGAAAATACTGAAAAATAAACTGCACCAAATGAAAGTGCTCTGATACCATGTTAGAAACCCTAGATCAGACATGCAAACCTAAACACCTTCCACAGAAGAGAAAACATAAAAAAGCAGAGCTTTGCATGTCAATGTGCAAAAAGATATATTCAGGAATTCAATATTACAATGAGATGATTTGCTTTATAAAAGCAAAGTATGCAACCCTAATGTTGACCTAAAATTAGCTCAACCTAAGTAAAGTTATGCAAGTGTAATTAAATATTAATTACACTAACACCCCCCCATAAGTGCAACTTAGGGAGGCTAAAATAAGCATGCACCTAAAACTAAGATGAATGCAAGAAAGCATGAATGGGTCCCGGCAACAAGGCCTGATCAGGTACCTATGTACAAATGCAATAATGAGGTAGAGAAGGAAAACCAAGTGGGACAACCCCCCCTACAATGAGATGACTGCTGCAAAGAAGCACTGGAAGAACACTGTGGAGTAACACTGGAACCACAATCCGGCAAGCAAGGAAAGATACTTCTGTCTACAAGAAACCATATCGGAATCATAATAATGTGACAGCAGACTCGATGCCACGGAACACTCGAACACTCCAAACTAGAACAACCCTGGAATCCATAAAGCAATAGTAGATGGTATGATGATGATAGAATCTGGAAGCTGTGAATCTCGATGCCGATGCCAAAACTAAGACTGAAACTCTTCCATGGGAAAAAGTACCATACAGACTCGGAACAATAACCACAAATTTAGTGGCCCTCAAACTGAGATGGATCCGATGCGGATCACTAACCATAGGCTCTCAATCTAAAGTGTGAACCAAAAAGAATCTGATATGTGTCAAGTTAAGACAAAAATGGCCAAAAGAAACTAAGAGACCAGATTACAACCCATGCGAGTTTCCATCAAAACACGATGAAGATTATTATGCAAGAAACCCCCCCGAAGGAACTTTATAATAGTTCATTTATTACAATCCCCAATGACTGCAAAAAGAGAGAATTCCTAACATGCATAAACAGAAAATGAAAATAGACCTCAGATCTGTGTAGAGGACTAAACCAGCTTTCCAACGCCGCAAGAATGGCGAAAAAAGGATCACCGAGTCAAAAGATATGCCCTCCGGAGTGAAAACAACAACATCTGAGTTCAAGGACCTGCAAAACAAATCTGGAGCAGAATCTAGAAAAACTGAAATGTTGAATAGATTGGCGTCGGAATCAGCTTTCCAACGATATCTCGTTTGCAAAAAACGGACACCGTACGCAAAAGTTATACCCGATTTCGTGAAAGTGCTCCAGAAAGGCCAATAAGGCCTGCAGGCAGCCCAGGGGGCTAAAAAAATCTCGGCCCCTGGTCCTGCATGCGACCAGGGGCTGGCGGACAGGGGGCTGGGGCGGAGCCCATGGTCGCCCATGTGACCGCAGGCATGCAGAGGAAGCAGCCGGGGGCTGGGCGCATAGCGCCCGGTCCCCCATACGACCGGGGCATGGCTGCAAGAGCCCGCGGGGGCGCTGAGGTAGCGCACCGGGTGGCGCATTTTTTTAAAACTTGAAATCTTCGTCCTTTTTCCTGATTTTCGAGCTTGCATCGAAATGCGTGCTGGGGAGGCCGTACGGCTTCCCTGGCAAAAAAAATTTGCCCTCCGAGCCAACTTGCCAAAATCGACGAAACAAAAGGTGATCTTAGGGTATTTGGCCGCTGCGAACGCAATGGTGACCTCCGTTTCTGCTCAAAATGCTCTGAGAAAACGATGACCTCTAGAGCTTCCAAAAAATCACCAAAATTGAAACCCTCATAGATCTGGCAAACGATGGCCAAAATCTTCAAAATAAAAGCCAAACCTGACTTTTTCCAGTGCTCTGAATCCAATGGTGAAGCCCGATCTGATCCAAGATGCTGCATAAATGAACTCAAGGCAAAAAATCCTCAAGGAAGCCCGAACGAACTCTGCAATGGTTTTCTCCAGAATTTGAGAAGGGGCTGCATGTGAAGGCTCTGATACCATGTTAGAATCCAAGATCACCTGCATGCAAATGGATACCTATCACATGCAAAAGACATGCAAAACCAAGAAGATGTTCTGCAAACCTCAAAGTGTAAAATGCATTATCAGAATCTCAATTATTACAAAGAGATCAATCCTTATGAAGGAGATCAAGAAACCCTAAAAGGGAAACCCTAAATGAAACCCTAGTGTGCACACTTAATAATTAATAAATAATTATTAATGCACCTAAGTTTAGCTTAAGCAACTAGAGGAATAAGTGACTTAATTAATTAACCAGTATGATGTAATTAGTTAAGCGTAATAAAATTATTACTCTAACAGGAGATTCATGGGTATTGATGCTTGGCTGACCTAAGAAGTGTGTGTCGTGGAGGGGAGCTAGTGTGTTCAAGCATCTAATCATCTGATAAGAGTAAGTGTAGCTAGATTTACCCAAGTGGGAACCCAAAAAATATTGTCTTTTCATCTTGGGATTGTGCATGCTCTTGTAATAAAAAACACTTTGCATGGGTCTCAAAATATTTGGAAACAAACATTCACAAAATCTTCAAAATTCCAAACCCTTTGGAGGGAACAAATATCTTTGACAAATCCAAGTTCTCTTGCTTATCCTATGGATTCCGTCCTTAGAGGTTTCTAAGTATTTGGATTTAATCATCATTTTTTTTCACTAAAGTCAACATTAGGAAATTTTTTCCTTAATTTCCTTGATTCTCCACATAATGGACTTTGTGGGATAAGAAGCATTTATGACATTAGACATTTAGTTTGGAACTTTAACCAAGAATTGTTTGTGGTCAAAGGAAGTCATTAAGCAAAGATAAGAAACAATTGAACCCCACACATGTACTCTTCCCAATGATTTCCTACAAAATCAAAATCCACAAACCCAAGTTCAAAATTCTTAGTCCTAAAGCTCGTGAAGAATGTCTTTCAAGACTTCACGAGGTAAGAGAAAGGTTGGTTTATGATTGTTACAAGAAATATTCAAAGAACAATCCTAACTTGTATGAATTTTATTGTCAGCAAAATCCCAATCTCTTTCAAAGGTTTTCTTTTCTCACATAGGAAGCATCAAGCATGTTCTCAATACTGAGGTCTTGTAGAGAGGACTTCTATCTAGGTATCGTCTAGGATCAAAATGATCATTCTCACCCATTCTTCAACCATTCACATCAAAAGTCATCTCATCAACAACTTTTTCTTGAAAACATCATTCATGCTAGACTTTTGGAGCATCAAAATCATCTTGTTTGGTTGGATGTGTGTAGATGAATCCTTCTCCACATATTTGATCAAATTATCAATCCTTGTGAACAAGTTTGCCTCTTGATAAAATCCAACATCTTGAGGTCTAGGAGTTCATTATCCAAAATCATCTGGTTTGACTAGGGGTGTCTCGATGAATCCTTATTTAAACCTTAAGTCAAATTATCATCTTGTGTACAAGTCTACTCTAAGACAACATCCAGTTTCTTAGAGTTTACAAGTTCACTATCCGAATAAAATTAAATCAAGTCCTAAAGTCTAGTATCTCCTTCAAGGTTTCTCAAGAGTTCAATCATCCACATCCTCCTGCTTTCATTTATCTCATCCCCATCTTTTGATACTTAATCATCCTAGTTCTTCTCTTTTTGTGCGTAAAGTTAGATCAATGTAAAGGACTACACATTATTGAAAATTGATCCCTATTTTATGGTGCAAACTAGATCACAACACAAGAAGAATATGGAAATCAAGAAAGAAACATCAACTTCAAGTGACCTAAGTCAAACTACTCCTAAAATAAATCTCATGGGATCGAGCAATCCCCCACACAATCTCCCTCTGCCATCACAAAATCCTCAAGAGGAGGGTCAAGTAGAGGATATTACTGCCAATTCCTTAGGTATGAAACAAGATGAAATCCTTGAGATGGTGCAAAATCCCAAAACTCATCAAATTGTTAATGCAATGATGAGGTTATATCCCTCCCAATACATGCTTGAATTGGCAAAAGAAGGGGCTAAACTCCCTTTTAACTATGACATAAGCACCCTTGTGGAGAAACCTCTCAAGATAATTCCTCCAATCCCACCCATGCCTCCATATCAAAGCATCACTCAAATCATCCTGCAAATCACATCATCTATTGCTCCAAGTCCACCAATCATTAACAAGGGAAGCTCATTGCTTCATGCACTTCAAGAAAACCCCCTTGTGAATAACCAAGTGTTGGACACAAACACCATATTGGGCCAATCCATCCCAGTAAATCCATTACACCCTTATGTTTTGCTTGAATTTCATGATTCTACTAATTCATCTTGTTTTCATGCACCACTAGTTTATCCTCTAGACATGCAAACCTCTCCACCCTGACCTCATAAGGAAAAGGTGATTTGTTTAGAGAAGGGGGAGTCTTTGATCCCTCCTCATCATCCCTTTTCCAAGGGAATACACCACCATTCCCACCATTACCATTGAAATCCACATCATCCCTTTGGTTGGGCATTCCACCTTTACTGATCATCAATCGACAAAATCAAGGAAACCCCCTATCATAAATCAAAGCATCATACAAAATCTTCCTATATTTCCATCGACATCACAACAATATATGGCAACCATCCAAGAAACCCAAACAATCAACACATCATCCATTATCCCCCAAGTATCTCAAAACATGGTCTCCCAAGGACCAAGCATCTCAATCGTGCCATCCACCACTCAAAATATGACTGTTCCGCTCATCACAATAGTCAACGCTATTCCTAATCCACCACCAAAACCCAACATGGAAAATTCATTCAACATTGCACTGCAAGGAGCTCGACAAGCTACATATCAAAAGGCACTTCAACAAATCCAAAATCAACAAGCTGCACAACTAGCTATCTAGCAAACGCAAGCACAATTAGAAACACTAACTGCAACAGGCACAATAGGATGCCTAAGCCCAAGCTTTACTGCAACAATAGCAAGCTGCCCAAATTGTGCAAGCCACACAAGCCGCATAAGTTGCACAAGTTGCACAAGCTGCCCAAAAAGCATAGGCACAAGCTCAAACCCAATATCAAGCTCAGCAAGTGCAAGCGCAAGCTCAATACTAGGCACAACTACAAGCAGCTCAGCAACAAGCATCTCAACAAGCCCTGCAACAATATCAAGCACAACAACAAGCAACTGAATAGCAATCCTAACAACAAGCCTTGTTGGGACAACAGTAGTAGGACCAACAACAAGCGTTGTTTGCACAACAACAAATGCAGGCATATCAGCAAGTATTAATCGCACAACAAAGCTTGTAGAAAAATGTCGCACACAACAATCAAACACCCCAACCACCTCAAAACATGTTCACTCCACCTCCTAATCCATAAGACGATGTGATGAAACAAATCAAACTACTCTCGCAGCAAGTGCTTGATCTTCATTTAGGAAGAACAACAAGGACACCTGACAATCTATGTCCCTACCCTTTTGATAGGAGCCTTGCAATGATACCATTCCTAAAGGGATTTGAAATCCCCAAGTTTGACAAATATCTTGGGTTGGGAAACCCTAAAGATCATATTAGGGAAATCTAGGTAAATTGCATGGAAGTCATGTACAATGATACATATCTGATGTGGATGTTTCCTTAGAGCCTGGTTGGTCCTACCATGGAGTGGTTCTCTTGTCTACCTATGGGCATCAAAACATTGTAAGAAATTGTAGACACATTCTTCAAGAATTATGCGTTCAACATCGGTACAGAGCTTAGTCTAGAGGAATTATTAGTGCTCAAACAAGGAAAAAGGGAATCATTCACCTCCTTCCTACAATGATGGTGATCCAAGGCCAATCAGAGCAAGTGGGCCATGCCAGAGTAGAAACAAATTTGCACTATCATTGCCAATCTAGACAAGTACTTGGCATTTTCTCTAAAGATGGAGTACATCACCACATATGAACAATTGATCCCCAAGGTGCTCAACATCGAAAGAGCCCTTATTGCACAAGGGGGCACACCTACATATACTGAACATCAAGATAGTCACCCATCCACCAGGTATAATGAGAAACCTCGCACATGGGTGAAAAATAGGAATGTCACCAATGATGGAGTGGTCGATGCCAAGTTTGTCATCAATTCTCGAAAGAAGAATACCCAAACACATCATCAACCATAGAACAACATCCACAATAAAATGCAAGCCAATGCTGTAACCCAACAACCACTCCACAATAAAATCAGCAACCTCAATAATCAAGGAGGACCACCTCCACGGAATAAGTATCCCACCAAGAGGAAATTTATAACCCTTGTGGAATCAATTGAATCCATCATGAAGAAGTTGGTCAATGAGAACCTCATCAAAATCCCCATTTATGATAATTATCAAGAGCCCCAGGTGAAACCACCCTAGTACAATGAAAATTTCCTTTGCAATTATCATAAGCTCAAGGGGCATACAACAACCAACTGCATGAAATTGAAAAATGTCATCCAAGATCTCATCACTGATAAAATCATAAATGTTGAGCAACCAGCTGGCAATCAAGATCTGAAAATCTACATGAATCCGATGCTCAACCATAACTAAGGAAATAAAAAAGGGAAGAAAAAATATGGCAATGTGAGCCATGTGTACGAAGGATTTGTTGCATGCCTTGACGAAATGGTCACTATTGTTAGCATCAAGTGAGCCAAAGTTGATTGTGGATTCACCACACATGATATCAAGGTCACCATTTTTGAAGCATCATAGCCATCTAGGACCTCAAACCAACAATCCATTCCTAATGGTTACAATGTCCTTGACCAGTTAAAAAGAACCCCTACTCAGATCTCCATCATGGAGTTACTAAAGATTTGAACTGCACAAATAAAAATACTTGAGGAATCATTGGCTTCATCTACCATCTCTGCCAACCTTGATATAGAGAAATTCCAAGATATGGTTGGTAACATCACCACTTCGAGTCTCCTCACATTCTCCGATCATGACTTCCCTGCCCAACCATCTCACAACCATTTGCTCCACCTTTAATTCATGGTTCACAAAAATAACGTCAAAAGGCTCTTAGTGGATGGGGGTGCAAGCCTCAACATTTGTTCACTCAAGCTTATAAAGAATCTAGGAATCTCTAAATATTCCATTGAAAAAGGTAAGGGTATCACAATCAGGGCTTACAACAATCAAAAAAGAGTGTCTCAAGGCACTATTCAACTCCTTATTCAAGTAGGGACAATTGTTATGAAAACCACCTATCAAGTTCTTGACCTTGACCTATCATATAAAATCCTCCTAGGGCACCCATGTATGCATGGGATGCAAGCAGTTGCATCGACCTTCCACCAATGTGTCAAGTATTCATACCAAAACCAAGAGGTTACAATCCATGGTGATCTTGAACCCTTTGCCTAATGCAAGAACCTGGAAGCCAAATATTACAAGGTTCCCCATGTCCCAAAGAATGATGAAGGCCCCTCAACTCCATATATAGATCCATCCAACATAGCCTCCACTTTTGGGACAAAGACACCCACCATCTCTGACATATCCAACATCAAGCTTATAATCCAGAACAATGGGTGTGGGGAATACAAAATGAAGAAGGGAGCCTTTGTGGTCGGGGAGTTACCTCAATCCCCTAGATCCCACAGACAACCACAACTCACCAATACAACAACTCAAACCTTCAAAGCAGATCCTTCCTGATTCAGGAGGTGGGGAGATCTAGGCCAAGAAGTGGTGGACGAGCGAGACGTATCTAGTCTCCTCTATTAGGATGACAAACCTACAATAGACCTTCCTATGGATGATGCCAACAAAGGACTTCAGTTAATGTTGGGCATGGGATATAACAGAAATGGAAGTTTGGGAAAGAACAACAATGGTCATTTAGAACCTATCATTGTTCAGAAATGAATGAAAAATATTGGCCTTGGGTGTACCCCTCCGAGTGTGACCATACATGGCAGAATTCCCCCAGTTAAAGCAGTCAAGACTCCCCATGAGCCAATGACAACCACCCTACAACTACTAGTATCCATAGGCCTGCCCTTAGATAACTTCACCTTTGATGTAACCGATGTGTGTAGTAGTAGTAATGATGAGGATATCATAACCGGCTTACCCATGTTGTTTTAAGATTCCTCCCTTCTCATGATTAGCACCCTATCTTTTGAGTTGGACCACCAAACCCATGAAATAAACCTGGTATACCCCTAGCTCATCGATTATGACCAACGAGACTACCGATTTTGGACACATTCGGAAATGATGAGGCACTCTTGGAGTTCATGGGATTGAGGGATACAGTACCATATGGATATCATAAGGCTAGAATTGACATCACATTAGACATGAAAGCCTATTATGGGGAGACAATTGAATATTTCAGTCACAAAAGTGAGAAATTGAGAATAATCTCAAGGTCCCTGAGTGAAAACCACATTGTGGCACTCTTTTACCATAATAGAGTAAAAATAAAGGATGCATCCAATGGTGAAAACCTCTTTGAGGCACCAAAGGATGAAGGATTCAATCTTCCCCTCACTACACTTCATCAAGAAAAAATAGTGCTCTTGGCAGAACAATGCAATCCCGTCAACCTACGAACAAAGGAGCTACCCCACATAACCTTCTATGTTGGGTCACTTCTCACGGAAGAATAGGAACTCTTGGTTTCATTCTTGAAAGAAACAAATGTAAAATTTTCATGGACATATGCTGACATGCCTAGCCTTGACCTAGACATAGTAGTTCATTACTTGGTTGTATATCCTGAAGCAAAACCCGTTAGAAAAAAGCTGAGAAAGATGAATCCCAAAATAGCCTTGCTGGTCAAAATGAAATTGTAGAAGCTCTTGGATGCAAGGTTCATACACCCAATTGACTATCTAGAATAGGTTTCAAATCTGGTACCTATTTCAAAACCTAGTGGGAGCATCCACATCTGCATAGATTTCAGAGACTTGAACAAAGCATGTCCCAAGGATGACTTTCCACTACCAAACATTGAAATGATAGTGGATATGACGGTCGGACATGATATGATATAACTAATGGATGGGTTCTTGGGATATAGCTAGATCATGATAGCAAAGGAGGACCAGCACAAGACAACATTCACATGTTCATGAGGGACCTACTACTGGAATATGATGTCGTTTTGGCTGAAGAATGCAGGACCAAATTATCAAAGAGACATGACACTGATCTTTCATGAGATGATCCATAAGACATGGTGGAGCTTTTAATTTTCCCCCCATGAGTTTTCTTTTAATATGTCCTTGGCTCTAATTGGTTTGGTTTTGGGCTTTTGGCTTTTACCAGAAGTCTTGGTCGTGGCTGTTCTATTCGAGAATTGACTTGTTATTTTGGGTGGCCAGTCGGAAAAGTATGGTTTGAACCCTTTTTGGTTGTTGCATTACCGGCCCCTCTTTACCTGCCCCCTCGGTCTTTTTCTTTGTGACTGTGTTTTAATTTTTAGTGTTGGGTTTATAAATGACTAAATTTTTTTAGACTAATCTTTAAAATTTTCGGCCTCGAGGATCATTTCCCTGTCCACCTAGTTAGTCCCCTTTTTATGAATAATTTTTTTGCATATGTAGGTTCCATAACCATCAGATGGAATGATTCACATCCTGATCGTTCCCCGTTGGCCTCACAAGGTTTTTGATGATGCCACAATAATGATGCGAGGTATGTGAGATGCTGCCATCTGTCACCTATGATCATGGGACCCATTCCTTATTTTCTAGCCGATGAAGGACATTGATGTTGAAAACTATTATATTTAGCAACGCATCGTGGCCATTCCGTGTTGACATCATGCAATTAAAACACCAATTTCAATAACATTGTGAGGTGTGTGAGTTGTTGACACATGGATGTCAATGTCATATGAGAGATGATCAAGGTGGGACCCGTTTCATGCTGAGGTGGTGTCTTGTAGGTGAATTTCTATTTGCCTAACGTTTGGTAAACAAACATGGAATTTTCAAACCACTTTTGACTTGATCTGAGTCATTGTTTCTAGCTTACATTGATTTGGATCAACAACTAGCATTTGAAATAGGCTGGTATTGTACTATAGCCATTTTATCTCATGTAAGTGAATAGTAATGGTTGAGTTCGGACTATGATCCTATCATTAAATGCTAAAAGATCAATGAACTATTATTTTTGTGTGTATTTCCATCCTAAAGAATTTTTTCCTAGTATCGAGTGATGCAAGCCATCTTCATGAAAATTTACCTTCACTGCCATTGACATTCTGCAGGTAAAACCATGAGTAACAGATATACCATATCTTGTGTTTTTAGAAGGTCTTATGGTTGTTTGAGAACAATTATCAACTGCATTTTGGTTTTGTTCCTGTAGGATTGTTTGGGTTAATTTTTCTAAAAAAAAATTAAAGCTTGTCCTAATAATTATGGTAGCTTCTTGAATTGTGAAGCATTATGTCTAAGGCTATAGGGTGTAACATATAATTATTTGACAGTTCAAAAACCTAGCTCGCACTATTCTCTATCTTGTGTAAATGGCACCCAACACCCAAAGCTCTCACTTTGAAACCTCTACTAGGTCCTTGTCCCAGGATATTATAGACTTACTAAAACCCTCTACTAGAAAAAAGCTCGAAGGAAAGGCTTTTTTTTATGGGCCCTTACTCCTGGAAGGGTTAAGTGATAAACAATGTGTGAGTCGGGACGCTGAGCTACCATATATTCGGTGGTAGTTGTTCTCAAATTGGTTTAGGAACAGGAATTTGTGTGTTCATCTGTGTAACCCTTGGAGGTTGGACCTTGGTAAGTTGGTGGTCTCTAATGTCTATTTGGATGTAGATTTGTTAAAATATGTTGCTTCAAGGTATGACCCTATAACCAGAGTCGTTAGAACACATTCTGGCATAGAAATGGTAAAGATAACCAGGAAGGAAATTACAAAGATATTTGGTCTACATGAATGGAGTCAGGATATGGTTACTATCCATCTTGAGGTTTTCAGAGAAGAATACAAAAATACTAAGGGTTTGTGCAGAACATCTCTGTTGATACCTCATTTGGCAACCTTGGGGAGAGGAACGAATAAGAAGTAGGTAGTGATTGGTAAAAAATAACCCATAACCTTTTCCTATGAATTACTTTTCTAACTATTTCAAGGAGATAGTTTGTGCCTTATGCCAAGTTCTAGGAATTAGTTTGAAGACCACTCTGCCTACTTATATGATGTAAATGGTTGTAAATCTCCAACATCTAGGTTTTAATGTGGTATATGATTTTCCCACTTGGCAGAAAAAATGCATGGGTGTCTGGTGGCCCTTAAGGAGGGAAAGACTTGGGTTGGTTTCAAGTGGTTTTCCCTATTGATGTACATGTTTTTGTATAGAGGCTAGGAAATGTTTGGGCAGGATATGGAATTGAAGAAGAGGGAGGATAATGTTGACATGCCTATCCAATATTGGACAAGGATCCTTGACATGCATGATTATAAATTTGATTATGTAACATTCTAGAATGTTTTGGGTCCAAGTTGAGAGGAGCTTTGGTTCATAATCCACCCAAGATTCCTAAGGAGATTCATGATTTCTTGAGGCCAATGGAAAGAAGGCCTAAATTAAATTTGACACATAATTGGGGAGATATTATCCCTTATCATAATACAACAATTTTCAGAGTATATGGCACTAATATCAGCCCATATGTTTTACCCAAGGACGTGCCTCTAAGAATTGGAATTTTAGAAATCATGAGACAGTTGGGGTGTGCTCAAGATATACATTTTTAAGTAGAACAAAAGAAGGGATCTTTCTTTCCTAAGTATACATCGTTTGTTGAATTTGTTATGGAAAAGGGGGGATGGAAGGATTTATACACATTGCTTAAACCTTATGGATTAAAGAATGTATGTCCTAGGAATCATGACCTTATGGGTTTTATTTCTCAGATGAAGGCCAAGCATTAGACTGGAACTTTCATCCACAATTTCTATTTTCTTGAGGACATTATTAGGAACATTTTTGATTTAGAGATACAAGAAGAGATAAAGGAAAATTATATTTCCTTTACCAAGATGGTGAAGAAAAAGAAAGAAAAGATACTTTCTTTTAATCCCATTCCAAATATCAATGGTGAATTGAACAAGGTTATGTATTCCATTGAAAATTTTGAAAGTTTGGTGGGGATTCTGAAGGACAAGCGAGTTGTGGAAGAAAGGGAAAAGTCACAAAATATTGAGGAATACCCTGAAGTAAGGCTGGAGGAAATACCTACTTATCTACGCCCAAAGAAGATCGAGGCTTTTTCTAGGAAAAGGGGAAGTAGGGCTAAAGAAGCTGCTAAGGGCACTCTACCATCATCTTCAGAGCATTCATTGCCAAATATTGCTGATCTTGGATTCCCCTCTAAGGATTTTTGACCAAAATTGTCCATCATCACCAAAGAGACAAAAAATTGAAAGAACAAAGGTGGTTGAATATGATGATGATGAGGAAGAAGAGATCATTTTCACTCCTGATGAATTGCATCTGGGAATGCCATATTTTCCATAGGACATTTCATCAAGTTTTGAAGCAATTGTTTTAAGGCTGGGAAAAGATGAACTAAGGGGGATAACCAACAATGATGACCTGAGAATGGAAGCCTTCAGAGAGTTCATGATGGATGACTCTTTTATCAACACCAATTATTTTAAGTATTTTGTATGGAGGGAACATGTTTCATTATATGCTCAAAAGGTGGCTCAAGAAATAAGTTTGCACCTTGAGCTCCTAGAACAAGTAATTCAGTCTAATATTAGGTTACAGATGAACGAAAGATTCAAAGAAATAACACTAGAGCAAGTCCAAGAACTGGTAGAAAACAATGGAGTACTATTACTTCCTAAATGGGATATGGTTGATGTTGTGGTGTTCAATACAATAAGAAGGGAAAATAGGCTACTTCTTGCAACCGATCAAGAAGCCGCATTGGCTCTTAAAGGGTCAACCTTTAGTGAGGAGTGGGATGCTTTGGCAATCTGGTCTTTGTCCACTGGAACAAGGAAGCCAGTAGTCACAAAACCATATACTTTTAGTGGTCACCTTGTTGTAAGAAGAGTTGTTGATACCCCAACATTGGAGGCTGTAGATATGGTAGTTAGTGTTGCCAAGCTCACTAGGGAAACTGTTGAGGATTTGACCAAGGATCGAGATACTTTGAGAGGCCAATAAAATGGCATTATTATTGAATATAATAAGATTCAACAAAAGGTGGCATAGCTAGAAACTAAGTTGGCATTATTAAAGCAAAAAATGGAGACATTGAAGTCTCAAGGGTAGGCTAGCTCTAGCCGCACTATCTCTAACCCACCAGTGGAGCAGCCTCAACCCTCTTCACAAGGACAGTCCTTAGCTATTGTTCCATCTAATATGGGATAGGTTCCTATTACAATTTAAAGGGATAATAGCCTGAGAGGAGGACTCTCTAGGGAGAAATTAATTTTTCAACTTGAGGAGTATAAGGAGATGGTGCAAAAAATCTGAGAATCGGTGGGGAAGAGCAGTTCGTTGATAGTGGAAACTCTATTGAGACACTTGAACAGGAGGGTCTAGGTAAAATTAAATAGTTTTCATACAAGTTATGCTCTGATGTTGCAAGCACTTAAGATGTTCCCGAGAGATAAGGAGTTGGCCACCCCATTGTTGGGTAGATGGAGCCCCAGATTTGAGAAACTAGCATTCATGGCAGTGGGAGAAAAACAACATGGGGATAAGTATCCTATGGTTTTGTCAACTTATCAATTTTTCAAAGGAGATGTGGAGAAAATGTTTCAGGGGTAGTTTTCCCCTATGGAATTAAATATCAAAGAGTTAAATGCCAAATATGACAGAATGGACTTAACTCCATTAGCATAAATTATGCATAGTCATGATGAGGTAGAACCTTTGCAGTTTTGGAAAGATGAAATGGATAATATAATGATAGCTCAGACACATGAGATATGCAGAAATGATGACATTAGTATGCTAGAGAATACATTTGAGAAACTATCATTTGCCATTAGTTTCTTAGAAGACTTTGATAAGGAGGCCATGTCAGTAATGGTAAAATATGCACCCTATCGAGATAAGATTAATCAGGTAATTTCTTTCAAGTGGCCATCTGAGGAAGATTTTGAACTATGGAAAAAGATGTTCACTGATGAGTTTGAAATATGAGTACTAAGGTTGAGAAATATGACTTGGTCAAGTATAATATAGGTCTGGCATCAAAAGTTACATTTGAAAATATGCATTCTTCTCTTCACTTCAAGTACAAGATGTTGAGGTGGAATAAAGTGTTATAACAATTAAAGATGCCTTTGGTATGAACGAGTTGCCATTTGAAAGGTGGTTTCTCTTCCTCCATAACAACTAATGATTATTCTTGTCTTATGCCTTTTCCCTTCAAATCACATGATGCAATTGTAACTGAATTGGGAATTAGTGGTCCAATAAAAAATGGACATGTGTACCCTTTGGCTTAAAGCTTGTTTTGCTCCCTTGTTTTATAAAAGGGAATTATGGGCCGTGGTAGGGGGTCTTCTATTGAAATTTGAGATTTGAGAAAGAATATTTTTGTGATACAAAGAGTATGAATGTAAATCCTTGTCTTAAGGTTTTGAGTTTGAGAAAAGAACTAGTTCAATTATGGGGTTCTTAGGCCTATTTGCATTGAATGTGGAAATATCTTGAGTCTATTTTCTCTCCTGTTGTGATATCTTGTGTGAATTATTAATGAAATATTATTCCAAGATTGTTTTCATTGATCTTCATTGTTCTTTATTGTGAATTATTTTTTAACGATGAATCTGGTTTAAAGGATTGGTTAAATATCTCAAGTAATGTGTAAGTTCATGCAAGCTAGAAACTGGATTCATAAAGTAGTGATAAAATTTGGTACACATATGTGGATTTTAATGCAATTCATATAGATCATAATTGTTTAAGATGAAATTTTCCTTGTAGTTCAATTTTCTCATTTGACTCTGTGCTTTAGGATATGGCACTGGTATTTTGATCATGGTTATGTTTCTCATGTCTTATGTTTTGACTTTAGAACATTTATCCAAATATTTCCTATCAACCTATTTTAGTTGTGTTTGCGATTCTCTGCTAATTGGACTCGAGCCTTTTCGAGGAATAGCCAATTTCTTGAAGGATTTCATCCTTTTAGCATGGATGGGGAATCTATATGTTATTCATAAATGTGTAGTTGAAATTATTTTAACTTGTATTTGAGGAGCACATTTTAGGGAATACCCCCCTAGGTCTTACAGAGCCCAAAGTCTAGGACAACTAGCATTATCACTTTTTTGGTTGAGTTACCAACTGCTTCGTGGAATTTTATTATTGAATGTGAAAAGTTCATAGAAGCTCTTGGGAAGTCCGCTTGGGTTGTTGTAAAAACACCAACAGACTAGTGACTCCACTGGGGAGCTACCAAATTCAAAGTCTCTAGTGCAGATCTGGTATAGGTAGAGTCATTTTTCACGATATTCTTCATTACCAAAAAATAATTGTTTTAAATTGTGAGTATATTTGTCATGTCTAAAACATGCATCTAGCTTTCATATGTTCTTTGTCAGTGTGTCGGGTAATGTTTAGGATCTTATCCAAAGTAACAAGTGCAAAAGCGAAGTGCAATCACTTCATAATTCCCAACATTTTGGGTGGTGACTCTGATATCTCGAACACTAATATTCATATAAAGTACCAAAAGCAACGTACAAAGGAAGGTCCTCATGCACCGAAAGCCATGAAGAAAACTAGAAGATACACAAAAAGGAATCCAGAGCCAATGCTAGAGCTCAAACCTGGATAGGACAAAAGATGGGTGAAAGTAAATGATACACCAAGTAAGTCTATTTCATCTCCTGTTGTTTCTTCTCCTACTTTAAATGTTGAGGTAAATAGTGCTTTTATCACTGGAGATTCCTCAGAAGTTGTTATATTGAATATGGATCATGGTATTTTTCCTATTGAAATGACTCGTGAGGTTGAAAATGATATGTTTAAAGAGGAAGAACGATGGGGTTTCTAGGAACAGGATAAATAGTTCCCAAAAGCCACAACACTTGGTGCTATTTCTATTTTCATTGGAAAAAATTTCAAACCACAAGTGAAATCTTTGAATGAGGAAGTTCCTTTTCTTCAAGATGAAGACCAGATAGAACAACCTTATTATACTTCTGCTCCAAGTGAGGCAGTAGATATCCTCGAAAATGAAACAGATGTAGATAGGGATATGCAAACCCTGATTGAAGAAGAAAAGAGGTTGCAAGAGGTGGAGGATAGTAGGGACAAGATAAGAAAAGAGAATTTGGAGAGATTTTGGGCCAAGCAACTCAAAATAAATGCTTAGAAAAATAAGGTTGAAAAGATGAGAGAACAAGTGGCTGAGAGAAAATCCTTTGAGGAAACAGTAGCTAAGGTAGTTGCTGAAAGGGCTCGTGAGGTGCCTAAAGCAACAATTTCTATGGGAACCTTTGCCATTGCTACATATACCTCTTCTATCCTTGCTATTAAAACCTCTAACCCATTCATTAGGTCTAAGAATTCAACCATTATGGGTCATGGGAAAGCCCCTATTGATCAGTCCAAGAAAATTTCCCACGGTTCTTTCAATTATAAGAGCCATGTTCATACTAATGTTGAAACAAATAATGTTACTGACAAAGGGGTCAAAATTGACCCCGAGCCATTAGATTTCCCCGAAAACCTCAAACTCTTGAGATTGAAATTACTAAATGATCAATTTCAAGCTGATCTGAGAAAGGCAAAGATAGAAACTGTTAATGCTGAAATGGCAAGAAAAAAGCTTTCCTAAATATGTCTACACCTACCCCTAAATCCTCTGGTTTAGGGCAGAGTGAAAATGAGTCTCTAAGTAATAATTGTGAAAAGAAAATCCCTAAAGAGGATGGCGGTGATAACCAAGGTGGAGGTGGTCACAAAAACGTTATTTCCTACTCAGAGGATGAAGAAGGAAGTACTGGAAAAAATAGAAAGCATGGTAGTAGTGGGAAAAATAAAGAGGAGGGTGATAAGAAATATGTTGAGCAACAAGGCACCCCTAGAAATGAATGTGGTTGTGGAGCACCGCATGTTGACAAATATAGACAACTGTGCTTTGGAAATGTTTGGGGTACCCGAATCCAGTCTCAGATAATGCACATAAACATCTCCCAAAATTCACAGGTAATAATGCTTTTAGTGGGGAAGATCATCTAAAAGCTTTCTAAGGTTTTGTTGAAGATTTTGAGTTATGGGATGATGATGTAGCAATGAATATTTCATGTAGTCATTGGTTGAAGATGCTAGAGATTGGTATAGAGGGTTACCTGATGCTAGTATTGATTCGAGAGATGCTTTTTGTAGAGTCTTCAGGGAACAATACAGGGATCAAACTGACCCAAGGTTTAAATTGAATGATTTCAATAATATTACCAGGGGATATAATGAACTAGTTACTGAGTTTAATGCTCGCTTCTAGAAAGCTATGACAAGAGCTCCTACATACTTAAGGCCTAATGAAAGTGTGCGCCTATTTGTATATTGTAATGCCTATGATGCTAAAATATGTTATCTATTGAGAGATAAAGACCCACAAAATTTGAGACACGCATATAAGATGCCGGTAAATATTAAAAATAATAGTAGAGCTTTTGGAAAAGTGGGGAGAAGGGAAGATCCCAAAATTCCTAAAGGCACATAAAACCAAACCAAGAAGGTTATTAAGCCCATGACTGTTGATGAGAAGATAGATCAGGTCCCTACCTTGCTACAAAAGCAAGCAAAAAATGACAAGCCTCATTTTCAAAGAAATGAAAGGCCTCCCAGGTTGCAGGATTTTCCTTATAACACTAACTAGAATAATGGGAAGACCCTACAAGGAAATCAGAGAAATAATCAAGTTCCACCTAAGCCCTTACAAAATAATTCTATAAATGTAACAAAAAATTTACCATGGTGTGAAGTTTGGGGGATGCCACATGCTTCGCAACAATTTGCAGTAGCACAATCAATGGTGGAATCTCAAGATGACCCGGGAGATGCTCAGTCTCCCCATGATCAAGATACAATGACTAATGTATTACTAGGACCAACTGATTTGGCCTATGAGGATTACTCCTAAGATGATGAGCCATGTGGTAGAGATGTTGATATTCAAAGACAATAGAATGATGTACATCATCAAGAAGTTTTTTGAAATGAAGGAGACAATGATGAATTATTTGTAAATGAATTGGAGATAGATAATCATTTTTTGAGAAGACCCTCTGATGAGGAAACTAAAAAATGTATAGTTGCTTTGGTTTCCAAGGCAAGGAAAAACATACAATTGAGAAACTGAACTGTTCCAGGTGATTTAGGTAAGCCTTGCAGTCTATTTGTAAAGGAGAAAGGTGTAGTTGGAAAAAATATCAACTTGGAGGCTAAGAATGTGGATTCAAAGCCTAAGGAAATTAGGGAGCCCAAGATATGGTAAAAGAAGGTAGATAAGACCAGGATAAAGGGTGAAGTTGTCTCCCAAAATATCAAGGTCAGTAATCAACACCCTCATTATGATGAAACTGCCAAGGGAAAAGAAAAGGCAATTTTCGAGGACACAAATTTTCCTGAATTGCCAAAATACACTACAATAGATATGTTCCAAGTTCTTTCTCAAGTCAGGGTTACTGCTCGATTTTTAGAAATGATGTGAATAGATGAATATAAGGATAAAATTTTTATACTTATTAATAGAATTCCTACAAGTAAAAGGGGTAAGGTGGTCTTTGATCAGACAGACTCAAAAAAGGACCACGAAAAGAAAAAAATTATGGAAGAAGTTACCATAAATAGCCCTCAAATATATTTGGGAACTACTATTACAGCTAACCCCAACCATGTCAATCCATTTCTCTTGAGCCTAATTATTGATGAAAAAATGTTGAGAAATTGTATGATTGACTACGGAGCTTCTAATAACATGATGCTAGTAAATATAATGCATGCAATGGGTTTAGAAATAGATAGTACATATGGTAAATGCTATGCAATGGATTCTTGGGAAGTTCCTGTCATACGGATTATAAATGGTGTTCCATACAGATTGGCAACATTCCTTGAGAAGGAGTTACACATGAGTTTCATAGTGGTGGACATCCCACCTACTTATGGCATGTTGTTATCTCGGCCTTGGAGTGCTTCAATGGGTGGGAGAATACAATGCGATTTATATTTTACTACATTCTCTATTGAGCAGAGAGATGTTAAAGTAAATAGGGAAAAGAGAGCCCCTCATATGATTGAAAATGTGGAGGAATCACTAGAGCCTATCAGAATCAACTTTGTGGAAATAGATTTGGAAAAATTTCATATTGAGGAAGATAAAACAGAAGAAGAAATATAGCTAGCACCTATTAATAAAGAAGTGCTAAAGATATCATCAAAAGATGACTTACGGAGAATGCATTTTGATGGAGCATGTTCCAAAGATGGCTCAGGAGCATGTATATTCTTCACTTCCCCTTAAGGTAAAATATTCATGTATTCTTTCTTGTTGCAATTTTCTTGTACCAACAATGTCATTGAGTATGAGGCTCTTATACTTGGTCTGAAGATAGCTTCAAAGCATGGTATTAAGGCATTAAAAGTATTGGGAGACTCTAAGCTGGTTGTTTCCAAGATTAGAGCCCACTTTGTAGCTAAAGATAAAAGACTTAGGCAATACAAAAATGCGGTGTGGGATACTATTGAGGCCTTTGATGCTTTTGGTATTGAATGGGTTGAGAGAGGACAAAATGCTAGGGTTGGCTTATTAGCCAACATAGTTGTTAAACTTGATGATGTCACTTTTGGTGGCATCTCACAAATAGAAATGCAAACCAGGCCTATAGTACAAGATAGTATTTGCAACTGGCAGGTATTTGATGATTACACAAATATTTTGAAATTTCTGCATTGTGTTGATCAATATGAGAGCTAGGAAATTGATTTTGGCTCATTTGTAACTAAGATTGATGGAAAAGAAACTCTATTCGTGAATGAGGTAATTTAGGTAAAAAAAAATACCATTTACCAAGGCTTCGTTGCATTTGAAAGGGATTTTGATGGTCCTGGTATGTTAAGTACCAAGCAAGCACCCTCTCATAAGGAAGATTTAGAAGAAATAAACTTAGGAACAAAAAAGTGTTCCTAAGAAGGTTTATATCGGGAAGAAAATGAAGCCACATGTTAGAAACATGTTGATTACCCTACTTATAAAATATAGACATGTTTTCACTTGGTCATATGAGGACCTTAAAGCATATAGGGAGGATCTTTTCCAGCATGAAATCCCATTAAAACCTGATATGAAGCCATTCAGGCAAAAATACAGACCAATTAACCCTACCTTACAACCCAAAATGCAGGAAGAGCTCACTAAATTAAGGGATGCAGGAATTATTAAACCAATTAGGCACTCATCTTGTGTCTCTAACTCGGTGCTTGTAAGAAAGAAAAATGGGGACATTAGGTTGTGTGTTGATTTTAGAAACTTGAATGTTGCTTCCTTGAAAGATAATTACCCACTGCCTAATATGGAAGCTATGTTGCAAAAGGTCACAGGGTGTGAACTTCTCTCCATTATGGATGGATTTTCTAGTTATAACCAATTAATGGTCAAGGATTATGAGCAATTCAAGAATACTTTTACCACAACATGAGGAACATACGTTTATGTAAGAATGCCATTTGGACTAATAAATGCTGGTGCAACTTTTCAAAGGGCTATGGATGTAGCTTTTGCATATTTTATTGACCTATTCCTTGCAATTTACCAGGATGATCTTACTGCCCATAGCAAGAATGAGGATGACCATTTTTCTCATTTAGAAAATATTTTTATTAGAGCTCTAGAATATGGGATATCTCTAAACCCTAGGAAGTGTGCATTCGGGGTAAAAGAAGGAAAGCTGCTAGGGCATATTATTTCAAAGTATGGGGTTCGGATTGACCTAGAAAGAGTGGTAGCTATTGATAAGATCACATAGCCAAAAAATGTAAAAGTTATTCAATCTTTCTTTGGGCAGACAAATTTTCTAAGGAGGTTTGTCACAAATTTTGCTGAGACTATCCACCCAATTTCTAAGATTCTGAAAAAGGGAGAAAAGAGGGTATGGATAGGGGAGCCTTCCAAAGATTTTCAAGATATTAAAGATGCTATGAAGCAGGTCTCTATTCTTAAGTCACTTGATTACTCAAAACCTTTTCAGTTGTTTACTTTTGCTTCTTTTCACACTATAGCTGGGGTTTTATTGCAGCAAAACAATGATGGTTTTCAAAAGCCATTTGCATTTTTTAGTAAATCATTGCAGGTGGAAGAATTAAAGTATGATATAGCAGAGAAGCAGGTGTATGATTTTGTAAAAGTGGTTAAAAATTTCAAGCCTTGCTTGATGGGAGCAGTTGTTGTCGCATATGTACCAACAACTGCAATTAAGGATATCTTCACCCAACAAGAGACTACAGGAAGGTGGTGTAGATGGATAAATAGTATCCAGGAATTTAATATTGACGTACAAATCACCAAGCTCGTAAGGGGTCAGGGTTTGGCCAAATTAATGGCTGAAGCTAATTTGGAGGTTGATCAAATAAACTAGATAGAACAAAAGAATATTGTACCTATCTGTGATATGAAAACTTGTGGCTGGTATAGGTGGATTGTTGAATATCTACAAACAATCTAGTGTCCTTAAGGTATGCCACTTAATGAGAAAAGAACCCTTAAATTATGAGCAATTAGGTATATCATTATTGATGATGAGCTCTGGTGGAGGAGCCCTGAAGGTATTATACTTAGATGTGTTGATGGAGATCAAGTAGAGGATCTACTAGTAGAGATGCACAAAGGAGCTTGTGGAGGCCATTACATGGTTAAGACAACAACTCACAAGATTTTAAGAGGAGGTTTTTGGTGGCCTACTGTATTCAAAGATGCTCATAGGTATGTAAAAATATGTGATGCTTGTCAGAGGTTTGCTGGGAATTTGAAGTTTTTGGGTAATTTGCCCCTAAGACCGGTATTTATTTCAGCTCCTTTCCAACAATGAGGCATTGACTTCATAGGATAAATATCTAAAAAATCTAGTGAAGGACATGCATGGATATTGGTGGCAATCAACTATTTTACTAAATGGATTGAATCAATCCCAACCAGAAGGGCCACAAGTAAAGTAGTCATTGATTTTTTGACTAATAATATCTTAAGCAGATTTGGGGTACCTGAAAGAATTGTTTCAGATAATGTCATGTGCTTTAGATCTGAGGAATTTGTTGAATTTTGTAATCAATACAGTATAACTATTTCATACTCTTCTTTGTATCACCCCAAAGGAAATGGAGAGGCAGAGTCTATCAATAAGAGCCTAATGAAGATTATCAGGCGTATGATCAAGAAAAATAAGAAGGCATGGGATTCAAAATTGAAATTAGCACTATGGGCTGATAGAATAATTGTCAAGAAGGCAATTGGTCATTTGCCTTTGAACCTTGTTTATGGGATGGAATCATGTATACCACAACACAATTTATTGAAGATGTATGAGTTTGTCCAAGAATATGATGATGATGTGTGTGATGAAATGCAACATAGAATGGAGGAATTAAATCAACTGGATGAAACTAGAAGAGAGGCTCACAAGAGAAATGAAAAATTGTAGCTTCAGGTGAAACACCTCTATGATAAGAAGGGAATTGAAATAAAGTTTGATGTGGGAGTGATGGTGTTGCTGTAGAATGCAAGATCAGAGGATAAAGGAAAAAATAGAAATTTTGATCCCTTATGGCTAGGCCCATACATAATTATGGACACATATGAGGAGGATTCATATTTCTTGCAGTCACTCATAGGTGAAGTTCTAGAACTACTAGTACATAGACAGTTCTTGAAATACTATTTCTTTTGAAATAGATCTTTTTCCATGTATGATGTATAGTCTTGTAAGTAGTGTATATAGGTGTGTTTGTTTTTGTTTTCTCTTTGCCTTCTTGTCTTGTTCACACAGGTTTCTAGTTTTGGTTCTCTCTATGTCTGGTCTGCTCTCCAAAGATTCTAGAATCTTGCTATGCCCATAAGGGGCATACATCCCTAGTCAGAGCCACTGGTGGAGCTTTTTATTTTCCCCCCATGAGTTTGATTTTACTATGTCCTTGGCTCTAATTAGTTTGGTTTTGGGCTTTTAATTTTTACCATAAGTCTTGGTCATGGCTATTCTATTCGAGCATTGATTTTTTATTATGTGTGGTCGGTTGGATAAGTATGGTCTGAACCCTTTTTGGTCATTGCATTACCAACCCCTCTTTACCTTCCCTCTTGGTCTTTTGCATTCCGACTGTGTTTTATTTTTTAGTGTCAAGTTGATAAACAGCTAAAGTTTTTTAGACTAATGTCTAAAATTTTTGGCCTCGAGGGTCATTTCCTTGTCTACCTAGTCAGTCCCCTTTATATGAATCAATTTTTTGCAAGTGCAGGTTCCATAACCATTGGCTAGATTGATTTGCATCCTGACCGTTCCTAGTTGGCCTCGTAAGGTTTTCAATGATGCCACAATAATGATGTAAGGTATGCGAGATGATTCCATCTGTCGCCTGTGATTGTGGGGCCAAGTCCTTCTTCACTTATAGATGAAGGATAATGATGCTGACAACTGTTATCTTTAGCAACGCATCCTGGTCATTCATCGCTGACCTCACACAATTAAAACACCAGTTTCAATAATGTTGTGAGGTGTGCAAATTTTTGACACGTGGACACTAATGTTGTATGAGAGATGATCAAGGTAGGACCCATTTCATGCTAAGGTGGTGTCCTGTAGGTGAAATTCTATTCGCCTAAGGATTGGTGAACAAACGTGGCATTTTCAAACCATTTTTGACTCAACCTAAATCATTCTTTCTAGCTTACGTTGATTTGGATCAATGGCTAGCATTTGAAATAGGTTGGTTTTGTATTGTAGTCATTTTATCTCACGCGAGTGAATAGTAATGGTTGAGTTTGGACTATCCTCCTATAATTAAAAGCTAAAAGATTAGTGAATTGTTATTTTCGTGTGTATTTCCATGCTAAAGAAGTTTTTCCTAGTACCGAGTGATGGGATCGGTCTTCGTGAAAATTTAGCTTTACTGCCATTGACATTCTATAGCTGAAACCATAAGTAACACATATACCATCTCCTATGTTTTCTGAAGGTCTTATGGTTGTTTGAGAACAATTATCAACTGCATTTTTGTTTTGTTCCTGAAGGATTGTTTGGGTTAATTTTCTTTAAACAAATTTAAAGCTTGTCCTGATAATTGCAGTAGCTTCTTGAATTTTGAAGCATTTTGTCTAGGGCTATAGGGTGTAATCTATAATTGTTTGACACTTCAAAACCCTAGCTCGAACTATTCTTTGTCTTGTGTAAATGGCACCCAATGCCCAAAGCTCTAGATCTAAAACCTCTACTAGGTCCTTGTCCTAGAATATTATAGACTTACTAAAACCCTCTACTAGCAAAAAGCGCGAAGGAAAGGATTTTTTTATGGGCCCTTACTCTTGGAATGGTTAACTAATAAACAATGTGCGATTCGGGATGCTAAGTTGTCGTATAATGGATGGAAGTTGTTCTCAAATTGGTTTGGGAACAGGAATTTGTGTGTTCCTCTATGTAACCCTTCGAGGTTGGATCTTGGTAAGCTGGTGGTCCCTAATGTCTATTTGGATGTAGATTTGTTAAAATATGTTGCTGCAAGGTATGACCCTATAACCAGAGTCGTCAGAACACATTCTGGCATAGAAATGGTAAAGAAAACAAGGGAGAAAATTATAGAGATATTTGGTCTACATGAATGGAGTTAGGATATGGTTACTATCGATATTGAGGTTTTCAAAGAAGAATATTGAAATACTAAGGGTTTGTTTAGAACATCTTTGTTGATACCTCATTTGGCAGCCTCGGGAAGAGGAAAGAATAAGAAGCAGGTAGTGATTTTTAAAAATGAGCCAGAACCTTTTCTTGTGAATTACTTTTCTAACTATTTCAAGAAGACATTTTGTTTCTTATGCCAGGTTCTAGGAAATAGTTTGAAGACCACTTTGCCTACTGATATCATGTACATGGCTATAAATCTCCAACATCCAGGTTTTAATGTGGTATATGATTTTTTTTCTTACTTGGTAGAAAAAATGCATGGGTGTTTGGTGGCCGCTAAGGAGTGAAAGACTTGGGTTGGTTTCAAGTGGTTTTCCCTATTGATGCACATGTTTTTGTATAGAGGCCAGGAAATGTTTGGGAAGGATATGGAATTGAAGAAGAAAGAGGATAATGTTGACATACCTTTCTAATATTGGACCATGATCCGTGACATGCATGATTATAAATTTTATTATGTAACATTCCATAATGTTTTTTGGTCCAAGTGGAGAGGAGCTCTGGTTCATAATCCACCCAGGATTCATAAGGAGATTCATGATTTCTTGAGGCCAATGGAAAGAAGGCATGAATTAAATTTGACACATAATTGGGGAGATATTATCCCTTATCATAATACAACAATTAAGGATTTGACCAAGGATTGAGATACTTTGAGAGGCCAATACAATGACATTATTATTGAATATAATAAGAGTCAAAAAATGGTGGTAGAGCTAGAAACAGAGTTGGAATTATTAAAGCACCAAATGGAGATATTGAAGTCTCAAGGGGAGGCTAGCTCTAACCAGTGGAGCAGCCTCAACCCTCTTCACAAGGACAGTCCTTAGCTATTGTTTCATATAATATGGGACAGGTGCCTACTACAATTGAAAGGGATATTAGCCTATGAGGAGGACTCTCTAGGGAGAAATTAATTTGTCAAGTTGAGGTTTATAAGGAGATGGTGCAATAAATTCGAGAATCAATGGGGAAGATAAATTCATTGATTGTGGACACTGTATTGAGATACTTGAACAAGATGGTCCAGGGAAAATTAAATAGTGTTCATACAGGTTATGGCCTAGTGTTGCAAGCACTTAAGATGTTCCTGAGAGATTGAGAGTTGGCCACCCCATTCCTGGATAGATGGAGCCCTAGATTTGAGAAACTGACATTTATGGTAGTGGGAGAAAAACAACATGGGGATAAGTATCCTATGGTTATGTCAACTTATCAATTTGTCAAAGGAGTTATGGAGAAAAAATTTCAAGGGTATGTTGCTCCTATGTAATTAAAGATCAAAGACTTAAAGAAAAATTATGATGGAATGGACTTAACTCCATTACCAAAAATTTTGCGTAGTCATGATGAGGTAAAACCTTTGTAGGTTTGGAAAGATGAAATGGCTAATATAATGATAGCTCAGACACATGAGATATGCATAAATGATGACATTGTTATGTTGGAGAATACACTTGAGAAACTATCATTTGTCATTAGTTTCTTAGAAGACTTTGATAAGGAGGCAATGTGATGTAGAGTGGTAGGGATAGCAAACACCCAACTAAACTGGGAAATACCCTCTAGCACTTAGGTTTCAACAAATAGCCAACACTATGGTGATTTAGACCCCTTTTTCTCAAAAGGCTAGTAACCTTCACCCGGTAGGATTGTTATGACACCAAACCCTTGGATTCAAACACCCCAAGTAGACCTCTACCAAGTCTCAAAAACCTTTTCCCATGACTATCAAGGCACAAACCACAATAATCCATTCTATTGCGGCTCCAAGAGACCTAAATCAAATCTGCCTCTACCATTCTATCTCCTACCCCTAAATCCCCCTCTATTTCTTGAGTCTCCACTTGATTCATTATGATTAGATTCCTCTTGATGTTTTTGGTACTGATTTATGCCCCCAAAACTACCTCTACCTCTGAAATTCTTGCCTCTTCCTCTACTTTTCTACTCTTGTTTCCCTCTTATCTTCTCTTTAGCCTTATGTGCAATTTGTATGCAATCCTCCATGGTCTTGGGGACAACCAAAATGATCTCATCTTGTATTTTGAGCCTTAGGCCATTGATATACCTAGCCACTCTTTCACTCTCACTCTCCACATGATCACATCTCATGCTCAACCTGAAGAATTGTTCAGTGTAGGATGAAACATCCATGTTTTTTTGCTTCAGATTCTGCCTCTTTTTGAGCTCCTGCACCTCATAATCAGCAGGAAGGAATCGTGCCTTCAACATATCCACCATCGTATCCCATGAGTTGATCATGGACTTACCCATCTTCACCCTTTCTCCTTGGATGAAATTCCACCATGTCAAGGCGGATCCCTTCAACTTTGTTTTGGAAGATTTTACCTTCTTATTCTCTACCATTTCCTTATATTCAAAGTAATTATTCAATGACTCTACCCACTCTAACACTTCTTCCAAATCCATCTTTCCATTGTACACCGGTAGATCCATCTTCAATTCAAAGGACTCTCCTCTAGATGCTTGCAATGCTTTAAGGATTCTTCTCTCATGAGGGGGTATCTCTTCCCCCTGAGGGTTCTCTTCACCTTATTCACCCTCTGGCTCTTCTTCAGAGGAACTATCATCTTCTATGGCCACTCCTCTCCTTCTATTCATTGCTTTTAAGGCCTCCACCTCTTGTCTTAAGGCCTTTTAACTCTTTTGCAACCACCAATCCAGGTTATTTTGGAGGCATGATGTCTTCCCTTTAACAATTACCTACAATTAGGCTCTGATACCAATATGATGCAAAGTGGTAGGGATAGAAAACACCCAACTAAACTGGAAAATACCCTCTAGCACTTAGGTTTCAACAAACAACCAACACTATGGTGATTTAGACCCCTTTTTCTCAAAAGGCTAGTAACCTTCACACGGTAGGATAGTCAATTTAAAATCCACAAGGAGGACTATTATGAAACCAAACCCTGGGATTCAAACACCCCAAGTGGACCTCTACCAAGTCTCAAAACCTTTTCCCATGAATGTCAAGGCACAAACCACAATAAGCCATTCTACCATTGCTCCAAGAGACCAAAATCATAGGCCTACACATGGGTCTTGACTATCTAGCCTCTCCCCTTCACCCCAAAGCCAAAACTAAAACTCCTATAGGTTTTCCACACCTATTACCATCATTCATCAGTTTCCTTCAAATAGATTCTTCGAAATCAAGCAAAAACTCACCTTTTTTTGCTTGTCACATGGGCTTGCCACATAGAGATGTCAAGCCAAAACATTGCCCCATTTGCCTCCAAAGTTCTTTTTGTTCTCCAAGACCTCTACAAAATAATATTACACCTTCAAAAATTCCATCCCACCAATATTTTTCAATGCTACAGTGTGGGAATGGAAGATGCATCCATATTTTGCTCAAAACCTTGATTTTAAGGGTTTTCAGACCACCCGGGAGTAAAATTAAGATATCTCCCTTATTACTCAATGAAATATCACCAATCCAACTCCAAAAGAAATATTAATCAATTAAATTTTAAACCATTACATTCTTCAATCATAAAACAAATCATGCAGATCGTACCAAACATGGGATCAGCAAATTCTACAGAAAAACATGGGGCTTAAGACCACCCGGTAGTAAAATGGGGATATCTCACTCAATTCTCAATTAAATCACACCATACCAACACCAAAATAAATCTTATTCCATTATCGTTTCAACCATTATAGGCTTGGAGTGTGGAGAAACATGTACATGCCGTACAATGCACGGGATCAACAATTTCTTAATGAAAACACAAAAAATAGCAAACTTCTTATTAGAAACTCATTCCAAACTTGTTCAACAACCTTGATCAACCAAGACAGGCATATTTGAAGCCTCCTAACTCCCTCCAACTTCCTACAACTGCCATTTTAATCAGTTGGTCATTGGAAACACATTTAGACTTCATTTGAACACATAAATGCCTAATTAAGGCAATTTAGACAATTTTCACCAACGTGTCTACAAAGATGCTTCCAAAATATGTGAAAGGAATCCAAGCCAAGTAAAATGAGAAATGTGACTCCCCTCAAGTTTCTAGATACAACAAGGCATCCTTATTTCATTAATTTTCCAAAATGTACTAGACTTACAAAGGATGATGGAGTCCTTGTTTATACAAAGAGTTGGTCACCAAGACAAAAATTCCACCACAAACCTAAGAGACCTATTACAAAGCATTGAAATGGTCCTTAGGAACTTATTCTAACACAAAAAAAAGAAACAAAACACAACCAAAAATTAAAGGTCCATTAGACCCATGGGTGCTCCTGCACCACAATGTTAGTAATGGTAAAATATGAATCCTATTGAGATAAGATTAATCAAGTTATTGCCTTTAAGTGGTCGTCTGAGGAAGATTTTGAATTATGGAAAAATATGTTCACCAATGAGTTTAAAAAATGAGTACGAAGGTTGAGAAATGTGACTTGGTCATGTATAATACACGTCTGGTTTCAAAAGTTACATTTGAAAATATGCATTCTTCTCTCAACTTCAGGTACAAGCTGATGAGGTGGAATAAAGTGTTATAATGGTTAAAGATGCCTTTGGTATGAACGAGTTGCCCTTTGAAAGGAAATTCCTCTTCCTCCATAACAACTAATGATTATTCTTGTCTTATGCCTTTTCCCTTCAAATTGCATGATGCAATTGTAACTGAATTGTGAATTAGAGGTCCAATGAAAAATGGACATGTGTACCCTCTGGCCTGAAGCTTGTTTTGCTCCCTTGTTTTATAAAAGGGAATTTTGGGCTGTGGTACGGGGTCTACTATTGAATCCGAGATTTGAGAAAGAATATTTTTGTGATACAGAGAGTATGAATGTAAATCCTTATCTTAAGGTTTTGAGTTAGATGAACGAACTTGGTCAATTATGGGGTTCTTAGGCCTATTTGTATTGAATATGAAAATCTCTTGAGTCTATTTTCTCTCCTATTGTGATATCTTGTGTTAATTATTAATGAAATATTATTCCAAGATTGTTTTCATTGATCTTCATTGTTCTTTACTATGAACTATGTTTTAATGATGACTCTGGTTTAAAGGATTGGTTAAATGCCTCAGCTAATGTGTAAGTTCATACAAGCTAGCAATTGGATTCATAAAGTAGTGATAGACTTTGGTACAAATATGTGGATTGTAATGAAATTCATATAGATCATAATTGTTTAAGATGAAAATTTCCCTGTAGTTTAGTTTTCTCATTTGACTTTGTGCTTTAGGATATGGCACTAGTATTCTAATCATGGTTATGTTTCACATGTCTTATGTTTTGAATTTAGAATATTTTATCCAAATATTTCCTATCAACCTATTTTAGTTATGTTTGTGATTCTTTGCTAATTGGACTCGAGCCTTTTCGAGGAATAGAAAATTTATTGAAGGATTTCATGCTTTTAGCATGGATGGGGAATGTATATATTGTTCATAAATATGCAGTTTAAATTGTTTTAAGTTATATTTGAGGAGATAATTTTAGCGAATACCCCTTGGGTCTTACACAACCCGAAGTGTAGGAGAACTAGCGTTATCGCTTTTCTCACTGAGTTGGCCAACCACTTCCTGGACTTTTATTATTGAACGCGGAAAGTTCAAAGAAGCTCTCAGGAATTTCACTTGGGTTGTTGTATAAAACATGAACAAGATGGTGGAAGATTATGTGGATGACATACTGGCTAAGTCAAGGAAAAGAGGAGACCACATATCAGCTCTGAGCTCCATTTTTTATAGGTTAGAAAAATAGAAGGTTCGAGTAAATCCAAAGAAGTGCATCTTCGGAGTGCAATCAGGCAAGCTCCTAGGGTTTATCATGTCGATGAGAGGAATCGAGGTAGATCCCACCAAATTCAAGTAAATCCTTGAAATGGAAGCACCTAGGATATTGAAACAACTAAGAATCCTACAAGGGAGACTCTAGTCTATCCGTAGATTCATATTCTCATCTACTCCACAAGGGGATATCATACAAATGGGATGAAAAATGTGACCAAGCATTGAGAAAAATCAAGGAATACTTACTCACACTGCTAGTTCTAATGCTGCTAGTTCTAGGCAACCCATTGATCCTATAAATATCAGCAACAACAACAGCCCTCGATGCTCTCTTAGCCCAACATGATGAAAACTAAAGGGAAAGAGCAATCTATTACATCAATAGGACCATGGTAGGACATGAGATAAATTACACACCTATTGAAAAATCTTGTCTAGCCATCATATTTGCAGCTCAAAATTTTAGACACTACTTGCTAGCACATCAGATCAAGCTAATCACAAAAATAGATTCACTAAAAAACCTACTTTCCAAAGCAACTCTCACAGGATGAATGGCTAAATGGGTAATGATCCTAATAGATAATGACATTGAATATATGGAATGAAAGACCATTAAAGGGAAAGTAATTGTAGACTAGCTGGAAGAAGCACCGATGTATGTCGTTAATCCATTAGTATCAAAGTTCCCTGATGAGTCCATCTTCAACATAAATGTAGCAGACCATTGGAAAATGTACTTTGATGGATCTCACACACAATATGGGTCAGGCACTGGAATGTTCTTCATAACGCCAAAAGGTGATTGCATACCCAAATCTTATAAGTTGTCATTTGCCTGCACAAACAACATCACTGAATATGAGGCTCTCGTTATAGGATTACTATTTTTTGTACAATAGTGGATCATGGCACTTACATTCTATGTAGATTCATAGCTTATCATCAAACAAGTCAATGGTGAATACCAAACATAAGATGAAAAGTTGACTCCATACAAGAAACTAGTGGAGAGCCTCAAAGAATCATTTATTGATGTCACCTTTGAGTAGATACCAAGAGCTAACAATAGGGTAGCAGATGCTATGGCCACAATCAGATCACTCTTGGAGTTCCCACTCAGCATCCCAAAATAGGAATTCCTTGTAGGGAAACTTCTCGTACCAGCATTCGAGGTACCAGATTCTAAATTCGTGTGTCAACTCATTGGTCTCAGTGATCCGTGGTACCATAAAATTTACAATTACTTAAGAATAGGATTCCTCCCTATTGATGTAACCCTGAACCTTAAACAAGCCTTTGTTAAGAAGACAACCCACTTTTTCATCCTAGGAGAAACCCTTTACTATAGGAGTATTGAAGGGACCGTATTACGTTTCCTGAACATTGAGGAAGCCCTAACTACTTTAACCGAGGTACATAATGACATTTGTGGTTCACACTCGAGCGGTATGACTTTGGCCAAGAAACTACTAAGGATGGGATATTATTGGCCCATGATGGAAAGAGAAGCACATGACTTTGTCAAAAGGTGTTTACAATGTCAGCATCATGGGGACCTCATCCATGCACTAGCTCAAGAGCTCCATCCAATTGTCACACCTTGGCCCTTTTTACAATGGGGGCTTGATCTCATCAGTAAAATAACCCCCACCTCATCCAATGGCCATAAATTCATCATTACTGCCACAGAGTACTTCACAAAATGGGTCAAAGCCATTCCCATGACCTACATAACTGGAAAGAAGATTTCTAAGTTCATCCTGAACTACCTTATTTGTCGATACGGTGTCCCTCAAGCTATTATCTCTGATAATGGGACACCTTTCAAAAATTAGGATGTTTGTGACCTTTTCCAGAAATTCAACATCCAACATCACTTTTCCACTTCGTATTATCCCCAAGGCAATGGCCAAGTAGAAGCCACCAATAAAACCATTCTAAAAATCCTCAAGAAAATAGTCAATGACACTGATCATGAATGGCATCTATAGCTAAATATTTCCTTATGGGATTATCACACTAGCATTTGCACACCAACAAGTGCCACCCTCTTCTCTTTGGTCGATGGATCAGAGACCATTCTTCCCATTGAGATCGAGCTCCCGTACCTATGGATATCATTGCAAAATCTCATTATAGATGAGGAATATCGGGTCTCATAGCTAAATGAACTAGAACTACTAGATGAGCGACGCATGGGTGCCCTAAATCACCTAGAACACATTTACAACAAGAAAATTAGGAGGCAGGCCTTCCAAGCTGGTGAGTTAGTACTAAATGAGAATCAGAAGAACATGTGAAATCTAGAAAGCAAGGGTAAGTTTGAGCCTAACTGGTTGGGACCATTCATCATCACCGTGAGCTATAACTTAGGAGCCTAGCAGTTGTCAATGCCTAAAGATGAGCCTCTAAAAGAGCCCATGAACAACTCCCATCTCAAAAAAATTTATGCTTGATCTTTTAAGGGTAAAACCCAAAACAAAAAAAACAAAAAAAATCAGAAAAGGGATTAAAATCAGTAAAGAAAAAAATCATCCTCTAGTGAAAACCACTTTGGTGGCGGTTTGGACAAGTACATTGGTGAAAACCTAGAAAACATGTGCCAAGTGTAAATAAATCACTCTCCATCCACTAGGATCTCCATGGCTTATTTTGCACACTCACTTTATTTTCCATTTATCCTTCCACCATCCATTTGTGTTTGTAGTATAGCTTGATCTTGTGCTCGTATCATGTTCCACCCTAGTACTACTTGGCACATTCCTAAGGTTAGTTTGTCCTACCTATATCAAAGTAGTATATCACACCACACTGGGGGAATTTTCCTGTACCTGCATCAAATAGAATTCATGTATATTCTTGTAATCTTCCTGAAAATCAAAAAATCCAAAAACATTCAAAAAATCCATCAAAAAATCCAAAAAACATCAGAAAATAAAAAATCCAAAACATTCAAAATCTCAAAATCATGTCAGTGGAGTCATCATACTGAATTATGTCATCTCTTAGCTTGAACATAGGCAAGGTTGATCTTTTGATCATCCCCCGAGACACCCTAGGTCAGTCCTTTAAGTGTTTGTCACAAATAATCAAGCAATCCATTTGTCCATCTCATCGGTAATAAATTTTGTGTTAATCAAACTACGTGGTATCTGCATGTATAATGTAGGCAAGACTAATCTATTTATTAGCTCCCAAGACCCCTAGGATAGGTCTTTAAGTTAGTCTCTTGGTCAAAATCTTGAAAATCCAAAAAAGTTGCAAAATCTCAAAATCCCAAAAATAGCCTCAAAACATTTCAAATTTCCAAAACATCCTAATATTTGCAAAAAATAAAAAATCCATCCATCTCATCTTGCTTTGACTCGCAATAATCTTATTCATAATAAATCATCATATCCATCCTTTGGTAAGTCAATTGGAAGCAAGTCTAGCAGGTTCAAAAGTGAACAACTAATCGTCAAAGACTCAGGTCTAGATCAATAAGTCTGCGAGCTAGTCAACTCAAAGTACAAATAGATTATCATCCAGTCAATCCCATATCACCTGATCACAACATATCCTAGGATGCATCCTTCCTAAAATGGACATCAATATTAGTCATCACTGTAGTTTAGTCTTGGCTAACGGTATGAAGAACACTAGCTTGTTTGTTTACTTTATCTTGGTCTTTTTTTGACTTATCTTATTTCACGCTTATTCCAAGGACCTCTCGATGATGCCTAATCAAAAGGGTTTAGAGAGAAAGGAATG
Organism: Sequoiadendron giganteum; assembly: GCA_007115665.2. Classification (NCBI taxonomy): domain Eukaryota; kingdom Viridiplantae; phylum Streptophyta; class Pinopsida; order Cupressales; family Cupressaceae; genus Sequoiadendron; species Sequoiadendron giganteum. The sequence goes on from CM021104.1 coordinate 567,503,533, forward strand.
GGGAAATAATCATTATCTTTTTATCTACTATTCTTGTTGGATGTTCTTGCAATATAAATTTTCCATGCGTGCTTTGTTTAGTTGTAGGGAAGGGTTTTTAGATATCTTGTTGACCACATAGGAAGGCTTTATTTTCTATGTTTTGGTCTGAGATGTTTAAGATATCTGAACTACGTCCTGAATAAGGTTTTGTATGTCAAGTGTGAATAGGAATAATCCTATCTGATTTTTGAGGAAAAGTCCATCACACTAGGTATAACGCCATCCTGGTTCTTAATACCTTGATGCATCGTACTTATGTGTGTTATCAAACATAAAGTAAATTGCCCTTTTAAAATCCCAACACCTAGTTTCATTATCATCATCATCATAAAGTAAGCTTGTTGGATCATCTTTCTTCTATCTTCTTTCCATAATAACATGGTGCCATGACAATTACTCAAAACATTACCAAAATGCATCTGCCCTGCATCCACCAATCATTAGGATAATGCATATCATGTAGGAAATATAGATGCATGGAATTTCATCATTAATATAGAATCATTCACATTCTATTATAGATACTATCACATATGCATTATTAAGTATGTGTGGTATAAATTATCATAGATGTCATCATTATCATATCCACATGTACATCATATCATAATAACCTCATTACACATAATAGTTACTTGCATTCCATTTTACATTATCATTTACATACCATTATCATTTCATCATTTTTCCATTACATTTAATAAAACATCCTCATAAATCATATCACATAACAATGTTCATTACATCATTTGCATCCACAAATCAATCATTACATCACATTATAATTTCATACAAATCATCCATTGCATAAATCACATAGCATAGAATCACATATCATAAATCATTAAGCATATTATCATGAATCATGGCATAAAGGTCACCATCTCATAATAATGTGTATTACATCTTTATGGCATATTATCATATTATCACACAACATAAAATTACATTCATCATAAGAATCATTGTATTACATCATTACATTACATATCGTATATCATAAATACCATATAACATCTCACATTTATATTACAAAAAGGGAATAACATATGAATTTTATATATCATCCATTAGTGCATAAGAAAAGAAAACAAGAATAGTTCACCCGCACAATCACTACATACATGTCATAATACATAATCCATTTAAGACATAATATAGAAAACCATTTGCATATCATGATTGCATCCATACATTATCACCATAAATGCATAGAAAATATATAAAAAGAAATGCATCCATAATCACTACATCATATCATAAACACATAGGAAATTAAATGCATCCATCATACACAAGAAAAATAGGACATCTCATAAATTGAATCATCTCATATATATATAAAAATGGGTAGCTATCAAGGTACAAGATTAGGATCAAATGTGTATACATCAAAAGATATGATACAATTGGGACAATACAAAATCAAAGCCCATGAATAAAAAATGAATATTGTCTATGATCAAAACAAGGAGCTAGCCCTACTGGCTACTACCCTCTCCTGCCTGCCTCTCAAAATGATCCTCAGGCTGCCTCATGTCTATCTACTAAGAAAACTTGGGTACCCTGGCCCCTGTTGGTAGTGCTTTCCTGTAATGTTGTCGGTAGTACTCGGCCTCTCTGATTGCCTCCTAGTATACCCATATGGATACTTCCATGCCCTAGGATGTAGAGGCCATTCTCTAGAGCTTCTGCCTCTTTCCTATCTCTTGATCCCGCTTAGAATGGGCCTGATCTCCCTCTATATTTAGTGCTTGAACCTGTTGCCTCACCTAATCTCTCTCAGTCATCAAAACCTGCACCTATGCATGCAACTGCTAGATCATGGCATCACGGTTATCTGGTTGTCCTCATGGTGGAGATGGAGGTTGCTACTGTGGGACCTCTCTCTCCCTGTCACTGGGTGGTGTCCGCTGTTTGGGTGGTGTTTGCACTTGGGGTGGTGTCTATTGAACTCGAGGTGTCATTTGATGTGGCTGGTAAGGAGGTGGCTTACCTCCTCCCTTGTTTCCATCCCTGCCTCTATCCCCATCCCCCCTACGTCCCTATCCCTGCCCTCAACTGGCTGACCTGCCTCTCAACCTCCTTCGTGGGAGTTTCGCACCTGGTACTGTAAGCCTCAGGGGTGGTCTAAACCAATCTCGATAAGCCTATGTCACCCTTGAATCACCCTATCCCTGATCATATGGCCATGGTCTAGCCACCACTTGCTGGAATGATGCAACTGCCTCATCTACTAGGATGGGTTTGCCCCATGTAGTCTCCCTCATAGTACAAGCAAAGATAGCCATGTACTGGTCATCGGGTCTATCTTGGGTATCACCAAACTATCTAGCCACTCTATCTAGTAGATATCTATCAATGATAGTGTGCTCTCATCCCTGCATCGATCTCTCATGCTGAGCAAAAAATAACTATTGAACATCATCGAACTAGGGACCCATACTAAGCTAGGGCCTCGAAGTAAAAATTTTCATCTCATCGATGACCCTCCTCCAATGGGTGATGCCACTAGCCCCTGTATGAGTAAATGTAATCTGTGCACCATCATATCACTAGACGATCATATCATCTAGCTCTAGAGAAATCGGTGTAACCTAGGGATGAAGCACAACAATATGCTCCCAAGCCCAGATGTGCAAAAGTGTAATACTAGCCCCTATGGTCCTACTGTCTAAGTATGCAAACTCATGCAAATCTCTATAAAGTGAGGCCATCATCATTGGACCCTAAGCAAGGAACTCTCTATAGAAGAGCATCTTCTCCCATGCTAATCCCCACCCTGGTCTAAAATATCATCCCCATTGATCTCGTGCCACAATACCTAATATAATAGTTGCAACAATGAGTCTTAATGTGGGCATTGTGCCCCGATATCTCTCTAACTCAATCTGACCCTCAAAGAAGATGATCTCATCAAGTGCCATGACCTTGAAGCACATGTCCTGCCCTATATCAACATCATAGATGACCCTCTCTCTATGGATGGGCAATGGTAGGATGCACCAAACATCCTCCAATGTGACAGTGGCCTCTCCAGTGGGAATGTGAAACGACAATGTCTCACTGTGCCATCTCTCCACTAGGGTTATAATCATCCCTAGGTGTGTCCTGATGGGATGGGTATAGGAAACATACCAAATCTCAATGGCCCCAAGGTAATTCTAGAGCATTTCATGTATACCGAATAATCTACTAAGCATTGGGCACCTGTGCTCCTAAGAGTGTAGTATCCCAAGGTCCTCCTGTGTAGGAAAAGCCACAACATCAAGTTTCCAAAAAAATCAAGATCCCTCCCTGAGTTTTCATAGTTCGAACAACATATGCGGTTTTGTTTGCAATTGTGACAGAGTTTGTAAAATTCCAAACTGCACTGTGGTGGCGTAGTTTGACTACACCGCCCGACCCTAAAACCCAAATTGACTCATCACAACACTATTTGCATTTCTGACCAACTTTGACCCAAACCCTAATTTTCTAACTGGCTCACGATGGTGCTCTTCACACATGCGATGTGCTTAGAGGACACACAATGCAGATTTTATATTTTTAGCAATGCTATATAGCGTCACTTGACTCTTTTTTGACTTTGACCCTATTTATTGGATGAAAAAAATTGAAATCACAAGTCAGGAAAGGGGTACATACCATGGGTCCTACACCGACTGGCTGTTGATGCACTCATACTCGCTCTAACATGTGTTGAGGAAGAAATCTTTGTTCCATCTCGATGAAAGCTCAGAGCTCAAAATGTAAAACAAAATTAAAGGCTAGGTGTGAAAATGATCTAAAAATGACCCCTTGGAGTCTATTTAAGCCTAAAAATTAGTGTTTTTTTACCTAATTTAGCCATCCAGCTAAGGTTTTGGACCCCGGATCCTATTTCTACCTAACCAAGGGCCATATCGCATTGTTTTTGGAATTTTAACACATTTTTTTGGCATGCTACAGCCTTTATGGACCCGTCGAGCACCTTGACCTCTTTTTTTCGCTAGATCACCCAAAAATCCAAATTTTCATCCAATCTCTCGAGGGGGCAATATGCCAACATAATCCTTCTCGTTGGGACATCTGAAAAAATTGATTTGTTTTATAATTTTGATCATAGCATTTTAGTCTTTGAACCAACGCAACAAGTGCATTGCTTCAAATAGGGGCAAAATGTGGACAATGTGGAAAATATACTGACACACTTGATCTTGATTACTAATTCTGTTTCTTCCTAAATCATCTTCTTAGCTTGTCATCACCTTTCATCCCTTAATTGAATAAATCATTATTTATCGGATTAAGTCATTCTCTCCTGTTAATTAAATTAATCAGTCCAATTTAATTAACCTTATGTCTTTATTTAATTAAATAATTCATTTTATTTAATTAAATCTCTAAATTCATCCTATGAAATTGAATAAATTAAACCTTATTTAATTTAATCTAACATCATGTCCTTTTAATTAAATAAATCAAAATATTTATTTAATTAAGTCTAAAGTCATCTTCCTCTCATTTTGATTTAAATTAATCCTCAAATCTAAGTCAAAATGGTCAAATCAACTAATCTCCTATTAAATTAATTAAATATTGATTAATTTAATCCTAATAACCTAATTTCTCTAGATTTTGGCACTTGCACATGAAAATGCATTTAATTGATTTATTAAATCTATATTTTCTCTCAACATGGCATCTTTAGGGGAATATTCCTCTAAGTTTGAAAATCCCTCCAAGTGGATTTTTCCTTCCAACAAAGCATTTATCTCCTCTTACATGTCCTTGTGCATTGAGCCAAGTGCCATTTAAATCATTTTATTTCCCTCTCCAACAAGTCATTTCATGAATTTCAAAATCCACCTAATATGATTTATTGGCCCATTCATCAAAATTTGCACAAACTTCCTCCATTCACATCTTGACAAGTGGCACTTGGCCATTGGATGTTGAATGATCCCACCTTGATTCATTTTTCTCATTCCTCCATATTTTCTTTCTATAAATAGAAATCTCTTCTTCTCATTTGGTATCCACAACTTAGAGCAAAGTTACTATCTTCACATTTAGAGAAATTTCATTCATTTCCTTAAGCATTTTCCATTATCATAGCTAGGTTATTGCAGATTTTATCAAGTAATCACATTTTTCTTCCTCACCAAGTCAATCAATGTTCACCAAAATAATCAAACCACACAAAGGAGTTGGCAAAGGGCCAATTTACACATCAAATTGACTCCAATTACCCCATGGGATTGAGAGTTTGCATGCTTAAATAGGATTTAATTGTTTTTCTTGTTTTTTTCTTCATTTCTTTCCTATTTTGAGCATTGCAGATGAATTTCATGGGAAATATTAGTTATAACTTGCATTTGGATCTAATAGTGTGTTGTTTTACTATGTTTTTTGAGGTCTAGGATTGGGGTTCATAAAAATATGAAAATCTTAATTTATCAAGAACTTTGAATGCAATGGTGAGCTTTGATTTACTCCACCAATCTATCAAACACATCTAAAATTTAAACACAACATAAACCCCAAATATATATTTTTATATATTGCACCCTTATAATTTTCCATATCATCTAAGGATCCATGAGAGGAACATACTCAAAAATTCAAGAAAATACAAGATCTAAACTCAATGTTTTCTAAAAGACTAACCAAAAACAATAAGTTTTTTCTAATACAATGTAATTTTTTTCCATGGAGATAACCAACCAACATAGAAAGTCCTAATGGAAAAAAAAAAGTACTCAAAAGATGAATATGAGTCATAAAATTAAAATTCAACAAAAGTGCTCTAGCTAATCTTCACTAATAAGGGGTGAAAAGAAATCAATAGTGGTAGTAGTAAGGAAATAACCATTTTCACACCAACACTCTAAACATTCAACTTATAGCTGTGTACGATATGTATCATAGTTTATAATAGTTAAATCTATTGAGTACTATTATTTCTTTGAATTTTTATTAGGTCTTCTCAAACAATTTTCAAATAAAATTATGGATCTTCTCCACTCACTCAAAAAAAATTCCATGGCTTTGATAGAATGTGTAATAAAATTACTAGGTTGATCAAACATTTTCCTATACTATACCATGAGAGAAAAACATGTGTAAAAACTTACAAAATAAACGTTATAAAATATCAAAGAAATACTACAATTTTATATAGGATATACCTTTGGAACATCTCAAGAGGGAAGAACCTAACATCAAAAATAATCTATGGTAAATATATTAAGAAATTAGAACATTATAGTACACTTATAGAGTCTCCATAAATACTTATGAAAATTTGAGCTCCCCAAAGACATTGTCTATATTTTGAAGCATATAACCACAAATCCCATGCCATGCTTTACATATGTACTCAATAAGAGAGTTAAATAACAATGAAATTGAATCCAAACAACCAACTAGCCAACCACTTGACCCCAACCACTAAACATGTTCCTACATTCATAGAATCAATATTACATAAAATGACTAAATAATAAAGGTAAAACTATGTCTCAAAAACATGATTATGCAAAGCCATTGACCCCAGCATTTAATATTTGGTACTATGTTTTTGTAATATTAAATATTTTTCCCATGTGCAACCAACACATAAAATATCTAACGACTCTCACATAAAAACTTATAAGTGAATCTAAAAAATATATTTAAATTTTCTAAACAGATCTCATATGATGCATCAAAAATAAATATTTAGGTTACATTATTAAAATGATTATTTTTTGTACAATTTTTATAATGCCATTTTCCTAAAAATGATTCAATATTAATATTTTTGTATTATCAACTATAGTGTAGAAAAATGTATCACTTTCCATTTTCACACTTATTTGGGTCCTCCCTACTAAAAGTAAGGTTTATTTATGCCTTAATTGATCCTATTTTGCATCCACAATCCTAATTAAATACATTTTTTTGAGGATAATCCTAACATTTAACAAATGAAAAATCATAATTTAACATTTTTGTTTATGTGTTCTAGATCTAGGGATTTAGGACTCATATTCCCCTTTGGGCATATGGGTCCCACGTAGGTCTCAGGACCTAATTTTAAATGTTACATTGAACACAACAATTCTTGAAGTATGTGTCCCAGGATTTATCCACTAGGACTCATGCACCCAAATGAGCATATGAGTCCCGCTTTAACCTAGACCTATTTTAATTCAAATTCTTTGGGGGATTTTACTATCCCGGATCTGATTCCATCTTGTAGTGTTGCAATTTTAATAAATTAAGCATAAACAAGTATAAATGCAAGGTTATTTCACGTAATTTATTCTAGAAAATTCAAGTGGTCTTACATGAGCATTCAAGTAAGCATTTTACAAGAGCATGAAAGAGAAAATAATCAATCATTTGGAGCTATATTCAGGATTCAAGCATCATGTTAAAGTCTTCATGCATCATGTGTGTTTTTTAGCTAACATTTGTGATGTAGGTTTTATGATTCAAGAAAGCATTCAAGATAAATTTTCAAATCGATATCATGTTTCATGATCAAGATCTACATCCATTGAATCCAATTCATACAAGTTACAGATCTACATTCCAAAGATTCAACAAGGTTTGGTGAGTTGTTACATCCATTTTTTCATTCATTATTCCTTCATGTAACTTCAATTCATTTCAAAGATTAATTACTCAAACGAGCTCTAACTAAGGTAGACCCCCATCAAATAGAAAAACAACATTTTTCTCAGTTGTGATGTGTATTTTGAATATTTAGGTGAATGAGACTCATTCGCTCAACCTAGAGATTTAGTCTCTAATATAGCCTTTCGTCAATATTCAACAGTGTCAGATCTTGGTTTAGAAGAGTTGGGAAGATCTTCAAAAAACCTAGAGTGTGACTAAATTTCCCAACCTATCATATTATTGTCATGAATTTTTTTTATCACTATTTAACAGATCCGGATCAACACTCAAAGAATCCCAAATCGTACCTTGAAATTTGTTCAGTGGGACTCAATCATCCAAACCTAGCGTATCAGTCCCGGTGCAATATGAGATAGAAGTTTCAAGGGTTTATAGACCTTGTATGTACATCTCCACTCCTCCAAGCAATTTTTTGTTTTATTCTATTTATCAATCTGATTTCATGTTTTCAAGTTTCTAGGGTTTGTGCATAAGTGTTTGCATTTCTCCTTTGAAGCTTCATTTAATGGTGAACCCCCATCCAATTTCAATAAGAATCCCTTAGCCCCTTACTCAATCAAGTCACTTGGTTAAGTAATCTAGGTTCCTAATGAAGTAAATCATGAAATAGGTCCCAATGTTCCATCTTCTAAAAGGTGGACACCTATTTTGCTTGTGTTCATTTTGGCGAACACAACCTTTGTACCCTCAATTTTTTATTCGGAGAACATTGTAGTCCTAGATCTGGATTGCATTATCTTTGCATTAGATTTGCATTAGTTGAATTACATTTAAGGTTTCTAAATCTTGCACTAGGGAATAGTGCATATAGATTGCATTTTTTCATTTTGCATCATTCAATTTCATTGGAAAACTATACTTGCAAATAATCATTTGAGCATATAATCTATACACCTTTAAATAAACTCAATTTAATTTAATCCAGTTTAAAAACCCTAATCTAAGACTCATTCACCCACTTGGGAAATTTAGTCCTTGTACAGGTCTTTTTCCCAGATATCTAGGTATTATGTGCTATCTTTTTTTCACTATCTGAACCTGTCAAAAACCCTAATTGGGACTCATTCGCCTAGTTGGGCATATCATTCTTTGATTAGGTGTGAATCTACATTTTACAACATTAAAAGTTTGTCATTTGTGCTTCTAGTTTCTACATTTAGGTTATTGTTTCAGTCTATAGAATTGTTGTCATTGGTAATCTTTACATAATTGGTTTCATCTCAAGTGCATTTGAAAACATGAGAATTTGAATGAAAGCATATTGTGTTTCTTGTGTTCATTGAAAAAATGATTTCAGTAGTGAAAAACATCTGATTTGTTAGATAATTATTTGCATCTCCAAGAATTGCATAAGGTGCATAGATTACTTTTCACAAATGTTAGTATCTTTCTTTTCCAAATTTGTAAATAAAAATCTCATCAAAAAGCATGTTAGTATGTCCAATATATTTCTTAGTTATGAGAGTCTCTTAGTGAAAGAGAGTGAAAATGTCGAGATGTTCTTTAATTCCACAACCCCTTATATCTCTCATATTTGTGGTAATGATGTAGATGAAAGCATATACAATAATGATAATCATAGTTTCTCTTCTCCAAATACCTCTCTTACTTGTGATGAAGGTATTTTGGTGTTAGAAGATACACCCATTGAGAATCATGAAAATGTTGAAATCTCCTCTTCTATAAACTCTCCCACATTGGAAGATATTATGGCATGAGAGAATGAGATCATAGGGTAAAAAAATAAAGTTGTCACACTTTTATAAAGGAACCAACCAATACTGATCTAATTTTTAAACTCGAATCACTAGAAAGTGGCATATATATTTTGAATTTTCAAATGATGTAAAGTAATAAAATACATTTTTTTTAGTATATTTTATGTTTTTATTTTTATGAAAAAATTAAAAAAATATTTGAATATAGTTTTTAATAAATTAACACTATAATTTAGTTGTTGATAAGATGCTAAAAAATTACGTTTAATGAGATGTCAAACTCTATATGGTAAATTTTCTTTTTTTGCCTTCAAGGTTTTTCTGTATAAATTTATAACTTTGAACTTTAGGGCATGAATATATAATTTTTACAACTTTAATAAATATATACTTTTAAATAAATATTTAAATGTGTTTGTATTAAAACATGAATATTTACACTCGATGTCAAATTTTATATTAAATATTTATCTAAAATAGAGAATAAACTATAGTATCTTAATCTAGATTCTTTTATCTAGGGCATCATATTTAAAAAAAAAAAAATTAATAAGTTTTAGTATTTTTCTTGACATGGTAATCAACCTACTATGTTTGTGTTGATAACCTAGTTTTAGTAAAAATAAAAAATAAAAATAATAGTTGAAGTATTAAAATAAATATATATTTGAAAATGACACTTATGGATCTACAAAAGGGTATTTGTACATTTAAAAAAGAAAAAAAATTATATTAGTAGGAGTTGTTGAAACATTAAATTTTTCAAATTATTTCATTTTTTAGTAAATTGGCCTCAAAGTGGTGCTACATATGCATTTAGCCAACAATTTTAGTTTGAAATGTTGTTGACATATAACTTATCTAGAATGAATCTTACTAGATGATATGTTTTACTAAAATTAATTTTTAGTTATAAATAATAAAATTCGTTTGTGTTGATAAGTTGGCCAAAAGTGTGACACAACTTTGTACATTAACCCCATAGACACATTTCTAAACATCACCTTACCTAGTCTCCATTAATCACTTTCTTGTGAGAATTTTTTAGATAAAGAGGATGAAATTATAGATAAACCTGAAAATCACATTTGTTCTTCTCCTAATATCTCTCCTATTTGTGAAGAATATAGTTTGGTGTTAGAAGATACACTCATTGAGAGTCATGTGAGTCTTTTTTCTCCCTCTCCTAATGCTTCTCCCACTTGGAAACATCTAATTGAACAAAAGGATCCAATCAATCATAATTTTTCTTCTCTTGATGCATGCTCTACTTGTGATGAAGTTACCTTACAAAACCTAACCATGGAATGTGATCAACATCTTGTTTTCTCCTCTCCTAAAAACTATCTTGCTAAGATAGACATCATGGTATAAGAGGATGATAAAATTCATGCATGTCTTTAAAACAATAGTAATGTGGCTTCATTTGATAAAAATGATGAGGTAACCTTAAAATATCCTTCGCTAAAAGATCATCACAATAAGGATGAGCCTTTTGAGGTTACACATATTAGATACCCCTTGAAATGATATTCTGAGCTAGTTCTTATCCTTTATCCACCCTCACAACAATGAAAAGTTCAAAATAAACTCATGCTTGTCTTAGAACCACCTAATGATTATGTTTCACAACAATCAAGTTACAATACTTTTGCTAACACATACAATACAAGGAACAATAGGAAACAATAAAACATTCTCATTTCACTACCATTGCCTACCAATCTTGCCTACTGCTCCTCATTTTCCTTTATAAAGTGGAAAGGAGTATGATCTTATTGAACAACTTAAGAATACTCTTGCTAAGATATCTTTATGTGACCTTATTCAAGCCTCCCCTAGTTACCATAGTATACTTCATAATAAATTGCAAAATATTTTGGTTCCCCCTAGTGCAAACATGGATGATGTAGTAGCCCTAATTCAAGAAATGAATTCTGACATTGTTTTCCACCAAATTGAGCTCCCTCCTTTGGAAGTGCAAAAAAAATGATGCTTTCATGATAATAGCTATGATTAATATGTGGAGGATAAAACAAACTCTGATTGATAATGGCTCGACACTTAATTTGTGTAGTTTAAACCTTCTTGACAAGATCAGAGTAGACAAAAGCAAAGCTTCAACCTGATTCTTTATCTATTTGTGGGTTTGATAACATAGGGAAAAAACCACTTGGTGTGATCACATTACCTATTATAGTTGGAAAGGCCACATTTCAAACCCCTATCCGGGTGATCCCACAATAATGGGTTACACTTTTTGGCCAAACTTGACATTGAAATCAACATTTTCACCAGATTTTCACTTTCTTACACCTATAGAAGCTAAACCATTAAGAATTTGAAGATGAAGGAAACTAGTGATTTGTGATATTTTGTGTGTAGATTATAATTATATATTTTTTTTAAATTAAAAAATAAATTGTGAATCCTATTATGTAATTTTTATTAACTTATTTTTTGTGCTAAACATCATTTTCAAAAAGTGATGTTTACTTTTAGCTGCATAACTTTTTTTATAGAAAGGATACAGTTCTAATTTTTTAAATACAATTTTTTCACACCAATATCTAGTGGATGCATATTGTTTCATAATTTTTTGTAGCATATATATTTCTTAAATAATTTTCTAAGTCAGAATAATTATAATTTTGATACATTATACTTTCAACTGCATAACTTTTTTTGTATGAATTTGAATTAACTTATTGTTTTTTTGTTGGAATAAGGATATCAATATATAGCGTACATGTATTTTTAAGAAATTGTTTTCTCTCATTTCCTATTTTTCCGTATGTGTGAAACAAAGACCTCAATGTTCATTGAAAAACCTACATTCAAAAGAAATAAAAAATAAATATAATAATAAAATTAAATATATTTAAAATTATACTTTTTAGGAAGCTTATAATAAGTATTACATGTTTACAAAAGATTAATTTTAAATGAATTAATTTGATCCCCTAAAAGGTAAATCAAAAGTGGTTTTTTATCAGCATTTTGATAGGTGTAGAGGAGACTCCATTATAGGCATGGTTTAAAACTAGCGAGTTTATATCCAAGGGGGTTTGATATAAGTGGGTTTGATAAAACCCTATTTAATTAAAATCCTTTAAATGGAACTATTTTAACCATTTTAAGGCTTAAATCATTATAGTTTCTAAAAATATGTGATTTCAGCAAAAAATCAGGATGTCCCAAAAAGTGTAACCCATTATTGTGGCAGCACCCATCCATGTTATGTCTCACAATATTTCATATAATATTCTTTTAGGTATAAAAAGGATTCATGAAATGCAAGTAGTTCCTACTACTCTTCATCGTAAAATGTATGTTTACAACAATAAATTTTACACAATCTACGTTGATCCTGAACGTGAAATTTGTTTGCATGCTAAGAAAGATAAACAGATACTTTTGAAAAAATTGACATGAACCATACAAGTGGAACCCATGCAATAGAAATACAAAGAAAAATATATTGAGGAATTCATGAAGTTAATGGAAGATAATTGGTGTTTCTTAGATTTCACACCTATATCCATGGGTGAATGGATGATCACAATAAAAGAGTTTGGAAAGAAAAAATAAAAATTGATAATGTCAACACAAAATTTGAAAGCATCCACTTCAACCACTTTAGAATAAGAAACAAATTACACAACAAACTTTGATGAAGTTTCTTATGAGCAACCACCAAATCTGAAAGAAATGAAAAAGCTTTACGGAAAAGGTTATGGAATTTTGACACAACTTGGTTATAGTGGAAAAGGATGTGGTGCTAGAGAACAAGGTATATGTATCCCTATAGAGAATAACATGAAAGAAATGACTAATGGTCTTGGTTATTGTCCCTCAAAAGAAACAAACAAGAATTCATTCAATATCAACACTCTTACAAAAGATCCTTCTAAACCAACTTTAACATTAGTCGATCCTAAGCTGAAAGAAAATAGTGGTCATGATTATTATACTTTGAAAGAGATGAAAGAAACACAAAAATCTTCACATAATATCAATTTCATCATGCAAAACACTCGCAATTGGAGTTCGCTATCTATTTTACACCTTCCTTTAAAGAAGAGTGCAAAATCTTTCCATCTAAAGAGTCTTGTGTAAGTATGACACCTTGTACCAAGCAAAAGATATATTTTTCACAAAATAAAGGAACATCTTCTATTGATCAAGAGAGTATCTTGTCGAGACTCGTCAAGATAGTTTCATATCCCTCCCTTCAAGAACATGAAAGAAATTTTACTAAAAGAGTTCATTTTGTGCATATCATAGAGTTCATGGTCATTCTACTAATGAATGGATGTCTTTGAGTAATAAAACTAATCTTAAGGATTATGGTTCTCTTCCTTGTGTTCAAACACCTAGTTCCTCTAATTGATATTGATTTCAAAGTTTCCATCAATCACCATGGCTTACGCTTGTCTTTCACTAAGTGGGGACAAGGGGGTTAGGTAGCCTTGTCATTGTATGACACTTTTCATTATATATTTTGGCTAGTTGACCACCTTCCAAGAATATATAGGAGCAAGCTTGGGATGTAGATGACATGCCTTAAGTTGACTCACATGTGACATACTTTTCTTTCTATATTTAGCATTATATTTTGGGGGAAACCCTTTATCCATGATGTAATTTCATTCGAGAATATATAACTTGGCATAATACTTTCTGAATAAGCTCTAATGTCTTATTCAAATTGGCTACTTTAAAGTAGATTTCTCACAACAATGGTGTTAAAGATCACTTTAAAGTTGGGGCAGACATTGACATTATCCTTTGACATTTCTCATATTTCATTATGCAATTTTCTTTCTTTTTGTGATGCATCATTTTCTTGGTGGTGTCATTGGGTTTGATTTCCTCGAAGAGTGTGATATTCTATTATTTTTACTCTCTTGGAGACATTAGCTAGGATTTTCCCTAAGAAGATACCTTACATGAACTAAGCAAAGTCTCTTTGAACAAATCTATACTTGCATGTTGTTCATACGCTCGAAGTTTCATTTTGTCGTACCATATCAAAGTTATCAGGAGATATAGCCTTGGTATGATTAGTACGTATAGGAGTTGACCATGGGTATAAATTTTCCATAGCCACTTTCTTGTTTGTGTTGGTGTATATTGGCCACATGCATATGTGTCTCATTGGGGGCTCACCTAGTGGATACCAGATTCCACTAGCCCATGTGAGGGTACATTATGTTTCCATAGTGGACATTGTGATCCACCTGTAAATATTTTTTGGACAAAAAACTAAGGCTTGATCCGCATCGTGTTGGACAAACTGTCGAGGATTGATCCACCCTTTTTGATTTATTCCTTATTTCTTTGGCCTGGTGTATGCTTATACCTTATTGTCACTTCATAAATTATTCATATGCATATTCTTCTATTCCTATGTTGATTTGTCATAGGATCTTGATTTTGGGGCCTTGCAAAACCCTCTTGATCATTGTTATCCTATCTCACTATCATTGGTACACTTGGACCCCTCTTGATGTGAATTTTTTTGTTTTTGTGTGATTTTCGATGCAAGTTCATCCTCTCACTAAAGTGGGGGCTAAATGTAGTGTAGAGAAATATATCCCTTTACATTATCACACTTTTTTGGGTCCTCCTTGCTAAAAATCTAGTTTATTTATGCCTTAATTGGTCCTATTTTGCATCGATAAGCCTAATTAAATGCATTTTTATGAGTATAATCCTAACATTTAACAAATGAAAAATCATAATTTAATGTTTTTTTGGTTATGTGTTCTAGATCTAGGGATCTGGGACTCATACACCCCTTTGGGCATATGGGTTCGACCTAAGTCTCGGGTTTTCACTTCTTGAATTATGTGTCCCAGGTTTTAGCCACTAGGATTCATACACCCAACCTATTGTATGGGTACTATTTTAACCTAGACCTATCTTAATTCAAATTCTTGGCAAGATTTTATTATCCTACATTTGATGTCATCTTATAGTGTTGTAATTTCAAAAAATTAAGCATAAGCAAGGGTAAATACAAGGTTATATCACATAATTTCTCCTATAAAATTCAAGTGATCTTATGATAGTTCAAGTGAGAATTTTACAATAGCATTCAAGATCAAATAATCAAGAATTTGGAGCTATATTCAAGATTCAAGCATCATGTCAAAGTCTTCATGCATCATGTTTGTTTTTGAGCTAACATTTACGATGTTGGTTTTATGATTCAAGCAATCATTCAAGATAAAGTTTCAAAGCCATATCAAGTTTCATGATCAAGATCTACATTCATTGAAGCCAATTCATACAATTTGTGGATCTACATTCCAAGGATTCAACAAGGTTTGGTGAGTTGTTACATCCATTTGTTCATTCATCATTCCTTCATGTTAATTCAATTAATTTCAAAGTTTAATTACTCAAATGGGATCTAACTGAGGTAGACCCCCAACCACTAACAAAATTACATTTTTCTCTCTCTTGTGATGAGTATTTTGTAGATTTAGGTGAACATGAATTATTCACCCAACTTGGCAATTCAGTCCCTGATATAGCCTTTTGACAACGTTCGATAATGTTGAATCTAGGTTGGAAATATTTATAAAGATCCTTAAAAAAATCTAGAGTGGGACTAAATCACCTAATATGGCGTATTAGTTGCATGACAGATTCAGATCACCTTTCAGTAGATCCTGGTCAACTTTTGGAGAATCCTAGATCCTACCCTAAAAACCCTAGAGTGGGACTAAATCACCCAACTTGGTGTATCAATCCTAGTGCAATCTGATATAGCAATTTATAGGGTTTGCAAACCTTGTTTACACATCTCCACTCCTCTAGGTACTTTTCTATTATATTATGTATATCAATCTGATTTCATTTTTTCAAGTTTTTAGGGTTTGTGCATAACTGTTTTCATTTATCCTTTGAAGCTTCATTTAATGTTGAACCCCCTTCACATTTCAATAGCGATCACATAGTCCCTTTCCTTAATCAAATCATTTGGTTGAGGAATCTAGGTTCCTAATGAACTAAAGTGTGAAATGAGTCCTAAAGTTTCATCTCCTAAGAGGTGGAAACCTATTTCCCTTGTGTTGATCAACATAGGAACATTCATAACATTTTGATTTGATTAAAATGTGAAGGGCATGCACCCATTCCAAAATATTCATCAAGGAAGAAGAGAGGAGGCTCACAAAAAGTGAGACAACAAAAAGAAAGACTCTTGAGAAGTGAGCCTTGAAGGGACCACTAGAAACCCATGCTTTTGACTGGAGAATGGAATTAGTAATAGACCAACTATAAAGAAAAGAGGTTGTAGAAACTAAAGGCTATCCTAGAACACACTAGAAAAGAAAAACACTAACAAAAACCTAGCTTAAAATACAACCAGTCAAAACCTAAAGGAAAGACTAAGAATCAAGTGCTAAACTTAGCCTCCCCACAAAAGGAGAAAATGAATAGACATAGACCTAAGGGCACTAATTCCATTATAAAGTCTCTAAATTTTCCTATAAAAGATAAAAAAGAAGAAGAAGCATATCCCAAGCCAAAACTCCATGAGGGGTTCCATATCCAACAATAAAGTTGAAACCAAAACCACCATCACCATTCATATAAAAAATAAACAAAGAATGAAGCTCCAACTAGCTCCAAACTTGAAAAAAACCTAGCCAACAACCAACCCAACAACTAGGTAAACTAAGGGTACCCAGGGAGTCATCGAGAATTCCAACCTAGAACAACTTCAAAATCCCCTTAGTAATAGCTTCCACTACCAACAACATAAACCCTCTCCACCTCAATAGGAGAGTTCCCCACCTTAAAAGGAGAAGTTGAAAGGAAAGTTGGAGAGAAGTAGCACAACCCAAATAGGAACACCAACATCGTGTGAAACTGAACTGAGATCCCATCATAAACTAAATTTTTCACCTAAATGAAAATTCTTTGAATCAGGGTCAAGGACCAAGAAAGCTCCCACAAAACAACCCCAAACTGTATCAGTAAAAAATAACTCCACCACTAGGAAATAATTCTCAACCTTAATAGGAGAAGATGCAATGGGAGTTGGAAAAAGAAACCAAGCAAGAAAACCAAGAGGAACAACAAATCCCTCAACACTAAGAAGAGGTAGCAAGTTTCTTAGAAAAGTAGCCAAAGGAGTAAAATACATGCAGGTAGGGGCCATGAAGACACCAATGTCGTAGACACTTTTCTTTTACAAGAATTTAAACAATGCAACCATAGAAATAGATTCAAAATTAGCAGACCCAAAAAACAACGAGGAGTCAAGAAGGCATTGCCATAACATCAAGCCCAAAAAAAACCCCATGAGAACCCACATCAAAGCCTCCCACCAAGCAACAAATATGTGTAGGAAAAAAAGAGGTCAACACCACAACAAACCTAATATCTAGGCACACAAGAAAAAACACCACCGAACACTGGCAACAATAGTAAGAAGGGGCAGAAAATACCATCACAACAACAATAGGTTCAACAATGATTTTCACAGCAACAATATTGTTTTTCTCTATAGGATTGTGAACCACAACCTAGAGAATTATGTAGATGACCAAGGAGGGTTTGGTATTAAGGCCGCATAGGTCAATGTAGAGAGACATTGCACACTACTTGCAACCCACAACAATGCCCCACTTTTCATGCAAAGTAGCACCATACTTAAGAATATTGGTATGGAAGAAGCTCTCGTTGAAGCTCTCCATACAAGAAAAATGGAAAAAAACTCAACAATGTCACTAGTAGCAACCACCATCCATCGGCCAAGGTAGAAGTAAATCTCCCTGGAATGCAAATTTCTACACACCCTAGAGGCCGCAAGTAGAGAGTAAACTACAACCAGTGATCAAGCAATCATAACCCAAAACTAGTGGGCGAGTAGTTAAAAAAAATGACAAACACCCCAAGACTAACCATTGTAGGGATTTTTGAATGCACAAAACAACATAGACTTTCTTCTCTATTTCCCAATCAATTGGGAATACTGAAACAAAATGGGGAAGCACAAACAATGCAAGGAGAGATGCAAATTTATTCTCTATTCAATAATATGGAAATGACATTACACAAAGGTAAACTTGAAAAAATCAGAAAAGAAAAATTAAGCTACAGATTAAAAACTACTCGAAGCAATCAAGAGGTGCTCATACAAAATGACAACTTTCAAGAGCTTCTGGGAGCTCACTGTCCTTCTACACAAAAATTATCAAGAGCTACACATAGCTCAATATGGAGCAATCACTGCTTACACACATAGAAATAAAATAGAGTTGCTTCTATTTAGAATCTTCTTTGAATCACATAGAGAAGTCACCCAAAAACATTCCTTTTTTTAGACTGCTGCTACAAAAACTTCTTATTCCCCACTAACTAAAGTAACTGACTTCATTTACTTTTGTCTATTCAAAACATTCCCTCTCAAATTCAAAATTACCTACCACCATAAATTTGGAAATTCAAAATGGCCAACCACAATAAATTATAGAGTGGTCAGGATTTGTAGGGATTAAGATCCCAAAAACTTGTCATTGAAGAAAGGGCTCTTGATAGGTAGGTGGAACAACTGGGGGTCTAACATGAGACCAAGCCTAGGAAAATAATAAATTTCAACACTCTCACTTTGTCTTGATCCGACGAAACAAGATCAATTCTGATCCAAATCAATAATTCCCAAATTGTTATTTAGGCACTCGAAGTTGTCCCTTCTCAAAGGCTTGGTGAATATGTCTTCTATCTGCTACTCAAACCTACAAAATTCTATTCTAATTTCATCATTTTTGTTGAATTCTTTAATAAAGTGATATATTATTTGAATGTGTTTGCTTCTCCTATGAAACAAAAGAGTTTTTGTCAAAGCTATTGGTGAAACATTATCACAAAAGATTGTTGTTCCATCCTCTTGTTCTTCTCTCAAATCTACCAAGATTCTTCTCAATGAAATAGCTTGACATGTTGCTACATTTGCTGCTCTATAATAAGCTTTGACTATTGATAAGGAAACTATGGGTTGCTTGTTGAAATCCCACAAGATCACTCCAAACCCAAATGAAACACATAGCTGGATGTGCTCTTCCTCTCATCCAAAATTCCAGCCCAATCGCTATCCATGTATCCAACCAACCCAAACTCATTTGTTGTTGTTTACAAAATTCCACATCCTTTGGTGCCATTCACATACCTCAAGATTCTTTTACTCGCTTGCCAATGTGTGTCTCTTGGAGTCTCCATAAATCTTGAAATAAGACTCACTCCATGCATTTTATTAGACCTAGTTGTAGTCAAATACATCAAACTTCCAACCAAACTTTTAAACATGGTTGGATCCCCATTGCTCCTACAATATTCCTTGCTCAATTTCAGACCTATGGCTATTAGTGTAGGGGTAGGATTGATGCCCAACATTCTAAATCTCTTTAAAATATCTGTTGCATACTTTTCCTGAGAGATTTTAATACCATCATGCATTTGTTTTACTTCTATGCCATAGAGGGCCATCAGTACCATGTTCATGGAGCTTACTTCAACCCATAGAGGGCCTTCTTTAGCCTATACACCTTGTGTTCTTGACCTAAAACTTCATATCCAAGTGGATGCTCCACATACACTGTTAAACTTCTCTTTTGGTTTTTATCCTTCATGTCAAAATTATGTTTCAGATTGGCATCTCGATGATTGATTATCAATTGCACTGTTTACATTCAGATGGTTGGCACTCTTGTTCATATTTTGTCTTTGCATAGTTGGTTTTGTCTTCGGCTTTGTGATGATGGTTTTGATGGTATTGATCTCTTGACTCCATGTGCAGATTACAAGGCATCTTTTTTACAAGATTATGATTCTATGTTCAAGTGGTACAATTCTAGTTTGACAGGTTTGACATTTTGAGCTATACTGTGCTAAGGTGATCTACAAATTTATATGGTATTGGCATGTTCAGATTTTTGTGGTTACATGGAGTTGATAAGGTTTTGAACAACATCATAGTTATGTTTTCTTTTGAGCATCATATAGGTAATGATTATAGACAACTTGGTTTTTGGAATCATAATTGGAGTTGGCATTTAATATTAAGAAAACCCTATCGGGTTTCATTAAACATTTGATATTCTTTGCATGGGAATATGATAAGTTGATATTAATTGGCATTTTCGTTAGGAAAAGGTATTAACATGGCAATATCATGAAATTTTTTGTAATGCTGATTTGATGCATTATTTTGCCTGACATATAATAGAAGATGACTTTAAAGGAAGTCATATTTGTATCAGGCCTTGTATGGTTATCATGGAAAGGTCAATAAATTGAACCTCTCTTAGCATCGAATTAGGATTTATAACATAGCAAAAGGCATTGAATAAAAGTCATATTTGAATTGGGTCTTATATTTGATATTTCATTATGACTTAAGGCTGACATCAAGTATGAGGAAATAATTATCAAGTCACTTGGAGAGTGACTGCCATTGACCCTTAGTAATAATTCCTTGGTTGTTAAGGTAATTGGCATGTTGGAAAGACAAGGAAATTACATGGTAATGTTTTTAATTATGATGTCGATATTTTGCATGGATGAATTTGATTAGGTCAAAATGCATGAAACCACAAATTTGAAATGGTATGAAGATTTATACAATTCATCGATTTCTTTGCAAAGGAAAGCTAGGGAATTATTGTTCTATTTCACAAGCTTGTGGGTTTGAAAACCTAGCATCTCTACCACCACCATGGGTGTTGAGTCATAGTCGTTACTCTTATTTTTCTCTATTTCTGCATTCAATCTAACAAACATTACTCCGCCTTCTGTGAAAGCTATGAAAAATTTGGTAAGGATGGCACGAGCTTGGAAGAAGGTTAGAAGGTTTTCTCTAGCTAAGTTATTTTTCAAACTCATCTGGTATTTTTAGTTGCAAGAATAAAAACTCGACCAGGTAATATCATTCCCTATTTGATGAAAGCTTTTAGTTTTAAAAATGTAAGGAATTTACCTTTTATATTTTGAAATTAAATATGCTTGATTGGTTTCATGCAAACCATGACAAGATTTCGGTTACCTAAGTTGAAATTGATACCCTAATAAGAATATCATTTTTATTTAGCTATGCTATGAGTGGTTGTGTTTTTCGGTTGGTGGGTAATCATGCATTTTGTTAAATCTTTCCTTATAATCATGGATTAAAAATGGAAGCATTTCATTTGATGATTATATGCTTAAGGGTTTCTGAAAATAGAAAATCATTTACCTGCTCTTCATTTTCAAAAGGAAACATACTTTCTATTCGAAAAAGGTTTTATCAGTGCATACATTATAATTGATTCTTTTTTTCAGATAGTATTCTAGGTGCAGATTTTGTGTGTGGTCAGGGTTCAGAGTCTTCTTTCTCAAAATACATTTTCTTGACCATTCTATCAGAAGAAATCTTCTATTTTTGGATACTTCCCCGAATCTCTATAATACCTGTCACAAATTTTGATAGAAGTTGGATACATTAAAAATTGCCTCTTTTGATAGAACATAAAACATATGGTGTTTTTTTGTGGTAATCTGGGAATGAATGAAGAGGCATTTTTTGTAAGAGAAAACAAAGGGAAAAATATAACTATTTTTATAGTATGAAAAATGACTGAGAAAAACAGTGAGTGAAATACAGCCATTGTATTGTTTATACTGAAAAACATGTATTATTCAGAGATTGTATACTTGAAACAAAAAGACATAAATACAAGTTGTTTTAAGATGAGACAATGGCTAGAATTTTAAAGGCTCAAATCTGAACCTTGAGGATTGTAGGTATTATCTATTGAGAGGCACTTGTGAAAAAAGAGAAACAAAGAGACCCTTTCTATCATTGTCTTATTTGGTAAGCAAAAAAGGGGTTGGTGCTCCTTGAAATTGGTGTTTCAAAATGAGGGGTTGGTTCTTCTTGAGTTGGTGCTCAGAAATCAGCTATAAGGCATTGTTAAAAGTGGTTGTTTTAATATAAGCCTGAAAAGGCAGCAGTTTAAGAGTGGTTTTTCTACTCCAACAGGGTTCTCCACTGGACATATCTTGTGTCACTTTGCTTATCTATGGTTCCTCTAATTTATTGTGTGAATGCTTTATTATGCAATGTTTCACTGTCATACTTCTCATTTCAGTTATATGTGATTTCATGGGTATGTGTAGGATCATGATGGGCCAAAAAGTGGCAATATGATGGGTATGTGGCTGACAAATTTTTTTACCCAAAATTTATTAAACAAAAAGGGTCTTTAAAGGAGATTCTCAACTTTCCATCAATATAAATTATGCTTTACTTTGAATTTAATAAATAATTATTATTCATTTTCTATTGAATTATGACTAAATTATTGATTTTTAGGTTGATTGAAAAACTATTAGAGTAATTGGACATTTACTTTATTAATTAAACAATATTTGTTTAATTATGTAAAGTTTCCTTTTAACTCTTTTTCACTTAAGCTAACATTAGGTGCATAATAATTAATTACTTTATTAATTATTATTATGCAAGCCTAGGGTTTTCCTTTTTAGGGTTTTCATCTATATGTAGTTGAAAACTATCTTTTGTATCATAATTCATTTTACATTTTCAGTGAATTACATTGCTCCACATTCTTGAGCATTTCCTTTGTTGCTTCTCTTTGTTTCTCCTTGTAACAGGTTATTTGCTTGCAAAGATCTTTTGGGCTTCTGTGGTGTTGTATCTTCTCAACTCCAACATGGTATCAGAGCTTTAGATTTGCAGCTATTTGTTCTTGTTTTGAAGATTTTTGGAGCTACAAGGGTTTGTTGCAAGCCGTTTTTTATTGGAGTCGTCATCATTTTTGCTTCAAAAATTCAGTTTTCACTCATTTGCAAGAAAAACAATTTCTGAGTTTTGTAGCCAGCGTCGAAATCTAAACTGGGTATCTTTTAGATTTTGCATATCTTGCACAGATCTGAAGAAAATTACTATTGAAAAAACGGCGCACGTTATTTTTCTCCTGGCTGAAAGTAAAAAAAAAATCATTTTCTCATATTCTGCTTGTTGGATCAAGAAATGATTTCTGGGTTTTATTTCTAGCATCAAAATATTTCTGGGTTTTTAATTTTGTCTACAAACAGTGAATAGATTTTCCAGAAATCAAGTTAGAAATAAACATTTTTTGTTAGAAAATTCGTTTCCTACAAGCAAAATTCAGTTTTTTAAAAATTCATAACTTTTGGTCACGGTGTCCGTTTTACGCAAACGAATAGGCGTTGGAAAGGTGTTATAGTGCTCTTTCCAGATCTATAATCTATTTTATCAGAATATTTACCAGGTATTTTTTATTCAGCTTTGTGTGTTTTTACACTTTGCTCAATTACTTGGTCATCTTGACTCCTACATGGGGTTTGTTTGCATTGGATGGGTTATCTTGATATGTTTTATCATTGTTGAGATCATTCGTCTCTAAATTTTTCATTTGAAGAGTTATCATGAGTTTCTCTACTCACCCTTTAGTTGTTCTTCTGGAACGGGGTAATTATGAATCATGGGCAAAGGGTATACTTACACATTGTAGGTGGCTTAATATTTTGCCTTATTTGTATGATCTCATACCTGAACCAACAACTTTAGAGGGCAGATTAGCATGGGATATTATTAGAAATCACATTGGAGGAGTTATATTATCTAGTGTTGATCATGACACTGTGTTGGTTATATCGGACATTGATTGTCCTCACCCACTTTGGACACGTCTTTGGGAGATCTATGGAGACCCTATTCTATCTCCATTCCCAGAGGATCCTGCTTCAGATTGTCTTATACCCATTACTTGGTGAGAGAATACACCATTTGATCATGATACTTTAGAGGAGCTTGAGTATTTAGACACCCTTACATATTCCGATGGATCAGAGGTTTGTCTCATAGTTCCTACTCTTTAGACTGAGACTTCATCAGCATCTCTTGTTGTTCTTGATTTAGTACAGCAGGAAATCATACATCTTCCAGACATAGCTACTTTGGACTCTTATGTTGTAGACATATCTTTCTTGTTTGTTGAGTCCTATATTGCAGATTTGGAGGATTATTTTGAGGACATTCATCTCCTCTACCTTGACAGTCAGGTTATCACTATTCGCCCACCATTATCCGTGCATTCAGAGGTTGCATTTCAGTATTCTCCACATCAGATTGGATTTGACATTATTTGTTTCCATTCAAACAGTGAGACTCTTCAGCATCCTATCATGGCACACATCTTGAGACAGATTGGTTCTTCCTTCTTTACAGGGTTTCTTCGGTACAGGTCCATGGATCTGTTTCTTCCCAAGGGGAGGAATATCTTTTGCCGCTTCAGGATCTCCTTTTGGATTCTACATCAGGCATCTACCATTATGACAGGAGTTTCTTCATTGTGGGGGGGTCTTCTTCTCTCTTTCTATATCTCCTATGGAGATCATTGTACATGTACTTATATGATAGAAGCTGTCTATGGGGGGTATCATGTTATCCAGCTCCTATCCTTTTTTCATTAGTGCATTGCATTCTTTCCTTGCATTCTATTTTGGGCAGGAGTTTTGTTCCCATTGGGTTTTCTCCTTTGCCCCATTTCATTTAATTTGCATTGATTTTGTACTTGGGTACCTGATCTGGCCTTGTTGCCGGGACCCATTGCTTTTGCTTTCAGTAGCTTCTTCTAGGTTTTAGCTTCTCTCTATGTCTATCTTAAGGGGGGGTGTTAGAGTAATTGGACATTTACTTTATTAATTAAACAATATTTGTTTAATTATGTAAAGTTTCCTTTTAACTCTTTTTCACTTAAGCTAACATTAGGTGCATAATAATTAATTACTTTATTAATTATTATTGTGCAAGCCTAGGGTTTTCATCTATATGTAATTGAAAACTATCTTTTGTATCATAATTCATTTTACATTTTCAGGTGAATACATTGCTCCACGTTCTTGAGCATTTCCTTTGTTGCTTCTCTTTGTTTCTCCTTGTAACAGGTTATTTGCTTGCAAAGATCTTTTGGGCTTCTGTGGTGTTGTATCTTCTCAACTCCAACAAAAACATCTATAGCTTTCAAACGGTATCATATTTTTTGAATCCAAAACATGCGTCACATTCTATGTTTTGCATACTATAAGATTAAAAAAGAAAAAAATGAATTTCATGAAGTTTTTACAATGTTAAGGTGGCCAGACATACGAGTCTTTATATTTTTTTAAATTTGTCATAAAAAAATTATAATTAATTATTTACTTGGAAAAAAATTACAAAAAATTATGCATCACATCATAACATGAGTCCTCTACTTATATCTAAAATCTTATAAAAAAATATTATCACTTTAATGTGGTTAGGGTGGTCAGACAGACACCCAGTTCTTTTTTTTTCCTTGAAATTTAAGTACTATTGTATTGAAATTTCAAATTTTCACCAAATAGATTTTATTTTTTTGTAAATAAACCTAGTAATTTAGAAACTACATTCAATTTTATACAAATTATATTGTTACATATTTTTGAAATAATATAGATAACTTATTCAAATTTTTATGTCAGGTTGCCTAACTCTGATTTTTCTAAAAAAATTTCCACTTAAGGGCCTATTTTTTCCATGATGATCCTGCACGTACCCAAATTCAATATATGGATGAGTCAATCATTGATAAATGAGAGCATAAATATGTTCTATTTTAGTTTTAGTAAAATTTGTCAAATCAGTTCATGACATTGATTCACCCCCCCTCTCAGTGTCTTTTTCACTCCAACAATTGGTATCAGAGAGTAGGGTCCTCTGATAGGTCTATCCAACCTAGGATTGTTTCTAGCCTTGGAGTCTATTCAAAATGTCTCAGGCTCATAAAGGAACATCTATGAATAGAGCTCCATTATCTGATGGAACTGATTATATATTCTAGAAAATTAGAATGGAGACTTATCTAACGTCTATTGATCTCGATGTGTGGAGCATAGTGTTAAATGGGTACACTATACCAACTACATTGCCCACAACTTTTGATGAAAAGAAAAGATATGAAACTAATGCAAGAGAAAAACACGCTCTCCTTTGTGCATTGAAAAAATATGTCTTTATCAAAGTCATGCACTGTAGTTCTACAAGGGAAATTTGGGTTAAACTTTAAACCATCTATCAAGGAAATGAAAAACTTAAACAGTCAAAAGTCCTTACTTTAAAACATTAGTTTGAAGAAATAAAAATGAGGGATGATGAAAAAGTAGCTGATTAATTCTTGAGAGTTGATGAAATTGTCAATGCTATGAAAGGTCTAGGAGAAGAAGTAAAAAAATTCAATGTTGTAACTAAGGTCATCAAAACCTTACCGAAGAAATTTGAAGCTAAGGTCTCTACTCTAGAAGAGAAGAAAAACTTTAACCAGCTTACCCTAGATAGCCTACAAGGCACTCTGACTACCTATAAAATGAGAATTAGTAAAAAAAAATCCTCTACAAAAGAAACTACCTTTAATACTGAAAGGAAAGAAAAAGATGAGGCTATTAAAACTGAATTTTTTGATTCTAAAGAATCCCACTTTGTTAGAAAGCTCAAAAAAGGGTCTAGAAAATATAAGGAAAAAATTCCCTTCAAATGTTTTAACTGTGGATAAATAGTCCACTTTGCTACAAAGTTCCCCTATGGTGATTTGAATAGTGACAATGAGAAATCTGAAATAATGCCTAAGAGAAAGGCCTATAGACCTAAATAAAAATTCAACTTCAAAAAGAAGAGGAGTCTTTTCAGCAAAAATGAAATAGACACTGAATTTGAAGATTCTTTAGATGAAGAAGATGAAAACCTATTCATGGCTGAAATCATTCATCAAGAAGATACTAACAACAATGATGTTGAAGATGGCGAAGTAGATGTAAAAGGTGAACTGAAATGTTCTTTAAAAGAGCTCAGAAAACTGAAAAAAACAAATGGTTGCTCAAGAACAAAATTCTGCTCAAGATCTTGCTCAAGAGCAACTCACAAATCAACAAATAGTCTCCTTAAAGACTCAACTTGAAGAAGCCAAGAGAGTTGAGGATTGTCTTCATATTGGTTTAAATCATAAAGATCAAGAAATTCAAAAACGTAAACATGAAATTGTTGATCTTAGGAAGACCATTGAGAAGTATGAGAGTACTCTAAAACTGAAAGACATGCTCAGTAAGCAAAGATTGAACAAGGAAAAAAATGGTATTGGGTTCGTGAAGGGTGAATTTTCAAATGATGGTGCAAATAAAAATGATATTGCTGCAAAATTTTTTTGTGAATCTAATCATCTTGATTATGATAAGAATCATGTTTATTCTTTTAGGAATATCAAAAAATTATATAATCTCAACCCTTTCTTTTATGGGTACTATTATTTCTGCAAAAGATTTGGCAACAAAGTGAGCTCTTACAGGTTTATGAATCCTAGAACACCTAGATTTGGTCATAACCAACACCTTGGTTTTGATAGACAGATCAGATTCTTTAAATGAAATACTGTGGGTCATTCTGCTAAGCAGTACAAAGATGATCTACAATTTAAAGATCTAAAAACCAAAAAGGTTTGGAAACCTAAAACTATCAAAAAAATAGAGAAAACTATGTTAGTTAAAACAACTTTTCATTCAAAGAAAAAGTACTTATGGGTCCTGGATAATGGTTGTTCAAACCACATGACTGGTGACAAAGAAAAATTTACAAATGTTGAAGATTATGTAGGTGGATATATGAAATTTGGAGATAATTCTGTTATACAAATCAAAGGTAGAGGTTCACTTCTTCTGAATGAGGACACTCCTATCTACAATGTGTATTATGTAGAAGGTCTAGAGCATGATATTCTAAGTTTCAATCAAACTTGTGACAGTGGCTATCATGTTTTATTCACTTCACAGGGATGTGAAATAAAAAATAAGCTTGGAAAGGCTATTGATGTTGGAAGAAGGACTAAGGGAAATATTTACAATCTTCTTGACACATCTAGTAATGAAAATAATCAAGGTATGTGTTTAATGAGTCAAGTTGAAGAAAGCTGGATATGGAACAAGAGACTAGGTCACATTAACTTTGACAATATGGTTAGGATCAGCAAAAACCAGAATGTAAGAGGTTTCCCTCTCTTAAGAAAACCTAAAAATGCAGTCTGTAAAGAATGTCTCAAAGCCAAGCAAACAAAGGTGAGCTTTAAATCTAAAGAACATTCTTCTACTAGGCCTCTGTAACTTGTTCATACAGATTTATGTGGTCCAACAAGGACTAGATCTATCAATGGTGAGAAATATTTCATGTTATTTGTTGATGATTACTCTCGTATGGTATGGGTTACTTTAATCAAACATAAATCTGAAGCTTTTGAATTTTTTTAAGTCTTTAGAAAAATGGTTGAAAGGGAGTTATATTTAAAATTGAAATGTCTGAGATTTGACAAAGGTGGTGAATTCACCTCACAAGAATTCATTGATTATTGTGAAACACGTGGCATAAAAAGCCAATATGTTGCTGCCAGGACACCTCAATAGAATGGGGTTGTTGAGAGAAAGAACATAACAGTAAAAGAGATGACAAGGACTATGCTGGATGAAGCAAAATTTCCAAAAATGTACTGGAAAGAACTTGTTCATACATTTGTTTACACCTTCAATAGAGTACAAATCAGAGTGAAGTCCAATTTCACTCCATATGAACTGTGGTATGGTAAATCTACCTTAATTAAATACTTCAAAATATTTGGCTATAAGTGTCTTATCACGAGAGATGATGATAATTTAGGTAACTTTCAATCAAAATATAATGAAGGTATCTTTTTAGGATACTCCACTCATAGAAAATTCTATAAATTCTTTAATAATAGGGTGAATAAAATTATTGAATCTGTTAATGTCAAATTTGATGAAAATCTTCTTTTAGATGCTGAACCTATGCAGGATGATGAGGAAGAAGAATTTGAACTTGAAATAAATTCAGAAGGCTTTGAAACATCAAAGCATGAAGTTGAATCAACAAGTCCTAAACTTGTTGAAGCAAATTCTAAAAATGTTGAAACAAGTCCTGAAAATTGTGTGACAAAAACCCCTTCAAAATCTCTTGCTAGAAACCATCTTGAAGATCTAATTATTGGAGATAAATATGCAAGAGTTTAAACAAGAAGAAGAACTACTAAATCTGATGAAAAAGCTCAAATATCTAAGCTTACAACTTTCTATTTGGTTACTCAGTTTGAGCCAAATGTTTTTGATGAAGCTCTAATTGATGAATGTTGGCTCAGTGCAATGTAGGAAGAAATTGATCAAATTGAGAAAAATCATAAATGGGAGTTAGTCCCAAGACCAAATGACAAAAATGTCATAGGGGGTAAATGGATATTTAGAAATAAACATTATCAAAATGGTCATGTTGTTCACAACAAGGCTAGGTATGTCGACAAAGGATATTCTTAGCAAGAAGGTATTGACTTTGGTGAAACCTTTGCACTTGTAGCTACAATTGAATCTATTAGAATAGTCTTGGCTTATTCTATTTTCAAGAAATTTACTGTATATCAAATGGATGTCAAAATTGGGTTATTTGGATGAAGAAGTTTATATAGAACAACCTAAAGGGTTCATTTGCAAAAACAAGCCTAATAATGTTTACAAGTTGAAAAGGCTCTATACGGCCTTAAAAAAGATCCTACAGCTTGGTACTCTAGACTGGATAATCATCTAATTTCAAAAGGTTTTATTAGAGGAGGTGTAGACAACAATCTTTATGTTAAAATTGAAGGTTTTGATATTGTGGTTGTTAAAATCTATGTAGATGATACTATCTTTGGCTGCAACGATATTGCCTTGAGTAAAAAATTCTTTCAGATTACAGGAATTTGAGTTTGAAATATCAATGTTGGGAGTATTAACATTCTTTTTAGGTCTTCATGTTTCTCAACTTGAAACTGGTATTTTTCTCTCTCAAACAAAGTATGCAAGAGAGATGCTCAAGAAATTTCAAATGGATGAATGTCATCCAGTTAGCACTCCAATGTTTATAGGCTACAAACATAACAAGGTTGACGATTCTCCTGATGTAAATCAAACTGACTATAGGTCAATGATTGGTAGCTTGATATATCTAACAACTTCTAGACCTGACATAATGCAGGAAAATTGCATGGTTGCAAGATTTCAGTCATCTCCTAAGGAATCTCATATTAATGTTGTTAGAAGGATTCTTAAATATGTCCAGGTCACTCTTGATTATGGACTTTGGTATCCTAGAAGAAATGATTTTTCATTAATTTCATATACTGATGCTGACTAGGTTGGTTGTCTAGATGATAGGAAAAACACTAGTGGTGTTGCTTTCTTTCTTGGTGATCGATTAGTAGCATGGCACAGCAAAAAAAAGGAATTTGTTTCACTCTCCATTGCTGAAGCAGAATATATTGCTGCCACCTCTTGCTATACTCAAGTAATCTTGATATCACAAACTCTATCTGACATGGGTATTGAAGTTCCTAAACCTGTTTCTATTCTATGTGATAATACTAGTGCGATTAATATCTCCAAAAATCATGTTATGCACTCTCGCACTAAACACATTGCTATTAAATATCCCCTTCTTTGTGAAAAGGTGCTAGCTAATGAGGTTTTTGCACAATATTCTCCTACATAAGCACAGTTAGCAGACATCTTTACTAAGACTTTGGCTAAAGAGGTATTTGAAAGACTTCGGTCTAAATTGGGAGTTGTCTCTCAATCTCTTCTTTCTTAATTCTCTATCTTGGTGTTAGGGGAGCTTGTTATCTCTCTTAGTAGCTTATTGCTGCTTCATATGGTTTTCTCTTTTCTGCTCCATTGTTATATCTGCAGCTATTTTATGTTCATCTTATTGGCATTTCACTTTTTTTCCCTTTGTCCTTGTGACAAAAAGGGGGAGAATTATGAGCTCTTGGTTCTGGTTTATTTTTTCGTTTCGATGGCTTAGTTTTTGCCATCAAGGACAAAGGGGGAGTTTTTTGAACTTCTCTTTTGGTATTTTTCCTTCATGTCAAAATTTTGTTTCAGATTGGCTTCTCAGTGATTCATTATCAGTTGCACTATTTACATTCATATGGTTGGCACTCTTGTTTATATTTTGTCTTGGCATACTTGGTTTTGGTTTCAGCTTTGTGATGATGGTTTTGATGGTACTGATCTCTTGACTCCATGTGCAGATTACAAGGCATCTTGTTTATAGGATTATGATTCTATATTCAGGTGGTACAATTCTAGTTTGATAAGTTTGAAATTTTGAGCTATACTATGCTAAGGTGATCTACAATTTTATATGGTATTGACATGTTTAGATTTTTGTGGTTACATGGCATTGGTAAGGTTTTGAACAACATCATAGTTGTGTTTTCTTTTCATCCTCATGCAGGCAATTCTTATAGACAACTTGGTTTTTGGAATCATAATTGGTGTTAGCATTTAATATTAAGAAAACCCTATTGGGTTTCCTTAAACATTTGATATTATTTGCATGGGAATATGATAAGTTGATATCAATTGGCATCTTCTTTAGGAAAAGGTATTAACATGGCAATATCATGGAAATATTTGTAATGTTGATTCAATGCATTATTTTGGCTTACATATATTAGGAAATGACTTTAAAGGGAGTCATACTTGTATCAGGCCTTGTATTGTTATCATGGAAAGATCAATAAATTGAACCTCTCTTAGCGAGGAATTGGGCTTTATAACATAGAAAAAGGCATTGAATAAAAGTCATATTTGAATGGGGTCTTATATTTAATATTTCATTAGGACTTAAGGCCAATAGGAGGTATGAGGAAATAATTGCCAAGTCACTTGGAGAGTGATTGACATCGACCCTTAGTAATAATGCCTTACTTGTTAAGGTAATCGGCATGTTGAAAAGACAAGGAAATTACATGGTAATGTTTTTAATTATGATGTCAGTCTTTTGCATGGATGAATTTGATTAAGTCAAAATGCAAGATGTTGTGGACTTGAAATGGTATTATGATTTGGAAGATTCATCGATTGCTTTGGAAAGGAAAGCTATGGTATTCTTGTTGTGTTTCACAAGCTTTTGGGTTTGAAACCATAACATCTCTGGCACCGCCATGGGTGTTGAGTGATAGTCATTACTCTTCTTTTTCTCTTTTTATGCATTCAATCAGACAAACGTTACTCTGCCTTCTATGAAAGCTATGAAAAAGTTGGTAAGGATGGAACAAGCATGGAAGAAGGTTCAAAGATTTTCTCTAGCTAAGTTCTTTTTCAAACTCATTTGGTATTTTCAGTTGCAGGATTACAAACTCGACCAAGTATTATCATTCCCTATTTGATGAAAGCTTTCAGTTTAAAAACGTAAGGTAGTTACCTTTTATGTTTCGAAATTAAATATGCTTGATTGTTTTCATGCAAAGCATGACAAGATTTTGGTTACCTAAGTTGAAATTGATACCCTGATAATAATATCATTTCTATTTGGCTCTGCTATGAGGGGTTGTGTTTTTCGGTTGGTGGGTAATCATGCATTTTGTTAAATCTATTTTTACAATCATGGATTCAAAATGGAAGCATTTCATTTGGTTATTATATGCTTAAGGCTTTCTGAAAATAGAAAATCATTTACCTGCTCTTCAGTTTCAAAAGAAAAAATACTTTCTATTCTAAAAAGGTTTTATCAGTGCATGCATTATTATTGATTTCAGATAGTATTATGGGTGTAGATTCCATGTGTGGTTAGGGTTCAGAGTCTTCTTTCTCAAAATACATTTTATTGACCATTCTGTCAGAAGCAATCTTCTATTTTTTGGATACTTCCCCAAATCTCTATAATACCTGGCACAAATTTTGATAGAAGTTGGATACATTAAAAATTACCTCTTTTGATAGAAAAAAAAACATATGGTGTTTTTTTGTGGTAATTTGGTTATGAATGAAGTTAAATTTTTTGTAAGAGAAAACATAGTGAAAAATATAACTATTTTTAAAGTATGAAAAATGACTGAGAAAAATAGTGAGTGAAATACAACCATTGTATTGTCTATACTGAAAAACATGTATTATTTTGAGAATGTATACCTAAAACAAAAAGAGATCAATACAAGTTGTCTTAAGATGAGACAATGACTATAATTTTGAAGGCTCAACTCTGAACCTTGAGGATTATAGGTATTGTCTGTTGAGAGGCACTTGTGAGAAAAGAGAAACAAAGAGACCCTTTGTATCATTGTATTTTTTGGTAAACATAAAAGGGGTTGGTGCTCCTTGAAATTGGTGTTTCAAAATGAGGGGTTGGTTCTCCTTGAGTTGGTGCTTATAAATCAGCCTATAAGGCATTGTTAAAAGTGGTTATTTTAATATAAACCTAAAAAGGTAGTAGTTTAGGAGTGGTTTTTCTACCCCAGGAGGGTTTTCCACTCGAAATATCTTGTGTCACTTTTCTCATTTGGGGTTCCTCTAATTTATTGTGTGAATTCTTTGCTATGCAATGTTTCACTATAATACTTCTCATTTCAGTTATATGTGATTGCATTCAATATATGGATGAGTTAATCACTGATAAATGAGAGCATAAATCTGTTATATTTCAGTTTTAGTAAAATTTTTCAAATCAGTTCATGATACTGATTCACCCCCCCTCTCAGTTTCTTTTTCACTCCAACATACACTTCCTCTTTCAACACTCTATTTAGGAAGTTAGAATTCACATCCATTTGAAACACCTTCCATTTGTGTTGGGTTGCAATTGCTATGACTTCCCACACAGTTTCCATCCTTGCAACCAGATAAAATGTATCATCATAATCTCTCCCAAACCTGCTATTTGTATCCCTTGACAACTAATCTTGCCTTATGCCTCTCTATTCTTCCATCGGCATTTATTTTGGTCTTATAGACCCATTTCACCCCAATAACTTGCTTTTTTGGTAGGAAAATCAGTTAGATCCCATGTGTTGTTCCTCTCTATTGCATCTATCTCCTCATCCATGGCCTCACACCATTTCACCTCTTTTACAACATCCTCAAAATAAATTGGATCACTATGAGAAAATAATGAAAATTTCATTTTCTCATCAAACTCTTCATCATACCTTTCATTTTGGTAAATCTCCATTAGAATCTTGGTCTTTCTTGGCATTAGGGAGGTGAGAGTGGGGTCTGAACTGTCACTATTATTACTTCTTTGTTGAGAAGACTGGGTCTGGAGCAATGAGGAGCTATCAAGAGCTATTGTAGGCTCTACTACATCTTCTTGCTTCACTTCTTGTTCTTTCTTTGCATCAACTGGAACTATCACTTGATGTTAGGAGCTGTGAAGATCTATCAGGCTAGGCCAAAACTAATCCTCTAAAAAATCCACATCTATGTTGATGAAGATTTTCTTGGTGACTGGGTTGTATAGCCTGTAGGCTTTGGACTCTTCACTATAGGCCATGAAGATACACTTCTCACGCTTGTCATCCAAATTTCATCTCTTCTCTTTTGGAACAAGTGCATATGCAACACACTTGAACACTCTCAAGTGCTCAACCATCCACTTGTATTTTCTCCATGCCTCTTGTGGGATTTTTTCACAGTTTGCCTTTGTTGGACTTCTATTATTCAGATATGCAGTTGTTGCTATAGAATCTCCCCAATATACATCTAGGATTCTCTTTACTTTTAGCATGCTCCTTTTCATCTCCACAATGGTTATGTTTTTCCTCTCAACCACTCCATTTTGATGCAGAGTATAGGCTGCTATCAACTCCTTATTAATGACATGTTTCTTGTAAAAATTCATAAACTGATTGGGGGTATACTCTCCCCCTCTATCTAACCTTAGTATGATGAAATTTCCACTCTCTTTTTCAGCATTAGCT
Source organism: Sequoiadendron giganteum (assembly GCA_007115665.2). Taxonomy (NCBI): domain Eukaryota; kingdom Viridiplantae; phylum Streptophyta; class Pinopsida; order Cupressales; family Cupressaceae; genus Sequoiadendron; species Sequoiadendron giganteum. The sequence continues at coordinate 567,538,808 of CM021104.1, forward strand.
TTAAGAAAACAAAAATTGATCAAATGCTTCAGACTTATGCTACAAAAATAGACAGATGTCCTACAACTATAATCATCAATGAACGACATAAAATATTATATTTTACCAATAGATGTGGTTTGCATAGGGCCTACCAAATCTATGTCCACTAGCTCCAATGGTTCTCTTTCCCTTGTAGTGTTTCCCAATTGAAAGGGTTGCCGATGTTTCTTGCCCAAAATTCAAGCCTCACATTGAACACTAAGTTCTACTATTCTTGCAAAACCATCAATCATTTTCTTCTTGGACAAAAGACTCAAACCAGCATAGACTAAGTGTCCATACTTAAGATTCCATAGATTGGAGGGGTCTTGAATGGTGCTCTAGAGGGCTACTTGTTGTACTACTATAATTTTTTTCATTCATGAGAGGTACAACAATGGACTAAGATGAGAAACACATCTCAATATTCAAAGGAAACATCTGGTTGTTTGTCATTTGAACTATTACAAAAACTTTCATCCTCTCATTCTTGTCATAAATAATACATTGAACCTTCTCCATGAACACTTTATATCCATTTTGGATCAGTTGTCCAACACTCATGAGGTTATGCTTTAACCTATGAGTAAGAAATACATTTTGAATCTCCTTCTTTTCACCTTGCTTGGTGCGGATCATGATAGATCATTTTTCAACAACTAGAACTAATCCATTGTTCCCCATTCTTATATTCGACTTTACATTCTTATGAATGAAAGAAAACAAACTTCCATTACCACTCATGTGGCTATTGCAATTGCTGTCCAAATACCAGACTTCGGGGCTACTTTCTTCATCAATATTGCACATGATGAAGGTTGTGGACTGATTTCCTTCAGCCAAATTCACATAAGCCCCATTCTCATTTTGTTTTAACTGATTGTTGTGCTTTTTCCAGCACTCACTTGCATAATGACCAAATTTATGACATTAGTATCATTCAACATTTATTTTTCATACTTCTGATTCAAACTATTGTTATTCTTGCCTTCTCAAGAGTTGGTCTGAGAGATGCTCACTCCCTCTTTTCTGCTTCCTCATCCTGATCTTTATCCTCTAGTAGTTCCTTGTTGAGAGTTTCCATGACCTCTACCTCTTGATCTTCTTCCACCATTGTTTCTTCTCCCCCTTCCTCTTTCATTTGAATAAGCTTTAAAAGCTTTCTCTTGGGAATAAGTAGTAGACCTATTTAGGCATTGCTCATGGGTTTGAAGAGAACCCATCAACTCATCCATTGTCATGGTAGAGAGGTCCTTTTTCTTTTCAATGGCAATCATTACTACATAAAACTTGGTGGGAAATTTTGTGAGGATCTTCTCCACAATCGTTCTTTCGTCCATGGTTTCACCATTCATCCTCAACTGGTTTATCAAAACAAAGACTCTTGTCTAGAAGTCTGAAATGGACTCGCTATCCCTCATCAAGAGAGTCTTGAAATCTCTTCAAAGCATCTGGAGCTTCACCAATACGACCTTATCGATCACTTTGTAGCTGGTTTGGAGGATTTCCCAAGATTCCTTTGCATACTTAGTTGCTGCTATTTTGGGAAAAATGGCCTTTGTCATGGTTTCTTCTATCAAACTCAATGTCTTAGCATCCTTCCTCCTTAACTCCTTCAACTAGGTCTTTTGGTTATTTGTGAGGCTAGAAAATTTTGTTGGTTTAGGCTCATCATTGAACCCACTAATCACAAGCTCCCACAAATCATTGGCAACCATTATGGTCTTCATCTTCTTTTCCCAAACATCATATTTCTTTCCATTAAAGGACGATGGTTGATGCCAACCCTTCCCCTCATCTCTAGCCATGTCTCTTGCACAAAAACATTAATACCCAAAAAAAAAATGCCCTAACTCACGAAGAAATGGGGCCGATGGCTCTGATACCATGTAGGAATTTCTGAATGCACAAAACAACATAGGGCCACTTCTCTATTTCCCAATCAAGTGGGAATACTCAAAAAAAATACAAAAGAACAAACAATGTAAGGAGACATGCAAACTTCTTCTCTATTCAATAATCTTGAAATGACATTACAAAAGGGTAAACTTAAAAACATCAAAAAATCAAAATTAAACTATAGATTATAAACTATTGGGAGAAATCAAAAGTTGCTCATACAAATTGACAACTTTTAGGACCTTTTGGGAGCTCAATTTTCTTCTACACAGAATTTATCAGGAGCTTCATAAGGCTCGATCTAGAGAAATCATTGCTTAGACACATACAAATAAAATACAACTATTGCTATTAAGAAGCTTCTCTAAATCACTTAGAGAACTCACATTAAAACATTCATTTCTTGAAACTGCTACTGCAAAAACTTCTTCTTCCCCACTAATTGAAGTAACTGCTACATTTCCTTTTATCTATTTAAAATATTCCCTCTCAAATTCAAAATTACCTACCACCATAAATTTGGAAATTCAAAATGGGCAACCACAATAAATTTTGGAGCTATCAAGAGTTGCAGGGATGAAGATCCCAAAAAATTGTCATTGAAGAAAGGGCTCCTAACAGGTAGGTGGATCATCTGGGGGTCTGACATGAGATTAGGCTCAAGCAAATAATAAATTCCAACAACCATAGCTTGGGATAAAGGATAAGCAACTGAAATAACACACAACACCATCTAAATCATCACCTGAATCTCCTTCCATGTTCAAAAAACCCCCTTCGCTCCTGTTCGTACCTCTACACCCCATTCTATAGATAATGTTATCTTCCTATTACTCCATTAGTTTGAATCATTACTAAAAATTTGTAAGATATTTATAATTTTTATTAACACACCTCACTAACAAGGTAGTTAAGGTGTGGACTATAAATCATGAGTTCTATGTAAACAACTATTTAAAAATCATTTTATTATCATACTATATAGAAAACATTATATAAAGGACCGAATAAGAATCATGGTATAATGTTTGGTATGATCATTGTTCTAATAGACGATACACAAAATACCTTCCTTGTATTTTCCATGTAAATCATACTACTTCTATAATATTATATGTTTGATAAAGCTAAAAATAATAATAATTAAATTCAAATTCCTATAATGAAAATATGAGCACATGATATCTTATTTATATGTGGACTTATTAGGATTTCAATGAATTATCTAGGTTCTATAATATGTTTAAGAATTAGAAAATCCAAGCAACATAAATTACATAAAATAAGAAGGATAAAAACATTAAAAACCCATCTCTATAGAATAGGTTAAAAAAAATTATTTCATTTTTACATCCTTATTCACAAAAATGTAGAACATTATTCTCAAAAGGCTAAAAAAAGAAATACAATTATCAGAGAAGAACCATTTAAAGTATGTATAAATTTATAAAATGGTCCACTCAACACACTAAGAAATCTATAAAACATATGATTCAACAAACCCATAGAAACCACATGATTGCATATTTTTTAGAAACACTAGATTTGAAATCATAAATTTTATAAGATTCATTTCAAAACAAAATAAATGCATGGAGAAACCATCACAATAAACTCATTCATCTATATAGAAAAGAATGAAAACATATGGAAATGCTACATCTCCATGAATATCCTATTGTTTAATATTTGTCGTTTTAATTACTCACTCAATTCAACACATGGAACTAGAAAAAATGACATTCTCTACTTCTCTTAATTGTTGACATCATCCTCTTTAGATGATGTGTGATGTTTATTAGATCAATCATTTAGATTTGAATTAATTGTACAACCTAGAGAACCAATATCATTAGTTATTGCATGATAACTTATTATTACTTTAAGTTAATATTACTTCTTCACCCTTTTTTATCTTTACAATATCATCATCATCGTCGTCACCTTGGATACCCCATAATTTGTAATGTTGATTAAAGGAAAATCACAAAAATGCACTTAACAAAGTGGTGTGAGGTTCTCAATACAATGAATTTTATTTCATGATAAACCAACATGCACAACCCAAATAATAAAAAAATATGGTTTCATAAGCAAACAAAACCACGTGTTTTGAGTGGTTTTTATAGTTTCAAATAAATTATTTCTTATATTAATTTTTTTCAAGTAGTAATGTTCAAATGATATACAATTATGAGAAAACTTTAGGAAAATACATGGTGAAAAAGTTGATGATTCGAGTTAAAAGGAACATTATCAAATTTCCAACCCATGAATTAGTGTGAGAATAAAATGTCTTTGGTAGTGGATACTAAATTGGTCATTTTTTTGAGAAATTTTCAGATTTATAATTTGGAGATATAAAATTTTCACTCAATATGAATTTAGTTTGAAATATTTTCTTATGATTTTTCATTGATGACAAACTCTATGCCATTAATGGGATAATAAATAATATAGTCTTTGAATTGTGGTAAGAAATTCAATCTTGAAACTAGAAAATGTCAAATGATTATAAATATGTATCCTAGTGGCAATGTTTATACCTAAACACCTCCCTTGGAAGTAGTAATGAATGATAAAATTTATGATCTAAAGTATTCAAATGATGAAATTAGAAAATATAATATGGAAGGAAATAATTGGAATGTATTAGGAATATTTCTTAAGAGGGGATTCAACATCACATGACTTCTAAACATACTACAACCAATATGAGATTATGAGTTGTACATAGAAAGGAATCCACTACCACTAAAATGGTTTGATTTTCATAGAAATTTTTTAGCCTTCATAACAACTCTTAGTGTTCTTGACATGTGATATTTTTATGAATATCCATAACACAACTCACTAGATGGAAAGATAGATAGGTACATAACAAAAAATAGTAGCTATACATCCTTCTATAGAATATATTGTAAATTTAAAAAGTTAGAGAACAATATGCACCTTGTTTTCTTTCATGGGTTGTACTTGTTGTGAGTGAAATACTTGTCTGATAGGGTATCTACTATTTGCAGCCTTGGTAATATTATAAAAACTAATAGATGCATAGGAACACAGTTCAATAGGTTTTTACCTAAATCTACAGATTAGATCACAAATGCCCACAAAAGACAGAAGCCACATATAAAGAAAATAATATAGGATAAGTGATTCTTTTATAGAGTTCACCAATCAATTGAGGCAACTTAAGATATAAATTAATTCACCATCAGTTAGTAAGATAACTAGGAAGATTATATTGTACAAACAAGAGCTGCTAAACTATATGAGATGAACACTATTATAGTTGTATAGGTTTTGTAATCAATAGCTAATTTTAATAGTATGTAGTCTTTATAACTAGTTTGTTGTACTTGAAGTCTTGCTCATATGGGTTTATTTCTGTTGTGAATTTATTTTTTCTTTCTAATTTTTATTTTGGAATTTTAGAATTTTATTTCATAGTGATATTAGTAATTAAAATATTAGGTTGGATGTCATGTGGTGTAACAATTATGTTTTGACAAGATTTTATAAAAGTTGTATTGTTATGTATAGCTAATAATTTTAAACAACATAATATTATAACTATTTGATATTATTGACTTTTTTATTATGATTTCATATCTTTAAATATTTTATTTTATGTTTTCACATATTATTAGAGCATGTAATATTTCTATTCTTATAAATTAGAAATTCATTTACAAAAGTTAGAAAGCATGGTGAAATTTTCAAGATAGTGGGATGTAGTTTGAAGATACTTTACCTTGAGAAGAGTTGAATATTACAAAGAAAAAAAAACAAATGATTCAACAATTTCTTTAGTTAAAATTGTTGTATTTTTTAAAATATTTGATATTTATTACTAGAAGGCTATAACAAATTGTAAATATTTGTGTATAGTTGTTGTTTTTCATGTATTTCTTCTATGGATATTTTTGTCGACGTCTTTTGCAGAGGTTAGAAGTTGTTACAAATTTGTATTTTGTGACAAAACTTGTCAATTATAATCTAATGACTATGCCCAAGTGTGTTTGGATCTCTATCATATATATAATTTGTCTACCTTTCATTAAAAAATTCTTCATAGTGTCTACATTTTTGTAATTGAGATTCAATAATTTTTTAATTTTGTTAATTGTACAAATGTGTGGAATCTAACATTCAATATATATTTTTCTTGTGAATTATATCACCATAAAGTGAATGTTTTAATTTTAAACATTCATAATTTCCTCATGTCGATTTGATATTAATTATTAAAGTCCAATTTTGTATTTATTCTTGCCTATTTTCTCTCTAACAATTGTCCCTAAGTACTATTGTCCACAAAACTAGGAAGTTTGAATATTTATTGGAATCCTAGTGAAAAAAATGACATTTAAGAGGCTTAGTAAAACACTTCATAAAAAAAAGTAATGCAAGCATACAATGGTAAAAATGAAGTTCACACTTAGCATTTTGTGTGGGATTCTCTTAATGTTAACTTGAATATTTCAAGGGAGTTTGATATACATTTTTGTTTTTGTGAGGATAAAGTGAACTTTATTTTCTTTATAATAAAAACTAATTGGTAGACAAGTTGGTAAAGTTATTTAGATGAAGATAAGGAATTGGAAATTAAAATATATCAAAGAATGAAATATGTTAGATAAATTTTTAGAACAACATATAAGAGATTTATTACAACTGTCTATTTTTAATAGAATCAAATAGATTTTTTTACATTGTTTACTTTCATTACATTCTCAAATTTTAATGATTTCAAGGTCATCCATGCTAGTCATGGTAGATATTTCAAAGACACTTAAGTTAAATTTAGTGTATAAATGATAAAGTATATCAAAGTAGATGAGTTTTCACATCTTGAGCTAGATTTTTTCTTCATGATGGTAGATTATTTGAGAAGCACTAATAAGTTTATGTTCCTTCTTGGATCGAGGGACCATAGATTTTTTCAACCATCTATTGTTGAGTATGGAAGTTCACACTATGACGATACATAGTCTGGACACTTAAAATTGTCCTTAATGATATTATACACTTGAATCTGATTACTAACACTATTTTTTGTCTGGAATTTCATCTCTTTTTTTATTGTTTAATTAAGTTATCATAGTTGTTTAATTAAATGTCAACTTCTCCTATTAATCAAATGACCATTTGAATAATTCACCCCCTTTCACTTTAATCCCCATATTTTTTAATGTAGTAATTCAAATTATTTAATTATATTGCTTATGTCCTCTCATTTCGTTAAATAATCCCAATTATTTAATTAAATGTCATTTGAACCCCCTTTCATAAATAAACTAATTATTTAATGATAATCCTAAATTCACTCAACTTGCACAATTAAAACTTTATTTTAATTAACTAATTACTAGTTTTCCCTCACCCATCCACTTGCATGGGAATATTCCCCTAGAATATTCTTCTATTTGAACTCAAAAAGGGAATATTCTTTTCTAACAAACTTTCTAACAACTTTGAAAGTGTGTTTATTTAAATCCTTGTGGGCCATTGATTGAATATTTGATCCATGTGATCTAGCATTCTCATCCATTAATGAGAATTCTTGATCCATGTCTTCACCTCTAATTGCATCTCAACCCTTGATTGATAGAATCAATCTTGACCCTTGATTCACAATTTTCTCCTATAAATACCTCGGATTTTTGAGAGAAATGGATCCACTTCCATCAAAACAAAGTTATGTTGAAAGTTTGAATACTATATTTATTCAACTTGCATTAATTATTATCTTTTTCATCCATATTTATCATAGTTTTATCAATATTAGCTTGGTTTTCATTAATGGAATTTGATTAGAGGCTCATTTTATCAAAGGGATTGGAAAAAGGCTTCTATTCCATATCAATGCAACACCAATCCCCTAATGGTATAGGGTTTGAAGCATTTAGCCACGTTTCACTTATGCATTTCTTTACTGTTTTGTTTAAATGGCTTCTTGGTTAATGGATTTCAAACATTTCATTGGGATTGTAGCTTAGTTAGTTAAATTTGGATTAGAATCTAATGGATCTAGTGTATTTATCTCTTATTATGATTATAATCATATTTTGGCACTAGAAAGAGGGTAGAACTAATAAAATCTGGTGAATTTCTCTCAAGTTTCCCATGATTTATAGTTTTTAGGTAGGGTAATGCCTTTATTTTAACCAAAGTGATGTCTTTTATGGAAAAATGTATTAAATGAACAAGAAAAAAAAGAGGGGAGGGTGAATTAGTTGTAGAAAATTAAATCTTTAAACCCCTCAACAATAATCAGATTCACATGCATTCATTAAACCCTTATTCTGTTAATGTGATTAAACATAAAATGCAGATAACATAAACTAAAATAGCAACACCATACACTTAGAGAACAAAAAATTTACGTGGAAAACCCAATGAGGGAAAAACATGGTGAGGATTAGCTCACAACATAACTATTGGAGCAAAGCATCCAGGAGAAAATACAAACCAAGACAAAAACCTTCATGAATGAGAAGCAAAACTGAAGAAGCTATTTCCCCAAGAGTGAAAAAGAATGCATTGAGACATGATGAAAAATATTGTACACAACATTCCTTACAAAGGCATGAGAAATATGGTGCGGGAAGGCAACCAAAAAACTAAAAATATAGTTATAATTATTAAAATCAAACTACCCCTAAGTTAACTTAAGAATTGTGAGCTATAAAAATCATTCTCTAATAGCCCCCTTAAGTGCAACTTAGGGAAACTAAAAATGAAAAATGAGATGCAAAGATGGGTCCCAGAAACAATGCCATGTTACGTACCTATGCACAACTATAATGCAAAATAAAAATATCTTACAATTAGAGAAAAGGAGAAAAACCCTGTGGGAAGAAACCCCTCTCCAAAGGAGAGAAAAATAGAAAAGAGACAAAGAAAGAAGGAGGAATCATCAAGACCCTCTGAGGACAACTTCATTCTCCCTAAGCATCGATATAAGAAAAATATTGCAAGGAGATGCCAAAGGTTTAGTGAAGATGTCTATAACCTACTGCTCCATAAGAAAATACTCCAAATTCAAAACACCCTTCTGAATGAGCTACTGAATGAAGTGCACATGGATCTCAATATGCTTCATGTGTTGATGCTCCAATGGGTTCTGAGAAATATGTATGGCACTCTAATTATCACACCAACGAGTAGTGGGATGATCAACAAGAAAACCAAAATCATACATCAACTGCCAAAGCTATAGGACATCCTGAGTAACCAAAACAATGCCTTAATACTTACCCTCAATCGATGATAATGCATTAGTAGTTTTATTCTTGCAATACCATACAATCCAACTAGAACCAAGAGAAAATAAAAAGTCAAAAGTAGACTTCTAATCAACAACATCACTAGCCCAATCTAAGTCAGTGAAGCCCACAATCTAAGTAGCACATGATGTGTAATGAATTCTAAACTGTGTAGTGCCCTAAATAAACCAAAATATTCATTTGGATGCATTCCAATGACTCTCATGAAGATCTTGAGAGAAATGGGATACAAGAAAAACTATAAAGGAAATATCAGGATGACTATGTGTCAATTAGAAAAGGCTACCAACCAACTACTGATACAAGGTAGCATCCACTGACGAAGTACTACAACTGGAAGAAAACACAACACCTGAATGAAAAGGAGTGGGGATTGGCTTGCAATCAGCCATCCCAAATATCTGAAGTAAATCAAGAGAATACTTCTACTGGAAAATAGAAATAACTATAGGGGACTAATGAATCTAAAGACCAATGAAGAAATGAAAAGGACCATGTTCAGTCATATCAAACCACTCTATCAAAGCTATCCAGGAGTATCCTCAATCATGGCAAGAGAACTCCCAATGAGAATAAAGTCATCAACATAGAGAACAAGAATGAGAAGATCCCTCCATTCCTCTAAATGTAATTTTTAGGGTCAGAGTGACATCTAGTGAATCTAGAAGCAAGCAAAAAACTATCCATATTCTCATACCAAGCCTAAGGGGCTTAATGGAGACCATACAATGAACCCAGAAGCTTGCAATAAATGAAGGGTATTGCAAAAATCTAGGTGGATGCTCCATATAGATCTCCTCCTGAAGAACACCATGCAAGAAAGCACTCATCACATCCACCTAATACACTGATCAACCCAGAGATGCAAAAATAGAAATTACAAGATTAATAGAATCCATCAACTGTAAGCTTATTATGATACACCCACTTGGGCCAAACCAACTTTCTTACCTTAGGAATAGGAACAAGATCCCAAGTATGATTCTTCATCAAGGAAGAATATTCCTCACCCATAGCACTATCCCACTCTGGAACACCTGGAGCATCTGAAAAATTCTAAGGATCAATAGAAACTGCATGACTCAAAATATTGATACTTGAAATTAGAGAACCAGTGTAGAAATGGGATCACCTATGTGAGAACCAACCTCCTTAAGAAGAGTTCTAGCCCAAAGAGGCTATGTGGGTGCAGGCTAAGGAGAAAATGGAGTTATGTCAACAAAAATATCAATACAATCATTATTAGGAGAATCAACAAAATCACCATCGTTATCAACAATAGGAAACAAAACATCCTCTGAAGAAGAATTGGGAAGAAGGGAGGTAGAGGCCTATGATGGAGAATCCTTCGAAATGGAAGACTCATCAAAATGAATGTCATGATGAAAATTTACCTCACATGTGATGGTATTAAACAAATGATAGCCCTTCACATCCTCACAAAAGCCAATGAAGATGAACCACTAACTCTTCTTCTCCATTTCTTTATGCCTACCTATTGGAATTATTTTCATGCATCACTGCCAAATAATCTTAAGTAGGAGACCTTAGGCTTGACATGAGATCAAGCCTCCTCAAGAGTCATATTCCACACTACCTTGTGAGGCATATGGTTCTGAATGTATTTGGCACAATTGAAAACCTCTGCCCAAAAAGATGGAGCCATGGACCTAGACTAGATCATGCAATTTCCCATCTCTTGTAAGGTTATGTTTTCTACTCCACCACACCATTCTTCTATGAAGTGTATGGCACTATGTGTTGATGAAGAATACCCTGGGAACTGTAGAAATCTTGAAACACCCAATTGACATACTCCTTCCCATTATTTGTGTGAATCTTCTAAAAGGAATGTCTTGACTACTTCTCCATGAATGCAAGGAATTTCATGACGAAGCGAAGAACCTCATCGTTGTACTTCAAAGAGTACACCCAAGTGTAGTGGGATAAGTCATCAATGAATGTGATCACATACTTGGCCCCCAAAAATGAAGGAGTGGGAAATGACATAAGATCACTATGTACCAACTCAAGGGTTGCCAAAGCATGTGTAGCCATAAATTTTGGAAATGTATCTCGATGATGTTTCCCAAGCACACAACCTAGGAAAACCCCATAAAAATAAGAGATCTAAGGAAAACCAATCACCAAGTTGTATGTGCTCATCTGTTGGATATATTTGTAATTTAGGTGCCCAAACCACTCGTGCCACAACTTACTCACAAAATCTGCATGAGAAATAAATGATGATCCTAATGAAGGCTCAAATCCATAAAACTTATACAAGAAGGCTCTATGAGAAACTACTCCATTAGAAACAAACTTCTTAGGATTTTACAATACTCGAATAGTCACATCACTGAGAGAGAATGCAAAATGTCTTCCATCACCATTCTGAAAAATCTAATAAATGGAGAGTCGATTCTATAAAATATCAAGAACAAGAAGAACATTATCAATGCAACCAACATGAATTTGAATTGAACCTGTCCCTAAAATAGGAATTTGAGAAGAGTCTCCAACTATAATGTCAGTAGTATGACTATCACAGAGACAATCAAGAAGATCTGCATCATGAGTAAGGTGATGTGAGGCATTGTAGTCAAGAATCCAACCATCATGGGTAGAGGACAAACCTCTTGCTGCAAGGTCTTGTACTTTTCCAAAGGAAGAATACTCTGGCATGGAATTTTTCTTCTTCATAGCTTCCTCTAATGTCGTGAGCCTCACAAAAAAATGTGCATCATTATGTTCTGACTTTCCACAAAAGGAACAATTTTCCTTCTTCTTCTTAGAGTTGGAAGATGATTCTCCTGAGTTAGAAGAAGGAGGAGGTGTAGTATTCTAATCATTCTTCTCCTTAGGCTTGGAGGGATGCTCACCACCTAGAGGAGAATCTATCTTAAGATTCTTCTTAATCTTACCCTTGCCCTTGGAAGATTGAGCCATTAAGGTATGAATCTTAGGAAGAGCATCCATCTCATTCAACATGGCTTGATCTTGAGCTAATCGATCACATAACATCTCAAAAGAAGGAATTTGATAAGAATCTCCCATAGTGTCCATGGTAGAATAGAAGGTGGAAGAAAATACTTGAAATTCACCATGCAACTTAGACAGGATCAAGAAGATACACTACTTATCTATCTTCACAGGACTACATCCTTTCAACTACAATAGAATTAGCTTGAACTCTGCAATGAAGTCTTGAATAGTGGGAAAGACATCTAGAGAGAGAGAAGTGAGATCATCTTCGATCTGCAAATATTGAACTGGTAGACCTTTACATACAACTAAACAAGCTTATCTCATACCTCTCTGGCTGTTGTACACTCTATAATATGAAATGATAAATTATCAAAAACATGGAGTCCTATGAGTCCTCTCGCCTCATCCATTTTTTTGTAATGGAAAAATTTCTCAGAATCCTTAGTGAACTTGAGTTTTCCAGCATCCAACATTTTCCAAAAACCCCGACATTGAAAAAATTATGTCATCTTAAGCTTCCACATGTGATAGTTGCATGGAGTGAGTTGGTCAATCTTTGGTTCTGACATGTTGTACAAATGAACATGAAGGGACCAATATACTACTTATAATCCCTAAAAAACAACAATGTGCAATCCTTAAAAAAAAAAATTTCCTAAAAAACCAACAATAGAAGGAAACAATGTAGGCTACAAAACTTGCAATTGATGGCAAAAAATTTCAAAAAATGTTACCTCATGATCACACCAATTTCCACACAAGCACAAGAAAAAAAAATCAACTTCACACCCATGATATATTTCCAAAGACACCACGTGAGCCTTAGCTCATAAAACAATAGAGGCACTAGGGTATAAAAAAACTAAATTTGACCACTCTTTGACGAATATGGGACTAATTTTCACATAAAGTGTTTAGAAAAAGTAAATATTTTTACATGCCTGTGAGAATGGAGGAAACCCTATTTAGGATTTTAGCCCTGCAAAGAAATCATGCATAGTTGATTAAGGTGAAAATGGTGGGTAAACCTAAATGCATGAGCAAGAGGGTAGACCACTAATTTTCTACACTAAATCACTACAATTATGTGTATGATAAGATGAAAATAACAATCATAAATGATACCTAACTACTAGAGCAACCATGAGGGAAGTTTTTAGAGCATAAAAAGTTGTGTACCTTGTCAAAAAGTTGTCAGTTTTAGGCTATAGAGGACTAATTCACCTTTAGTGGTGAATGGGTTCCAACTAGGGTTTTTGAAACTGAGATTGGGGTCCTATTCATTGATATCTACACTCTCAAATTATCGATTATCAGCTTCTGGTTTAAGTCTGTAGGTAATTTTGTAGCTTCAAATCTTTGATTTTGCACTTTAAATGACAACTTTTGCAACTTGGCAATCTTGACAACTTTTCTCTGAACTTGCTCCACTTGATCTTTAACCTATAAATCTATAATCACACACTCAAGAGGAAGAATTTTTTTTTGTTTATTAGTGAATGGGGGTTTTCCTTTGTCAAACCCCTTGTAAGTAATTAAACTAAATTATGAAATAAAGAAATTGAAGCATGAAACATGAAATGATGCAATGTTGATACCATGGAAGTTGTCATATGAAATAAATATACAAACTAACATGTAGTGGCCATGAATAATGTAGATCTCATATCCTTAAGTATGATGTTTAGAACAATGCTTGCAAGTAGATATTGAATGATAAATCCACTTCTTTAGCTCAACAACATATGGGAATGCTTTAAACCCTTCTCATGATGAAATGATCTTGAATTGCTGCAATAAACCTTGATAATCTTCCTTGAAATGCCTTATGAATGCTCTTGTGAACTCCAATTTTCTATAATTTATGAGTGCTTGAAATTCTATGATGAAAATATGTGATTTAACCCCTTATTATACTAAATTAGGAGATTAACCTTGAAATTCAAACAATTAAGGCCAACACTAGATCTAGAAGTAAGCTTTATTAAATTCCTGCCAGAATGAGATTTCAAAAGGGGGTCCTCATTAAGGGAGGACCCATTCACCTCCTATGGAAAATGTTGGTTCTTTTTCCATTAGAACCTTAAAATACTGTAAAGGGTAGCCAACCCTTGTGCTCAAGACTCTTCAAGGTTAGTGGCCAACGGATAAGAGCTTGATATACAACCTTTTCTCCCCTGCACTTCAGGCTCTCTTAAATCTAGGAGGGTAATCCCAATAATGTGCTCTCAAATACTTGTGTTCCAAAGCATAATACACACTATATATAGATTATTATCCTTAAAATTTTTAAAAGACATAGTACCCTAAAGGTTTGGTTGACCTTCATGGAAGTGTCTAATTCAAACATGAGAAATATAATTCATTAAATCTCAACACACATTCACACTGAGATAGATAAGTAAATTGGTTTTAAAATTGTGATTAGTTATTGAATTAACCAATAGAATGTAACATGAATAGCACACTTAGATTGGTCCCTCATCCATTGGAACATAGTCAATTCTAATATCTATACAACTTGATAAAAATTTAACCTACAACATCATCTAAGCTTTGACATTACTGCATTACAGTACATGAACATTATATTCTCAACCATAACTTCTTATCAAAATCATAAAACTTTATTCATATGAATCTACAGCTTCACTCAAGCACTTATATTGATTCCTTGAATTAATGAGCAAGAACAAAACTAATCTCCCACTGGAAATCAATGGAGATGAACAAGAAAATCCTTGATTATATTATTCATAACTCATAAAATAAGTACATAGGAGAGAAAATAGTTTTGAAATTCCACCATTTTATATTATTTCACTAGTATTGCTATCAAAATTACATACATATTGAAAAATCCAACCCTAAGACTTAACCCTAAAATTATTTGTATTACAATGTTCTTTCTGTCTAATTACATAACAACCAACCTAGAAAATGAAGCAGAAAACAACACTTAAGGAGAAAGAAACCCTAAATGCACATCAGAAGAAGACACCTGGTAAACATAGGTCCATTGATGAATAACTTACCAATTCCTAAAGAGAAGCCCCAACCTACACATTGTTTCTGCTTCATCATTCACTTGAAACAAAAAATATTCCCCACGGGAAGACTCATCATTGATTTCCATGTAGATGAATACTTGCCACATTTTTACTATAAAAAATTCCCTTCATTATCTTCATTTTTCTATAAAAATAACCCCTCAAACCTATGTCTTTCACCCTTCACTTTCATCTGTAGCCTCCATGAAATGCATTATTTCAATACCCAACAAATAAAGTTTTAATTTGATGTAAGTTTCACTTTGACTTTTCAAGGCCGCTTTAAGAATTATATCGGGCTATTAAATTACTTCACCGACATTTCACTTTTAATTCTCAAGCCAAATAGATTTTAATTCTTTTTTCGCGAAGTCATCGAAATATTTCATTAAAATATTTTCCCATGGCTTTTCACATTTCATATTTAAAAAAATGCAATAAAGAAAATGCGAGATCGCCCATCACAGATGCAATGTGGAAAATGTGATATCTATCAGTGATGTGTGCTAGAGGAAACAACTTCATCTGTCACTGATCCAAAGTGGAAAATGTGACATCTATTAGTGATGTGTGATCAAGGGAACTCCATAGCTTGGCTATTCTTCAAGTTCAACTATTGCACCATGAATCTTACTCAACAAACCCCATGGATGGTGCTTGCTTGCATTTGAAATGTTTGAAGTTAAAATAATTTTGAATTGTAGTGTGCCAAATAGACTGATCCATCATGTCCATTCACCAATCTAGTCGCTACTCTATAAAGAAATCAATTTATCTTCTAATCTCTTTCTTTCCTCTCGAAGCCATGGTAAAATATAATTTCCTCAAATAATTTTGACACACTTTTGTTGTAAATGCAGGCTATTTCTCCTTCTCATTTTTGAGTTAAATTGCTTTCCCTTATTCTGTACTACACGTTGGAAGGAATTGAAATTAATACTTTAATTATTAACTCTTGAGAACTTTAGCCCATCACACAAGATATATGCATTACCAATTTTCAACAATATCAAGACTTCAACCTCGCGATGTGCGATGAGGAGAGGAAAACAATTAAAATATATTTTCCCACTTGAAACTTTCATGAGAATTTCAAAAATTAGAATCTCCTTCACTTTAGTCCATTTGTATAGTAATTAAATATTACTATAAATTAATAAAAAAATTACCATAAATCCCATATTAAAACAATTAAAAATTGTTTTAATCTTTCAATTTCACCTTTATGTTGACATTTAAACAACCCAACAAGATTAAATAGTGTTGTGACCTTGTCCCAAGTGAAACACCATCCTCTTCTAGTTGATGGAAGAATTCCATATCCATTCAATATTTCATAATATCCCCATATCGCATCTTGTAGTATTAGATGTGGATAGTATAGGTCTTCCTTTGCACACATATTACATGCAATATTCTAGTCTATTTTCTCATAAGGCATTGTATAGAGCTCTTTTCTCAAAGACATACTAGTATTTGTTGTATGTCCCACAAATCTCCACCCATATAAATACAATATTGCCACATAAATCATCTGACAATGACATCACATTCCCCCTAGATAGACCAAAAGAAAATAAGGAAGAAGCTACATCTCTAGAGGAAATGGGTTGTTTCTAGACCCATCAAATACTCCAAGCATAGAAAGCCACATTTTCCCCATGAAGGTATTACAGTAGTACCACCCTAGTCCAAAATCCATGCACACCCTTTTTTGATTTCTCTTGATCCTTCAAGTGTATGATGCTTGCAACACTTTGAATGTTTGATCTACTTTATTCATTAAAAGAGGAGAATTCGAATGAGGAAATTCTTTCAGAACTTTGTTTATAGGCCTCACCAACAACACTTGTGTGGCAAGTCGGGTCCCCTTGTGGGCTCGACTAAAATAAAAATAATTTTGAAACAAGTTTTTATCCTAAATTGATCTGAGGCTGCCTCTGGATGCACTTGGGGTGAAAAAATGAACTGGGTAGACATCAAAATTTGTTTTCTAGCATATTTGCACAGTGATCAAAACTTGCTAGGTGGGCTCTAGAATCGCCCTAGGAAACTAGTCAAATGGCCTCTTGAAGTCATGAAAATTTACAAGCATGTAGAAATTTGACTCATGAACTCAGTGCAACAAATGGTTTAGAAAAATCCATGCTGAGATAGAAGATATTAAATACCAAAGTAGCTTACTTAGACATTTTTGAAACTGCACCAATTAGGGCTCATTAAGTCACCATCTCAAAAAAATATCAAATCTTCTATTGGGAAGCTACCATTGGAAACACTAGACCATTTAGATCCATTGAGTGTGTGCAAAAGGAATCTCCCTCAATCCACATTCTTCATGAGATATTAGGGGTCAAAGTTGACCACCTTGGAACATTTCTTGAAATGCAGATGTACAAACTTGATGCAGGAGCATCCTTGGTTCTTTGCAATCTTGCATCAACCAAAAATATTTTTCATTTAGTTTTGTTCATGTTCTATTCTTGTTCTTGTTCAAGTTGGGAGATCCAGTATTTTCTTCATATTTTCTCACCAGATCTCACGTACCTATAGTTTCACCATGGAAATGTTCAAATGCCTCATTCCAATTTTTCATCTCGATTGGATTTTTTTTCGGCAAGATATCACTTCCAGAGTATGTGATAGTTTTTGGAACTGGCCTTGCAATAATTTCAAAACCTAACGGCTAGTTGGATCAATCATGGATCTTTCCCATGACTTGTAGATCCACATAGTGTATTTAGACTTGTTCTATGGAGTGTTCCCGATCTTACACTTAGGTCCACACTTCATCATGTGCATCTACCATGAAAGAATATTAGATTTGAGGTCGACCTCTCATGCCACACGTTACATTTTATTCATTGAGATTGTAATGATCTTTAGGATGACATGGATATTTCTAGACTCGCGAATATGATATAAAGCTTGTGATGGATCATTAGAATAGCAATCAATCAAGTCTAAGTAGAATAGGATGTATATAGAGTTTGATCTGTAGGATTTTCTCTTGCATGTAGGAGCGGTGTATTTTGAGTATATTGTAATCAGGCCTATGAGCCGAATCTGTACACCTAGATGTGGCTAACTATATGTAATTGAATTTAATGATAATAAGAATGTGTTAATCTACATTTTCCACTAGATTATTTGTTGCTTCTATTGTGTTACTCTAGTTGCATGACTCAGATCATTCCCTTTGAGGACCCTCCTACCGTGACTGCCACCAAATTGATATCAGAGCAAGATTCATTCCTTGCGAGATCATTAGGGTTTGCGTAGTATTTTTGAAGATTTGTTGTGGGGTGGCAGACTGAGGATCCGACCTACAGATGCAAAAGACTTGTGTAAGGATTGTGGGAAGAAGAAATGGTAGAGGAAATGGAGCGTTTGGAAATCCAAACCCTGCTGTAATGGAGATGTTGAGAGGATTGGTGCTAGATTAGAAGCAATCAAAATGGCCCAAAGGAGAGGTTGACCAGTTGATGATGTGAGTGATGAAGAAGTAGAAGAACAAGAATAATTTGTAAGAGAAGAGAAACTTGTCCTTGATCAGGGAGAAGAGAGGTTCATAAGATCCCTAACAAGAGTTAACACTAAGCCACATTTTAATCCACCAGATTATAATGGTAAGTTGGATTCAGATGAATTGCTAGATTGGATAACAAAGATGGAAAATTACTTTAATTTTAAAGGTACCCCATAAGATAAGAAGGAGAAATTCGCTTGTACAAAGTTGAGAGGACATGCATCCATTTGATGGGAACATTTGTAGATGGATAAACAAAGAAGAGAAAAGGAGAAGATAAGATCATTGGATCGGATGGTGAATAAGTTGAAGAAAAAATTCATGTCTGCTGACTATTGGATAAGTTTTTTCAAGAAATAGAATCTAAAATAGAAGGAATCAAATGTGAAAGAGTATACTGAAGAGTTCTATATGTTGAACATCAAATCTCAACATTCGGAGGATGAGATTAAGAAAGTGGCCAAATATGTAAATGGTTTGAGGTCATCTATACAAGATGAGATCAGTTTGATTAATTTTTTGAGTGTGAAAGAAGCATATCAATGTGCCCTAAAATTAGAAGAGAAGCTAAACAAAAGACATGAGAAAAGATAGAGAGGAAGAAGTGGAAGATTTCAGAGAGGAAGATTTTTTACTAGAGGAGGAAGAGGATATTTTATAGATCAAAACAAAGACAAGGAGGTCAATAAGAATGAGAGTTCATACAAAAGAGATGATGGAAAATCTTAAAGAAGAGGAGGATATGGTAGTTAAAAAAATGAAGGATATAGAAAAGATGATAGAGGATAGGAGAAAAGAGTATTTAGGGGAACTTATTTCGAATGTGGTCGAGAAGGACATAAAGCCTTTGAATGAAAAAAAGGAGAGACAAGTAGAAAGAGTGAGAAAAATAGAAGAATAACCTTTATTGAGGAGAATCATGTTGGATCACCTAATCACCTGAAAGAAGGAGAAGTGTTGATAAATAGGAGAGTAGTGTGTCAAAGTGAAATGGAGAAGGAACCATTGTAGAGAAATAATTTGTTTAGGACTAGATGCAAGGTAGCTAATAAATGTTGGAAAGTGATCATTGATAGTAGAAGTTTAGAGAGCCTGGTTTATGAAGAAATGGTGACCAAATTTAAGTTTGAAATATTTAAACACCCGAAGCCCTATCAGATAGCTTGGATTCAATATGAGCATAAGATACTGGCAAGTGAACAATTCTTGGTGAAATTGAAGATAGGAAGTTATCATGATGAATTTTTGTGTGATATCATGCCTATGGATGTATGCCATATTTTGTTGGGAAGACCTTGGTAGTATGATAGATAGGCTATTCATGATGGAAAGAAGAATATATACACTATTGTTGCTAATTGGATGAAAAAAATTGTGTTGCCCTTGGAGAATGTTCCTAAAGTTGAAGTTTCTATGAATGCTATAATTTGTCTGGTCGATGGAAGGAGATTTTTGGATGGACTGAGACAAGAGAACATGTGCTTTCTTTGGTGCCTAAGAAGGGTTGAAGACTTGAAGCATGAAGAGGACAACCTCAAGAGATAGAGGAATTGCTAACAAAATATGAACTTATAATTTCAGATAATGTACCTGATGGATTGCCACCTGTAAGGAGTATCAGTCATTGCATGGATTTTATTCTTGGATCTAGTTTACCTAATAAAGCAGCACACTAGATGACATCGGCAGAGAATGAAGAATTGAACAGACAAGTGCAAGAATTCTTAAGAAAAGGTTCGATTAGAGAAAGCTTAAGTCCTTGTGTAGTACCTGTTGTGCTTGCAAATAAGAATGATGGAGAATGGAGGATGTGTAAAGACTCTAGAGACATAAACAATATCACAATGAAGTATAGTTTTCCTTTTCCCCGGACGGATGAAATTATGGATTTTTTGAGTGGAGCTAAGTACTTTACAAAGATAGATTTGAAAAGTGGATATCATCAGATCAGAATCAAAGAAGGATATGAGTGTAAAATAACATTCAAGACAAATGAAGGATTGTATGAGTGGTTGGTAATTCCTTTTGGATTGAAAAATGCATCGAGTACTTTCATGAGTTTAAGAATGAAGTATTGAAGAAATTCTTGGGTAAGTTTGTGATTGTTTATTTGGATGACATCTTGATTTTTGGTAAGACTAGAGACAAAAATTTTTGCATATAAGACAAGTTTTATAGAGGTTGAGAGAAGAACAATTGCTGATAAACATTAAGAAGTGTAGTTTCATGAAGGAAGAGTTGGTATATTTGTGATTTGTGATATCAGTGGATGGATTCAAGATGGATCTTGAGAAGGTAAGAGAAATTTTGGAGTGGCCTACAATTGAAAGCATTGGAGAGGTGAGATCATTTCATTGACTGGCTAGTTTCTACCGAAAGTTTATTGGGAATTTTAGTTCTATTTCTAACCCTATGATAGAGACAATGAGAGGAGATAGGAAGGACTTTAGATGGAAATCTGGAGTAGATAGAAGTTTTGTGTTTCTAAAATAGAAAGTTACTAAGAAGCCGTTGTTGGATTTACTAGACTTTAGTAAGGTATTTTAGGTAGACTGTGATGCAAGTGGAAATGTAATTGGAGCAGTGTTAAGTCAAAAAGGAAGACCAGTAGCTTATTTTAGTGAGAAGTTAAATGATGCAAGAAAAATATATTTAGCGTATGATAAAGAGTTCTATGCCATAGTTCAAGCTTTGAAGAAGTGGATACATTAGTTGTTATCTAAGGAGTTTGTGTTGTATACAGATCATTAGGCTTTGCAATATTTGAATAGTCAAGGTAAATTGAATCAGAAACATATGAGATGGGTGGAGTTCTTGCAGAGTTACACTTTTGTTTTGAAAAATAGGAGTGGCAAGTCAAATAGAGTTGTTGATGCTTTGAGTAGGAGAAGGAACTTATTGACTTAGATGAAAGTTGATGAATTAGGCTTTGATGAATTGAAGAACTTATATGAGGAAGACGCAGATTTTGCAGAAGCTTGAAGAGCATGTAAAGAACCCGTTTTGGAGGATAGAAGTCAGTGGTTGGACTATTTCATTAAGGAATATATGTTTTTTAGGAGAAATCAGTTATGTATACCCCAAATTTCAATGAGGGATAACTTGGTAAAAGAGAAACATAGTCGAGGATTGGCAGGACATTTTGGAATTGATAAAACAACAAAATTGGTAATTGAGAATTACTTTTGGCCACAGATTCATAAGGATGTTAGGAAGCTTGTGTAGAGTTGAAGATTTTATGAAGTTGCAAAAGGGAGTAGTCAGAATGTTGGATTGTATAAACCTTTGACATCACCAAAAAGACCTTGGGAGGATATTAGCATGGATTTCATACTTGCTTTGTCGAAGACACAAAGAGGTAATGATTTTGTATTTGTGGTGGTAGACCGATTTTCTAAATTGGAAAATTTCATACCTTGTAAGAAGACAATAGATGCAGTACATGTAGTAGACTTGTTTTTCAGAGAAGTAGTTAGATTGCATGGATTACCTAGGAGTATTGTTTCAGATAGAGATACAAAATTTGTTGGTTACTTTTGGAGGACACTTTGGAAGAAGTTGAAGATAGATTTGAAGTTTAGATCTACTTTTCACCCACAAACTGATGGAAAGACATAGGTAGTAAATAGGATTTTGGGAAATTTGCTAAGATGTTTGGTTGGAGAGAAGACCGAAAGTTGGGATTTATCTCTTGAACAAGCAGAGTTTTCCTACAATAATTTAGTGAATAGAAGTAAAGGGAAGACACATTTTGAGATTGTTACTGGAGTTCATCCTAGAGGTATATCAAAACTAAGAGACATTAGTAAAAAAGATAAAAGGAGTGCAGAAGCAGAGAAATTTGTAGAACATATGAAGACAGTGCATACTCAAGTGAAGCAACATTTGGAAAACATGAACTGAAAGTATAAGGAGAAGGAAGATGAAAAGAGGAGGAATAAGGAGTTCGAAGTGGGATATGAAGTAATGGTATATTTGAGGAAGGAAATATATCTAGTTGCAACATATAGTAAACTAAAGATGGGGAAGTTTGGACCGTGTATTATTGTGAGAAAGTTTGATTCAGGAAATGCATATGAAGTAGAGTTACCAGAGGAAATTGGTACATCACCTATATTCAACATTGCATATCTACATCAATACCATGAAGCATAATTCAATGAAGAAAATAAAGCAAAATTAGAAGAACAACTTCCTAAACAACAATTAGATGGGATAAACGAGATTTTGGATGTCAGAGATGGGAGAAAGATGTGTGGAAGACAGTATAAAGAATACCTTGTGAAGTTGAAAGGTAGACCAATGGAAGATTCTTCTTGGATTTCAAAGGTTGAGGTAGAAAATATTGGTTTTCCTTTGGCCCCAACAAACTGAGGGACTCACTTTTCATTAACCCTAGATGCATGATGCAGGAGCATCCTTAATTCTTAGCAATCTTGCATCAACCAATAATATTTTCATTCAATTTTGTTCCTGTTTTGTTCTTGTTCTTGTTCAAGTTTAGAGATCTGGTATTTTCTTCATATTTTCTCACTAGATCTTGCATACCTATAGTTTCATCATGCACATGTTCAAATGCCTTGTTCCAATTTTTCAACTTGATTGGATATTTTTCCGGCAAGATATTGCTTTCGGAGTATGTGAGAGTTTTTGAAACTGGCCACACAATAATTTTGAAACCTAATGGCTAGTTGGATCAATCATGGATCTTTCCCATGACTTGCGGATCCTCACGGTGTGTTTAGACTTATTCTATGGATGTTTCTTGATCTTACACTTAGGTCCACACTTCATCATACGCATCTACCATGGAAGAATTTCAGATTTGAGGCCGACTTGTTCTGGCACACGTTTCATTTTCTTCATCGAGATTGTAATGATCTTTGGGATGACACAGATGTTTCTAGACATGAGGATATGATATAAAGCTTGTGATGGATCATTAGAATAGCAATCAATCAAGTCTAAGTAGAATAGGATGTATATAGAGTTTGATCTATAGGATTTTCAGTCGCATGTATGAGCATTGTATTATGAGTATATTGTAATCAGGCCTGTGAGCCGAATCTATACGCCCAGATGTGGCTGACAATATAATTGAATTTCATGATAATAAGAATGTCTTAAGGGTATTTGCAGGATCTTGATGGGCCAAAAAGTGGTGATATGTAAGTGATATGATGGTCCATGTGGCTGATGACTTTTTTTTTACCCAAAACTAAAGAAACGAAAAGGGTTTCTAAAGGAGATTCTCAGCTTTCCACCAATATAAATTATTCTTTAGTTTGAATTTAATAAGTAATTATTATTCATTTTCTATTTGAATTATGAGGAAAGTCCTGAATGATAGGATGATTGAAAAAATATATAGCTTTCAAACGGTATCACATTTTTTGAATATGAAACATGTGTCACATTCTATGCTTCACATACTATAGGATTAGAAAAAAAATGAATTTCATGAAGTTTTGACCAAGTTAAGGTGGTTAGACGTACGGGTTTTTATATTTTTTAAAAGTTGTAATAAAAAAAATCATAATTAATTATTTGGGTATCTATAGGATCATGATGGGCCAAAAAGTGGCGATATGTAAGCCATATGATGGCCCATGTGGCTGATGACTTTTTTTTTACCCAAATTTGATGAAACGAAAAGGGTTTTTAGAGGAGATTCTCAGCTTTCCACCAATATAAATTATTCTTTACTTTAAATTTATTAAATAATTATTATTCATTTTCTATTAGAATTATGAATGAAGTCCTAATTGATAGGCTGATTGAAAAACATCTATAACTTTCAAATGGTATCACATTTTTTGAATCCAAAATATGCATCACATTCTATGCTTTGCATACTATAGGATTAAAAATAAATAAATTGAATTTCATGAATTTTTGACCAAGTTAAAGTGGTTAGACAAACGAGGTTTTATATTTTTTTTAAGTTGTAATAAAAAAATCATAATTAATTATTTACATGGAAAAAAATTATAACAAAATATGCATCACATCAAGACATGAGTCCTCTACTTATATCTAAAATCTTATTAAAAAATATTATCATTTCATTGTGGAAAGGGTGGTCAGATAGACACCTACTTCTTAGTTTTACCCTGAAATTTAAATACTACTAGAATGAAATTTCAAATTTTCACCAAATAGATTTTTTTTTTAAAATAAAGGTCTAGTAGTTTAGAAACTACATTCAATTTGCTACAGATTCTATTTATACATTTTTTTGAAATAATATAGATAACTTATTCAATTTTTTATGTCAAGTTGTCTAACTCTTATTTTTTGTCTTTCTATTGCCACTTAAGGGCCTATTTTTTCCATGATGATCCTGCACATACCCATTTACTTGGAAAAAAATTACAAAAAAATATGCATCACATCAGGACATGAGTCATTTACTTATATCTAAAATATTATAAATATATATTATCATTTTATTGTGGTTAGGATGGTCAGACAGACACCTACTTCTTATTTTTCCCTGAAATTTAAGTACTACTGCATTGAAATTTTAAATTTTCACCAAATAAACCTAGTAGTTTAGAAACTGCATTCAATTTGCTACAAATTATGTTGTTACATATCTTTAAAATAATAAAGATAAGTTATTCAAATGTTTACGTCAAGTTGCCTAACTCTGATTTTTTTTTATTTTATTGCCACTTAAGGGCCTGCTTTTCCATGATGATCCTGCACATACCCTTAATATGCATTTTCCTCTAGATTTTGTCTTTCTTCTATTGTGTTAATTTAGTTGCATGATCCAAATCGTTCTCTTTGAGGACCCTCCTACCATGACTGACACCAAAACTAAACAAATTTCAATTTCTTTTGATCTTGAAAAAATATCAAATCAGATCACGAGGCTCTGAAATTGGACTAGGGAGCATATGAATGTGGGGGGAATACAAGGCAATAATCCATTTTTCATGACAATCATCCAATTATGAAATATCAACTTGAACAGGAGGCTACTTTGAGGCTACTTTGAAGGACTAAGAACTTGAAAACAACAAAACAGTCCCGGAACCCTCCAGCTTTACATTTCAAAACCTTCTCAAAAATCATCATAGGAAGTTGAAATAGAGCAAGCATGTTCACATATGTCAAATGAGTATGCCCACCAAAGGATTTGTAATGAAAATCAACTGGGTCGATTTATGACCATCCAAAGTAGGTCACTAGGGCAGATTTTTTAGGTGCACTTCTAAGTGTGCAAATCAAAATTTTCAAAATGGGCACTTCAAATTTGCAAAATTTGAAGGTGCCATCAAATGGGTCATGGCTTAGTTTTTTAGGACCTAACCCCGAGCGATGGAAACTATGTTTAAAACCCATTTCAAATCAACTCAGAAAGGGGGGTCCTATTAAGGGAGGACACATTCACCACCTAGGGTGAATGGATCCTGACACCATTTTTGAGGACCTAATTTTTACCCAGTTAAATGTTTTATTATTTAAATTAATGGGTGTCGGGATAAATCTTTGGGAGGTGTCATGAATAAGGTTTAAATTTGAATTAAACCGGTTAATTAATTATAATTAACCAAAAATAATTAAGACCACCCTAGATAAATGTGAAAGTGCTTGATAACACTTTACAACACCTAAATAAGGTACTGAGCCATAGATTTTAGGGGAAAGGATGCTTTCATGCACTTCTAGGGTTTTTCACCTAAAATGAGAGAGGTTTTTCACCAAAAGGAATATAAGGGTTCACTCAAGACTAATGTTAATATGATGGAAATATGCCTAAATGAAACTCCCTAAATGCAAAGAGATGAATTATTAATGCAAGACTAATGAAATGTAGATTGTTTCAAAACACATTGTGATATGCAGAAAGATAGATTAAATGCAATATAGAACAAGATAGAAAGGCTAAACAAAAAGAGTGCACCCGAAAAATGACAAAGGCTTATATGAGGATTGTAAATGTCTCTAAAATCTTGGAAATTTTGATTTTTTGGCCAATTGGGACACTTACGCCAAGCTAGGTGACTTAGTCCCAGATCTGGGAAACTATTCTAGAGCCTATTCCAGCCAAATGGGTGTCCAAATCTACAAAAATATCTGAAAAACATATGCAGTGGGACTAAGTCACCATTGTTGGTGACTTAGTCCACTCTAACTTTTCTGAAAGTCTTAAAGTGGAAACAACAGTCGACATTCTGCACTATGTTCTCTAACTGAAATTCGGATCCAAACCTATGAAATCACCTACAAAATAGAATATAGTCTAGTTTTTAATGGGGTTTTTTCCTTGGTCAAACCTCTAGTTAGTATTTAAACCTTGAAAAAATAATGAAAACTGCATAAAACTCTAGCCCCAAGTGTATCTAAGACTAGGAAATATGAAGTAAAATGCAACCCTATTCCATCATGCAAGAATAAGATGCATAAATAAAACTAGAATAATGCAAGACTAATTCAAAGAGAACCCAAATCATATTATAAATGAATCTTAATGACATGCAAACCTTCCTTAGGCTAAAGATAGAGAGATAATGGAAGATGGAATCACTTTGAAAACAAGTCTTTAGGATTGATTTGATGGCTAGTTGCATCTCCTCAACCTAGATTTCTCCATGATTCTCCATAGGCATCCATGATCAACCCTTTGCAATGTAATTTATTGGACAAAAAGTGAGCTTGAAGACCTGCAAAAACCCTAGCTTGCTTCCCTAAGCTTCAACTTTTTTGTAGATAGACTAATGAATCTTCCTGTGAAAGATATTCAACACTTGACTCTTGAATTTGTTTGGTAAAAATGACCTAAAAACATATATTTATAGCAATCAATACCTAATTGTCCATTATTTACAACTAAGAGGCCGAAATTCATCAGGAATTATAATCAAGTCAGTTATTTTGCCACTCAAAATTGAAGATTCCCCCAAAAGGGACTAAGTCACCACCTTGGGTGACTTAGTCCCACTAAAGGTTTTTGAGGTGGGTTTTATGAAATTTAAATCATTTGAATGTTTTTGAAAAGTTAAACAGATTTTTCAAGGCGTCGTACCCTTCACAATGAGCCACTAGGGCGAAAAAAGAACAAGACTAAACAACAAACATAAAGGAAAAAAAGTAGAAACAACCAAAAGGTAGCATAGTGACCACATAGCAACAACCGACAGATAGGCACAGGGAGCAACTAACTAGCGTTGTCTCAGTTTTTAATCAGGAGGTCCACCGCCTCATCACCCACACATTCTTTGTTCTCCTAGCTATTGTTTCCCTCCAACTCCTCCTTTATAGCATTAGATAGGGTGCTCGTGACAAAGTGGCCCAACTTCATGGTGGAATAGGCCTCAAGGTCCAAAATAATGAGTCTTAGGGGCCTATAAATGTTGTTTTAAAGGGATGATTGGTTCAAGAATGCGAAAACGGGTCCAAATTAAGCGTGAAATTACCTCTTTCTTCAAGAGTATACAATTTTATATGTTACATTTAGCCCCCACTTTAGTACCCATATGACTCTATGTGCATATGTAAGCTAAAGGACTCTAAATAGCACACTTTATTTCATAAAAGGATACTCATTTAGAAGATGGGAGAATGAAGCCCCAATGTAGTTATCTACAAAACCACAACATTAGGAACCACATCCTACAACACGAATTCATTAGTTATCCAAAAAACCTCTTATGAAACTTCTAGAAATCAAATTCAAGGGTAGATGTATGCCCCCCCTTGATTCCACTTGCTTTACGAAAGTGGAATCAAGATAGCAATCTAGCCACATCGAATAAGGAAAAATAATATCATAGGACATATCTAAGTACCATGCCACATAACAATAGACAATTGATGAGGTAGGGTGCATACGCATAATTCTAACACAACAAATAGCATAAAAATTGAAGTTCACGAGCACCTATTATGTTGTTTTGAATAAAAATAAATTTATTATCTCTAAGATAAGAAAAACCCTAATTTTCATACATGAGAGTGAAAAAGAGTTAAAAGTGTTAAAAATGAAGTAATTTGTCACTTAATTATTCATTTTACCTTCTTGTAGCTTGAGAGTAATGAGAGAATAGTGAAATATGTTGAGAAGATGTGAGTACACATCAGTGAGACTGGACGTGCTACAGAACCAGGCAGCATGCGATGAATGCCATCATGAGGTGAGTCGATTTTGCTACCTTTGATGTATGTTTACCCAATTATTTGATGTTTTTTATGCATTTATAGGATAATCTAGGATCTTGGAAATTTTTTTGTGAAGTGTCCCTTTTTTTCACAAAGTGTCCCATTTGTTCAAAAAGTGTCCCTTTTGTTCGCAAGGTGTCCCATTTTTTTGCAAAGTGTCCTGTTTCTTCGTGAAGTGTCCCAAAAGTGATCTAAAGCATCTAGGGCCTTTAAGAAAGTACACTAGAACAACATTAGTAAACTTGCATGATGAATAAAGTAAATATTAATGATGCTAGATGTTTTATAGAGCATATGTGTATATTTTTTATAGGTACCCAACTATTCATGTCAATGTCTAGGGGGTAGGCAGTTGAGTTTTCTAAGAGATTTAGCCCCCACACTTTCAACAGAGGACATAAAGAACATACAAGCTATTGGGATATATTGGGCATACCTCATGCCCCCCATGAGGTACCATGATGTGATGTTGATGGTGCTAGTCGAGCATTGGGATGCAAATACCTATACATTCCACCTTCCAATGAGTGAAATGACAATCACACTAGAAGATATCCTCAGTATCCTTTGAGTTCCCATCCGAGGAGAGTGGGTACAACTTGAGAGATATTGTACATTTCACGAGGAGAAGGCTGACATATAGTATTGTCTATATGGGCTAGTGCACGATGAGCAGGTGATAGGATGGATTGATCTCATGATGTTATATTCACGAGCCCTAATGGTGAGACAAATTATGATTCACATAGTTGTACTAGTAATCCTCCCAGATGGACATACAATACACCTACAAGGATGACTAGTTCACCTGATATGTAGGATGGCCAAGAACAAGATGGTATACACCTAGGGGCATTGTATCCTAGTGCATTTATACTATGATCTTGGGCAGTTCATGTTTGGGGAGGTGGACAACATGGTACACTATACACTTCTACAGGTTTGGTGACTTGATAATATTACATGTACTAGACCTACCAAATTCCGATATCCAATAGTAGTGGGGTATCCTTGGGCCTTTGGATACCCTCTACAATAGTTGCAGTAGTATAGGGATTTACAATTTTGGATAGTGAGATTGACTGATTCGAGGAGGATGAGATCTTGTGGAGACCTCATCAACTGACAGTTCAGTGGCCAGATAACACAAGGTAGTTGAGGAGATTATAGTTAGACAAATTTTTGATTGGTTGACATGATCATGTAGTATGTCCTTTATACTATGATTGAGTCATGTGATAGTTTGGATAGATTCAGAGGCTACCCAGGGCACAATCATTTTTAGGAGGTCAGTGTGGAGCATTCGGAGACCAAGTGATACAATATGACTCACTCTAAATAATGTTATCAAAAGCGAATCTAAGTTCTCAAATCATGATCAGCCTCCAGTCTCCGACGTAGATGATGTCAGTGCCACATGGGACTATGAGGAGTGGTGGAAAATATCGAGACTAGATCCTATATATTTGATTGATGAGCTTATAGGAGATGCAAGACCATTTCCATATGAGGGAGATGATAGAGAGGATAAGGCTAAGGAGACATGTTATAGGGTTGTAGAAATATTTACTGATATTATTGATGAGGATGGAGATCCTAACTGTGATGGCCACGAGGGAGAAGAGGAGGAGGATCCACCCCTAAGTGAGAGTGATGAGGTAGTAGCTTAGGATTGACATGAGTGGGGAGAGCCCTCTCTCATTCATATTACTAGATCATGAGCAACAACTATAACATGCATTAGTACCCATAGTCATGGAGAGGCTAGGACATCTTCCATGCCCCCTACATAGGATGAGGTTGATATTTCTCAACCTACCATAGATATAGGTGATGATATTTAATTTAATGAATGTACCTTGTGTTTGTGTGTATGATTTTATGTATATAAATATCATTATGTGTACTAATTATGTATTGCTTCCACCTTGTAGGAGCTACGAGAGATTGGGAGGATCTCTACCATCAAGCAGCTACATATATAGTGCTAGAATCTATTAACAAAGAGGATATGGACCCAGATAATGTGCCCCCACCTATTGTGGAGTAGGATCCAGAGTCACTCAGGCCATTCATGAGATTATAGGAAACATATGAGAGTCTAAGGAGATGATTCCACCAATCTGAGACTGCAAGAGAGGAATAGTCATCCCAAACCCCAGCAGAGGTTGAGAGACTAGAGGCAGAGGTAGCATGGCTACAGGAAGAGATGCATCAGATAGAAAGGGGGAAGTGGGTGGCCCTTGGACATATATAGTGCTTATACTTTTCACTCAGATTTGGTAGATCATGGTAATAATTACATACGACCATCACCAAACATCCTACTACCGAAGCAACACATGTACCAGATCCTGATGGGTTTGGTACCCACAGTCCTCAGTGATATTGTATACTTTTATGACATGTACATAAATATTTTTGATATATAGGTACATGAGCCTTCAATGTTTTATTACTTGTATTTATGTGTTTGAATGTTAAATTACAATGTGATTAATTAAATATCCTTTGCAAGATTACTTAATAAATGATATCATGATTTAACAAATCTTATGTGATCTAATCAATACTTGATATAGTTTCTTTTAGATACAACATGATGATTAAGTATGTCATGTACTTATGATTTAGGTTAACATAACACACAAGATGAATTTGAATAGTATGAAACCTAAAGTAACTATTAAATGAATCAAATAATGAATTTAGTGTTCAAGACACACACATAACCATTTTTCAAGAATGAAGCACTAGAAAAGCATATATGATATAATCCAATAGCTCTAACAACACTGCTTTATCATTCATACCATTCAAAGAGACTAGACATAATACCTATAAATATGCACAACATTGATAGGGTCTTTAAGGGGTTTACCATCTAGCTCTATTAATGTGTAAGCACTAGATCTGTAACTTGTATTGATGATGTAGGGTCCTAACCAATTAGGACTGAATTTTCCTTTTTTAGCATAGCCTATAGTAGTATTGTGTTGATTTTTCATATAAAACTAAATCACCCTTGCTAAATGTTTGAGCGATGAAATGATTATTATAACTTAATTGCAATTGCTTATTGTAAGCTTGGAGATGCTCAAGAGAATTAATGCATTGTTCATCAAGAATTTCAAGCTAGTGTAATCGTTGTTACTTATAGGTAGTGTTATCAATAAGACCTTCGAGAGAAATCCTTAATGTCAAGATTTCTAACTCCAAGGGTATGATTTCCTTGGTACCATAAACAAGGTTGTAAGGCATATTTGCCATAGATGATTAGACACTTTTTCAATAGACCCATAGTGCATATTTTAATTGCGTGTGCTAATCCTTGTGATGTTTGTTAACGATTTTCCTGAGGATTTTTCTAGAGTCTTTTTAGTACTTTTAGAATTGACTATTAGATTGTGGGTAGTAAGGTGTTGAGAAGCGATGTTGAATATGAAATATCT
Source organism: Sequoiadendron giganteum (assembly GCA_007115665.2). NCBI lineage: Eukaryota > Viridiplantae > Streptophyta > Pinopsida > Cupressales > Cupressaceae > Sequoiadendron > Sequoiadendron giganteum. Next base: position 567,571,212 of record CM021104.1, read on the forward strand.
CCACAAACTTCTTCACATCATTATTTTTAAGTGGTGTTCCATTTTTTGAAATTAATGTGGAAGGGAGTCCAAAACGATCAATAATGTGTTCCTATATGAAACAACATATCACATTAGCAGTTGTGGATTGAACAGGAATAGCTTCTACCCATTTCATAAAATAATCAGTTGTTGTAATGATAAAAGTCTGTTTGACAGAAGAAGGTGGTGAAATTTTTCCAATGAGATCCAATCCCCATATAGAGAATGACCAAATAGGGATTTGGGCACGGAGCTCAGAAGTAGGGGCATGGATCAAGGTGTTGTGTTCTTGACATTTGTTACATCGCTTAACGTATGCAAAGCAATCCTTTTCCATATTTCTCTAGTAGTATCTCATGTGAAGGAGGTTTTGTAGTAAGGACCTTCCCCCAAAATGACCCCCACAAGTGCCTGCATGGGCCTATTCAAGGGCTATATGAATTTCAAAATATTTAAGAAATCTAAGGATAATGCCATCAAAGGATCTTCTATATAAAACATCAACAAGGATGATGTACTTGGTTGCTAATTGTTGTAAGCAAGTTCAAGTATTTTATTTTTTGGCTCGAGAATGTTATCATCTGTTAAATAGTTATATATGGCATCATACCATTCATTGGAGACATCCTTTTTTGTTGGTAACACATCTTCTGATTTATCATTGACGGAGGGTTCCATGATTAGGTGAATAGTAAATGTGACATCTTTGGAAGGATTTGAAGAGGATATGAGAGAAACCACACTTGCCATTGCATCCGCATGTTGATTATATTTTTGAGGAATGTTATCAATGTTGAGCGATTCAAACTATTCTAACAATTTCATTACGCAATCCTTATATTTCAATAATTTTTCATGTTTAGCCTGGTAGACATCATTTATTTGTTTGATAACTAATTGTGAATCACCAAATACCTTAATATATTTGAAGCCATTGATTAAATCAACACACAATCCAACAATTAATTCCTCAAATTCAGATGTGTTGTTTGTACATAGAAATTTTAATTGAGACGACAAGGGAATAGGATTTTCAACAGGTGAAATTAATATAATACCAATGCCAAAGCTTGTTCGATACTTGGATCCATTAAAGTATAATTCCAATGTAGGAACCTCTATTGTCAACAGATTTTCATCAAGAAAAGAGTCGTTGCTAGGTAGGGATAAAGGAGAAGGAGCATTAGCTAAGTGGTCAGTTAAGGCTCAACCTTTAATTTCTTTTTGTTAAACAAACTTAAGGTCAAACTCACTCAAGAACATTACCCATTTCGCTAGACGTCCTGATAAATCTATTTTATTGAAACGATGTTTGAGAGGATCAAATTTTGTGATGACTTGTATTTCCGCATATAGTAAATAGTGTTGCAACTTACTAGTAGCAAATACAAGAGCCAAATATTATTTTTCAATTGGTGTGTATCATGTTTCATAATCTATGAGAGTTAAACTAATGTAATAAATGTGATGTTCTTTACCATTATCATCTTGTTGAGCCAAAAATATTGTAAAAGCATGGGCAGATATGGCGATATAAAGAATGAACGAATTGTTTGGTATAGCAGGTTGTAAAATGGGTGGAGTTTCAAGGTATTCTTTCAAAATATCAAAGGAATGTTTACAATCCTCCTTCCAATCAAAATGCACATCCTTTTTGAGGAGATGTGTGAAAGGTAACATTCGATCAGCTATGAAGGCGACAAAATAACAGATGGTTTTTGTTCATTCTTGTAATGTGCATAATTGGGAAATATTTTGAGGAGGTGGCATATTAATTATACAATCAATTTCCTTTTTGTCCTCCTCAATGCCTCTGTGAGATATGTTAAACCCTAAAAATTTTCCACTATCTACTCCAAAGACACATTTTTTGGATTTAGTCTCATGTTGTATTTATGCATCCATTCAAATATTTTTCAAAGGACATTCACATTATATTTTCGCATTAAGGATTTGGCTAGAATGTCATCAACATAATCCTCAAATATTTTATGTATTTAATCACAAAAGATCAATGTCATTTCTCATTGATAAGTTGTGCCTGCATTCTTTAATCAAAAAGGCATCATAACCCAACAAAATGTTCCCCAAGTAGTTTTAAATGTTGTCTTGTATTGATCATGTGGGTTAATAAAGATTTGATTATAACCATACAATCCATCCATGAATGACAATAAAGCATGTCATGTAGTTGAATCCACTATCATCTTGATATTAGGAAGGGGAAAATCATCCTTTAAAGAGGATTTATTCAAGTCACAAAAATTTGTATATATCCTAATATGATTATCAGGTTTAGCAACTGTGACAATGTTTGATACCCAAGGAGAATAATCAATAGGTTGACTGAAACCTATGTCAAGGAGTTTTTAAATTTCTCCTTTAACATGTAGGGTTATCTTAGGGTTCATATTTCATATCTTTTGGTGAACAGGCTTAGCATTTTCAGCAAGAACAATGTTATGTGTCACTATCTTCGGATATATTCCTAAAATATCCAAATATTTCCCAGCAAAATGTTTAGGAAATTCATGAAGAAAGGATGAAATATCCTCTTGTTCTTCACCATCAAGGCACTTCCCAATTTTAATGACCTTTTCTTTATCACCTATGTCCATTGGTATATCAATTGTATCCCATAAGGGGAGTGCATTTGACTTAGGAAATGTTGGATCATATGGTTCCATGCTTGTGGTTGTTTCATTTGTATCAATAATGTTTTACTTGGTACTTCTCATAGCACATGTAACGTTTCTCTTAGAGAAAAATATCTTATTAGAAGCACCTAATATGTTTTTCAAAGCCTCATCATTGTCAGCATATATTCCCATGATGGTGGTAAATCCATATAAAGGAATTCAAGATGTTTGAGTGTGAGATTAATTCTTGATTTACAGGTGATGGTATTGATGTTGAGTGATGGTCATTGTGTTACTTTTTTTATCTTAGAAAAAGAATACCCTCAACCAATCTCTTTCTCCTATATATTAGGTTCTATGGGAACTCAAATGCCTTGTTCATATTTTCCACATCCTTTACCATTGTATCCCAATTGTTTCAGAATCTCATAAACTCATCCATAAAGTTTTTCCATTTCATTTGGGTTGGGTGGTTGTTGATAATCTATCTCATCAAAATTTCTTGTGTACGTTGTATTATCTTCCAAAGTAGATGAGGTAGATTCTTGGGAAGATTCTTCTGAATGTTGAGTTAGCATAATTGTGGGTTGTTCATGTTTTTCATCTTCTTTTTTTCTGACTATGTATTCACCCATAAATGAAGGTGTGAATTCTAATGATCCCCAATCATCACCTATTAAGTTAGACACAAGTTCTTCTTCTTGTTTTGTGGTCTCAAGAGGTGCTATGTTGGAGGTTGGAATCAATGTGTTCAGAGGACTTGTTGTTCCTTTTTCAAGGTGTAAGCAACTTTCAGGCTCAAGGTCTATTTCAACTTGGTAAACTTTATTGTTATAGACATATTTCATTATTTGATGAAGGGATGAAGTTACCGATTGCATCTCATGAATCTATGGTCATCTCAAAAGAAGATTATAGGAGAGGTCATAGGGCATGACATGAATAGGAGTTTTCAAAGTAACCATTCCAACTGTAGGGTATGTGCAAGATCATCATGGAAAAAATAGGCCCTTAAGTGGCGATGAAAATTCAGAAAATCTGAGCTAGGAAACTTGATGTAAAAATTTGAATAGTTATCTATATTATTTCAAAAATATGTAACAATAGAATCTGTAGAAAATTGAATTTAGTTTCTAAACTACTAGGTTTATTTATTTTTTTAAATATCTATTTGGTGAAAATTTGAAAATTTCAATGCAGTAGTACTTAAATTTCATGGAAACAATAAGAAGTGGGTGTTTGTCTGACCACCCTAACCACAATAAAATCATAATATTTTTTTATAGTATTTTAGATATAAGTAGAGGACTCACGTCCCGATGTGATGCATATTTTTTTGTAATTTTTTTCAAAGTAAATAATTAATTATGAATTTTGTATTACAACTTTTGAAAAATATAAAAAATCGTATATCTGACCACCTTAACTTGGTCAAAACTTCATGAAATTGAATTTTTTTTTTTAATCCTATAGTATGTAAAGCATATAATGTGACACATGTTTCAGATTCAAAAAATGTGATACCGTTTCAAAGCTATAGATGTTTTTCAATTAGCCTATCAATCAAAACTTTAGTCATAATTCAAATAGAAAATAAATAATAATTATTTATTAAATTTAAAGTAAAGCATAATTTATATTGGTGGAAAGCTGAGAATCTCCTTTAAAAACCCTTTTCATTTCATCAATTTTGGGTAAAAAAAAAGTCATCAGCCACATGGGCCATCATATCACTTACATATCACCACTTTTTCACCCATCATGATCTTGCACATACCCTGTAATAGGTAAAATAATTACACCAAGTGGTTGCTCTGTGACATTGCCAAATCTTCTAATAGATAAGGAATCAGATTTGATTTTTGATTTATCCACATGTAATCTATCAATAAGATTCACAGTGCACACATTAAGGGCAAAGCCATTGTCAACAAGGGTCCATTTAATTCCTATTCGATTGAATTAAGCTATTATCATAAAGGCCTCATTTTTTTCCTTAATTCCAATGGAGGGAACTCATGTTGGTGGAAGGTAATGTCTACATTAATTATATTCATTCCTTGTATAAGAGTTTCCACATCATTTGTTTTTTTTCCAGGAGGAACTACAATTTGTTGCAATGTTGTTTGGAGTATAGAGTGATAGTTTGGTGAATTCTAAAGATCCCAAAGGGATATCTTTGTGGGAGTATTCTTAAGTTTCTCAAATATTTCATACTTCCTAAGGTTTTAATTTAAGCGAGGTGCACTAAGTAATATGGGGTTGAGTAAAGGTAAGGGTGTTGGGGTTGCTTGTTGGGGTTGTGGGTTACTTCTAGTGTTATGTGTGTGAGAAAAAACATCATGCTTAGGTGGGTAAAGGGTAAAATCAAGTTTAGATGTAGGTTGAGGTTTATGGGAAGGGGGGTAGAGAATGAGCTCAGGTTGAATTACATTGACATATTTTTTTTTAGGGTTCGCACAAGAAACCCTAGTGGGTGACCTTGGTGAGATGAACTCCTGAAGGGCTTCATCTAACATGTCCAAGTCATCACAACTAAGAGTTTTAGGAGATAGGTTATTTTTGGTCGGTTTGGGTTTTTCATCACAAACCCTACTGGATGAACTTAGTGAGAGGAAGCCCTATAGAGTTGCATCTAACTTATCCAAGTCATCACTACTAAAGGGTTTGGATGATATAGTTTGTCTAAAGTGGAGAATTTTGATGTTTCATGTGGTGTTTGTAATGTTTTGTTTTCATGTTTAGACGAATATGACCTAAATGAACTAGGAACTAATGCTGAAAATGAAACTTACGAAGATCTAATGCTATCCATAAATTCCATGAAAGGAAATGATGCTTGTTCTAATGATTACCATATAATAGAAAATAACTAAACTGAAACAACAAAGTAATTGAAACAAACATCAACTTCATAAACTCAGAACTAAATGCAAAAAATACTGATGCAAAATGTGTGCTAGGACTAAGTCATCTAGGGTGGCGAATTAGTCCTAGTAGGGGTATTTTTGAAATTTTTATGAACTTTTTTATGGATACTAGTTTGGTTTGTTTTGTAGAATGTAAATCTAAAGTGAAGATGGAAATTTTCACTAAAGTTCAAGGAAATGAGATGCAAAAATGAACTTTTCACTAATGCAAAGTATGAAACCCTAGGATACAAACTTAAACAATGTGAAATGAAATGCAGTGTTGATAGAAGTTATTCCTAGGATGCTAAATCAGAAATGGGATGTTTGAAATGCAGGTTCACAAAAAATGAACCATAGATTTTTGGGGAAAGGATGCTTTCTTGCACTTCTAGGGTTTTTCACCTAAAAGGAGAGACATTTTTTGCCAAAAGGAATCTAAGGAATCAATCAAGACTAATGTTAATATGATGGAAATATGCCTAAATGAAATTCCCTAAATTTAAAGAGATGAATTATTAATGCAAGACTAATGAAATGTAGATTATTTGAAAACACGTTGTGATATGCAGAAAGATAGATTAAATACAATATAGAACAAGATAGAAAGGATAAACAGAAAGAGTGCATCTGGAAACTGACAAAGGCTGAAATGAGGATTTAAAATGTCTCTAAAATCCTTGAATCGCCAATTGGAACACTTATGCCAAGTTGGGCGACAGTCCAAGATCTGGGAAACTATTTTGAAGCTCGTTCCAACCAAATGGGTGACCACATCTACAAAAATCTCTAACAAACATATGTTGTGGGACTAAGTCACCACTTTTGGTGATATTGTCCACTCTATATTTTTTGTAAAAGACCGAAAGTGTTAACATAATTCTACAGTCTTCACTATGTTCTCTTATTCAATTCCTGATCCAAACCTGTGAAATCACCTACAAAATAGAATATATTTTTGTTTCCAATGGGGGATTTTCCTTGGTCAAACACCTAGTTGGTATTTAAACCTTGAAAGAGATAATGAAATCTTTACAAAACCTAGCCCTAAGTGTATCAAAGACTAGGAAATTTGAAGTAAAATAAAACCCTATTCTATCATGCAAGAATAAGATGCATAAATGAAACTAGAATAATACAAGACTCATTCCAAGAGACCCTAAATCACATTTGAAATGTATCTTAATCACATGAAAACTTCCTTAGGCTAAAGATAGAGAGATAATGGAAGATGGAATCACTTTGAAAACAATTCTTTAGGATTTATTTGATGGCTAGTTGCATCTCCTCAACCTAGATTTATCCATGATTCTCCATAGGCATCCATGATCAACCCTCTACAATGTGAGATATTGGAAAAAAAGTGAGCTTGAAGACCTACAAAAACCATAGCTTTCTGACCTAAGCTTCAACTTTTATGTAGATAGACTAATGAATCTTATTGTGAAAGATATTCAACACATGACTCTTGAATGTGTTTGCCAAAAATGACTAAAGGTTGTGAAAAATGACCAAGAAACATATATGTATAGGAGTCAATACCTAATTGTTCATTATTTATACCTAAGAGGCTAACATCCATCGAAAATTTTAATCAAGTCAGTGATTTTCTCACTCAAAATTGAAGATTCTCGCAAAAGGATGGGTCATCTCACAATGATGGGTTACACTTTTTGGCCAAACTTGACATTGAAATCAACATTTTCAGAAAAAAACCTCCACTTTTTGACACGTATAGTATGTAAACTATTAGGAATTTGAAAATGATGTAAACTAGTGATTTGTGATATTTTTTTTGTAGATTTTAAATATATTTTTTTGAAAAAAATTGAAATTAAATTGTAAATTTTTTTGTGTCTCCTTTGGTAACTAGTTTTTAATAATAAACAACATTTTTAAAAAGTGGTGTCTACTTCGGCTCACATAAATTTTTTTCTACAAAAGATTTAAAGTTTTGATTCTTTTGAATTTAGGTTGGTAACACTAGTATCTAGTTCTTTCATTTTGTTTCATAAAATTTTGTTCAATATATTTTCTTTTAATTGTGATTTGAAGTCAAACCAACTACAGTTTAGATATAGGTGAACTTCAGCTTGCATAACTTTTTTGGTATGTATTCAAACTCAATTTTGATTTTTTTTTTGGAATGAGGACATCAATACCTAGTGCAAAATATGTTTTTATTTTTATTTTTCTTAAATTTAGTCTATTTCCACAATGTATTTTCACCAAACTTGATTTTCGGTGAAAAACCTATGTAAAATAAAACTAAAAAAAAAAATTAAAAAAAAAATATATATATATTAAATTTATAGTTGTTGAAAAACAATTTTCGATCACTATAGTCCTCCAACTTGGTTTATCAAATTGACTCCATTTGCACCTCCTTTTCGGGCTTCGATAGTAAAAAAATGCATAAATTTTGATATGGTGGAGGGGAAGGTGGAAAAAGGGGGGTTTATTTGAACCCTCTCTATATGGTGCAAGTGGGGGTCCATTAGAAGGGGGGGTTCATTCAAAGGGGGGTTTAATTAGAAGGGGGGCGGGGTTCATTCGAACCCCCTTCACTAGAAGAGGTAAGCTATTTTAAATTTTTTGATGGGAATTTCTATTTTTTCTTCATGCAAAAACTTGAAACCCATTATTGTGGGTTTACCGAGGACTAAGTCGCCACCTTGGGCGACTTGGTCCCACCATGGGTTTTTGAGGTGGGTTTTATGAAATTCAAATGATTTTTATGTTGTTTGTGAAGATTTGTATGATTTATGAGTGGAAAAGGCCTCAAGGTCCAAAATAATGAGTCTCAAGGGCCTATTAATGTTGTTTTAAAGGGATGATTGGTGCAAGAATGCCAAAATGGGTCCAAATTATGCGTGAAATTGCCTCTTTCTTAAAGAGTATACAATTTTATACATTATAGGTACAAATATAAATATACTTTATTAAGAAGGGGCCCATTAAGCTTAATTAATTAAATAAATCCTAGAAAAGTACATGAAAGTGTGTTACAACACTTTTGCAAAGGACCAATTAAAGATTTTTTTAATCAAATAAAGGGTCTATAATGATGTGAATATGTACAACACATTAAAACACTATTCCTAGACACCATGAATTCAGTTTTAATGTCAGTTATCAAACCAAGTAAGGGAAAAAAGGCTACTTTTTTCGTTACTACATTTTTCCCCCACTTTAGTGAGAGCATGAACCCATGTAAAGCTCATATTAAAGTATACATCCAAGATACTTAAGTATGCACCAATAAAAGGATACATAATCATACCTTATTAAAGGCCAAGAAAAATGAACAAAAGGATCAAGCACAACCATTCCAACGTGATGCAGAATGGGGTTGTTTATCCATAACATATGTTTCTCATGTTGGGGTAGTGGAACCTCTTTCTATCCACTAGGTGAGTTGTCCCATCGAAGTGGAAAATGGGAGACTCATATTATCCTCTTATACCATACCGAAGTTATCCTCTTGACAACTTTGATAAGGCACCACAATGTAATGCTTTTGTAATGTAAAATTTTGTTAAAGGGGATTTTTATTTGTTCATGTAAAGGTCTTATTCTTAGGTATAATTGTGTGTAATGTATCCAAGAGAGGACTACTAAAAGTGTCAGATCATCACCCATGGGATGCCTCATTTGCATCATGCCATATTAGTAGATCATGCACTCTTGGATGGTATCAACCCCAATGACACCACCAAGAAGAGAAAAAATCACAAGAAAAAAGAAAACTCACACCATGAAATTTTTTAAAATTATGTCATTGATATATACCCGCACTTTAAAGTAGTTGCTACACCATCACTATGAGAAATTTCTTTAAAGTAGCTAATTTTTTTCCCAAGACATGAGAGCTTTCCTTGAAAAACCCTATGCCAAGTCATATGTTTCAGAAATAAGCTACATCATGAAATAGGAAGGAAGGGTTTCCCCCATAAATACATAAGGAATCTATAGATTTGGGGTCAGTATTTTTTTGCTACAATTTTTTCATAGAGCATGGCACTATCATCATTCCTCAAGTACTCACAAAACTGGAAGAATGACAAAAAGAGTGAAAATAAAGAAAAATCCTTTCACGTCAACATAGAAGATACTTTAAAGTCTTGAAACCTTGTTTCATCCCCAAAAGGAAAAGGGTATGTGCAGGATCATCATGGAAAAAATAGGCCCTTAAGTGGCGATGAAAATTCAGAAAATCAGAGTTAGGCAACTTGACGTAAAAATTTGAATAAGTTATCTATATTATTAAAAAAATACGTAAGAATAGAACCTATAGAAAATTGAATATAGTTTCTAAACTACTAGGTTTATTTAAAAAATAACGAAAAATTATTTGGTGAAAATTTGAAATTTCAATGCAGTAGTACTTAGATTCCGAGGAAAAAATAAGAAGTAGCTGTATATCTGACCACCCTAACCACAATAAAATGATAATATTTTTTTATAAGATTTTATATATAAATAGAGGACTCATGTCCCGATGTGATGCATAAATTTTTGTAATTTTTTTCCAAGTAAATAATTAATTATGATTTTTTTGTTACAACTTTACAAAAAATATAAAAACTCATATGTCTGACCACCTTAACTTTGTCAAAACTTCATGAAAATCAATTTTTTTTTTAATCCTATAGTATGCAAAGCATAGAATGTGACGCATGTTTCAAATTCAAAAAATGTGATACTGTTTGAAAGCTATAGATTTTTTCAATCATCCTACCAATTAGGACTTTAGTTGTAATTCAAATAAAAAATGAATAATAATTATTTATTAAATTAAAAGTAAAGAATAGTTTGTATTGGTGGAAATCTGAGAATCTCCTTTAAAAACCCTTTTCGTTTTATCAATTTTGGGTGAAAAAATGTTGTCAGCCACATAGGCCATCATATCACCTACATATCACCACTTTTTGGCCCATCATGATCCTGAACATACCCAAAACACAAGACAAATGAGAAATATAAAGAAAAGATTTTGGGTCAACATGGATGAGATGTTAATGTGTCAATGCCTTGCATCATCCCCAGAAGGAAAAAATAAGACAAATGAAAAAAATAAAATGTTTACGACATATAGAAGAATGAAGGTACATATAGAAGAATGCACAAAGAGAGAAGGTTACATCAAGTGAAATACCACTAGGGATCACATTACACACATGCAATCACATAAAGAAAAATATGAAAATAAAAATACTAGCAAGGCACAGGCGAGTCAACCTAAAGCTGGTCATCTGTCTCCCAATCTTGGTTGGTATAAATGGAAGACCGACAACTAGCCAAAGGGACAACATCAAACTGTAAAACTAGGAAATGCACCAAGTTCAACACTCTTAGTAGGATATTTTTCATCTAAGCTCATAGAAGAAGTAAACAATGTATTCAACTCATCATGCACTTGTTCATCAATTTTTGAAATATCAATGTCATTGTCTAAATTAATCACAACAAGAGGTGAAATAATAATTTCCATGCAATGTTCTTATTTATTTTGCAGTGGGGTTTGAGAGTCATCATGCATTGCTTCAGGTAGGTTTGGATTTTTATTTTCTTTTTTGTTGTTGTTTTCTTGAGTTGGTAATCTACGAGCAATAACATGACATCTACATCTATGCTCTTTAGCACTTAGATTTCTTTTCAGTTTATTGTCAATTTTATTTTGTGTAAGTTTCAATAATAGGCTCCTTATCTTCCTTGGGAGGAATAGAAGAAACAATAGGAGGCTCCTCAACCGCTTTCTCCTTGACTTTTTAAAAAAATTTGAATCTAGGAGGGACAACAAAATTTCTTGAGCTATCTCACGGTCTCTTGTAGGAAATTATAGGAGGTTTATCCATAGGTTGTTCTTGTATGTTCGAAAGTGATTTTTGTTCAATTATTGTTTCATCAAGTATAGTTGGTTCGATCATAGGTTGAGGCATATTGCAAAGGGATAGTTATGCTATTTTTTTTTCCTTTAATTTTTTATATATGATTTGAAAAGGAAATATTTACTAGGTTTGATAGGTTCCATAGGCTCAGGCCAAAAGTAATCTAGTGAAAAATTTTCTTTTGCTGAGGCAGAATTAAATCCACTATGATGCACAGTGAAGATATCATTTCCAAATGGAAACTTTAGACATTTATACACAATCGAAGGGATGAAATTCATGGAGTGAAGCCATGGATAGCCTAGCTTCACACAAAATTCGTTTGATTGTGGAATGATGGAAAATGAGATTGTTAATGTTTTCAGTCCCACTTTTAAATGAATATTTATTGAGCCTATCATAGGGAAATAAAATCCATTATGTGTCTTGATCCATACTTTCAGGTTATCATATGTTTCTTGATATAATTAATGCAAATATAAAAATTCTTTTGTTATCACATTCTCTTCATATATGAGATCAACCAATATCCCATTAGTGGGCTTGTCATTGATTTGGCCAACTATGTAAAGAGGACCATTAGATGCACGTTTAAGTGTAAAATTTTGTAAGAAAGCAATGTCAAGAGGTTGTCTATTCGAGCCCTTATGAGGTCTAGCTTTGCTAAATTCTATCACTTTGTCTACAATATGTGGTTACATATGATCATGATCCATGTTAACATTGTTCTTAGTTTTAGTAAGAGGATTTATTGTGATGTGAATGTTTCTATTCTCTTTTTTGTTCAAGTATTCATGAAGGAATCAACTAAGGCTATCGATGATTTCTTTTTCATTTAGAGTTTTCAGCACTTTCCTTAAATTTTGTATGATGGGAACCAAGCTAATGTCTATGCATTCACTAAGGATATGATCTTGTAAGTTTTCTAGTTTTTCATCTAGCTTGTCAATAACATCATGCACATTGATTATAGGAGGTGAAGTCATGGGTAATGAAGTATGCAAACTATGAGCCATGGAGGGTTGATTCTCAAAACTATCATAAAGAGAGTTAGAGCACCTAGGATCGACAATGAGTGATAGATCGTTGGATTACATGAGTCTTGAACTAAGTCTAATAATATTATTTTCAATAGGGCACCATGTTTTAAAGCTCATACAAGTTTTACAAACCTAGTGTGCAAACCCTAGAATGGAAAAGGGGCAATGTAATAACCTAGAATTAAATACAATTTTCAAATTCTAAGCAATGCAAATTATAGATTACATAATAAAAATTTTGAATGTAATTTTGAATTTTTAAGAATACATTGAAATGAAAGAATTTAAGGTAAATGCAATGAATTTGATAAAATAGAAAATAAGGAAACTGAAATAGGGAAGTAATAGCACCAAACAGAAGCTAGAAACTGGAATTGTAATTTACAAAAAATGCAGATCAGCAGCTAACAGGGACTCATTTTCTAGTAAGCGTGAATGGGTCTTGGTTAGATGTTTTCTAGATGTTTCTATGGATTTCAAACTGAATTTTAATGATTTTTAAGTTGCCAAAAGGTATAGACAGGACCTGATCAGGGACTCATTTGCTAGTAGGGGTGATATTTTAAATTGTTTTAAAATGATTTTCAAGATTTCAATGATATTTTTCAGTTCCAGGTTCGAGACAGTGAATTTTAGTCTCAAATTTTCTAGAAATTCAATGTTAAAATGCAATAAAAAGATGAAATGCAAGGTCTAAATTGAAATGCACTTTTTTAATATTTTCAAATGCAATTGTATGAGATCTAAATGAGATGCAAAATGACTAATTTCCTTTTTGTATATTTTAGTTTTAGAGAGATGCAAAACAATGCAAATCTAAAACCTAGATGAGATTCAAGATTTCAATGCAAAAAAAGTAATTCTAAAAGAGATCTTAGTTCAATGCAAATTTAAATGAATGCAAGATCTAACCTAGGATGCAAAAGATACATCAAAAATCAGAAAATTGCAAAATTCAATGTCCGGTTCACCATAGTTGATTAAGGTGAAAATGGTGGGTAAACCCAAATGCATGAGAAAGAGGGAATACCACTAATTTTCCACACTAAATCACTAAAATTATGTTTATGATAAGATGCAAATAACAATCATAAATGATACCTGACTATTATGGAAACTATGAGGGAAGTTTTTAGAGCATAAAAAGATGTGTACCTTGTCAAAAACTTGTTGTTTTTAGGCTACAGAGGACTCATTTGCCTTCAGTGGAAAATCGGTCCCTATTAGGGTTTCTAAAACTAAGACCAAGGTCCTATTCTTTGATATCTACACTCTCAAATCCTCGGTTATCAGCTTCTATAACTCTGTAGGTAATTATGTAGCTTCAAATATTTGATTTTGTACTTTAGATGACAACTTTGGTAACTTGGCAATCTTGACAACTTTTCTCTAAACTTGCTCCACTTGATCTTCGACCTATAAATCTATAATCACACACTCAAGAGGATGAAAAACTTGTTGTTTATTAGTGAATGGGGATTTTCTTGGTGAAACCCCTTGTAGGTAATTAAACCAAATGATGAAATAAAGGAATTGAAGCATGAAACATGAAATGATGCAATATTCATACCTTGGAAGTTGTCTTGTGAAACAAGTATGCAAACTAGCATGTAGTGGCCATGAAAGACATAGATCTTGCATCCTTGAATATGATGTGAACAATGCTTGCAATTAGATCTTCAATGCTAGATTCAATTTTTTAGCTCAACAACATATATGAATTCTTTAAACCCTTGTCATGATGAAATGATCTTGAATTTTTATAATAAACCTTGATAATCTTCCTTGAAATTCCTTATGAATTCTCTTGCAATGAACTTGTGAACTCCAATTTATTTGATGAAACTATGTGAATTAACCCCTTATCTATACTAAATTAGGATATTAAGACAAAAATTCAAATAAGGCCAACACTAGATATGGAAGTAAAATTTATTAAATTCCTGCTAGAATGAAATTTGAAAAGGGGGTCCTCATTAAGGGAGGACCCACTTGCCACCTAGGGCGAATGGGTCCTGGCTCAATTTTCTAGGACCTAACCCAAGGGGATGGAAACTATGTTAAAAACCCATTTTAGATCAAGTCAGAAAGGGGATCCTATTAAGGGAGGACCCATTCGCCACCTATGGTGAATGGGTCTTGGCACCATTTCCCAAGACCTAATTTTTTCCCAATTAAATGTTTTATTATTGAAATTACTAGTGTCGGGATAGATCTTCGGGAGGTATCATAAATAAGGTTTAAATTTGAATTAATTGGGTTAATTAACTCCAATTAACCATAAATAATTAAGACCACCCACGATAAATGTGAAAGTGCTTTATAACACTTTACAACACGTAAATAAGGTAAAAATTTAATATACTTTATTAAGAGGGGGCCCATTAAGCTTAATTAAGTAAATAAATCCTAAAAAAGTGTGAAAGTGTGTTACAAAACTTCACAACATCTTTGCGAAGGACCAATTAAAGCATGTTTTAATCAAATAAAGGGTCTAGAATGATGTGAATGTGTACAAGACATTAAAAAAATATTCCAGGACACCATTAATGTCAGTTATCAAACCAAGTAAGCGGAAAATCCTAATTTTTTCGTAACTACAATAGCAATACAAAAAAACTCCTTACTCCATCCAAAATATTTCCTTTCTGGTTAAACCAGCCTAGAAAAATAAAGTCCACACCTTTCTCCTATCAAACAAATCTTAGACCTCCAAATGAAAATTGAGCTTTCTCAATAAAAATTTGGGCTTTTCAAACAAGAATCCCGCCTCCAATAAAGATAAATCACACCTAACCAAAAATAACCCCTCTATAAATGCAAACCACACCTCTTAGCACAAAATCAGGCCTCAGAGAAAAAACTACCATCATTTCCCTCAAATCACGCTTCTTAACTTTCTAGTTCCCTAGAAGAAAAAAATGTGCCTCCCACTGAAGATTGGGCCTTTAAAAAGAAAACTCAAATGTAGAAAGACTCGCACAAGGTTGAAATCATGCTTTCAATAGTTACAAAAAACATGCCTTTTTGCATGCTTTCCAAATGCCAGAGCTTACAAGTTTGAAAACAAGGATTTAAAAGGTTTGAAATTCCTCCATGACATCTTCAAACGTGCCTCTCTTCTTTGTCTATTGGTAGAATTTTGATGGAAAACTACAGGCTCTTGCAACACCAACTATATTATTTCAAACTCTAATGATAACTCTTAGCATGGAAGGTGGTTGTAGAAGAAAGGCTTTGATACCATGTTGGAGAAAAGCACCCAGGAGAAACTACAAACCAAGACAAAAATGTTCATGAATGAGAGAAGCAACACTAGAGAAGTTATTTCCCCTAGAGTGAGAAAGAATGCATTGAGACATGATGAAAAATATTGCACACAACATGCTTTCTAAAGGCATGAGAAATCTAGTGCAGGAAAGCAACCAAAAAACTAAAAATATAATTATAATTATTAAAATCAAACTAGCCCTAAGTGAACTTGAGAATTATGAAAGGTAAAAACCATTCTCTCTAACAACCCCCCAAAATGTGTGGAATGAACAAGACAACTAAGAAAAGAGGGTGAATCAGTTGTAGAAAATTAAATTTGTAAACCCCTCAACAGTAATCAAATTCACATGCATTCATTAAACCTTATGTTGTTAATGTGATTAAACATAAAATGTAGATAACATAAAATGAAATAGAAAAACCATACACAACATAACACAATATTTACGTGGAAAACCCAATGAGGGAAAACCATGGTGAGGATTATCTCATAACATAACTAATTGCAAAACTGGTGCAAGGGCTCACTGCAAATATAGGACACACTATCCAAAAAGGCAGACAACCAGGGCTAACTTCCATAGAAAGAAATACAAGAAGATAGAAGAATAATATTAAAAAAATTACACTTTCTCAATGCAACAAGGAATCCACCATAATGCTCCAACAATCTCACAACCTTTCTTGAATGATTTGAGAACCCTTTAGCTCACTGCCTTTAGGAACCCTAACACTTGAAATTCACACTACTATGCTCAAATTCTTATCACACACAACACTCGCCTTTATCTTGCATCTATCTTGCTTCACTTATTTAAATTCATCAACTAATAATGGCACCCTTATTTATATCAACCTCAACCTCAAAAACCTTCTCCAATGTTGGCAACTAGTCGTTATACATAAAAATTCAAAATAGGTTAGCACCTAAAAATTCCCATGGTAGATAGTAATAAAGGTGACCTACATAAATCCTTAATCAGGACCCAAGTAGATCCCAATATACCTCAACATGCTTCTTAAAGCTTCACATGAAGTGTTAATACAAGGTTAGCCAATACCCATGATAAACACCATAATCATTAAGTACATGCTTCCTTGAATAAATCCAAAAGTTTTGGATGAAAAAATACACTTGAACATGGTCTAGAATAATCCAAAAAATACTTCATATTCATTTTAAGTAATTCACCCAACCTCACATTATTCAAATAATTCAACTCAGAATAGTTGGTAAACCTTATTCGCATATTGACACATGAAACTAACTCTATACAACACCAAATCAAGTGAAACCTTGAATACAAAAAGATACATATATTATAAGAAACTTCCCAAATCTAAAAAGATTGATTCTAAATAGCAAAGAAAAGCGAAGCAAATACATTTCTTGTAGGCCACAAAAAACATCACTATAAAAATGGTTTACACATTGGTGAAAATATCTCACTTTGTACAACGATCCATTAACCTAAATTTTGAATATGGCAACCTATTACAGTCATGAATAAAATATCAGATCCAAAGTGGCATGGGATCAATATAGGAGAAGCATGGAGCAAAATATTGGAGCACACTATGAACACCTACACAACATAGTTTACTCTAATTATCAAATTTTCTGAAAAGAACTTGGAAACCAAGTACCAGAGACATCATCTCAACTCATTACTTCATTCCAACTCATATTCATATATTGCAACAAATAGATAGCTCCACGTACTCACAACACTTCCTTGGTACCTCATTTATACATGCATAACTTGCATCAACTTATTTTCCCCTTTTTCATAATTTTCTCAATATCCTCAACATCTTCATCATACAACTTCCTTAACACACAATTGACATCAATGACAACACTAGTGAGTAGAATTCCTATTGACATAAATGACACATTCATACTTGCGACAATCACCCCCTTTTTCATTGATGGAAACACATGATGTGAAAAACCATCAAAGATAACTCTCCTTTCCATTTTTTGAATACAACATTTATCACAACCTGATACCTTGCACTTTTTCACATGATTCTCTCCCCCTTTGACATCAATGGAAAAGGATAATTTTTTTCCCACTATTCTCCCCCTCTGAAACTAAACCAAGATACTTGCTCTAAATACTCCCTCTTAGGACTAGAACCAATCAAATCAACAACTCAATGAAGAAAAATGACACTACATGTTTCGCTTGAGAGGTAGAAACCAACATCAGTCCAAGAAAAAGTTAGATCCATAGATCCATTGGACTGATGCATCTCTATATGAATCTAGTTCAAAACAGGAAAGGTAATAACCCCCAACTTCTCCCAAAGATACTCAAATGTATCCTTAGAAAGAGCCTTACTAAATACATTAGCAATCTAATCCTTTGTAGGAACATATTCAATCCTTACTTCATTCTCCTTAACCTTTTATCTCAAAAAGTGATACTTAATAGATATATTATTTTCCCTTGAGTGCATCATAGGATTCTTTAAAATACCAATAGCACTTGTATTTTCAAAAAATATAGAAATATGATCACCATATACAACTCTGATATCCTTCAATGTTTGTCTCATGCAAAAAAAATATGTACAACATGATTTTGTTTCAATATACTTAGCCTCTGTAGTAGATAGGGAAACGAAATCCTACTTCTTATGGAACCATGACACTAATCTATATCCAATAAATAATGCACTACCACTAGTACTTTTCATGTCATCAACACAACTAGCCTAATTTGCATCTGTATAAGAAATTAGTGTGAAATATGTATCCTTAGGATACCACAAACCATAATCCAAAGTTCCTCTTAAATATATGAATATCCTCTTTACTGCTACTTATGTTTCTTTCGGATCTTTTTGAAATCTAGCCAGAAGACAAATTGCATGCATGATATCTAGTCTAGAAGTAGTTGGATATAAAATTCCACCAATCATAGATCTATATTTTCTCTGATCAACCTTGGGTGAATCATAATCTTTTCTCAATTTACAACTAGTCACCATAGGAGTGCATTCTAGTTTGGATTCATCCATTCCCAACATCTTCAACATCTCTTTCACATACTTAAACTATGAAATGAAAATTCCTTTATCTGTTTGATTGATTTGTATCCCAGGGAAGAAATTCATCTCCCCAAACATTGACATTTCAAATTATTTCTACATCTCTTCAGAAAACTTCTTAGGCATAGCTTCAGCTCCTCCAAAGATAATATCATCCGCATATACAACTACTATCAAGATTTTTTCTTCCTCAATTTTGAAGTAAAGATTACTATCTGCAGTGCCTTTACTAAATATTTGTTGTACAAAATATCTATCCAATCTTGAATACCAAGCTCTAAGAGCTTGCTACAATCCATATAGTTCCTTCTTCAATTTACATACCATATCTATTTGATCGTATAATTTAAATCCTTCTATTTGTTCCATGTAAAATTCTTCTTCCAATTCACCATTCAGAAAAGTAGATTTCACATCTATATAATAAAATTTAAAGTCCTTATGTGTTGTAAATGCCAAAAAAAAATTGATAGCTTCCATCCTAGCGACAAGAGAAAATGTCTCTTCATTTCCTATTCCTTACACTTGTGAGTGAACCTTACACACAATCATTTCCTTGTTCCTTACTACTCCATTCTCATTGAACTTGTTTTTTCAATACCCACTTAGTTCCAATTATGTTTTTGTTTTCTATTCTAGAAACCAATTCCCAAGTATAATTATTTTCTATCTACATAAGTTCTTCCATTGCCTTTGTAATGCCCCGCCAAGTGACCTTAAAGGAAGTTGTAATTAACAACTTAAGTGAACCAATTTTTTTTATAAAGTGCATTTAACATACACATTCACTTAATAATTAACAACAACCTCTAAGGCTACAAGGTTAGGATTATCTAAACCCACACATACACAATTACATAAAACCATAGCCTTATGAACTTTATGAAATAAACTTCATACATCATAAGAATACCACATAACATAATAAGATAATCAACCAAGGTATAAACTCATAATCATTATCTTAATCCAATAGTTGCATCACTCATTCCCAGAATGAGGCAATAGTACATAAGTTTACAATTACAAAATTCCACCTCATAAACATAAGAGGGATAAAATAACTTATACAAGAAGAAATATTACAATGCAAGATAATACAAGAACTCGAGCCGTCCATCTGGATGTCTCGCCACCAAGTACTGAAGATAGATGGGGACCCAACGGTTTTGGTGCATGTTCCACCCAACCAATGTGGTGCCCGAAGGCCCACCCCCCATGCTAGGAGATAGTAATAAAGTAACATGGACAAAGATCTACAACCACTAACTAAAGGCAAACTCATACTAACTCAAGCTGACATAACCAAATGAATGCCATAATAAGTACAAGTCCAGTTCAACTCAAATACAACACAAGTACAAATCAAGTACAACTCAAACATCACTGACATAGGTCACATTGCTTCTAGACATCATAATAAATCAAGTATGTTCAGAGAACCATACACATAAAACAATTAACAACAGTTGTCATAGATAGAGTGTATTGCAAGGTTTGTCATGAGATCTCCTCTGGGCATTCTTCATAGGCTCCAGCACAAGTAATCCTGGTGGCCTCAACTAAATCTCGGCACTCATACTCACTCATGCGGAATCAACTATCTCTCGTACGGATAAGATAGTTGATCTTGCCATTCCAAGCCTTTCCACTCATCCCAAGTCTAAACAAGCCCTTGTGTCTATGAGTGAGGTAAAATTATCTTGATTAGTGAGAAGTTAGTCCCAATCTTCTAAGTACATTACTTTAATTATCACTTGTTTAAATCACTCCTAAAGGTTATCTAGTTTACCTCTTTGGGCTCTGGCGCCTAACAGAAGCCACTCTTCTATTCGACAACACACACCCAAACAATCCACCAAGGGAACCACAAGTGCATACCAACTAGGCATCATAATCCACTCCAACACAAGGAGGATACAAATAATAGAACCCACTCCAAACATCTTGGAGGCAACAAACACATAGTCCACTCCTTTCATAGGAGGCAACAAGATGAAACCACATAACAAGGTCACTCCATACAAGGAGACACAGATCCCATAATCCACTCCTAAACCAAAGAGGTGCAAACATCCTCGTTCACGAAAACCGGGTAAAACTGAAAAGACGCCATGCATTACCCAAGGGAAAACAACTGGATGGCATAAAGATTCAACAACCCTTATCCTCTAAGTTCTTCTACAAGACTTATAATTTAGGACTAACACTAAATCCCAAAACCCACAATGCAACTTGACGACATAACAACAAAAGCATTCAAGTCATTAATCAAATCTAATATTTGGATTTCCTAGATCGATATTCATTCAATAGGTAGTGTTGACAAAGTCAAAGACATGATAACTAGATCATCTAAAATAATCATAACCCCTATTTCCCTTTTCATTATTGGAAATCTAAAACAATTAAACTTACTTCCCTTTACCGATTACAGAGAATTAAATCTTTTAACATAATCATGAGGAAGATACTACTTTTGGATATACTAAATCCATATCTCAATTCATTACGTAATTCATTATATCGATAAAACTGAATTAAGAATTCATCTTTTAAGATAGGGGAGAAATTACACTACTATTTAATTATCTAATTGCTCTTAACAAAATAAGTATTTTCAACTATAACTCAAAACATTTCGCTTTAAATTAAATAACCAATTGCCCTTGCAAATTAAATCATTACAAAATTAATCAAATTAACATTTGGTCTCTTCCATAACTTATTGTGTTAAAATAAGATCAATATTTGGACTATAACCCAATATCATATATATATATTTTCCAATTAAATCAAATTAATAATTGGACCTTTTACACATGAATTTAAATTTCACAATTAAATTTTAAATTATGCATTCTTTAAATGAAATATTTAACTCCTTCAATTAAACTTTAACATGTCATTTTAAAATAAACAATAATTTTCCCATACATTTATAATTTTAATTCCACTAATCTAATATACAAATATTATTTAAAATAATATAAATAAATATAATACTTTAATATTATAAATTATAATATAAAATATTATAAAATAATATTTTAATATTATAATAACAATACATAAAATATTAATATTTATAAATATCAATTTATTATTATTTTATTATCAAAGCAGCCATGGGAAAATAACTTAATAGTAGTCTCATGTTTCAAGCATAACTCAAAATCTACGATCTGGGTATTTTCCATTTTTTGACAGGGATACGAGAATTTCAAAATACAAAAACCCTTTAAATTTCCTGACAACCCAGTTTGTGTAAGTGGAGTTATAGATGACGCAACCAGACCATTTTACCATAGAAAATATAACTATACTGCAGATTTTAAAATCCATTTTTTTAATAATAAACAGAAGGTTTCATTTTCTAAAAACATTCTAAATGCATTTTTCAATCTCTATGTTTGATTTCAATAACAACAAAATTGATTTCCCCAAATAATTTAAATTCAACTAAGGTTTTCACAATTTTCACTCAAGAATTTTCACAAGCAAAGGCTGTAAATTTATTTAATTCTTTTTTTCTATTTAAAAAAAAACAATCAAGAACAATAAAACACAAAAAGGAAAACCTGGTACAAAAAGCTACAGGAAGAGATGAATTTCTAATGCAATCCTTCTCCAAACATTTCCTGAATTTTCTTCAATCCTCCAATGAATCCAATCCAAAACCCAACAAATGCAAACAATCTTTCCTTCAATCAATTCTGGTACAACAAGCTACAGGAAGAGATGAATTTCTGATGCAAGCCTCCTCCAAAGATTTCCTGAATTTTTCTTCAATCCTCCAATGAATCCAATCCAAAACCCAGCAAATGCAAACAATCTTTCCTTCAATCAATTCTACAATCAAAACCTTCTTCAAACCCTTGTGCAAATTTTCCAAAATTTCTTCCCTGCTGTAAAAATCTATTTTTTCTAAAGACTTTTCTGCCCTAAAATTAAAACATGTATTCCTTATAAATCAAAAATACCTAATTCAACCCTAATTCACATTACATGCAAATTAGATATTTCAATTTCAATTTCAATTTTAATTTCAATTTCAATATTTACAACCCTAATTCACATTACATGCAAATTAGATATTTCAATTTCATTTTTGAAACCACTTTCAATTTAAAACGCAATTTCAAATAATAAATTAATTTCCAAAGTTGCAACTAATTTCCCAAATAAACATTTAATTACAATTTCTAATTTAATTCTCACGTTGAAATTAAATTCCAAAATTAATTTTAATTCTTTTATTTCCTTTCATTCTCTTGCATTACGTTTAATTAATAAATTTAATTATTTAATAACTAAATTCAACCCCCTTGGATCAAATTTAATTAATTAAATAAACTAAATATAATTAATTAATTTAAATATAAATTTTTATCCACATTCCATTATTTAAATTAAATAACCATCAACATGATTTAAATGCAATTATTCTAAATATCTATTTCCAAATCAGGAATCCTTCATAATTAAATAACATTAAAGCAAGATAGACAATGACTCGACACACACAACTGATGACACACTAAGGCTAGGGTGTAAACTTGACACATGTTACCTAGCTACTATCTCCCATTCAACTTAACCGTTGGATCTACATGCTCAAACTTGTGAAATCAGGTGGAGTCGATGTCATGTACCTGCAATCCTGCAACCAAGTAAACAACATCATACAATATATCCACCATATAATACACACCGTGAAGAAGAGATTACGGATTCGCAGGGCACTCGCAAGTGAGTGATGCGAACCCGTCTTCTTCACCAATACACTCATCGAAACTGACACTTCCATCATAATTCTAAAAATCTCATAATAACATCTCATGCTAACTCTACAACATCATTAATCCATAATGCATGTGAAACAATAATTAGATCAACACATCACACAATAATAGTTGTCGCTCAATAGTAGCGATCAAAACATCATAACAAAATGTATCCAATATCAAAGTAATTGCAACCAAATATTACATAAAACAACTTGAACAAGAAACAAAATGGAGAGGTATTACAGCCTTCATCTAATGTTCAACATTGTATTCTTCACTCAATGTTGTAGGTTCAACTTTAAAACGTAAACACTGATTTACCTCAACTTTAGTAGGTTTTCTTCTAGTCAATGTACTTTTCATTTTGTCTCCAATGATTTGATCTTCATAATGATTCTTTTTCACTAACTTAGGGGTCTTAGGGGTCTTCTCTCGAGCTTCTTCCTCTTCATTCTTCACTTCTTCGTCATCAATTTTTTATTTTTATATTCTGCAATTAGGTTCATCTAACACATATGCATCCATTGTAATTGAATTTTACAGGTTTTTGTCAACCTTACAATTTTCACTTCCAATAGTCTTTATTAGACTTTTTTTGTAACATCTGTAAGCTTTAGTTTTAATAGAATATCCAAGGAATATAACCTCATCGGACTTTGCATCAAAATTTTCTAAAATTTATTTTTTCTTTTGATATAACATTTGCTTCCAAATAGTCTAAAGTACTTTGCAGTAGGAATACTTCCATACCATAGCTCATAGGGTGTCTTTATGATGTTGGATTTAGCTTGAACTCTATTAATTATGTTAAAAACAGTATGAATACCTTCTCTCAACTAGACTTTTAGTATATTTTCCTCT
Source organism: Sequoiadendron giganteum (assembly GCA_007115665.2). Classification (NCBI taxonomy): domain Eukaryota; kingdom Viridiplantae; phylum Streptophyta; class Pinopsida; order Cupressales; family Cupressaceae; genus Sequoiadendron; species Sequoiadendron giganteum. Next base: position 567,595,696 of record CM021104.1, read on the forward strand.
TTCATCATAGTTCTAGCAGCATCTTGAACTATCCATTTTTTCCTTTTAGCAACTTCGTTCTTCTAAGGATTTCTAGGGGCAGAAAGATGCCTCTTTATTCCATGAACTTCAGAAAACATGTTAAACTCATTGGAGGTGAATTCACCATGTCTATCAAATCTCAAACATTTGATTTTCAGATTGATTTCATTCTCAACAATAGCTTTAAATGCCTTGAATTTATCTAATGCATTAGATTTTTCTCTAAGAAAGGTAACCCATGTCATTCTAGAATAATCATCAATTAAAATAATAAAGTACCTGTCCCCTTGTATGACCATAAATATTTCTATGTACTAATTCTAGTAGTCAGATATCAGATTGTTCCTTTCCTTTGAAGCTACTCATTTTTTTTCCAAACTGACAACTCTCACAAACAACATTGATAGGTTTTTTGATTCTTGGTAGGTCTCTCATTGATTGAATTGAACTAATTCTTTCCAAATTATCAAAATTCATGTGACACATCCTTCGGTGCCATAAACAACTTTCACTAGTTGGAGACATAAAGAAACATCCATCAACACCTAGTAGAAATCAAAGTTTTGGACCCTTTTCTTACCTTAGATGTTTCATCCTTAAACACAAAATTGTATCCCTTACTACAAATTTTTCCAACACTAAAATGGTTATGCCTTAACTCTTAACATGGTAACAATTATCAGTGTTATTCTTTCCATCAAAACTAATTTAACCTATTCCACAAATCTTAGGTCCTGAATCATCTCCAAATCTAACTAGTCCTCCATCATATTTTTCAAGTTTAAAAAACTTACTCTTGTCTCTAGTCATGTGATTAGAGTTGAAACTATCAAAAACCTAATAATTCTTATCTTCTTTAACATGAAAATAAGATACCAAAGTACCTTCAACTTTCTCATTCTTCTTTGAATCACTTTCCTTCACACAACTTTTGGAGTTAGAAGAACCATATTATTGTTTAATATCCAAGAAAAAGCATTCATTATCATCAAAGTATCCATAGTCTTATTCATCATCAAAAATTACAACATATTCTCTCACATAGTAAGCTTTCTTAATCATTTTTCCTTTATTTTTTTTGTTCTTATTGTTTATAGCTCTTCTTGGACACCTTGAAGCATAATGACCTATCTCACCACAACTAAAAAATTTGAAAGGTAGTTTACCTTTATACTTGTGAGTGACCTTATTCATTCTTCTTATAAAGTTAGCTTCCACATCATCAAGATATTACTTATCTGAATCTTCAACCATTTTTGATAGTCTGGCCTTGAAAGTAGTATCTATAGTTGTACCCTTTTTCAAACCCTTTTTTATCACTTTAAAAGAAGTTAGTGTACCAATCATTTGATCTCTATAATAAGTATCAAGATTTACAATTTACTCAATAGAAGATACCTTTTCACTATAAGAATTGACTTGTGGACCAAGACCTCTCTTTGTGCTCACTAGCTCATCAACTCTATACATGTAGATTTTTATTGTTTCATCTTTGGACATATGTAGGGTTTCAAATTGTGCCTTCAAATTATTTAATTTTGCTTGTTTTAATTTTTCATCTCCTTTATAAATTCTTTATAACTTATCTCAAACCTGTTTAGTAGTCTTCAAACTCATAACTTTTACTAATTCAGTATTTTAAAGACTGTTCATAACAATAAATATTGCCTTAGCATTGACCTCATGTGCCTTGATCTTTGCACTTGTACTTGGACCATTCAAAAGTGGAGTATATGTTGTCTGATAAGTCTTTTCAATCTCAAATCCCTGAGCTGATGGATATCCTTCCATATTTGTCTTCAAAAATGCATAATATGTGTCATCAAATCTAAGACATTCGAAAGTAACCTTCTTCATGATCCCAAATCTACCTCAAGTGGCTAATCTCTTCTTCAAGGAACCTTGCTCTGATACTAACTATTGAATGAACAAGAAAAATAAGAGTGGGAGGTTAATCAATTGTAGCAAATTAAATCTTCAAAACCCTCAATATTAATCAAATCCACATGCATTCATTAAACCATTATTCTATTAATGTGATTAAACATAAAATGCAGATAGCATAAACTGAAATAGAAACACCATACACAAGAGAACACAATATTTATGTGGAAAACCCAATGAGGGAAAACCCATGGTGAGGATTAGCTCACCACATGAGTAATTGTAAACCCAGTACAAGGGCTCACTGCCAGAATAGGACACACAATCAAAAATGGCTCAAAGCTAGGGCTCACTATCATAGAAGGAAATGCAAGAAGATAGAAGAAGAATGTTACACAGAGAACACCTTCTCAATGTAACAAAGAATCCACCATAATTCTCCAACAATATCGTAGCCTTTCTTGAATGATTTTGGATTCCTTTAGCTCACTAACTTTAAGAACCCTAATACTTGAAATTCACATTTCTCTACTCAAATTCACATCACACACAACATTTGCATTGATCTTGCTTCTATATTTCTTCAATTATTTCAATTCATCAACTCACAAAAAAACCACCCTTATTTATATCAACCTCAACCTCAAAAGCCTTCTCCAATGTCAGCAACTAACCATTATACATACAAATTCAAGATAGATCGGAACCTAAATATTCCCATAGTGGATAGGAATGAAGGAAACCTACATATATCCTTAATTAGGACCCAAGTAGACCCCAATATACCTTGAAATTCTTCTACAATATTCACATGTAGTGTTAACACAAGGTCATCCAATACTCGTGCTAAACACCATAATCATTAATACATGCTTCCCTAAATCAATATCAAACTTCTAGATGATAGAATACACTTGAAGATGATCTGGAATAATCCAAAAACTACTTGAGATTCATAATATACTTCATCCAAGCTTCCATTATTCAAATAATTCAACAAAAAAAACTGGTAAAACTTATTCACCTACTGACACATGAAACTCACCCTATACAACACCAATTCAAGTGAAATCTTGAATACAAAAAGATATAAATATTATAAGAAACTTCCTAAATTCTCACAACCTAAATCAAAATAGTGGAGAAATGCGAAGAAAATACATTTCTCCCAAGCCACATTAAACATCACTGAAAAATTACTTCACACACTGGTGAAAATATCTCGCTCTGTACAATGATCCAAAAACCCAAATTTTGAATATAGCAACCTATGATAGCCATGAACAAAATATTATATTCAAACAGGAATAGGATCAATAAAAAAGAAACATAGAGAAAAATACTAGAGAACACTATGAACACCTACAAAACATAGTTTACTCTAATTATCAAATTTTCTTAAAAGCACTTGGAAACCAAGTACAAGAGACATTATCTCATCTCATTACTTCATTATGAATCATTTCTAGATATTGCAACAAAGATATAGCTCCATGTACTCACAACACTTCCTCAATACCTCAACTATACATGCGTAACCTACATCAACTTGTTTTTCTCTTTTTCACATTTTTCTCAATATCCTCAACATCTTCATCATGCAACAACTTCCTTAACACACAACTGACATCAAGGAAAACACCAATCAGTAGACTTCATGTTGACATTAATGAGAACACCTTCATACTTTCAACATGATGATGCTTTTTCAATCCTTAGTAACTTTTGAAATTCAATGACGCTTTTGTCTTTATGGCATCGCTTTTGAGTTTTTTACCAGAGAGTTACTTTTGAATATACTGCCACTTTTGACCTAAAATAGTTTTTTGACAGGTGCTACAAAGTGATGCTTTTGAAATATAGTGACGCCTTTGTGTAACATCAACGCATTTTATTTTTATCAGAGTGACACTTTTTTTGGTGAGCGATTCTTTTTCAAGGTAAAACATAGAGCTATATTTTAATGTTTATCCTAAGTTTTCAATTTAATTGACTCTTTAGTTATTTACTGACTTGTTTTTTTTCTATGAGGCTAACTCATTTTTTAGATTTTGAAATGGAACAAATGCTTGAAGTAAAGAAGCATATTATCACATGACCATATATTGTAAAAGTGTTTTTAACACTTAGAGGATGATATAACCACTCATATGTTGCTTCATTTCATGTTTTAGGACCAATAGATTTTAATTTGATATAAAATTTACAATGAAATAAATCTTTGAAAGTTGGTTAAAATTCACCCCATTGTAGTGTAGGAAAAATATCCATTTTTTGTTAGTGTTAAGTTTTAACCTGGAGATAATTACTTAGGTAGCTCTTTCTCGTATTAGGTATTTTTTCACCTATCTTATTTTTCATGCCTTTAAAAGGCCTATACACTATGTATTTTACATCTCATTGCATATCATTTTCTAAATATCATCTTGATATTTTGGAAGAATAGCTTAGTGCTTCTCTTGTGTATTTGTGAGGGTGGTTTCTTTTGTAGGTTGAGGATCCTGGGAAGGAGCTACCATCTCCTACAAGGTATCTGAGATCCTTTTCCTACTCACCCTTTAGGAGAGTTTCTACCGAGGAGAAACAAAACAAAGGTCGAAGGAAAATTCATTTGAATAGTAACTGGGCAATAATGTGAAGATCTAAATGTTTGAATTCTCTATTTCGGCTTTTAGAAATCTCACTTTCTTTAAAAATTGTTATTCACTAGTCTGACTCTCTTGTATTGGTAGTGAATATACCTCTATTTTTCATCATTTTTTCGATAGAGGAACTATCAGTGATCCATTTTTTTCTTTTGTGGAAGTTTGGAGGCAACGTGAAGAGCACTCCATAGCCCATTCCCTTCATCGCTCATGTCGACTACACACAACACTTGCATGGAGTTGGCAGTTTATGAACTTGGCATAGATTGTGACACATTCCCACAACTCATGCACAATCCTATAGATTTTTGAGGCAACGTGATAATTTATGCACCATTTATATTCAAATCGAAGCATTTAGAGGGCAACATTTTATCTAGAAGCCGCAATTCTATTATTAGAGCCTACAAATTGCTAGAGGCCATGTGAAGCCCATATCAGTTGGAATCACTTGTTGGAGGGCATGATTCACCTATTGAGAGCTTTTCTTTTTTTCCTGTTGAAGGCCTGATCCTCTATTGTTGAGGCATTTTTTTTGTGGAGAGGTTAGGCGTGAAGTTTTCTAGAGATAAATTTGGGAAATTTTTTTCCCTAAATAACTTTTTTCTTACCATTTTTTGGTTGGGTGAGTAGAAAATTCATTGTTTTTAACCTTGCTATAGATATTTATCCTACATTGATGAGAAATCAAGAAAAAATAGTATTTTTATTTCCCTGCACTCTCATTTTTGTATGAGATAAGGCTCGTGGGGGTGTTGGTTATATCCTATCTATGCGGATCAAACTATCTCTTGGTGCATTCATTTGGATCTCTTTTTCAAGATTCAGGTACATATTTAGTCTTTTTAAATTCCTGACTGATATTTTGGATGTTAGAAAAATAAATCTCAAGAGGCTGCATTGGTTGATATTATTGAAGGTTTTAGTTGTATCAGTTTGGTGTACATTTTCTTTCTTTTGGTGCAAACTATAGTCATTGCTACTCCTGATTTAGTTGAACTTTTAACCCCCCATAACTATCATACTTGGAAGATTAAAGTGCATAGGTTGCTCCAATATAGGGGTTTTTGGTCCACACTAAATTATAATAAACCCACTTTTACTAGGGAGTATGAAACATTTTATCATAGAAACAAGTGTGACAAAATTGTGTCTCTGATAGCTTTGCATGTTTTTGATAGTCTTATTTTTGACATAGAGGAGTGTAATGCACCCAAAGAGGTATGGGATGATTTCAAACACATGTTTGGTTAGATCAATGAGTTTCATGCTTTGCAACTAGAGGAAGGATTAAATTCTCTTTCCCTTGATGCATTTTCTTCCATTGATGATTTCCTCATAAATTTTAAAATCTGAGGTCACAATTGGGGGATGTGGTAAGGATAAAACTAATAAGGAGTCCATTTTTTTATTTTATCTAAGATGAGAGATTAATTTAGATTTTTTATTCTACATTTTACTCCACAATGGATGCTTTGGGAAATGCATTCACAATGCCTTCTTTTGAGACATTCTTTGACCATTTTATGAGGGAGAAATCCAAACTAGCCTAGATAGAGTGGGTCTCTATGAATCATGCATTAGTTGCATAAGAAACTAAGATAAAAGGGAAGAAGAAACCTAAGGCTAAGAAAGAGTCTAATGAGTCCTCCACCTCTTCAAAAGAGGATAAACCTAAGAAGGATAAATTTAGTTGTGTGTATTGCAAGAATAAATGTCGTGATGAACACCACTATTATACAAAGAAGATTGATGAACTTTCACATCTTTTTTAGAAGAAAAATATTCCACTGCTCTCATCTATGACTCCTTCCTCTACAAATTCTCCATCTTCATCACCTTCAGCTTCATTCAAACCTACACAATCAAGGAATGCAATATTTACAAGTGGAATGAATGGTAAAGAAGATAAACTCTACTTGTGTAAAGGAAATGCATTGGTAACTTCTACAATTCATTATGGTCATGATAGATGGTTTTTGGATTCAAGAGTATCTCATTGTTATAATAATGGAAAGATTTAAGGTGTTGTCATTGATGTCAACTGGACAACTTGTTATCAGCTAGTTGTTGTTGGCTATATATGTCAAGGATATTGAGAAATTTGTAATGAAGATATGTTAGGTATTCAGTGGTTGCTTATGGTTTTGGTCCAAATTTTCTCCTATATTTTTGTGGTTCACATATGTTGTTCATGGTTGTTAGAAAATTCTTTATCCATATTTTTGGTTGTTGATTCATTGTACAGTGTAAGTTGTGTTCACCAGTTGTGAACTATGGTTTTCTATGTTTCTCGTTGAGGTCCAAGAGAAATGTTGTTGGTCTGAATTTCTCTTTGATGAATTCTTATGACTTTCCATTCTAAATTTGAGTAGCCTTGATCCTGTTGAAGACAATTTAAATCCTTGGAAGATTCATGCTTAATGGTTCTATTTGTTTTACACTATTTTAGCCGAGCTTGTGTGAAATATTACTTTCAAGGTTGATGAAGCATGTTCGATCCTTTTGGGTCCCATGAAGCATGTGTTTGGGTGACCTCATTCTAATTCCACCCTAGGATGTGTTGGTGTTTACATAAGTTTTATTTGAATTTGGATGGCTGACTTTGGACATGTTTCGAAGTTGAAGAAGGGATAAATGCAAGATGAGTTAGTGGTGAAGAAATATACAAGAGAGAAGAAGAAGAGTGATAAGAGAAAAGAGAAAGTGTAGTTAGATGTAATATTTATTTTATTTAGACTGTGTCTGAAGCGAGTGTGGAAGATCAATGTGAAGCTTAATGTCGAGTTTCCAGATGTAGTGAGTAGAAGGTGAACTCTATCATTAATTCATGATTGTGAGTGTGTGGTGGAATCCTTTGTTGCATTGGAATTGTAGTCTCTATGTAACAAGTCTTCTTTTTCTTCTTTATATCTCTATGTTAGTGAGCCCTCTAGGTTGTTAGCCCTATAGGAGAGTGAGCCCTTGTTCTAGACATTGAGTCCTTGTTTTGATAGGGAGCCTTATTTCAGGTAGCGAGCCTCTTGTATTCAGTTTTGATATTCTCTATAGTGTGAGCTAATCCTCACTTTGGTTTTTACATAATTTGGTTTTTCACATAAATCCAGTGTTATTGTGTTTATGTATTGGATTTATGTTTTTGCATTACCATTTGATGATTAATCATTTAAGAAGTATTAACAATTTGTTCTATTGATTGAATTAAAGGTTTAATTTCATGAAAACTAATTCAACCCCCTCTTAGTTTTCCTATTCAATAATTGGTATCAGAGCTTGGTTCCTTGGTGAAGAGCTTAACTGCTTGAGGAAGGTCCAGGATGTCTGGAAAAATGGTTTATGATTATTTGAGATTTAATGGAACTAATTATGGTATCTAGAAATTATTGATGGAAGAATATCTAGAGTATTGTGGCTATGATGTGGATAAACCTTACAACAATCCTTACACTCCTCCTGCTAAAGGTATGAGTACACTTGATGAGATCAAAGCACTTGAAGCAAACAATAAGGTGAAATACATCTTGAAGAATAGTCTCGTACATTCTGAGTTAATTAAGGTTCAGAATTTGAAGAATTCTAAGGAATTATAGGATGCTTTGGAAAGAGCACATGATGGTGATGAAAGAGTTAAAGAGGTGAAATTACAAAATTTGGATACATAGTTTTATCTTCTACATTTTTCTGAAGATGAGAATGTTAAAGCTTATGTACAAAGATTGGATGAGATAGTCACCAGAATGTGAGGACTTGCTACTACTATAGATGAAACCAGGATTGTAAAGAAGATTCTCAGAACTCATGCTTATAGTGAGAATGTGTGTGCTATTGAGAAGATTATAGATTATAAGACCTATACTAAGGATCTCTTGTTAGGATTTTTTGCATCTTATGATATGAGGAAGTTGAGTCTACAGAATGGATTCAAATTAGAGACTTCTTTTAAAACTACAAAAGCTGAAGATCCAGATGAAGAGAACTTTGATGAAATAGAAGATAAATTTTTAAGAAGAATGGGGAAAATATCTAGTAAGTATGAAGGTAAGTTTCCATTTAAATGATTTAGTTATGGAGAAATAGGCCATTATGCTGCAAAATGTCTTGAAAGAGCTAAAAAGAATAAAAAAAGATATGAGAAATAAAAGAAAGGAAAGTAGATTAATAGAGATTATTATGTGAATGAGAATGCTACTATATCTGATGAGGATTCCAATTATGAAGATCATAATGACAATGAATTCTTTTTCTTGGCGATTAAGGATGAACCTACTTCTACTAATTCTAAAAAATAGGTAAAGGAAATCCATTTTGAGAAGGAAAAAATGAAGGTATTGTTATCTCTTCCCTACATGCTAAACAAGAGAAAAATTATTGGGTAGTTGATAGTGGTTGTTCATGTCACATGACTAGTGATAAAATTAAGTTTTTATTAAGCTTGAAAAATATGATGGAAGCTTGGTTATGTTTGGAGATGTTACTAGTGCTAACATTTGTGGGATAGGTTTAGTAAGTTTTGATGGCAAGCATCATACTGATGATGTCTACCATGTTAAGGGTTTAAGGATTAATATCTTTAGTTTTGGTCAGTTGTGTAGAAAAGGTTATGATCTTGTGTTTAAGGATGAGAAATGTGAGATCTAGAAAGGATTCATAACATTGATTGCTACAAGAAAGAAATCTGAAGGAAATGTATATCAACTTAAGGGTCTTGATGGACGATGATTTATGACTCAAATTAATGATAGTTGGTTATGGTATAGGAGAATGTGTCAGATGAATTTTTATAACTTAGTAGGGATTAGTGTTGTTTAGGCCATGAGAGATTCACCAAGAATTAAAAATCCTATTAATGTTATTTGCAGGAATTGTCAGTTTGGAAAGCAATCAAGAAATCATTATACATCAAAGGAAAATCTACTATCATACTACTAGATTTAGTTCATATAGATCTTTATGGTCCTATAAGAATGAGAATTCAAATTGGTGAAAGGTACTTTATGCTTTCAATTAATTATTATTCTAGATCTACATGGGTTACATTTCTTAGAGAGAAATTAGATGCATTAGATAGATTTAAGGCATTCAAAGCTATGGTTGAAAATGAGGTGAACTTGAAGGTAAAATGCTTAAGATATGAAAGAGGAAGATAATTCACCTCCATTGAGTTTAATATGTTTTGTGAAGTGCATGGAATAAATAGATAGTTATCTACTCTGAGAACTCCTCATAGAATGGAGTTGTTGAAAGGAAAAATAGAATAGTTCAAGAGGCTACTAGATCAATGATTACTAAGGCTGGTTTACCGAAATTCTAATAGAAAGAAGCTATTCATATTAATTTTTATGTATTCAATCAAGTTCAAGAAAGAGAAAATAGTACAAAGACTCCCTATAAGCTATGGCATGAAACAATTCCTACTATTAAATATTTTAAGGTATTCAAAAGAAAATGTTATATTAGAAGAGATGAAGAAACTTTGGGAAAGTTTGATGCAAGAACTGATGATGAAATTTTTCTTGGTTATTATACTAAAAGCAAGGCATATAAATGTTTCAATAAAATACTGTGAAATATTGTAGAGAGTTCAAATGTCAAGGTTGATGACACAATGAAGAATTCTATTGACATTGATGGATATGTATTTGATGAACATGATTGTCTAAGAATAGAAGAAATTGTGGAAGAACAAGAAAGAGATGAGCAATAGAAATAGGATGAATAGAATGAATAGAAGAAGATGCTCTGGTGATGTCCCCTAGGAAAACTAGATATGTATAGAAGAATCATTCAGAAAGTCAAATTATTGGTGACAAGAAAAAAGGTGTATTAACTAGATGAAGAGTTGTTGCTGAAGTGATTATATGTTTTATTTTTGAGATTGAACTGAAGACTATATGTGAAGCTTGTAAAGATAAACATTGGAAGGAAGCAATAAAATAAGAACTTATGCAGATTGAGAAGAACCAAACTTGGGAATCGGTCCCAAGATCGACAGACAAAAACATCATTGGATCGAAGTAGGTATTCAGAAATAAGTTGAATAAGAATGGAGAAGTGGTTAGAAATAAAGCAAGGCTTGTGTGTAAGGGTTACTCACAAGTTGAAGGAATAGAATTTCAAGACACTTTTACTTCAGTAACAAGAATGGAATCTATAAGGATGTTCTTGACATTTTCTTCTCATAAAAACTTTAAAGTCTATCAAATGGATGTCAAGTCATCATTTTTGAATGGTAACCTAGAAGAAGTCTATATAGAACAACCAAAATGATTTTAGTTGAAATATATATCAGATATGGTGTGCAGATTGAAGAGAGATATATATGGGTTGAAGAAAGCTCCTAGAGATTGGTATGTGAGGTTATATAGGTATTTGATTCAGGAAGTTTTTAAAAAAGGTATGACAGATAGTAATATGTACTTTAAGATTGAAAATGAAAAAATCTTGATTCTAGTTGTGTATGTTGATGATATTATCTTTGAAGGAAATGAAAATATGTACAAGATATTTATGGAAGAGATGCATAAATAATTTGAAATTTCTATGTTTGGAGAGATGAATTTCTTTCTTGGGCTACAGATTAATCAAATAAAGAAAGGACTTTTCACTTCACAGTCTAAGTATGTGAGAGATATGTTGAAGAAGTTTTGGATGGATGGTTCCAAACTGATAAGTACTCATATGGTGACTAGTTGCAAATTGGGTAAAGATGATGATTCACCTAAGGTTGGTCAGCGAAAGTATAGATCTATTATTGGTGGACTATTGTATTTGACTACTACTAGACCAGATATCATGCATGTTGTATGTCTTGTGGCTAGATTTTAAGAATATCCTAAGGAACCACATGTTGCAGTTGTTAAGAGAAAATTCAGATATTTCAATGGCACTCCATATTATGGATTATGGTATCCTAAAGATACTAACTTTACACTTAGTTCCTATACAGATGTAGATTGGGTTGGACGTATAAATGATTGAAAGAGTACAAGTGGTGGTGCATTATTTCTTGGATGCACATTGGTGACATGGTTGAGTAAAAATAAAGATTCAATCTCCTTGTCTACTACTAAAGTTGAGTATATTGCTACTACATCCTATTATACACAAGTTTTGTGGATGAAATAGACATTGAAAGATATCATAGTGATACATGATCCCATTTCTATTTTTTGTGATAACACAAGTGAAATTAAAAATTCAAAGAATCTTTTGATGCACTCGAGGATGAAGCATATATCTATCAGGTATCATTTCTTGAGAGAAGGTCATGGAGAATGAAGTAAATCTTGAGTATGCTTTGACAAAGGACTAGATTGTTGATATTTTCTTGAAGGCTCTTCCTAAAGACACTTTTGACTATCTCTGGGAGAAGTTAGGGGTTATTCCCCCTCCTTTCTTGAACTAGATGCATATGCAGATGCATCATTTTGATGGATCTATGGATTTATCTTTCTTCTAGATTGATGTTTTGGTGGGTACCTCTCAGGGGGAGTAGGCAGTATCAGGTGTTTTCACTGTGAGTATTTTGTTTTTTATGTCAAAGGAGAAATCAATGTAAAATATTCTTTTTCCTTTTCCATTGATGTCAAAGGGGGAAATAAGCATGTGAAAAAGGAGAAAAAGAATGAAAGAAGAAGTATGTGAAAAGGAAAGGAAGTGTATAAGAGTTTATCTACTAAGGGGGATTAATAGAAAAGTATATTCAGAGCTAGTATGTTATTTTTGATGGTTTTTTGCATTATGTGTTGCCATAAATGACAAAGGGGGAGATTTTCGTAAGAATTGAAATATTGAAGGTGTTGTCATTGATGTCAACTAGTCAATTGGTTATCAACTAGTTATTGGCTATATATGTCAAGGATATTGAAAAAATTATAATGAAGATATGTTGCAGGTATTTAGTGGTTGCTATAGGTTTTGGTTGAGATTTTCTCCTATGTTTTTGTGGTTCAAATATGTTGTTCATGGTTGTTAGAATATTCTCTACCCATATTTTTCGGTTTTTTATTCATTGTACACTGCATGTTGTGTTCACTAGTTGTGAACTATGGTTTTATGTATTTCAGGTTGAGGTCCGGGAGAAATGTTGTTGGTCCGGATTTCTCTTTGATGAAGTCTTATGACTTGTGGTTCTAAATCTGAGTTGCCCTAATCTTATTGATTATATTTTCAGAATTTGGAAGATTTTTTCTTAATGGTTCTATGTGTTTTACACTAGTTTGGCCAACATTGTGTGAAATACTACTTTTGAGGCTGATAAAGCATGTTGGATATTTTTGGGTCGCTCTCATTCTAATTCCACCATAGGATATTTTGGTGCCAACCTATTTGAATTTGAATTTGGATGGATGAATTTTGATATATTTCAAAGTTTAAGATGGTATAAATGCAAGATGAGTTAGTGGTGAAGAAATATACAAGTGCGAAGAAGAAGAGTGATAAGAGAAAAGAGAAAGTGCAGTTAGATGTGAAATTGATTCTATTCAGAGTGTATGTGTCTATGATCTGAGTGTGGCAGATCAATACAAAGTTTAATGCTAAGTTTCTAGATGCAATGAGTAGAAGGTGAACTCTATCATTCATGCGTGAATTTGAGTGATTGTGGTGGAATCCTTTGTTGGATTAGGATTGTAGTCTCTCTATAACAAGTCTTCTTTATCTTCTTTGTATCTTTGTGATAGTGAGACCTCTGGGTTGTTATCCTTATAGGACAGTGAGTCCTTGTTCTAGATAGTAAGTCCTTATTTTGGCAGTGAGCCTTTTCTTAGGCAGTGAGCCTCTTCTAATCAATTTTGATATTCTCTATAGTTTGAGTTAATCCTCACCATGGTTTTTCCCTAATTGGGTTTTCCATGTAAATATGGTTTTATTATAATGTATATGTGTTGGATTTATGTTTCTACATTGGAATTTGATGATTAATCATTTAAGCAATATTAAGATTTTGTTCTTGGTGATTGAATTAAAGGTTTAATTCTATGATAACTAATTCATTCCCCTCTCAATTTTCTGATTCAACACTCATCACATGGGTTTTACTCCCTATCCTTTTTTAGGTCTTCATCCTACTCATATTTCTATGATTTTTTTTTAAGATAGTAAGTTTTTGGATGTTGTGGGGATAGGCAATGTTGATATTGGTGATGGTTGTTTTAGACATCTATTGTGTAATCCCCATTTTCACACAAATCTACTTTACATCTATCTTATTACTCATGGTGAGGTACCTAAGACTGTAGAGTTCACTACATTTTCTATTTTTAATGAAGTGGTTGATGCTGGAAAGGTCATTATTGTTGGTGAAGATGATCACGAGTCATGTCTCTATGCATTTTATAATCTTTTGATGATAATGATTATGATCCTCACACCCCTCTTGCTAGTGTTGATAGCAATTCCTCGGGAGAGATTGGTCATTTTATCTCTAGAGTTCTTCAAGCCTATGTTGATTCATCTCATGTTGCTTTAGAGGTTGTTTCTTTAGCATAGTAGGATGTTTTTGATCCTTGAGATCATTATTTGTGGGGTAGTGACTTGACATATTTTAGGAATCTCACATTTCTTATTTGGATGATGCATTTGAGGGTGTATCAATTCTTTTTATTGATAGTATGTGCATTTTTGTCACACAGTCTGTGCCTTTCAAGATTTTTTCTTAAGATTTTCCATATGGTCTTGTCTATCCACCTTATTCAATTGAGGTTGCACCTAATCATGATGTAACATTTGGTTACATGGAGGCACCAAGATAGTTTTCAGAGCCATATTCCATGTTAATTTTTCCTCTCCCTTCTCTTGTTTTAGAGTTGGAGGATTTCTTGCATTAGTGGTTATTTCAGACTTCCAAGATCAACACAAGAGTTTCTTCATCATTTTGGGGATCTTCATCATTTCTACTATTTTCTATGAGAGGGCTATATAGTCTCTCTCCTCTTCTATTTTTTGAGATAAGTGACTAGAGTTGTCCTTGGGGGGTCTTGTGAAGTCCTCCTCCTCTCACTTTTTATCCTTTTTTCCTCTCTTTTGGAGATGATTTTTCTCCCACAAGGTTTTCTCCTTTTCTCCTGTTGTGAGAGATTGCATTGCATAACACTTGTGCATGGCTACCTAACATGGCCTTGCAGCCAGGACCAATCATGCATTTCATTTTTCATAATAATCTCCCTAAGTTTGCACTTAAGGGGCGGGTGTTAGTGTTAAGTTTTAACCTAGGGATAATTAGTTAGGTAGTTCTTTCGTGTATTGGGTAGTTTTTCACCTTTCTTATTTTTTATGCCTTTAAAAGGCCTATACACTATGTATTTTTCATCTCATTACATCTCATTTTTTAAATATCATCTTGATATTTTGGTAGAATAGCTTTGTGCTTTTGTTTTGCAGGTTGAGGATCCTGAGAAGGAGCTATCATCTCCTTGTAATAATGGAAATAGGATGCCCCACCTTTTAGTAGATGGAGCACATCAATATGGTCCTATTTTACTCTTGTTTCATTCAAGAAAACCCTAGAGATCTCAATCCAAGGATATAATGAAGGAAAGAGATATACTAAAGGTTGTCTTAGGATATGATTAGAGACTAAAAGGTGGTTCACCACCAAGCTAGGTATTGGAAAGAGAAAAAATGAATGTGATATGCAAATTACCATACAAAACCTGACTAAATGACCTAGGAAATGAAATTGAAATGTAGAATAAAAGACTAAGAAAGTACAAAGGTGCACCTGGGAGAGTGATGAGGTCAAAATAAGCTCCAAAAACTTGAAATCTTATTGTTTGATGCCCACTAGGACTCATACACCAGTCTAGGTGATCTAGTCCTAGACTAGGGTTTTTGTGCCAAAACTAGAATCTCACTATAGTTAAACTAAATTCACTGAAATATGGAAAATGTGCTATAATGGGAGTCATATTCCACAAGTGGTGTATTAATACCACTTTTATTTTTTGGAAGGTCGAGACTTGAATCTGCTCTCCTATCTCTACTCTTTTTTCCACACTTTTTTTCTGGCTCTAAAACCTTGATTTGCATCCTGTAAGTGAGTTTCCGTGAATATAGTAGCCTTATGATGAATTGATAACTTTCTTCAACCTTGTAACTTAATCTTCAAAGATCCTTCAAGATCCAAGACACCTAGATCTACAATTACACATGTAGAGAGAGAAAAACTTGTTGATTTGTTAGGAAATAGAGGTTTACCTTGGTCAAACCCCATTTAGGTAATTAAACCTTATGATGAAGCAATGAAACATGAACATGAAACATGAAATATCAAACATTAACAATGATACCTCACTAGTAGAATTTGGAAAATAAATGACTAGGTGGCTAAAAAATTTAGTCACAACTAAAATTGACTAACTTATACTAATTTTTTGCAACTCAATTATAAATGAATAAATAAATGACCAATTTGGTCATTGACTAAAAAATTATTTAGTCACTAAATCCAAATTTGACATTTAAAAAAAAAAAAAGTTGGCCAATTATTGGCGCGGTGTATTCATGCATGATGTATTGGTACGATTATTCACATTCATTGCAGATTCATTCATCTCGCTTGACCTAAAATAATTCATTCATTGTAGACCTCACTTTATTTGTTAGCCTGTAATGAGGCATTTTGATTAGTTATAGTAGCTACTTGCATGGGTGATAAGGATTTAGAGAAGACCTAGAGACTTCTAAAAAAGAAGGAAAGGGCAAGGAATTCAAAGGTTTTTGCAACAAATTTGAATTCATCAAGGCCCTCTATAGTGAAATCATATTTGGGGATGCCTTTATAATGAATTAAGAGGTAATTTGAAACCCTCATTATATTAAACACAAATTCAAAATGCTCAATACAATCTTCTTCTCTTAGTAATGTTCTTTTATAATCTTGCCATTATTCTATGTCATAATGTGTTTGAGCTAAATATAATAAAATTTGGGTGTTAGTTCCAAAATAGAATTTCCTCAAACAATTTTGATACATTCTCATTGCAAGCGCAAACTATCCTTGTGCAAAGTAAAAATGTCCTAGATTTACCCACACATTAGGAATTTGAACAAATATGTTTCCTACAGTAGATTCTTGTACCTATGTAAATATTTCTTTTGCAATATAAAATTGACCCCTTTTAGCTAGCAAAATGGCTGCCCTATTTTCAACATAAACTTTTGTTGGTCTCTATGTGAACACTTTACAATGGCTACCCCATTTGTAGCATAAACATTTTCACTACAAGCAAAAACTATCCTTTTGCAAAGTAAACATGTGCTATATTTACCCACACATCTAGCATCTAAACAAAGATGTTTCTTGCAGTAGCTTCTTCTACCTATGTAGAAATTTCTTTTACAATATCAAATTGACCCCTTTCAGCTAGCACAATGGTTGCTCCATTTGCAGCATAAACATTTCTTGGTCTTTGTGCCAACACTTAAGTGGCCTCTTTTATGACATTCAGATCCTCTTGAGTTATTATTATACTCCTATTTTTCAAGAGAAAAATCCCTAAGGCCCATGGGAAATGAATGATGAGCATTTGAGTTTCAACTTGGTTTCATTTCGAAAAGGGGAGATTACATTGTATAAGATTTGTTTAACAAAATAATTTAATCCACCTATTTGGTATTGTAAAATAAAAATAGATGAATTGATCTATTTTCAATTATAGGTTCTTTTAATCCAGATTTTGATAGAAAGATAGTGAATAATACATTGAAGGACACATAAAATGCTCTAAAATAAAGACTAAAATAGGTTGCCGATAAAAAATAAGAAAGAAGAAAATTGAAAAGATAACATACATATGATTCATTTGAGGTTTTTGATAAGATCTCATTTTACAATGTCAGACGGATTTGGAAGGGACAACACATATTTTATTGACTAAAATTTTGAGGTAGCTTATCCATTATTATTGTATGCATCATCTTCTCTTGAAATTTGTTTCTACAATGCACCAAGCATAGAATTGACTGGGGATGTTCTTAAGGTGGATAAAAACTCATCAAATTCTTTACATATGCTAGGAAACATGGAACTAAAAATAGATGACTGGATTAAAGAAAATTAAACAATTAAAGTAGCATACCAACTTATCTTAGTTGATGAAGAAAAATGAAAATCTGATGAAGAATGAAGGATTCAGATGAAAAGGAGAAAGAAAGAGGAAGAGCTTTGGTGGGTGATCCAACAAGAGGAGAAATTTGAACGTGTGAAGGAATTATGGAAGAGTAAGCGTAAGGACAAGATGATAATGATGATGAGGCAAGTCAATTTGAGAAGAAACAAAAGAAGGAAAAGAAGAAAACAAAGAAGGGTAAGGACAACAAGGCCTATGATTCTTACATGGAGGAACCTGATGTTTCCATAGAAAATGAGGCAAATTATATGATTGATAAGGCACAAGATGATGTAGAAAATGCCTAAGATCTTCTTATAGCTGGAGGTCTAGAAGACTCTGATGATGGCAAGACAAATTCTCCAGTTTCAACAAAATCACGAAGGAGACATGGATACTTTGATTCTGAAGATGATGAAGCATTGTAGAAAATGTTTGAGAGACACTAATCCACATGATGATGATTTCTAGGTTTCCTAAGCTTTTACTAGACCTAGCTCCTATTTTTCAAAACAAAAATTGCCAAGGCCCATGGGAAATGAATGATGAGCATTTGAGTTTCAACAGACTAAAATAGGTTGCCCATAAAAACAAAGCAAGAGGAAAAATGAAAAGATAAGATACAGATGATTCATTCGAGGTTTTTGATAAGATCTCATTTAACTATGTCGAATGGATCTAGAAGGGAAAAACAATATTTCATTACTAAAATTTTGACATAGCCTAGATCCACCATAATTGTATGCATCATCTTCTATTGGAAGCTATTGAAACTCAAATTCTCATCATTCATTTTCCATGGGCGTTGGGGATTTTTCTCTTGGAAAATAGGAGCTAGGTTTGGTTAAAGCTTAGGAAGCCTAGACATCATCATCATATGGATCATCATCTCTCAGACTCTATTTCTGCAATGGTTCATCATCTTCAGAATCAGACTATGCATGTCTCCTTTGTGATTTTTTTGAAACTAAAGAATTTGTCTCATCATCATCAGATTATTCTAGACCCACATCTATAAGAAGATCTTGGGCATTTTCTCCATCATCTTGTGCCTTATCACTCATATAATTTTCCTCATCTTCCATGGAAACATCAGGTTCCTCCATATAAGAATCATAAGACTTGTGGTCCTTATCCTTCTTATTTTTATTCTTTTCCTTCTTTTGTTTCTTCTCAGACTGACCAACCTCATCATCATCATCATCCCTTTCCTTATGCTTACTCTTCCATAATTCCTTGACACGTTCAAATTGCTCCTCTTATTGCATCACCCACTAAATTTATTCCTCTTTCGTTCTCTTTTCCATCTGTATCCTTCATTTTTCATTAGCTTTTCATTTTGCTTCATCAGCCAAGACAAGTTGGCATGCTACTTTAATTGTTTCTTTTTCTTTAAGAAATTCATATGTTTTTAGTTCCATGTTTCCAAGCATATATAAAGAATTTGATGAGGTTTTATCCACCTTAAGTGCATCCCCAATCAATTCTAGGCTTGGTGCACTATAGAAATAGATTCCAATAGAAGATGATGCATATAATGATGATGGATAAGCTACCTCAAAATTTTAGTCAATCAAATATGCTTTGTCCCTTCCAAATCCATTTGATATAGTTAAATGAGATCTTATCAAAAACCTCAAGTGAATCATCTATATGTTATCTTTTCATTTTTTCTTTTTCTTGGTTTTTATGGGAAACCTATTTTAGTCTTTATTTTAGAACATTTTATGTTTCCCTCAATGTATTCAACTTTATCTTTTTACCAGATTCTAGATTAAAAGAACCTATAATTGGAAATAGATTAATTCATATATTTTTTTATTTTATAGTCCCAAATAGGTGGATTAAACTATTATTCTATTAAAAAAAACTTGTATAATGAATGCCCCCTTTTCGAAATAAAACCAAATTGAAACTCAAATGCTCATTGTTCATTTCCCATGGGCCTTGGGGATTTTTTTTTGGAAATAGGATCTAGGTTCGGCTAAAGATTAGGATGCCTAACAATTATCATCAAATGGATCATCTTCTCTTAGAATCTATTTCTGTAATGGTTCATCATCTTTAGAATCAAAGTATGTATGTCTCCTTCATGATTTTGTTGAAACTGAAGAATTTTTCTCACCATCGTCAGTCTTCTAGACCTGCTGCTACAAGAAGATCTTTGGAATTTTCTGTCATCTTATGCCTTATCACTCATATAATTTTCCTCATCTTTCATAGCAACATCAAGTTCCTCCATATATGAATTATAAGCCTTGTGGTCCTTATCCTTCTTTTTCTTGTTTTCCTTCTTTTATTTTTTGTCACATTGACCAGCCTCATCATCGCCATCATCCCTCTCCTTATGCTTACTCTTCTATAGTTCCTTCACGTTCAAATTTCTTCTCTTGTTGCATCACCCGCCGAAGTTCTTCCTCTTGATTTCTCCTTTCCATTTGAATCCTTCATTCTTCATGAGCTTTTTTTTTTGCTTCATTAGCCAAGACAAGTTAGTGTGCTACTTTAATTGTTTTGTTTGCTTTAAGGCAGTCATCTATTTTCAATTCCATGTTGACAAGCATATGTGAAGCATTTGATGAGTTTTTATCCACCTTAGGTGCATCCCTAATAAATTCTAGGCTTATTTGGATCTCATTCTGAGCTTGAGTCATGGCTACAAGACATAGATATGCATCCACATAATCAGGAAACTTGAGTAATTTTAACCTGTATAAAATATTTTCTCTTTTAGTATCATGCAGTTGTTCAAAAAACCTAGCTAGATTAAATAGTGTTGTGAATTTATCCCATGATATTTACTCAAGTTTAACAACACCTTCTTATAGTTTATGGAAGAATTCCATATCCTTAAAGTGCATAGAAAAAATTGCAGAATTGGCATTGGGACTTTTATTTATAAATTCAACCCAAATGCCATTTCCTAATGCCTCAATAAAGTTTTTTGAGCCAACTCTAGTTCATCACACTCAAAATGAAGAACCCCAATCTTATTTAACAATTCAACGTGTACTTCTTCTCTACTCTTCTTCAAAAGAGACTTTGTTGTCTTCAGAGAATCTAAGGTTGCACTAGGGTCTGTTAATATTAATAGCTCACCCATCTTGATAAATGCATGGGAATCACGTGGATCAATGTGAGTTTCCTTTCTTAAAATTTCCAAAGCCTTCTATTCCTACCCTTGTT
The DNA here is from genome assembly GCA_007115665.2 of Sequoiadendron giganteum. Classification (NCBI taxonomy): domain Eukaryota; kingdom Viridiplantae; phylum Streptophyta; class Pinopsida; order Cupressales; family Cupressaceae; genus Sequoiadendron; species Sequoiadendron giganteum. The sequence continues at coordinate 567,616,541 of CM021104.1, forward strand.
GAGCATATATATGGCCTACAAATTTTAAGCTCTCATAGTTCTTAGGGTGGACCTCCATAACCTTTTCAAAAATTAAGAGAGAACACTTAAGATCTCCCAGCTTCAATTGAACCTGTCCACACAATCCTTAGGCCTCTACCTTTCCTTGACTAATGTCATGTAGTAGTAGCCAGTGTTATGATAATCACCTTTACTATGATAAGATCATGCCATATTATAATATTAATGATATTTCATGAGAGGGTGGTCAGTCGAAACAAGAGTTATCTTAGTCAACAGTTCCATAAGAAAAAACTACCATATGAAGAAAAATGGTTTCCTAAATGATTGAATTCCATTGCATAATATGAGTATAATTCAAAGGCTCTATGCATCTTTTCCATTCCTTCACGAACACTACCCTTTTAACTAACTATGAGAATCCTATAGTTAAAAGCTACCCCAAAAAGTAAAGTTTGAAGAGAATTTTGTTCCTATAGTACTTGTAGACACTGAAAAATTACTAATTAATTTTCATCTTATCATTTCATCAATATCCTTTATCATTTTCTCTATCTATATTAATTAATTTTTTTTAATGATTTATTGATTCATCACTTATTATTTTCCCTCCAACACTAAATAAAATTCAGTTCAATTTATTTTTGATTCTCTATAATTAAATAATTTAGAAGAAATATTTAATTAGCTAACAATCATCTTTTAAATAAATTAAAAAATATATTTAAATTTAATCTTTTCTTCTATAATTAAATAATTTTCAAAAATTATTTAATTATCTAACTCTCCTCTTTTAAATAAATTAAAAAAAGATATCTATAATTAAATAATTAAAAGAAATATTTACTAACCCTCTTCATTTAAATAAATTAAATTAGTTTATTCTAAATATATAATTTCTTCTAAAATAAATAAATAAATTTTATTTATTTCTCCAACTAGCATTTTGAATTAAATAAATTTATCTATTTAATTATTCAAATCTTTCTCTCCATCTAATCCAAATTTAGGTCTTACCCTATGCTTAATTTTCTTATACATTGATCTTGCAATTTAATCTCCACCATTGATCAAATTTTAAGTGAAGCATGTAAATAAGAAAATTTCATTTCATTCAATCCTCCTAGTACTCTTACGATCCTAGCACTTTTATTATAAAAACATCTATCAAGCATCCAAGCATTATCAAGAATTCAACCATTCAAGCATAATAGAGCATTATCAAGCATTAGCATTGTCATTTATCAAGCATAGGTACTATTTATCTTTCTGAATTTATCATTATCACTACATCACATCATTGTTATTCTTTCATAGTTTGTTACTTGGAAGAGCAATCAACAATGGATAAATTCAAGATCTTAGCTATGATGAATTCTCTTGTTATCTAAATTGTGTATTCTAATCCAAGATCTTGAACTTCATCATGTGATTGTGATATTTGTGGTTTTTCATTATTTTTATTTGTGATTCACAATTTCATCATCCACATTTTAGAAAATATAATGGGACCCACATCCCTATTCTATCATTTTTTTTGAAGGTTTTTCTAACTATATGTTGCTTGTTTTTAGAGCTCTTTTATGCAAAAAAGAAATTGGAGCTAAATTTTGTAGGTTGAAGTAAAATCCCTAGGGTTTCAAAGATTTCATCATATCTTTCAAACATCTACAAATTTTTCCACGTATTTTTTACTAAAGATTTTGAATGATCTCAAGATGCTCCAATAAAAGAATCGTTTTTAGCTAATCAAAATTTGGTACATTATTAGAATTTTAGGGTGTTCATAAATCTTATTTTTAAGTAAAAAATTAGTCAATTTTGACTAAAATTAATATTTTTGGAAATCTCTCCAAAACTAAATAGGGTTCTATTATTTGTATTTTAATTTTTTAGATCAAAATCATGATGAAATTATCAAATAATGAAAAACCCTAATTTTCAATGATTTTTTCATATCTTTCAAATAACTTGAAAATCTTCTATAATATATTTACTAGTGGATATAGATCATCTCAAATGGTAGAGTTAAAAATTATACTTGGACCATCTATTGGAAGTTTCAGGAGATTATCATTGGTATGTTTTTTGGCAACGTGATCATGAGCATGAGCATATATAGTGTTGTCAATGATTTCAACATTGCAGTTCTATGTGAAGATATATGTATAGCTAGCCGGAGAAGCATAAGTGATTGAGGTGATTGATATCCATTATACATATGCAATATTTTTCCTCCCGTACAAAGTAGATGTGTTGAATATTTAGCTAAGTATAAAATACAAGATTTTAGTCCACAAAGTATCCGTTTTTAGGTACGTATTGCTCCACTTTGAATAAATTTGGTTTATGGTTCTAAGGTGATTTTAGTGTATGTAAAATGAATCTAAATCCAAATTTTCATGTCTTTATGTCCCTTGGTATTGAAGATAATGATGATAGTGTATCAGGTCTTCTACTGACAATGTTACCATTATAGAGTACATGTTTGGATTGGTCTGCATTCCATAATAAAAGAATATCTAGTTATGTAGATTTAAGGGAGTGTTTACAAGTGTCAGTAGTATCCATGATCCAATTGGTGAGTGTCTTGAAGGTCCAAGTGTCAGTTTATGGATGAGGAACTGGTGTAGTTTGGTGTCACTTCACATGTGGTGTTGACCTAATATGTTTGGGGTCATGCAAAGTTAAATAAAGTATTGATCAATATGATGGAGTTATTATAGGTCCCCTTCAACCTATTTTAATGTGCTACAAGTTTTTAATTAAGGTGAAAAGTGTGTGTGTTTGAATCTTGAGTCGATCAATGGTACATCTAATTAGGATGACCTAATTGATGTTTGTGGATGTAATGGGTATAAATGTAAGATCATTTTTGATGTTATAGTTTGAATATAGTGCAATGAAATATGAATTATTCTAGTATAGTGTGAATGTGATGTTAATGTAAAGCTGAGAAGAGTGTGACAATTTTGATTAGATTAAAATTGGAAGGGCTTGTACCCACTACAAAATAGCCATAGAGGTAGACCAAGATCTCATGAGCAATGAGAAAACCAAAATAGTAAACATAAAAAAATCTTAAATATTTCAACTAGCACTAATATAAAAAAGAACGAAACCTAGGAGCTAGGACCAGCACAAACCAACAAACGAATAAACACCTACTGGTCTTTTAGAAGATTGAGACCAGTGATCTCATTCCATTCCTTCTCTAGGATTTGGAGCTTCTTTTTGAAATACATAAGCCCTTGATGATTTGATTGGATATCCATCATGACTTCATGAGCTGAGGTGTCCATTTTCTTGCCCTTCTTCTTTATGAGACCATCATCCACACCTTTCACCAGCCGTTTCCCTTGGCTCTTCCTTAACCCATCCTTAAAGACTTGAAGGGTGAGGGCATTATTTTTTACTATTTCTTTGTTGTAGTCGGTGATAACCCTTAGGCAATGCATGGTCTTCTCTTGGTTCTGGTGGATGGCATCTGAACAACAGGTAAAATGGGAAGGAGTGGATTACCTTCCTATTCTACCTATGTCATTTAAATGTCCTAAGAACCCTAATAGGATTGACTATCAACCTCTCAAGGTGAGTTAGTACACAATTAGGAAGACTTAGGAGGGGGTGTTCTATCAGATTAAGGGGTTCACCACCAAGCAAATCCTTGGAAAAGACAATGTTTTAAAATACACTATAATATGCAAAATACTCAAAATGAGTAAAATGAAGCTTATTAATATTGAAAATGTACTACTCCAAGCTAGGGTATGTGTACCTTGGAAATTTGGAGATGCAAAAAAGATTCTAGAAATGCAAACAGACTGCCAAAATATGCCTTGGAGGACTATGATGCCTTTACTCCCGTCTTAGTCTCATTGTTGTTTTTTGGGGAAGACAAAAAATCTTTTCATAATGGAACAAAATCCCAAAAAATCATAGAAAGATTCCACTTGGAGGACTAAGATGCCTTTACTCATGATCTAAATTTCTAGAATTTTTGAATGTGATCCTGAAACCTAAGATCTAGACTTCTTTCTTCACCAAGCTCCTAGATTTGAACCTAGAAAAAGTCCTACAAAACAAAGGAATTTTAATTGATTGTTTATGGGGGTTTACCTTGGTCAAACCCCTTGTTAGGTAATTAAACCTTGATGAAAAAGCATGAATATGAAAATGGAAGTGTGTCTAAACTAATCTTAAGTGTCTCTAATATTATGCAAGCTATGATATGATGAAACCCTATTCAAATGTGTTAGAATAAGATTCCTAAGATGAAAATGGAAATGACCTATGAAGGATATCTCTAATCAGCCTAACAAGTCATAAAACTGAAGTATACTTGGGTATGTGTAGGATCATGATGGGCCAAAAAGTGGAGATATGTAAGTGATATGATGGCCTATGTGGCTGACGACTTTTTTTACCCAAAGTTGATGAAATGAAAAGGGTTTTTAAAGGAGATTCTTAGCTTTCCACCAATATAAATTACGCTTTACTTTGAATTTAATAAGTAATTATTATTCATTTTCTATTTGAATTACAACTAAAGTCCTCATTGATAGGCTGATTGAAAAACATCTACATCTTTCAAATGGTATCACATTTTTTGATCCAAAATATGTGTCACATTCTATTCTTTGTATACTATAGGATTAAAAAAATAATAATAATGGATTTCATGAAGTTTTGACCAAGTTAAGGTGGTCAGACATAGGATTTTTTATATTTTTTATAAGTTGTAATAAAAAATTCATAATTAATTATTTACTTGGATAAAAATTATAAAAAATATGAATCACATCAGAAAATGAGTCCTCTACTTATATCTAAAATATTATAAAAAAATATTATCATTTTATTGTGGTTAGGGTGGTGAGACAAACACCTACTTCTTATTTTTCCCTGAAATTTACGTACTAGTGCATTGAAATTTAAATTTTCACCAAATAGATTTTTTTATTTTTTAAATAAACCTAGTAGTTTAGAAACTACATTCAGTTTTCTACAGATTCTATTCTTACATATTTTTGAAATAATATAGATAACTTATTCAAACTTTTAAGTCAAGTTTTCTAACTCTAATTTTTTTATTTTCATCGCCACTTAAGGGCTTGTTTTTTCCATGATGATCCTACACATACCCACCTTACTTAGGTAAAAAATAGAACAATAATGGAATATGGAATCAATCAAGAAACAAGTCCTTAGGCTCGGATAAATGGTTAGTTGCATCTCCAACCTAGAATCTCTCATGATCCATAATAGGAAAACATTACTAATCCTTAGCAATGCTAGATCTTGACTTGGAAAGACTTGGAAAACCTACAAAAATATAATAGAAGGCTGCTCCAAAATAGTGAAACTTCCTTCAACTTGATTTCTTTTCACTTACCTAGCTACTTATTTCTTTACTTCGGTGAAAAATGGGTGGGAATCTTTCTTTTATAGGAATTCCTACCTAATACCTAAAAAAAAAATCTCAAAGGCTGACAAAAGGTAAAATTAATTCAAATATTTTCATTTCCCACTTTCAAATCCTAAGAAAAAATCCTCCATGACTAAGATGCCACCAATGGCATCTTGGTCCCACAAGGCTCAATTTTTTTGTTCAAAAGGTGGGTTTCCAAGATTGATGATTGTTTAAGGGTTTTGGTCTAGTTTAAGGGTAAAAATAGGCCTCGAGATGCATAAAAAGGGGTCTCAGGGGACCATAATAAGTGACCTAAAGGGAAATTAATGAATGGGACGCTAAAATAGGTCCAAATTAAGTGTGAAAATTTCAAGGTATGCATTTTACTACACTACATTTAGCCCTCACTTTAGCACCCATACGACAATACATGCATATGCAAGCTAAAGTACTTCAATAAGTAACTTTAAAAAAATGATACTTATATGGATTCATTAGGCAGATTGAAGCCCCCACTCAAGTTAATTAGAAAATCACAATGTGAGGATCCACATTCTGCATCAAAATTTTGTTAGAAGCTCAAATATAATCCTCTTATTAGACTTGCCTAGAAAATTATATTTGAGGGTAGATGTATGCCCCCCTTGATTTTGGTTACTTTAGGAGGGTAGAATCAAGGTAGCAAATCCACCACATCAAACTGGATGAGTCCATCATAGGGAATTTCTAGGTACCATGCCATGTGGTGATAGACATTTGATGAGAACGAGAGTGGAACTACAATTCAAACACAACAAACGACATAAAAAATGGAGTTCGCTAGCTCAAAACATGTGAATTTGATTGAAGAAATACCTTTTTGTTTTAACAAAAATAACCTAAAAGTGCATATATAAAAGGTGAAAGAAAGAGAGTAAGCCACATTCATTTCATCTTTTTACCTTTTGCAGAGTAAGTGAGGAGTAAAGTGAGCCAACATTCCGAGTAGACGTCCATCCACCCATCTATGGATTGAGATTCTATGGGATGCAATCACACGGGGCAAGATACAACATACTGTGAGTCAATTTCGCCTTCTTTGTACTTCAATTTATTCAATTTTTAAGGAAAATTATAGGTTAGGGAAGGTTTTTCTTTCAGTTTTTAGATTTTCATGAAGTGTCCCACTTTGTTGCAAAGTGTCCTAGTTAAGGAATAAAGTGTCTAGAATTCTAAATTAAGATGTCCTAGAGCAACTTTAGCACACTTTTTGACCATTAAAGCCTAAATTTGATATTTTAAGATAGTTTAGCTGAAATTTTACTTTTGTTTTAATGACAGGCTACACCTCAGTCACGCAAACATCTAGGCAGATGAATGTTCAACTGATGTCAAGAGCTCATCGATTAGCTACTTGAGGAGGATGTGAAAATACTCTAGGAGATGGGTCTTTACTGGGCCTATCTCATTTCGACCATGGAATACCATGATGCCATGTTAATTGCACTAGCAGTGATATGGAATGCAAACACCTACACCTTCCACCTACCAATAGGGGAGATGATAGTCACACTAGATGATGTGCACCGCATATTGTGGGTGCCCATCCAAGGAGATAGGGTATTTCTAGCACAAGGTAGGAGTTTCGAGGAGATGCGGGAAAACACTAAGTATTTCCTAGGCAAACCATCCACCATAGGATCATGGGAACACGCATCGATCTTTCTTGGCTATTGCATGCACTCTCACCACTAGTGAGATGCATCATGATCTTCATAGTAGCGCTAGGACTAGTCCCTGATGGACATGGAGGACATCTGGAGGGGGATTAGTACACCCGGTGGTCTACGCTTGGGGTCAAAGCATACTAGCACATTTATACTATGACTTGGGTCAATTCAGCTATGGGTACATGGATAGCATGCTAAATTGTACCCTATTACAGACATGGGCCCTCAAGCATATCACATATACCTGGCCTACATGATTTTTGATTGCCACAATGGTGGGATATCTGCAAGTTTTCAGCTATCCTCTAAGATAGGCATGACAACATGGTGATGTTCTATTCTAGAGGATGAGGTTTGATAGACTAAGCAAGGAGGCTATTGTATGGAGACCCTACCTCACTGATCTATTCTAGCTAGACATGACAAGATAGTTGAGACAGATTCAGAGAGATAGGCTACTACTATGAAAACACGATCACGTAGTGAGACCTTTCTACTATAATTGTGTCATGAGGTAGTTTGGAAAGGTATAGAGGTTACCACAAGTACAAGATTCATATAGATGGTCAGTATGAAATGCCTGCATACCTAGAGATTTTAAACATGTGACAATAGATGACATCATCCCAAGAAATGTAGAGGAGGATGATAGACACATGTCCCTAGTCTTTGATGTATATCACATCAGCATGACATAGGAGTATGATGAGTGTTGGGAGGTGATAGGCTAGGTGATATATTTCCTATGGATTATCCTATGGGCTTTGCAAGGCCTATACTAGACTCAGGGGAGGAGGAAAAAGAGTCAAGATGGAGGGTAGATCTAGCAGATCTTTTCCCAGATGAGGATGAGGAGGAGATAGAGGAGGACAATGATTATGAGGGAGACAGGGATGATGAGGATAATGAGGGGAAAAAGGATGAGGAGAGCCAACCTATGAGTGAGGATAGTGATAGTGGAAAGGCTAGTCCTCCTATATATGAGTGGAGAGATACAATTCCCAATCGGGTTATCAGGTCACAATATACGTGTGCCAATGTTTGGGAGCGCGAAGAGAGCAGTAGGGAATTTGAGATTCCTATGGATCATGCTACAGACCCGACGATGATCTTTTATTATTATTATGCTTTATGTTTTTATAGATATCATGCTCATATATGGATATATTTTGATGATGGATATTGATTATTCTTATGATTTTTATATTTCAGGGCCCATGATAGAGTTCAAAGATCTATTCCATCATGTAGTTGCAGTGATAGTGCCACCCTTTCTGATAGATGAGGTTACAACCATAGAGTTCATGCCCCCACCATTTATAGAAGAGCGTATGGACCTTTTTGAGCCTTACATGTGGCTCAGGGGAGCATATTTTTGTGTATTCTGACATGCTAAGCATGTTGAGGATCAAGTACTAGCACTAGTAGTGGAGTTAGAGGAGGATCGAGTAGCTCAAAGATCTGATAGAGAGGTTGTCTTACAGTGAGAAGTCAAGCGGATTTAGAGAGAATTCATGAGGATCTAGGCTTATAAAGACCACATCAAGCGAGAATGAGTAGAAGCATTGATACGTGAGGGTGAGCTACATGAGTCACTATAGAATATGTAGTAGATGACCAACATGAGTAGGTCCAAGTCACACACTAGTGTCTCTCGACAAGCGTGGATACCACATCTAGATGAATCTAGTAGCCATAGGCCATAGTGACATTGTACTATTGATGAGATGTATTAAAACTTTTGACATCTATATATGAGCATGCATGGATTTTATGTTTATGTCTTAGATGGCTATGTGATTTATTACATAATTTATATTAGAATATTCAATAAATGTCTCCCTGATCTAACATGTCTTTTTCTTGTTAAAATTTCTTATATGATGCAATATGCTATGTGAAATCAAATGCACTTATGATTTAACCATAAGTATTTAAAATAACACAACATATGCCATAGGGGTCTGAATAGACTAATAACCAAAGTATGAATCCAAATACACACTAGACTCACTACCCTAGAATTCAAGACACAAAGGACTATGTGTCAGGAATGAAGCAAGCACAAGAGATAATGACATACTATTCATTAACTCTAACAACACTGCTTTAGCACCCACACAATTCAAAGAAGGCTAGACATAATACTAATGCAAATGAGTGGCATTAATGGGTTTGTGAAGAGGTGTTCCATCTATATCAGATATTATGTATGCCCAGACCCATAGCTTTCTTGAACTATGTAGGGTCCTAACTAGTTAAGGCTAAAATTTCCTTTTTTTGTCGGGTTGGCATTGACATTTTGTTGATTTTCATATAGCATAAAATCACCTTTATTAAATGATCGAGGGACGACATGATCATTATAAATTCATTGCATTCTCTTATGATAACCTTGAATATGTTTGAGGGCATTGATGTGCCTTTCATCTAGCATTTCAAGTTGGTGTAATCATTGTTCCCGATAAGTATTATCATCAATCAACCCTTTAAGAGTGATCCTCAAAGAGGGAATCTCTAACTCTAGGGGCATAATTTCCTCTTCACCATAAACAAGGTTGTAAGGTTTGTTTCCTATTGGCGTTCTAATACTAGTATGATAAGCCTATAATGTGTATGTGAATTGCGTATGCCAATCTTTATTATTCTTGTTTACTATATTTTTTAGGATTATTTCTAGAGATTTATTAGTTGATTCATCTTGTCCATTAGATTGTGGGTAGTAAGGTGTTCAAAATAGATGGTGTATATTAAATGTATCCAAGAACTTCTTCACGCCATTAATCTTAAATGGTGTTCCATTTTCCGAAACTAATGCGGAAGGAAGTCCAAAATGAGAAACAATGTGTTCCAAGATGAAATGGAATATTACATTAGTTGTTGTTGAATGCAATGGGCTAGCTTCTAGCCATTTAATGAAATATTGTTTTTCCATGATTATAAAATTATGTCCTGCAGATGAGGGTATAGATATTTTTCCAATAATATCCAAACCCCACACCGAGAATGGCTAAATAGGAGTTTTTGTGTGAAGCTCAGAGGCAAGAGCATGAATTTAAGTTTTGATGCTCTTGACACTTGTGGAATTTCTTAACGTAATAAAATCAATCATGTTCCATATTCTTCTAATAGTATCCTATGCAGATTAGCTTTTGAACTAACGATCTTCCTCTGAAATGCCCCTCACAAGCACCTGCATGAGCTTGTTCAAGTGCTATAGGGATTTGTATTTTTTTAAGACATCTTAGCAAGAGGACATCAAAGGATCTCTTTTGAAAATGTATGTTAGGATGATGTATCTAGAGGAAATTTTTTGAAGATGACAATGAGTGTTTTTTTTTGTTGGCTTAGGAAAGGAAACATTTTTCAAATAATTGAATATCGTATCATACCATTCACTTTAGTTTTCAATTTATTTTGCTAACACTTCATCTACTTTATCATCGATTGAAGGTTTGAGGATTGTATGCATAATGAAAGTGAATTCTTTTGAAGGATATTGAGGTGAAATAAGAGAAGTTGCACTTGCCATTGCATTTGCTTGATGATTATCTTTTCAAGGGATGTTATCAATGGTAAATGATTCAAACTTGTCTAATAATTTCATTGTGAGATCCTTTTATTTTGATAGTTTCTCATGTTTCATTTGATATGTTTCATTTATTTGATTGATGATTAATTGTGAATCACCAAATATCTCAATGTCATTGGTGCCCATAACCAGAGTGACACATAAACCAACAATTAATGCTTCATATTCAGTAGTGTTATTCATACATAGGAAATTTAATGTTATGATAAAGGAATAGGCTCTTTTGTAGGAGGTTTTATTATGACCCCTGCACCAAAGCCAGTTCTGCAATTAGATCCATCAAAATACAATTCCCATGTATCATCATTGATTTTGAACCCATTATCTTCAGGGAAAGAATCATTACTAGGTATCACTAAAGGGGAAGGAGCATCAACCAACTGGTCGTTTAAGGCTTGGCCCTTAATTTATTTTTGTAAAAAAAATTTAAGGTCAAACACAATCAACAACATTACCCACTTAGCTAAGCATCTAGATAAATTTGTTTTATTGAACAAGTGTTTTAGAGGATTGAACTTTGTCATGACTTGTATTTCGGCATTCAATAAGTAATGTTGTAACTTACTGGTAGTGAATAAAAGACCAAAACATTTATTTTCCATTGTTGTGTATCATTTCTCATAATCAATCAATGTACAACGAATGTAATAAACAAGATGTTCTTTTACCTTTGTCATCTTGTTGATCCAACAATGATGTAAGAGCATGGGCTGAAGCTGATGTGTAAAGAATGAATGGTTTGTTTTGCATAGACAGTTGTAAAATAGGTGGAGTGACAAGATAATCTTTCAAACTCTCAAAAGAATGTTTACAATCCTCATTCCAATAAAAATGTATGACTTTCTTAAGAAGATGTGTAAATGGTAATGCTTTGTCTGTGAAGGACACTACAAATCATCGAATGGATTGAATTCTTCCTTGTAATGTGTGTCATTAAGAGATATTTCTAGGAGGTGGAATGTTAATTAAAGCATCAATTTTCTTTGTATCCACCTTGATGCCTTTGTGAGATATGATAAAGCCTAGAAGTTTTCTTCTATCTACACCAAAGACACTTTTTCGAATTCAATCTCATGTATTTTTGAAGTCGCTCATAAATTTTCTGAAGAACATTCACATTATCTTGTCATGTTAAGGATTTAGCGAGAATATCATCAACATAATCTTCCAAGATCTTGTGTATGTAATCATGGAATATTACTATCATAGGCCATTGGTATATTGTTCCTTCATTTTTCAATCCAAAAGGCATCATAACCGAACAAAATGTTCCCCAAATAGTTGTAAATGTGGTTTTGTACTGATCTTGAGGGTTAATGAAGATTTGATTCTATCCCGAAAATCCATCCATAAATGAAAACCAAGCATGTTCTGCAGTCGAGTCTACTATCATGTCAATATTAGGAAGAGGAAAGTCATGTCTTTTAAAGATTCTTTATTCAAATCATGAAAGTTCATACACATCTTACTATGACTGTCAGGTTTTGTAACTGCTACAATGTTTGAGATCCAAGGAGAATAATCTATAGGTCATATGAAACTAGCTTCAAGGATTTTTTTAATTTCTTCCTTAACTAATAAAGCTAGATCTTAGGGTACATCTTTCAAATTTTTCTGTCTAATAGGTTTAGCATTTTTAGCTAAGACTATGTTACGTGTTACAATATTAGGGTCAATTCCAAGCATATCTGAATAAGTCCAAGCAAAGAGTTCAAGAAAGTCTTCAAAAAAGTGTAGAGAAGAGGGATTTGCGACTTGCAAGTTATCTTCACTCAGAGAGCCTCACAGGGTGAACTGCCCTAAACTACCTCAAGGAACAATGATGAGAGTTCTAGAATTAGAAAGAGAAGGTCACAAAGATTATTTGGACAAACTGAAAAGCTCTCGGCCAAAGGATGACAACATAGAATACGGATGATAAAGTGGCACACTAGTGTGCTCGAGGCACATTGGCATCTCGTACGGACCAAAAAGTGAGTATGTCACAAAAAATGGCAAAGTGACTACTTCTACTCTAATTGCTAAGAACTCCTAGAATGTAATAAAGTAATAGAATGTAATAGAACTAGAATGAAGTGAAATATAAATGATAGAGTTAAAGAGGAGAAAGAAAGGAAATTATTATAACTGTGCAAGTGATGAAGCCACCAACACCTGAATGTCTTCAATACCTGCACACAAGAGAGAGAGAAATTGTTGGGGCTGTATAGGGGTTTTCCTCAGTCAAACCCCCATTTTGCTATTCCCACCTCCACGGATAGCCAGATAGATAGAGAGAAAAGAAAGAAATGAAGTAAAGAGCACAAACGCACTACAAAATAGTGTTATGCTACTCAACCAAATAATAGAGGAGAGGAGTGGAAAGCTTACCACCTCTACCCAAAGTGCTCAAGGCTAGTGGGGAATAAAATGAGAGGAACTCAAGCCTCTGTTGCAATGGTGTTTTGTTCGAGACTTGCTCTATTGAGTCGATAGAGTGTTGATGTTTTTGTTGTGAAGTGTAAAGTTCTCCTTGAAAGTGATGGATTGAATGATAAGAGCTTGTAGAAGATGTAGAATCTATAGAAGATATTGTCAAGGAAGAGGATTGTGAAGTGCTAAGGGAGGGCTCAAAGAGAGCTAGAGTGTTAGAGCCTCCAAAATGGATGAAAAAGAGGTGAATTTGAAGGAAAGAGTGAAGAAAATGGCCATATTTGGGTTGGTAGACCGAAGAGGGCATTAAAAATAGACCCCCAATGGGAAGTGTAACACCTGTTTAGGTTCCGGCTGCGAGAATCTACTAGGGGCATAAGTACGCCATGCATACATCCGCGCATCATGCGGGAATCCTCGATAATAACTCCTTTGTCGACACACAAAAAGGATGCCAAGTGGAACAAAGACAATAGGATTATGTGGAATTTTTCCTTCGGACTTCATTTTCTAAGGTGAGGGAATGTAAAAGGGGAATTTTTCCCAAGGGGTGAAAATTTGCTCCTATTAATTTTTCCCCCACTTTAGTGAGCATGAATACTGATGAGGGCTTCGGTAAAGTAGATTGAAGAAGTAGTAGGGTTAGAAATGTATACCTAAAACATCAAGGAAGTATACCACAATCCGAAAAAATTGAGAGTGTGGGACAAGAAAAGGACTTCATAGTGTCGCAAAACTATGAAGCTGAAGAAAGAAAGAGCCTTATAGGCCCGCAGACCTGCAAGGAAGGTGTATCCCAAAATCTATCATTGGAAGGAGACAAAAGAAAGCAGATTCTACAAATTCAAAGAGTGACCTCACAGATGCACCCATGAAGTGACATGTTTACCCATAGATAGAACATGTAAGGAAGCGACCACATAGGAAAGTAAGCAGACAATCGCACAGACCATCGTCAAGTTGGAATAATTTCAAAGGGGTCCCTTGGGAGCCCTTCAAAAGGAAGAAGGGTCTAATCAAGGGACACACTATTTGAAAGGAAATTTCTAGTCAAGCTGCCCCCAAGCTAGATGCAAAGATAGGTCTAGACGGGCTACCTTCGAGCTAGACACAAAGATAGGTCTAGATAGGCTACCCTCAAGCTAGACACAAGATAGGTCTAGACGGGCTGCCCCTGAGCTAGATGCAAAGATAGGTCTAGAAGGGTTGTCCCCGAGCTAGATGCCAGGATGAAAAAAAGTTCTAGTTAGACTACGCCCAAGCTAGACATCATGGAATTTGTTTGAGAGAAAATATTTTAAAGAGGTCCCTTAGGAACACTTCAAAAGAAAAGGGGGTCTGCTCAAGGGACACTACATTCAAAACAAATAGATAGAGAGGGGGGGACCTGAAGAAGGACACACATCTCCAGAATGAGTTATCACCACCCCTAACATAAAGGGGAGGAGAACCATGCAAGATATTTAGAATAAGATAGAGGTAAACCTCTATATCACTTGTAATTTGAAGAAGAGGTAGGCGCATCAACAAACAAATGAGTGATGGCACCTGAATCATGAAGTTGTTGTATTTTATCCTTCAAGGCCTTACACTAGTGGAATGGCTAAGAACTCGATGGTATGCATAGAAATAATGTTTTCTTTTATCATTTTTATGAACTTTCTTAAGAGGAGGAAGAGTAATTAAGTGGGCTTTATGAAGCCGTAACAAAATACACTCTTGCTCAGACAAAAGGATGAGGAGCAAGAAGAAACCCTTTCTCTTATGGAGAAATAATTGACTTCTCATAAGGGAAGACGAAACGAAGATAGAAGAAAAAGGAGGAAGGTCTCCATAAAGAGTGTTACAATTTGCATTCACATTATCCCGCAATACAGAAGAACAATTATTTTTGATGGCGGGTGTGAATGATGTTTTCAAAAGGTTTGAACTTGGATTGGGTCAAATTTATTATCTCCAATGAAGTATTTTGTAAATTCTAGAGAACCCAAATCATCCCTAAGACATGCATTCCTTTGAGAATAGGTAGAATGAGTATTATCAAGATTTATTGATTTAGAAGGATCTTCTTTAGGGACATCTATCTCAAGAGTATCCTTTGTAGTAGGTACTGCTAGAGTATACATCAACACACTAGAAGACACTGAAGGAATAAGAGTAGGCACAATTGAAGCCTGACTAGCAGGTGCCATCTCACACAAGTGCCTAGCATCAGGGTCAGCCTTGACTATGACTACTTTATTATTAGCGATGAACTTAATAGATTTATGCAAGGTAGATGAGACTGCACCCATAGCATGAATCCATGGTCTACCAAGGAGAAGGTTATAAGGTAAATTTTCTAACATAACATAAATAAGGGTAGGTATAATAATGGGTCCCAAACTCAAAGGAAAGACTATCATGACTAGGGCTTGTCGACCAACATTATCGAACCCATGATTATCAACAAGAGAAGTATTAAGAGAAGGATCAATATTAATCTTAGGAAATAGATCAATGATGCATACAATGAGCACCAAACCAACACCAATGAGAGTACATCCAATGCCAATATTCTTAATGTTAACTATAATCACTAGAGGATATGCTTGCTTCTGTACTTCCAAAGGTGGGAGTTCCTATGGATAGAATGTAATATTCGACGAATCTGCATGAATATAATCTATCAATGCCTTAGCATCTATCGACCTAGCAAAAGAAGGCAAGATGATCTTTTACAAGGCTTCCTGAAGCATACCTTGATAAATCGGAGTAGACTAAAGCAAGTCCCACAGTAAAATATTAGTTGGAGTAACTTGAGGTTTCTCAACAAGAACATTATCATGGGTTGCTTTAGTAGTAGGTTCCATTGCTTGAGGAAGTATTAGTTGTTTATTAATTCTAGTATAATAGGTACATGCTACCACTCTAAAAGAGGGAGCCATCAAAAGAACGAGAGAGTTACTATCAAATGGGACACCATCAATAGAACAAATCCTTTTAGGATAAAGACTAGCTAGATTCATGTAAATGATAGGTCTCTTAGGCCTTTGAGGGGTAGAAGAGACATAGATTACATTTACATAATCATCGCAAATAGTATAATAATTATTAGAAGACATATTCTAAACATCAATCGAAATAGGATCAAATGTGGAAGTAGATTCAGTATTCTCCAATGCATCATCTCTAGAGGAGAGTGTATTGGAATAGATAAGAATTTCATCATTCACAAATGCATCATCTTCAAAAGAGAGTGAATTTGAACAAATAGAAGGTAGAGTAACAGCAATAAAGGTATCAATGATTGCATCTTCTTGCAACAAAACATCCTCTGAAACTAGAGGAATTATGTGAGAAGGATCAAAGATATCAAGTGACATGGGTAAAGCCAAGTCACCATCACATGCATGGAATGGAATATCATTAACATTTTAAACAAAATTAGATACTGAACTAATAAAAGAAGATATTAAATTCATTATATTTTTTCGATATTTTCTATGTTCTAGTAATTTTAATTTTTAGAGGTCTTCGAAGTGACATTTGAGGTCAGAACTAGTTCTCTAGAAGACCCTTCCAGTTGTCCAAATGGTTATGAATTCTGATCATAGAGTCAAAAGTTATGACCCTGCCAAGTAGGGGTAAATAATTTACTAGTTCTCAAAAAATACGTTGTTCATGTCCAGTTCACCAAAATGTATAGATGGAGGATTCACTACTCATGAGTTCTCCTCACTTAGAGAGCCTCACAGGGAAAAATACCCTAAACTACCTCAAGGAACAATGGCGAGTGTTCTAGAATCAAAAAGAGAAGGTCACAGAGATTCTCTGGACAAACTACAAGCTCTCGACCAAAGGATGTAAGTGCATAATATGGATGCCAATGCAACACACTAGAATCCTCAAGGTGCACTGGTGTCCTGTACGGACCAAAAAGAGAGTGTGTCACAAAAAATGGTAAAGTGACTACTTCTACTCTAATTTCTAAGAACTCTTCGAATGTAATAAAGTAGCATAATGTAATAGAACTAGAATGAATTGAAATAGAAATGATAGAGTTAAAGAGGAGAAAGAAAGGAAATTCTTACAACCACGCAAGTTATGAAGCCTCCAACACATGAATTTCTTCAATATCTTCTCACAAGAGACAAAGAAATTTTTTTGGGGCTGTATAGGGGTTTGCCTCAGTCAAACCCTCGTTTTGGTTTCCCACCTCCATGAACAGCCAAATACATAGAGAGAAGAGTAGGAAATGAAGTAAATAGCATAAAATCACTACAAAATAGTGTTATGCTACTCAACCAAATAATAGAGGAGAGGATTTGAAAGATTACCATGTCCTCCCAAAGTGCTCAAGGATAGTGAGGGAGAAAATGATAGGAACTCGAGCCTCTATTGTAATGGTGTTTTGTTCCACACTTCCTGTACTGAGTTGATGGAGTGTTGATGTTGTTACTATGAAGTGTAAAGTGTTGCTTGAGAGCGATGGATTGAATGTTAAGAGCTTGTAGAAGCTATAGAAATTTTAGAAGAGATTGTGAAGGAAGAGGATTGTGTAGTGCTAAGAGATGGCTTAGAGAGAGTGTTAGAGCCTCCCAAATGGATGAAGAAGAGGTGAATTTGAAGAAAAGAGTAAATAAAACAACCATATCTAGGTCAATCGACTGAAGAGGGTGCTACAAATTGACCCCCAATGGGAAGTGTAACGCCCTTGCAAGTTCTAGCCATTGTAATCTTCAAGGGATGTATGTGCATTGCATGGGCATCCCCGATAGTAACTCTTCTGTCGATGCACAAAAGGGATGCCAAGTAGAATGAAGGCAACGGGATTATGTGGAATTTCTCCTTCAGAATATTGGATGTTGTGGTTGTATTTTTGATATGTGGTTGTCATTGGTGGAAACACATGATGTTAAACATAATACCATCTACACAACTGGTTATTCACTTGTCTCCCTTTGTTGACTCTTCTCCCCCTTTCACCTAGAATTTTGACATTTTTCTTCTCCCCCTTTGACATCAATGGAAAACGTACACAAGCTCTGAACCACATACTTAGCACATCTGAATACTCCCGTTGAGTAGCAGCCACCACAATATCAATCCAAAATAGAATATGGCTATGAATTCATAGACTGATGCATATTCTTGTTTTGCCAACAATTGGTATCAGAGTAGGTTCCTCTGAAGGAAAATATTAGTAGCTTGAGGTGATCCAAGATGCCATCATACAATAAGGAGAGTCCTAGATTCTATTGAAAAAACTAATCTCAATGGAAGGTCAGAATGGAATGTCATTTGAAGTGAATTGGTGAGCCTTTCTAGAAGATTACAAAGAACGCATATACTATCCCTCAGAATGGTCCATCTACTACTGATGAAGTCAAAGAATCTGAAGCAAATACCAAGGCTATTGAAGCATTGTTGAGTTCTTTGACAGATTCAAAGATGTCAAATGTGTTGGGTCTGAAGACTAAACATGAGATCTAGAAAAAGTTGGAAACACTATATGAAGAAGATCCACTAGTGAAAGGTGCTAAACTATAAAGTCTAGAAGGAAAGTAGGAGGCCATAAAGATGAGTGAAGACAAGAACATCCTATATTTCTCTCAAAAGGTAAATGAACTAGTGATGAGCATCAAATGTGTCGATGGAATCTTGGATGAAGAAGAAATTGTGGCTAAGATACTTAGATCTATGCCTTCTTCGTACAAAGAAAAATCTCATGCTATTGATGAACTCAGGACAGTGACAAATGTGACAAGAGACATGCTAATTGGAAAACTTGTTGCCTTTGAGTTAAGTGAATTTGGTGAGTCTACTCCTAAAACAAAATCTGCATTTAAGGCTACTGTATCCGGGAAAAACAAGAAGAGATATGATCCGAGAGAGAATTCCAAATATACATTCAAGTATGAAGATGAGATGAAATAGATTGAAGATGAAGAAAAAGAATTAGAAGAACTAGAAGCATTGATTGTGAAAAGAGAAGTCGGAGGTCATGGTAAGTAAAAAAAAAATTTACCTATTAAATTTTTTTCTTGTAGTAAAATAGGTGATTTTGCATCAAGGTGTCCTGAAAGAATCTCTAAGTATAAACCTGAGAGAACTAGATTTCAAAAGAAATGCTATTATGTTGAAGAAGGTGTTACTAATGATGAATATGATAAAGAAACTAGAAATGGAGATGAATGGGTATTCATTGCTATCAAATAAAATGGTCAGGTGTCCACTGAATCTACTAGTAATGTGAATGTTGAAAAAGCTCTTGCAAAAAAAATTAAAGAAAAGGATGAGTGGGTAATTGAAAGCGGATGTTCACATCATATGACTGGTGATAAAATCAAGTTTGTAAGCTCGGAAAACTATGATGGTGGTGTTGTAAGATCTGGAGACAACACTTTTGGTGTGATTCATGGTAGAGGCACTATTTATTTTGGTGATAAGCACAATATTGATGATGTTATTTATCTAGAACATTTAAAGCATGACTTGTTAAGTGTTGGACAGATGGTAGATGAGGGTTACAATCTTTAGTTCAAGGAATGTAAGTTCAGAATAAGGGGAAGTTTTGGAAATATGATTGCTTCAAGTACAAAGAAAAGAGGTAATATTATTCACTTGAGTGCTACTACTGAAAGTTGTTTAATTTCTCAAGTTGATGTAAGATAGTTATGGCATAGGAGGTTGTGTCATGTGAAATTTGATAACATTGTCAAGATAAGCTCTACTCAAGTAGTCACAGATCTTCCTAAGTTAGTAAAGTCTACTAACACTATGTGCAAGGAATGTCAAATGGGAAAGAAGACTAGAAATTCCTTCTGTAGAAAATAATATAACTCTAATGGAGTACTGAACTTGATACATACTGACTTATGTGGTCCATCCTGAACCAAAAGTCTCCAAGGTGAAAGGTACTTTATGTTGCTTATTGATGATTACTCTAGAATGATATGGGTTGCTTTCTTAAGAGAAAAACATGAAGAAATAGAAAAGTTCAAAAGCTTCAAAGCTATGGCAAAAAATGAGATAGGTCAAAAGATCAAATTCCTAAGGTTAGACAGAGGTGGTGAATTCACTTCTTAAGAATTCAATTCTTTCTATGATGTGCATGGAATCCAAAGACAACTATTTGCTCCTCAGATCCCTCAATAGAATGGAGTTTTTGAAAGAAAGAATATAACTATTCTAGACACTCCTAGAACCATGATGTTGGAAGAAAATATTCCTCATTTTTACAGGAGAGAAGTTGTAAGTACTGCTGTATATACCATTAACCAGGTAAATGTTAATAGTAATTCTAGTAAGTCCCCTTTTGAGCTATGGTTTGGTTATAAGCCTACTGTCAAATATTTCAAAAAAATTGGAAGTAAATGCTACATCAAGAGAGATGATGATATAGGAAAATTTGATGCTAGAAGTGATGATGGAATATTTCTAGGTTACTCTACTAAGAGCAAAGCTTACTGATACTTTAATAAAAGGTCGAATAAAATGGTTGAAAGCGCAAATGTCAAAGTTGATGAAGATGTTGATAGACCATCCAGATATAGTGGATATGACTCAGATGATCAACATGATAGTAATAAAAATGGAAATAATGTTCAAACATGAAATCAACTTTAAATTGTTCTAGTGAACGAAGGGAACCAAGAAGCAAAAACTAATAGAAATGCAGAAGAAAGAACAAAAGAAAAAGAAGACAGAGAAAATACTAAAACTCCCAAGTATGTAAGGAAAAATCATTCTGATAGTTAGATCATAAGAGATAAGAGAAAAGGTGTGCAAACTAGAAGAATAATTTTAGAAGAGTATTTTCTAATTTCCAAAATTGAGCCTAGCAATATCAATGAAGAATGAAAAGACGAATATTGGATGAAAGCCATGAAAAAAGAACTAATGCAGATAGACAAAAATGATACATGGGATCTTGTTCCTAGACATCAGAAAAAAATGTGATTGGAACCAAATGGGTGTTTCGAAATAAGATGAGTGAACAAGGTGAAGTGGTCAAAAACAAAGCAAGACTGGTTTGCAAAAAGTACTCACAGATGGAAGGTATTGATTTTGAAGAAATTTTTTCCCCTGTTGCTAGAATTGAAGTTGTAATATTATTTCTTTCTTATGTTGCTTTCAAGATTTACAAAGTCTATCAGATGGATGTAAAGTCAACATTCATAAATGGTGAGTTGGAAGAGGAAGTCTATATTGAGCAACAAGATAGATTTCAACTGACTGAAAAAGAAAACATGGTATGTCAATTGAAGAAAGCTCTATATGGACTTAAGCAAGCTCATAAATCTTGGTATGCTAGATTCGATAAATACTTGTTGAAGCTTGGACTTAATAAAGGTACTATTGATAGTAATCTATATTTCAAGTTGGATCAAAATAAATAATTGATCATTGAATTCCTTGTTGATGAGATTATTTTTGAAGGTGTTGATGATTTGTGTATGAAGTTTTCTGATGAAATGAAAAGTTATTTTTAAATTTCAATGATAGGAGAGCTGAAATTCTTTTTAGGACTAGAAATTATAGAGTTAGATGATGGAATTTTTATATCTTAGTCTAAGTATGTGTTCAAGAGTTACTGAAATTTTTTGGTATGGAAGATTCAAATCCAGCTAGTACACCTATGGTATCAGGATGCAAACTTACACAGAATGATGATTCTTCTAAATCAAATCAAACAAGATATAGGTCAATGATTGGTGGATTGCTTTACTTGACTCAAACCAGGCTAGCTATAATGAATGTTCTATGCATGGTTGCTAGATATCAAGTTGATCCTGAAGAGTCTAATGTCACTGTTTTGAAAAGAATCTTTAGATACCTAAAATGGACAATTGATTTTGGTCTTTGGTATCATAAGGATGATGATATTATCCTGAGCGCTTTCACTGATTCATATTGGGTAGGAGATGTGGATGACAGAAAAAGTACAAGTTGTGGTGCATTCTTCTTAGAGAAGAAGTTAGTGTCTTGGCTAAGTAAAAAGTAGAACTCCATTTCCTTATCTACTACTGAGGAAAAATATATTGTTGTTGCAAAAAATTGTACTCAAGTACTGTGGATAAAGTAGATGTTAATATATGTTAGAATTGAGTATGAAGAACCTATTGCTATATTCTGTGACAATTTCAATGCCATAAAAATTTCTGAGAATCCAATCCTCCATTCAAAGACAAAGCATATATCCATCAAATATCACTTCTTGAGAGATAAAGTAAGTGAGAAAGAAGTTAGATTGGAGTATATACCTACCAAGTAGAAAATTGCAGACATCTTTACTAAGCCATTGCCTAAGGATACTTTGGAGTACCTTAGAGGAAAGTTAGGGGTGATTTCCCCCCTAATCAGAACTAAGTAATGCAAGTTTTTGCATGAACCCGTGAATTCATAGGTTCCATATTCGATTCCTGATTGATGTTGTGGTGGCGTCTACTTAGGGGGAGTAGTCAGATGTGCTAAATATGTGGTTTAGAGCTTGTGTACCTTTTCCATTGATGTTAAAGGGGGAGAATAACAATGTGAAAAAATCTTGAAGAAAGAGGGAGAAGAGTCAACAAAGGGGGAGAAGTGAATAGCCAGTTGTGTTGATAGTATTATTTTTCACATGTGCTGCCATCAATGCCAAAGGGGGAGATTGTTGGATATTGTGGTTGTATTGTTGATATGTGGTTGTCATTGATGTCAGCACTATTAGCATTGGTGATGTTTAAGGTTGTATATGTCGAGGATATTGAGAAAATTGTAATAAATATATTGCAAGTAGTCTGTGATGTTGTGAAGATCCAAGTGGTGAAAATTTATGTACGCTAATAATCAGAAGGTGCACATTGAATGGGTTTTTTTCTAAGCCTATCTTGTATGTTGTCTGAAATTTTTAGTAGTATGCATCAATAATTGAGAAATTTATGAAGATTTGTGTTCCTACAATTATTTAGTTACTGTAGCAAGTGTTTCTGGAAGATGACATTACAATTCTTATAAATTTGGTTGTTGCGTATGTTTTTGAGTTGATCAATAATGTTTCTAGATCATGCTCTATCAGTTCAGTATGTCTACATTGATCAAAGTGCTCCTAATTGAATATTTTTCCTTGTGTATTTAAGGTTTTCATGTTCTTGGCTGACATGATGGTTGTAGCATGTTGTGGATCTCTATGGATTAATACTTTATTGTTTGGCATTCTCGAGGGTGTTTATTTGGGTCCTCACTATGTTGTGACCGACTTGTTTTGGTGCGAATTAAGATTTATTTATGTATTGAGGTTGACAATTGTAATTTATTCTTTATTTATGGTCGTCAGAGTAGTTGATGAAATCTATGTAGTAGATATATAACAACAATTTTTTTCCTCATTTTGATGTATGATCAGTGTGTGTAAATGAAGCACATGTGCAAATAAAGATCAAATCATTCAAGAGTAGAGAAGAGTGTGAAAGAGATTGATCAGAGTCTGGAAGAGTTTGACCAGAGTGTGTAGAAGCTTTTTTGTGCTTAACTGGAACTATCATCAAGCTTTAGTAGAAGCTAATTTATTAGTCCAGCCTCATGAAATGGATTTATACTGATTATTGTATGTAAGGAAGTGAGCCTTCCTTTGAGTAGTGAGCTCTAGGCAGCATGCCTGAATGCATGTGTATTCCCTATTTACTCTTCATTATACTTTTAACAAGGTATAATCTTGTGGACTAACATCCACCGTGATTTTTACCCTAACAAGGTTTCCACATATAAAATTTTGGTGTTAATGTGTCTCTGATGTGTTATTGATTTATGCTTTCACTGTTAATTATCAAATCTGAGATTAAAGGTTGATTAATATTGCATAGGTTTGATTTTTGTAACAATTGATTCACCCCCCCCCCCTCTCAGTTGTCTATTCTTGTTTTTCCAGCATGGACTTGGTTTTCTAAGGTGAGGGAAGGGAAAATGGGAATTTTCCCAAGGGTTCTAAATTCACTCCTATATAGCAAGTTTGCAGTATCTTCTTGTTCATCATCAGCAAGGCATTTTCCTATCTTAATGACTCCCTCTTTATCATTGATTTCCATTAGAATATCTACTGTATCCCCCAAAGGAAGTGTATTTGATCATGGAAATTTAGGGTTGTACTTTTCATTACTCATGCTTATCTCATTATTCTTATTGCCTTCATGAAGTTGTTTGGTGTTTATCATAGTGCATGTGACCTTTTTATTATAATGAGTGTTGGATGGTTTATCATAAAATCCAAGCATTTGTTTCAAGGCCTCATCATTTTCATAGTATTCCCATGATAGGGGTGATTCCATATCAAGCAATTCAAGATGCTTCAAGGTGAGACTGATTTTTGGTTTGCATATAATGGTGTTGATATTTAATAAAGGTATTTTCTTTGCTTGTGTTATCTTAGAAGGAAAATATCCAAAACTATTTTTTCTCTTATGTGTTAGGTTCTATAGGGACATGAATGCTTTTTTTGTTATTTCCACATCCTTTTCCATTGCATCTGAATTATTTTAGAAGTCCATAACCTTTCCCATAAAGTAAGTCCATAGCCTTTCCCATAAACTTGTTCCATTTCTTGTGGTTTGGTGGTTGTTGATAGTATATCTCATCAAAATTTATTGTATAGTTGGTGTCTTATTCAAGAGTAGATGCCTGTGAGTTATCTACTGAATTTTGTTTTGACATGATCATTGGTTTCTTTTGCTTTTTATCCTATTTTCTTGTGATTAAATAATCTCCCATAAATGATGGCGTGAACTCCAAGGAACACCAATCATCATCTGTTAACTTTGACACTGATTCCATCTCTTGTGTTTCCTCTGTGATAGGCTCTATTCTTGATGTTGAAATTAATGATTTCAGAGGATTGGTAGTTCCCTTTTCAATTGGAAAGCAAATTTCAGGCTCAGGATCCATTTTAATTTGGTATATCTTATTCTTATAAATATATTTCATGATTCAATGAAGGGTCAAAGGTATTGCATGCATCTCATGAATCCATGGTATTCCTAAAAGAAGATTGTATGAAATTTCATGAGGCATAACATGAATAGAAGTTTGTAAGGTAACCTTTCTGACTAAAATGGGTAAGGTAATGACACTAATCGAATGCTTTCCTATATTGTCAAATACTCAAATCGATAAGGAATTAGGTTTTATTTGTGAGGTATCTACTCCCAATTTGTATAAAAGGCTTATAGTGCATACCTTCAAAGTTGAAGCATTATCAAAAAGGGTTCTCTTTATTCCCTTAGTATGGTATCTAGCTACTTTCATGAATGCATCATATCTCTTTTTCATTTCCAAGGGAGGAATCTCATGTTGGTGAAAGGTAATGTCTACATTAATTATATTCATTCCTTGTATGAGAGCTGCCACATCATTTGCATTTGTGATAGGAGGAACCATAGTTCTTGTTGTAAGGACATTTGAAGCATGGTGTGGTAACTATGTGAAGCTTGGATAAGATCCCATAAGGAAATCTTAGCAAGAGTATTCTGAAGTTGTTCAACAAGATCATACTCCTTTCTTCTTTGTGATGGTACACAAGGAGAGTTAGGCAATATAGGATTCGGTGATGGTAGTGAAACATGATTAGGTTGAGGTTGTCTATTATACCATGTGTTGTATTTATGAGAAACAATGTTTTAATTCTGTTGTTGTGATACATTATCTTTAGGAGAGTTAAGGATAAGGATGGGTTGATTTGAAGGTTGGGTTTTGTTGGAAGGTGGATAAAGGATCGGTTGGGGTTGAA
This sequence comes from Sequoiadendron giganteum, assembly GCA_007115665.2. Classification (NCBI taxonomy): domain Eukaryota; kingdom Viridiplantae; phylum Streptophyta; class Pinopsida; order Cupressales; family Cupressaceae; genus Sequoiadendron; species Sequoiadendron giganteum. The sequence goes on from CM021104.1 coordinate 567,642,409, forward strand.
TAAAATTTACTTCATTTTGTTGGGGATAAGGAGTTGGTCTATCATCAAGATAGACATCGAAGATAGTAGTGCCTTAGTGATTTTAATTCAAAATCACATCAAAGACAAAAAAATTGTACCATAAAGTAGAAACAGGCATAGTGAATCCCCCATTGATCCTACTAAGGAAAGTAAATGCATAACAAAAAAAGATTCAACACAAACAGATAACCATTAAAGAAAAATATGATGACACATAGATATACGTGGGGAAAACCCTTTTGGGTAAAAATCCCCACACTCCAAAAGATCAAGCCATTGTATTATTCAGCAACAAAAACTAGTTACAATACAATCTCAGGCTCATAGCCATATATGAGTCACATTTTGTTCATCGGGAGAATAGCAGGCAGCACAAAACTAGAACCTTCACATAGTTGCAATGTCATACATTTGACATACTATATAGATTCCCTTCAACTCCTCACAAATAACTATCTCGGCTAGCCTCTCGGCCTACATAGCCCCAAGGCCTCACAATAGGTTCACATCTTCATAGAACTGAGAGAAAAAGTGTTCACAGTCAGAACCATTCGAACACTCTCTTTGTCTCTCTCTAATCACTGTCTTTATCTTTCGTGCACGCGAGATTACTTAATCTCTTTTCCATTTACCAACCTATTCTACCTTTCCCAACATTCAACCATCCTCAGGATATCCACGGATAGATCTTCTTGCATCTGGTCACCCAGGCATTCAATCCTTGCCTTAATCAGGTTCCAAATCCAGCTAGAAATCATCCTGTAATAACTATCATCGCTCCTTTGGTCTTCGGCCAACTAGGCGCTACCATCCTGTTACATGTCACCCTGTCATTCGCCTGTTGCACTGACACCGATTCCAACTCAATCAAACTCTATCCCAAGCTCATCTGAGCTCCTATCGCATTACCATTGAGTCCAAGTCACCCAGCTATGGTATAGCGATGAGCTCATCTAAGCTCACCCCTTGCCATGACTGAGCTTCATCACACCTTCCCCATGCTACCGCTGCTCGGTCTGGCCAACCTCATGGTATGGTAGTAACTGCCTGCACAAACCTCGGCCTCCAACCACACTACCGTTGGGGTTAGATTTTTCCATCACGGTATGGCGGTAACCATATCGTAGACCGTCATTGGTCAAACCGCGTCACAGTGGCTTAAGGAACAAGCCTTCATGGTAAGGCGGTAGACACCACCATTGATCATCATAGCTCGACAGTGCTACCACACCCAAACCAGTACACCTTCGTGGTGAGGCAGTGACACCGCCAGCTTAGACCGCTAATGGTCAACCATGCTACCGTGGGGGCCGCCAGGCAAATTTTCAATGGTCTTACCACGGTGAGACAACTCACCACCCACAGTATGGCAGTAACCACCAATGCTAACCACCAGCTAACAACCATAGTCACCGTAGCAACAACGAACACCACCTGCGGCAAGGTGGTAAACCTTACACTACCAGTCTGCCACCCCTGCACTGCTCATTGCATTACCTCGCCACCGACCGAACCACCCTGTGGTAAGGTGGTAATACTTCACTCCATCAACCTCCCGCTAATCACACTACCTCACCACCATCGAGCCACCTCCATGTTAAGGAGGTAATAGTCATCCAGGCCACCGCCACTTCACCGTGCCACCACTAGTCTAGAACAAGACCACCATGGTAAGGCAGTAACACCTTCCAATCGCCAAATAGGGTGGCCGGTAGTATGGTGGTAAAGGCCTAAAATAGAGAGAAAATGCCTAAGTCTTCAAATGGGTTGACCAGAAAGTTGAGGCAGATCCCAACAATCTCCCACTTGCCAGATATTTTCAGGCATCCTCCAAAACCCAAACAAGGACCAAAACATGCTCGCATGCTCAAACCAAGACCACTGCAATCGACATTCAAAATGTCCACCATCTTAGGAAACTGCTCCAAACATCCAACATAGGAAAAGGAACAAGCCAAGGCATATATGCACCAGTCTCAGGAATGAAAGCAATAGATCCTTCAAGTGGCAAAGGAAACATATTAGCAAGAAACGAAGCACCAACGCGAGCATAGGAAATAGGACATGGACCGCAATTCTCTAGAACAAGAACACCAATAAGGGAGAACAACAACCATAAAAATGATTGCCCTCATCCAACTGATCAAACCCACACAGCTGAACATAACACCCAAATCTCATGCTAATCCGTCCAACCACCTGTACCTCAAAGGTATGATAACCAGTAGCAAACTCATGCCATCATAAAACCACCAATCTCAGCAGCAAACAAGCACCCTGTGTCAACGAGTCATAGACCAAACATTTCCAGGTACTCCCACTGTAAGGGCATTGTTCAGATGAGTGCAAACAAAGCACCATCACAAATTATCTAGGCATACCAAGTCCACCAGCCCCTGCATATAGAAGAAATAAATCATGTAGTTCCAAGGGACACCCACTCTGACTGGACAACCTACAACCTCCTACTGCAAGAAAATTTTCTCTCATCAATCATCCACTGTTCTTCCAAGGTTCCATATCTAACTGAAGAAGTAAAACCCCTCATGTAATCACCAATGTGACAAACACATGACCAGAGGAAACAGTGACCATAACGGCTCCACAAACATCTAAAGTCATATGAAACAAATAGGAAGAACAAGACCAAATTAGAGAGAAACATCAAATCAAAACATGCTCTTCTACAAACCCTTCTAAATACTAGTTGTGACAAGTATGATCTTCTTCACATCCCAAAGGGAAAGCCTTAAAAACACCCAACAACACCATGGATGTAAGCATCAAGAGGATAATACTAACCCATACACATCTCCTATCAGTCCTCAAAATCACAAGGGGATCAACCATGTTGTCCATCTTCCATTATGAATCCTCCAAAATCTTAAAATAGCAACTCAAGATTCATACCAATAAAAGATAAAGCATAACACACCTGAAAAGTATAATGGGAAAATACCTTTCATGGGAACACTACCAAGCAGACCAAGGAGAAAAGAAAACATGCTCCTCCAAGATATACAAGTCACCGTGCCTTACCCCAGAGCATTCTCCTTCAAGGTCTGGGTATGTGTAGGATCATGATGGGCCAAAAAGTGGCGATATGTAAGCCATATGATGGCCCATGTGGCTGATGACTTTTTCTTTACCCAAAATTGATGAAAAGAAAAGGGTTTTTAGAGGAGATTCTCAGCTTTCTACCAATATAAATTATACTTTACTTTGAATTTAATAAATAATTATTATTCATTTTCTATTAGAATTACGAATAAATTCTTAATTGATAGGCTGATTTAAAAACATCTATAACTTTCAAACGGTATCAATTTTTTTGAATCCAAAACATGTATCACATTCTATGCTTCCCATACTATAGGATTAGAAAAAAAAAATGAATTTCATGAATTTTTGACCAAGTTAAGGTGGTTAGATAGACGAGCTTTTATATTTTTTTTAAGTTGTAATAAAAAAATCATAATTAATTATTTACTTCAAAAAAAATTATTAAAAAATATGCATCACATCAGGACATGAGTCCTCTACTTATATCTAAAAGCTTATAATTTTTTTTTATCATTTTATTGTGGTTAGGGTGGTCAGACAAACACCTACTTATTTTTACCCTGAAATTTGAATACTACTACATTGAAATTTCAAATTTTCACCAAATAGATTTTTTTTTTAATTAAAGGTCGAGTAGTTTAGAAACTACATTCAATTTGCTACAGATTCAATTTTTACATTTTTTTGAAATAATATAGATAACTTATTCAAATTTTTACGTCAAGTTGTCTAACTCTGATTTTTTGTCTTTTTATTGCCACTTAAGCGCCTATTTTTTCCATGATGATCCTGCACATACCCGTTTCTATTGAATTTGCATTCAACCAAGGTGCAGGCTTCTTGTGCTTTTAGATGTAATAGAAACATTCTCATAAGAATTCCAGCCTCACTTTATTCTCCATGCATCCATGAGTATCAACAACCTGTCATCTCATGCTATCTCCGATCTACAATACTTCAACAACCATGGAGTTCACTAGCATGTGACCAATGCACTCAAACCATAGAGAAACCCTAGACCACTATCAAAGCTTCAAAAACTTCTCATGACACCATGATCTACACATCCCCCTTTGGAGATACCATGCTTCAAGTGAACAAGCGATGGTCTCAAGAGAAAAGAAAAATGCCAAAACTCTAAGAAAGAGTAGTGATGACATAAAGAAAACAACTCTAAACAAAAACCAACATCACCTGTCAAGCACCACCAGCAACTCAGCCAAAACTAACAATGTCTTCCATGGCTCCAAGATACTGTACACCTTCAAATAGTGAACATGCAGACGCAAAAGAACATAGCAACTACAACACCAAAGAAGGACACCAGTCATTGCTAAAGCTCCCACTGCAATGTGAAACCAAGCTTTCCAAGGACCATGACTGACCACACCATCATTGTCAAAATCTTACACTAACCATTGTAACAAGCTCTTCATGACAACGTGACTCTCATGCTATAGGTCCCCATAACTAAATATTCAGGTACTCAGAATGCCATTCACCTTCTCATCTCAAAACAGCTACACCAATGCACGAGTGACCATAGACAAGGTTAGCTAACAAATCTACAATATCATAGAAGCAATCATGTGGATATTGATAGTCCACTCCTGAGTTGTCTCACAACAATCAATAGGTAGAAAATCTATCGGCCACACAACTCGAAGATCCACTTCAAAGGACAACCCTACAAATCTATTATCATGTTGGAAAACTGCAAAATTGAGATCTCGAAGAGAACAACCATGTAGACCACCATGACTCAAACACTAGATCAACAACAGATTTGACATGCCAAAAACGTCCATAACACAAGCACCATAGTCTAAGAATCCCACAAGCAACACCACAAGAAATGTTGAATGAAAGAACACATACCAACATTCTCATGTAGAGAAGATAACTCTCCTCCAAACAAGTCGAACTATAGCTATCTCATCCAATTGCACTCCAAAAGTTAGCATCTGGTAAATAGCATACATCAGCTCCACACAACGCAATTTTTATCTTGACCGTGTAAAATCTACAAAACCACAGTGTTTATAAAACACCCACACATCTCCATCTTCATTGCTCATCTAGACGACTCAGGAGTCTGCACACAACTATCACGGTTAACCAGAACAATGAAAGAACATGAAAATGCATCATAGACTTTTTACGAAAATCTATAGAAAATGTTCAGAGCCAACAACATGAATCTGAACCATGCAAGTGCAAGAAACAGGCACACAGGAGCAACAGGTCCATTTTAGACCAGTTCCAACACCACAATCATGGACAAGCAAATGAGAGAGACAGGCTATCCAAAAGTTGCAGACCACTAAGGTCACTTCCTAGCCTCCATGAAACCATAGCACCAGAGAAACTGCCTTCAGTGCTAAGTCAAAAACACCCAACACAAGCACAACTCTCCATAGTTGATCAACAACACCAGAAAGTCCATACTGCTAGGTAGCCTCTCACACAGACACCCAATATGAACACCATGCTTTACTGCAACACAACCATGAACATACCTCACACCCTTTGCATCAGGAACTTTGCTACGAGCTAGGAGCCTTAGACCATGTTGCTACAACATGACCAACTCCACTCATCTCCATCTTTCAAACTATTTGTTGAATCAAAGAAGCACACACTTCCACTCATCGAAGGATCAATCACCAACCAATTTCTCTAGACTTCCTCAAGCTTTCCTGGCTAAGAAATCAGCATGGGAGAAAACCCAGAATTCAGCAACCAGGAGAAGACTTCGACACCACTGGTTGGTATCATCAAGCCTCGACCTCCTTCAACTAGCTTTGATACCACTTTTTGGGGATAAGGAGTCGGTTTTTCATCAAGATAGACATCTAAGATAGAAGTGCCTTAGTGATTTCAATTCAAAATCACATCAAAGACACAAACAACTATACCATAAAGCGAAAACAGGCACAGTGAATCCCCTATTGATCCTACTAAGGAAAGTAAATGCAAAACAAAAATAGATTCAACACAAACTAATAACCATGAAAGACAAATATGATGACACACAAATATACGTGGGGAAAACCCTTTCTGGTAAAAAACCCCACACTCCAAAAGATGGAGCCATTATATTATTCAGCAACAAAAACTAGCTACAATACAATCTTAGGCTCATAGCCATTATAGGAGTCACATTTTGTTCATCAGGAGAATAGCAGGCAGCACAAAACCAGAACCTTCACATAGTTGCAATGTCATACATCTGACATATTATATAGATTCCCTTTAGATCCTCAGAAATAACTATCTCAGCTAGCCCCTCTGCTGGCACAGCCCCAAGGCCTCACAACAGGTTCACATATTCGTAGAATTGAGAGACAAAGTGTTCATAGTTAGAACCGTTTGAACACTCTCTTTGTCTCTCTCTCTAATCACTCTCTTTATCTGTCATGCACACGAGATTATTTAATCTATTTTCCATGCACCAACCTATTCTACCTTTCCCAACATTCAACCATCCTTAGGATATCCACTAACACATCTTCTTGCATCAGGCCACCCAGGCATTCAATCCTTTCCTTAATCAAGTTCTAAATCCCACTAGAAATCGGCCTACAATAATTATCATCACTCCTTTGGTCATTGGCCAACTAGGCGCTACCATCCTACTAAGTGTCACCCTCTCATTCGCCTATCACACTGACACTGAGTCCAACTCAGTCAAAATCTGCCCCAAGTTCATCTGAGCTCCTACTGTGTTACCATCGAGTCCAAGTCACCCAGCCGCAGTATAGCAATGAGCTCATCCGAGCTCACCCCTCGACATCACCGAGCTTTGTCACACCTTCCCCATGCGACCACTGCTTGGTTTGGCCCACCTCATAGTATGGCGATAACCGCCTACACAAACCTTGACCTCCAACTGCATTACCGCTGGGCTTGGATTTTCCCATCAAGGTATGGTAGTAACCGTATCATAGATAGTTAGTAGTCAAAATGCATCACCACAGCTTAAGGAACAAGCCTTCGTGGTAAGGTGGTAGGCACCACCACTAATCATCATGGCTCCACTATGCTACGACACCCAGACTACCAAACCTCCATGGTGAGGTAGTGACACCACCAACTATGACCGCTAATGGTCAACCATGCTATCATGGGGGCTGCTAGGCAACCCTGTGGTAGGGAAATGATCGCCAGGCATACTATCAATGGTCTTACTGTGGCACCGTGGTGAGATAACTCACCACCCACAATATGGCGGTAACTACCAACGCTGACTGCTAGCCAACAACCGCAGTCACCGCAACAACAATGAACACCACCTATGATAAGGCGGTAAACCTTACACTACCAGTCCACCACCCATGCATTGCTCACCATGTTACCTCACCACCGACTGGAACACCCTACTATAAGGCAGTAAGCCATCACTCCACCAGCCCGCCGCTAATTGCATTGCCTCACCACCATCGAGCCACCTCTGTGGTAAGGAGGTAACGGTCATCTAGGCTATTGCCACTTCACCATGCCACCGCTATTCTAGAACAAGATCGCCATACAAGGTGGCCCGTGGTATGGCGGTAAAGGCCTGAAATAGAGAGAAAATACATAAGTCTTCAAATGGGTCGACCAAAAAGTTGAGGCAGATCCCAACACATTTGGTCTAGACATATTTGAACAAGATTTAGTGGATGAATTGTGTGAGAGGAATTCATCAAGGGCTTCATCTAACATGTCAAAGTCATCACAGCTAAAGGGATTCTATTAGTTAATAGGTTGATATTTGATAGCATTTATTTCACTTTGGTTAGGTTTACTTTCACAAGCCTTACTAGATGAACCTTGCGAGATGAAGTCCCCAAGGGCTTCATCTAAAGTATCAAGGTCATCATGACTAAAAGGCTTGAGTTTCAAGCTAACTTTGGAAAAGGGTGTTAACATGTTTAAGTAGCCATACATCTTTAAGTTTAACGTTTTGAGTTTTAGGTCTTGGTTTTCTACTGAACAAGCTATTTCTATCAAGAAATTGTAAACATAAAATATGAAAATGCATATAACATTAAATTGTAAAATTGATAAAGCCAACTCCTGGAACATGTGATCTAAACTTCTTTCTTCACCAAGCACCTTGATTTGAACCTACAAAAATTCTTGCAAAATAAAGGAATTTGGATTGATTTTTTATTGGGGTTTTCCTTGGTCAAACCCCTTGTTTGGTAATTAAACCTTGATGAAAAAGCATGAATCTAAAAATGGAAGTGTGTGTGCACTAATCTTAAGTGTGTCTAATATTATGTAAGCTATGATATGAAGAAACCCTATTCAAATATGTTAGAATAATATTCCTAAGATGCAAATGGAAATGACCTATGAAGGAGATCTCTAATCACCCGAACAAGTCATAAACATGAAGTATACCTTCCTTAGTAAGAAAATAGAACAATAATGGAAGATGGAATGAATCAAGAAATAATTCCTTAGGCTTGGATAAATGGTTAGTTGCATCTCCAACCTAGAATCTCTCATGATCCACAATAGGCATCCATTACTAATCCTTGGAAATGGTAGATCTTGACTTGGAAAGACTTGAAAAACCTACAAAAACACAATAGTAGGTTGCTCCAAAACTATGAAACTTCCTTCCACTTGCTTTCTTCTCACTTACCTAGCTACTTCTTTCTTTCCTTAGGTGAAAAATGGATGGGAATCTTGCTTTTATAGGGATTCCTACCTAATATGCCTTGGAGGACTATGATGCCTTTACTCCCGTCTTAGTTTCATTATCGTTTATTGGGGCAGACAAAAAATCTTTGGATAAAAAAATTAAATCCCAAAAAAATAATGAAAGATTCCACTTGGACGACTAAGACGCCTTTAATCGTGATCTGAATTTCTAGAATTTCTTAATGTGATCCTGAAACTTGAGATCTGAACTTCTTTCTTCACCAGGCTCTTAGATTTGAACCTGGAAAAAGTCCTGCAAAGCAAAGGAATTTTGATTGATTGTTTATGGGGGTTTACCTTGGTCAAACCCCTTGTTTGGTAATTAAACCTTGATGAAAAAGCATGAATCTGAAAATAGAAGTGTGTATGAACTAATCTTAAGTGTCTGTAACATTATTCAAGCTATGATATGAAGAAACCCTATTTAAATGTGCTAGAATAAGATTCCTAAGATGCAAATGGAAATGACCTATGAAGGAGATCTCTAATCACCCTAATATGTCATAAACATGAAGTATACCTTCCTTAGGTAGAAAATAGAACAATAATGGAAGATGGAATCCATCAAGAAACAAGTCCTTAGGCTTGGATAAATGGTTAGTTGCATCTCCAAACTGGAATCTCTCATGATCCACAATAGGCATCCATTACTAATTCTTGGCAATGCTAGATCTTGACTTGGAAAGACTTGAAAAACCTAAAAAAACACAATAGAAGGTTGCTCCAAAACTATGAAACTTCCTTCGACTTTCTTGCTTCTCACTCACCTAGCTACTTATTTCTTTACTTAGGTGAAAAATGGGTGGGAGTCTTGCTTTTATAGGAATTCCTACCTAAGACCCTAAAAATTTGATCTCAAAGGCTAACAAAAGGTCAAATTAATTCAAATGTTTTAATTTCCCGCTTTCAAATCTTGAAAGCAAAGCCCCCGAGACTAAGATGCCCTAGGTGACATCTTGGTCCTAGAAAGCTCAAACTGCCAGTTCAAAAGGTGGGTTGCCAAAATTTATGATTTTTTAAAGGTTTTGGTCTAGTTTAAGCGTAAAAATAGGCCTAGGAATGCACAAAAAGGGGTCTTAGGGGCCCATAATAAGTTACCTAAAGGGGAATTAATGCAATGGATGCTAAAATAGGTCCAAATTAAGTGTGAAAATGCCAAGGTATGCATTTTACTACACTAACATCAATCCCGAGCAGAGTGTGAAAGTTATGTAATATGAAGTGTGTTGATTCATATATTGACCTCCAGTGGAACTGTATCTCCTACATATTGTAGATGCATTATCAGTAGTTCAAATCTTGGCACTTGTAGTGTAGGGAAAAGTATCTCTTTTCCAAACTTAATCTGGGAATGATTAACATTAAAATGAGCCGAATATAGCCTTGATTTGGTGTTATAATGTGTTCTACACATTCACATCAAGTTTAGGGCCCTTTAAAGCTAAATAGACCTAATTTTTCCTTAATTTAGTGTTGTAAAATGTATTTATTTACACCTTCACATTAAGTTTAGGGCCCTTGTAAACTAAATGGAAATCCTTACACATTCACACTAAATCTAGGTCTTTATTAATTAATTGGGCTTATTTATGTTTTAATTGGTCCTATTTTGCATCCACGCGCCTTATTAATTACATCTTTCTGAGGATAATCCTAACACTGATCAAATAACCAATTATAATTCAATTATTTTGGTCATGCATTCTAGATTTGGTGATTTGGGACTCATATGCCACCTTGGGTGTATGAGTCCTACCTAGGTCTAGTGACCAAATTTTGAATTTCACATTAAACAGGACTTGTCTAAGAGTTTGTGTCCTTGTTTTGAGCCACTGGGGTTCATATGCTAGCTTGGGTGTATGAGTCCCACTCTAATCAAGACCCATTTTGAATTGAATTATTTGCTGGATTTTATCCTTCTAGATCTGATGTCGGATTCTAGTGTTGTAATTTCAGGAAATTTTGCATAAACAAGTATAAATACAAGGTTATTTCACATATTTTTCTCCTAGAAGTTTTATGCAATGAATCCTATAACATATTTATGAGATCAAGAAAATTCAAGATCATTCAGGAGTGATTGTCAAGCACATTGGAGCATTATTCAAGATTCAAGCATCATGTCAAAGTCATCCATCCGTCATGTTTGTTTTTGAGCTAACATTTGTGATGTAGGGTTTTATGATTCAAGCAAACATTCAAGTAAAGATATTCAACATACAATCAAGAATCAAGATCTACATTCATGCTAGACATTAGATACAAGATTGTAGCCTTTTGTGCAAGGGTTTGGTAAGTTGCAACATAGCTTATTTGTTCGTTCACTATTCCTTCATTCTATTTCTATTCATTTGAAGGTTTAATTACCAAAATAGGGTTTGACCAAGGCCAAGATCACTAGAAAATACAAAAGTTTCAGTGAAATCCTTATACTAGGACTAAATCACCACCTTGGGTGTATGAGTCCTAGTACTACCTTTTTCTAGATTTCAAGAGATCTAGATTAGTCACTAAGAGATTCCAATTTTTGTACATAAACCTTTGTCTAGGACTAAATCACCCAAACTAGTGTATGGGTCGCAATATTCTTTAAAAGTTAGATTTTTAGGATTTTAGACCTTGTTTCGAGCCTTTTCAAATTTGCAGGTGTGCATCTATTTATCTCCAATTCAATATTATAATTTTTAGTTTCTTATCATGGGTTGCATAGTTAGGTTAACATATCATTTCATTTCTTGTCTTTCCAAGCCTTTCTTGGTGGTGAACCCCCTTTTAGTCTTTAATCACACCCCTAGGACACCTTATTCCAAATCTCTTTCCCTCATTTCCATCTGTATATTGAGATCTCTAAGGTTTCCTTGAATGAAACTTCAAGGAAATAGGGAAAGGTTCTAAACCATAGTTTTGTCTTCCTAAAAGATAGAACCCCTACTTTCTACATTTCATTTTAGTGAACCTAACCTTTGAACCCTTTATGTCTAATTTGAAGTGCATAATAGTCCTAGATCTAGCTTGTATTGAGTTTGCATTAGGTATTGCATTAGTTAATTTGCATCTAGGGGTTCTAAAGATTACATTAGTGAAAATGCATATAGATTCCCTTTTTGTATCTTATATCATTTAAATTCACTGAAATTATGCAGCTGCAAATAGTCAGGTCAAAATAAAAACTAGCAACCTTAATATTCACTCAAAATTTGTTGAATTCAATGTAAAAACCATAACTAGGACTCATTCACCCCTTAGGGTGATTTAGTCCCTATACAGGTGTTTTCCCTAGATTTTTGGGAATATTGTAATGTGTTTTTTTTATTGTTTGAACCCTCTAAAAACCTTGATTGGGACTCATACACCCCTTTGGGTATTTTAGTCTCAAATCACACCTAAAACTACCTTTTCTAATATTAAAAACATCATTTCTAGGTTTTTTTTTGTTTTTGTTAGTTATATGTTTTAGTTTGTTGAGTTTCTATTCCATTCATTCCATTAGATCTAGCTTGATTTGGTTCAGTTATTTCATTTCTTAAATTCAAAATGGAATCTACAACATTTCATTTTTAGATTGTTTCATAGTGTAATCAACAAATTACATTGTCGAGAATATGAAAATTGCATTTACACATTTCATTCTAGGTCATTGCATTTCATTTAAGTCTCTTTCCATTTTAAGTTTTTAATATAAATGTTAGTATGTGTCTTTTCCATGTTTTCAAAGAAAAATTTAGTTAATAAGCATGTTAGTTATTCATTCAATATATTTCCTAGTTATGAAAGTCTCTTACTGCAAGAGAGTGAAAATGTTGACTCTTGCCTTAAGTCTACACCCCTTCCTATCTCTCCTATTTGTGGAAATGATGTGATAGAATAAGATGAAATCATAAAAAATCATGGTAATCATAGTTTGTCTTCTCCTAATACCTCTCCTACATGTGATAAAGGGTTCTCTGTGTTAGAAGATGAACTCATTTAGAATCATGGAAATTTTGAAAGCTCCTCTTCTATAAACTCTCCTACATTGGAAGATATTATAGCACAAGAGAATGAGATCATAGACACATTTTTAAACATCACCTTACCTAATTTGTATTCACCTCTCGCTTGTGAGAACATTATAGTTAAAGAGGATGCAATTGTAATAAATAATGACAATTATATTGTAAGTAAGGACAATAGGTTAGTGTTAGATGATAAAATATTTAAGATCTATGAGAACCCTCTTTATGTTTCTTTCCCTACTGTCCTATTTTAGAAGACATTATGGGACAAAGGAATGAAATTACAGACAATCATCACAATCACATTTGTTCATCTCTTGGTATCTCTCCTAGTTGTGAAGAAGATACTTTGATGTTAGAAAATCTAACTGATGAAAGCCGTACAAATATCATTTTCCTTTCTTCCCCTAGGGACAATAAAACCATTGATAACTCTCTTGCGATGAAGTCATTTTAGAATAATGAATCTATGAATTCCATGAAAATCTAGTTTGTGGATCTCCTAAAATATCTTCTATTAGGGAAGGTGTCATGGTACAAGAAAATGACAACATCGACATATTTATTTCAAACAATAGTGATGTGATTTCTTTAGATGATAGTTAAAATATGATACTAGAATCCCCTTCATTAGAAAGAAATCAAACCAAAACCACTAAGGTATTGAATTAACATGTTCTCATTAGATCCACCTTGATTATTGGACCTCCTAAATACCCTATGATATATCCTAAAAATCCTCTGACTCTTTACCCATCCTCACAATGACTACAAACTCAAACCAAACTCATCCTCATCCTCAAACCACCTAAGAATAATATGTCGAAACAATCAAATTAGAACACTATTTCTCATACATATAACACTACAAATAATCCACAACCAAGAAAAAAACCTTCAAAATCCCTCCCATTACCTCAACCTATCTTTCCTAGTGCCCCTCATTTTCCTTTACATAATGTAAAGGAGTACAATCTTGTTGAACAACTTGAGAAAGCTCCTGCTAAGATATAATTATGGGACCTTATTCAAGCATCCTATCATTATCATAACATGATTCAAATTTATTTACAACATGTTCCTACCCATCCTAATGTGCAACCAAATGAAATAGCAGCCATGATTCAAGGAATGAATGCTTACATTATTTTCCACCAAAGTGAGCCCCCTCCTTTGGAAGGGTAAAAATAAAGTGATGCTTTCATGATAACAGTTCAATATAATAGAGCAGGGATAAACAAAACCCTTGTTGAAAATGTCTCCACTCTTAATGTGTGTAGTGTAAACCGTTTGGATAGGATTGGTGTGGATAAATCAAAAACTCAACCTACCTCTTTATTTATTACTGGATTTTATAACGTGGGAAAATGACTGCTTGGTGTGATAAAATTACCTATTACAACTAACAAAGTAACATTTCAAACTCCTATTCACATTATGCCTCATGATATTTCATACAATATCCTTTTAGGAAGACCATGGATTCATGAGATGCATGTGGTGCCTTCTACCCTTCATCGTATCGTGAAATATGTCTACAACAAAGTATATACAATCGAAGTTGACCCTGAACCAAATAGTTGTTTGAACATTGAGAAAGGAAAGGTAAATCCTTTGAAAACATTGACACTAACTACACAATTAGAACTCGTGCAACCAAAATACAAAGAAAATCATATTGAGGAAGTCATGAAGCTATTAGAAGATGATTGGGGTTCTTTACATTTCACAACATTCATGGGTGAATACAAAATCATAAAAAGAAAATTAGAAAAGAGATAAGAAAACATGGTAATGTCAACACAAAATTTAGAAGATCCTTCGAAATAATCCACCTCATCCACTTCAAAACAAAGGAAAACAAATTATACAAAAAAAATTGATGAACTTGACTATGAACAACCATTGACTCCAATAGAGATGAAAAATATTTATAGAAAAGTTTAAATGAACTTATGAAAAAACTTGGTTATAGTGGAAAAGGATGTGATGCTAGAGTACAAGGTATACATGTCCCTATAGAGCTTAACACACAATAAAAGACTAGTGGTATTGGTTATTTTCCATCGCAACAAACAAGCAAGCCTTCATTTAATATCAACACTCTTACAAAAGATTCCTAAAAGTCAACTTTAACATTAGAGCATCCTAAATTGATAGACACTGGTGGTCTTGGTTATTGTCCTTCACAAGAAACCAAAGAAACAAAGAAGTTCATTTTTATCAACAATGTCATCACATAAACTAGTAATGATTCAAATTTGATAGATCTTACACCGTCCTATAAAGGAGAGTACAAAGTCTCTCAGTCTAAAGACCCTTTTGTAGGTATGACACTTTGTACTAAGCAAGAGAGATCTTTGTCACAAAATAAAGGAGCATCTTCTTCTATTGATCAAGAAAGTATCTTGTCAAGACTCCTCCAATATTGTTTGATATCTCTCCCTCAAATAAAATGAATGAAATTTTACTACAAGAATTCATTTTGTGGATATCATAGAGGTCATGATCATTCTACTAATGAATGTAAGGCTTTATGTAAAAAAAATCAACATCTTAAGGAGTGTGATTCTCTTCCTATTTTGAAGCACCTAGTTTCTTTAATTGATACTG
Source organism: Sequoiadendron giganteum (assembly GCA_007115665.2). Taxonomy (NCBI): domain Eukaryota; kingdom Viridiplantae; phylum Streptophyta; class Pinopsida; order Cupressales; family Cupressaceae; genus Sequoiadendron; species Sequoiadendron giganteum. Next base: position 567,657,798 of record CM021104.1, read on the forward strand.
ATTATCATTCTATTATAATTCTCATCAATCATCTCGGCTCATCTTTGTCATACACTAAGTGGGGGAAAGGGGTTAAGTAGCCTTGTCCTCGTATGTCACTTGTCACTTTCTCTTTTGGCTAGTTGATTTCCTTCCATATATATATAACAGAAAGCTCGAGATGTGTACACCATACCTTAAGTTGGATCACATGTGATATACTGAGTTATGTTTAGTATTTCATTTTGGGGCCAACCCCTTTTCATGACATAGCTTTGTTTAGAAACATATGACTTCACATAGGGCTTTCCAAATAACCTCTTATGTCTTCTTCTATTTTAAAGAAATTTCCCACAGCAATGGTGTTAGCAACCACTTTAAATTGGGGGAATACATTGAAACTCATGTTTCACTCTACAATTTTATTTATTCTTTTGATGCATCCTTTCCTTGGTGTTTTCATTGGGTTTGATTTCCTCCAAGAGTGTGATATTTCTTTGATTTGTCCTCTCTTGGAGACATTAAGCACAATGTTCCCTAAGAAGGGAGCTTACATAAACTAAGAAAAATCCCTTTGAATGTACCTTACACTACTTTTGTATTTACAATATCCATTATATGGCCACCTTGCATAACACACTTTGCTTGCCTATGGTTCCATCCTGTTTATTCATGAGTGTCAAGCATACAAAGTTTTTCTTGTCTCATGAATTATATTGTTTTTATTGTGTGGCACCTTATCAAAGGTATTAGGAGGTATACCTTTGGTATGGTTGTACATATGGGAGCAAAACTTAGGCATTAATTTCCCCTAGCCACTTGCTTGTCTGTGTGAAAGCATACTGATCGTGTGCATATATGTCTCACTTGGGGCTCACCTAGTGGATGGCCTGAGGTCTCACTAGCCCTTATGAGCATGCATTGGTTTGCATAGTTGACATTGCATTCCACGTGAAAAATTTCTTGGATAAACAACTTAGATCTGATCCACAACATGCGGGACAAGCGGTCAAGACTTGGTCCACCTTTTTTTATTTTTTCTCATTTATTTCTTTTAGTTATCGACATTGTATGCTTGTGTATCTTGATGTTGCATATCATAAACCTTGTGTGTGTCCCTTTGTTCTTTTGTTTACATGATGTAGGATCTTGAATCTTGGGGGCTTGGCCACCTCCATTGATCTTTTTTATCCTATACCATCCACACTGATACACTTGGACCCCTCTTGAATCTTTACTTTAGTGTGAATTTGAAGCAAGTTCCTCCTCTCACTAAAGTGGGGGCTAAATTTTTTGTACAAAAAATTATCCATTTTTCACAGTTAATTTGGGAATGATTAACATTAAAATGCACCTAATATGGCCTTGATTTGCAGATGTAATGTGTTTTACACATTCACATCAAGTTTAGGACCCTTTTAAGCTACATAGACCTAATTTTTCCTTAACTTAGTGTTGTAAAGTGTATTTATTTACAGCTTCACATTAAGTTTAGGTCCCTTGTAAACTAAATGGAAATCCTTACACTTTCACACTAAATCTAGGGATTTATTAATTAATTGGGATTATTTATGCTTTAATTGGTCCTATTTTGCATCTACAAGCCTTATTAATTACATATTTCTAAGGACAATCCTAAAACTTATCAATAACCAATCATAATTCAATGTTTTGTGTCATGTGTTCTAAATATGGTGATCTAGGACTCATACACCACCTTGGGCATATGGTTCCCACCTAGTTATTTGCACCTAATTTTGAATTTCACATTAAATAGGACCCGTCTTTGAGTTTGTGTCCTAGTTTTGAGCCAATGGGACTCATACGCCACCTTTGGTGTATGAGTCCCACTCTAATCAGGACCCATTTTGAATTCAATTCTTGGTGGGATTTTATCCTCCTAGACTTGATGTCAACTTATAGTATTCTAATTTCAAGAAATTTGGAATAAACAAATATAAATACAAGGTTATTTCATATATTTTCTCCTAGAAATTTTATGCTTGATCAATCCTATAGCAAGTTTATGAGATCAAGAGAAATCAAGAGAATTCAAGAGTGATTATCAAGAATTTTGGAGTATTATTCAATATTCAAGAATCATGTCAAATTCATTCATTCATCATGATTTTTTTTGAGCTAGCATTTGTGATGTATGGTTTTATGATTCAAGCATGCATTCAAGTCAAGATCTACAACATACAATCAGGAATCAGTATCTACATTCATGCTAGCCATTACATATAGGATTTCAACCTTTTGTTAAAGGGTTTGGTGGGTTGCAACATAGCTTATTTGTTCATTCACCATTCCTTCATTTTATTTTTTATTCATTTCAAGGTTTAATTACCAAAATGGGGTTTGACCAAGGTAAACCCCTATCCACTAACAAAACAACATTTCTCCCTCTGTTTGATGTGTGAATTACAAATTTAGGTTGAAGACTCATTGAAGAGAAATATTGGAGAAAGTTTTCAACATTGTCATCTACATTGAAAAGTCATGGAAAGTCATCTATATAGAAGAATTCATTGTTTTAGACTCAAATATTTGATAGGAGAGAAGCTACAAGAGATCACCAGAGAATACCAAAGTTTCAACCGAACCCTAATACTAGGACTAAATCACCACCTTGGGCATATGAGTCCCAATATTTCCTTTTTCTAGATTTCAAGAGATCCAGATTAGTCAATGAGAGATTCTAGTTTTTATATAAAACTCCTAGGGCATGTGCAGGATCATCATGGAAAAAACAAGCCCTTAAGTGGCAATACAATTCAGACAAATTAGAGTTAGGCAACTTGAAGTAAAAATTTGAATAAGTTATCTATATTATTTCAAAAATATGTAAGAATAGAATCTATTGCAAATTGAATGTATTTTCTAAACTACTAGGTTTATTTTTTATTTTTTCTAAATCTATTTGGTGAAAATTTTAAATTTCAATGCAATAGTACTTAAATTTTAGGGAAAAAGTTAGAAGTAGGTGTCTACCTGACCACCCTAACCATAATAAAATGATAATATTTTTTTATAATATTGTATATATAAGTAGAAGACTCATGTCTCGATGTGATGCATATTTTTTTGTAATTTGTTTCCAAGTAAATAATTAATTATGAGTTTTTTATTACAACTTTTAAAAAATATAAAAACTCATACATCTGACCACCTTAACTTGGTCAAAACTTCATGAAATTAAATTCTTGTTTTTTTAATCCTATACTATGTGGAGCATAGAATGTGACACATGTTTTGGATTTAAAAAATATGATACCATTTAAAATATAAAGATGTTTTTAAATCAGCCTATCAATTAGGACTTTAGTCATAATTCAAATAGAAAATGAATAATAATTATTTAATAAATTTAAAGTAAAGCATAAATTATATTGGTGGAAAACTGAGAATCTCCATTAAAAAAAAAAAATCATTTCATCAATTTTGGGTAACAAAAAATTTGTCAAGCACATGGTTCATCATATCACTTACATATCACCACTTTTTGGCCCATCATGATCCTGCACATACCCCCTAGTCTGGGACTAAATCGCCCAGATTGGCATATGAGTCCTAATATGCTTTAAAAATTGATTTCACACCTTGTTCAAAGCCTCTTCATATTTCTAGGTGCACCTCTATTTATCTCCAGTTCAATTTTCTGATTTTTAGTTTCTTATCTTGGGTTGCATAGTCAGGTTAACATATCATTGTATTTCTTGTGTTTCAAAGCCTTGCTTGGTGGTAAACCCCCTTTTAATCTTTAATCACACCCCTTGGAAACCTTATTGCTTTCGCTCATTTCCATCCCTATATTCAGATCTATAAGGTTTCCTTGTATGAAACTTGAAGGAAATTGGTGGAGGAACCCTAATCCCCCTTTTGTTCTATCTCCCAAACATAGAGTGACAATTTTCTATGTTTCAACAGTGAGCCAACTCTTTTGTTTCTCTAGATCGTAAGTCATCGAGACAATGATTCCAAAAGGTAGTGAGAAATTTTTCAATATATTATGAGCTAATTCTCACTGTGGTTTTCACGTTTTGGATTTTCCACGTAAGAATATAGTGTTCATGTTTTATGTGATCTGATGATTTCTTTCATGGTTTCTTCCTTTAATTTGAATATGATGTATGGAGTGAATATTTAAATATTCAAGTGGTGTCAAAGAATACTAATTCATCCCCTACCAATTTTTAGGGTGCTCAATAATTGGTATCAAAGCTTGGTTCCTTTAATTGTCTTGATTACTAAGGACGATTTTGGAGTTGAACACATGGCTACTAGGAGATATCCTTCCCCTCGAGAATAAATTCAAATGGTAAGATATAATGAAGATTATTGGATTGTTGACATAGAAGAAAAACAAAAATCTTCCGTGGATGATTTGGATAAAGCAACATTTGAGAATAGAGATCTGAAAAAGGATCTTAGTGATGCAAATGAATGCATTAAGATATTGAGAGATGAACTCAAGAAAGATACTGTAGTGGAGAAAATGTATCCCTTTACATTTTCTCACTTGTTTGGGCCCCTCTAATTTAAAATTAGACTTAAAATTGCCTTAATTCATTGTTGTTAAATGTACCTTGTTAGAATTACATGCTTATTTGGGACCTCTTAATTAAATGAGCCTAATTATAACTTAATTGGCCCTTTAATTCATTTTACAAGACTATTTAATTACATTTTCCAAAGGGGAAACCTGAAATTTATTAATTCCTAAACATAATAATTCATAACGATCAATGTGTGTCCTAGGTTTATGGACTTGAGACCCATTCACCCATCAGAAAATGGGTCCTCCCTAAACTTTAGGACCTAAATTTAAATTATTTTTTTGGCTATATTTTAACATTTCTAAATCTATAATTCAATGTTGGCTTGTGATATTTGATTTTTGGGAAATTAAGGATGCATACCTATAAAGACAAGGTTATTTCACTAAGTTTCACCTATAATTTCAAGAAAGTAACCTAGCAATTTCAAGTGAGAAAAATTTGATGCAAGAGCATCAGACTGGTGATATTTTTATGACTCATTTTTATGTTAAGAGTCCTAGTTGAGCTGGTAAATATCTTAGGTGTCCATCGGGATCATGTCCAATGGTCTAGGTTGTCTAAATAGGCCTAGAAATTTAAATTTTGATTTTCTTGCCAAAATACAAATTTGAATTTCCTTGGTGATTTTGGCTTGTTGTAGGGTTGGGGTTTGTTCCCTAGCCTTAACTTTAGATTTTTGCAGTTGAATAAGGTCTTGAAAAATCATGATAGACCATGTAGGGTCTCTTTACATGTTTTTTTTTTAATTCTAGGTTGTAAAAGTGTATATTTTTCAAGTTTGATGTAAAAAAGATATTAGGTTTTGAAGGAAAAGACACATATATTTGAATTATAACTGATTTTGATGATAATTCAAATTGAATAAATGGAAATGAATGCTAAAAGAAGCTATGTGTAGTGCCTATAGCACACATGACCCATTTGGAATGGGGACCCCCATTAGAAACCAAGATCAGACATGCAAACCAGAAAAAACCTTCCACAAGAGAAAACCCAAAAAAACAAAGCAATTTGCATGAAGATGTGCAAATGAATAATATTCAGGAATTAAGAAATTATAAAAGATGAATTTCTTTATAAAAGAAAAGTATGCAAAACCCTAAAGGTAAAACCTAATGTTGACCTAAAATTAGCTCAACTAAATAAAGCTTACTTATTAATTAATTAAACTTATTATTACCTAAGTAAACTTAATAAAGTGTATAAATAATTAACTACACCAACAACCCTTTTTTCTTTGAACCTCATTTTTGCATACCCCTATTTTTATGTCTTGAATGGTCAAGGAACCATAGAAGAATCATCTTTATTCAACCATATTTTTGCTACGCTCAAAAATTTTAAGCATTTGGAGAGCCTCATTAACTATTTTCCTCCAAGTCTTAAATTGGCATCCTTCGACAAGCGTGGGTCTGCCCCTACGGACTGGCCCGTGTGGGTTTCCTTGGTGCCTCCACCATTTTCAATGGATATCTCACAATGTCCTCCCACCTTGTGGGACCCACAGTCAGGTTCACCCTTTTCACCATCGGCCATCTAGAATGACTAACACTTGATTGTTCACCAACCATGCCCATTTTTGTACTTGCATTTATGAAGCGCATTAGATGCCACTTTTTCTATAAATAGCTCGACCTAAGCTATCATTTTCACTAGCAGAACTCTAGAGAATTTCTTAGAGCCTCCTGCCCTCACCGCCTTCGTGCCCGTAGACTTCCTTTCTCAATTCAATCATCTTTGTTGTCAGATTCATGATCGTCAGTGCAAGATTGAGAGGTAGGATTGTTGTCACTATGTCTTGTATCTTTTTCCTCTAAATCTACAAAATGCTTAAATGCTCTCTGATAAAAATGATGAAATTAGATAAAAGAACCACTGCCATGCAAAACCCATGTTCTTGAATTTGGAAAAGCCCTTGAAATTAACAATTTAGATTGGGCGGAACATTACCTCGCGATCGTCATTCTTAAACCAAGGCGTTCACATCTTGCGGGCCCAATGCCTTCCCGTCGTCATCACTTCTCTTTGAAACATTTGATCTTTACAATGACGTCCACCTCCTCTAGGCCCGCACTCACACAATGACCTATCTACTTGGCTGGTGTAAATCCATAAGTCCCTTTGGGTGTATCATTCAACCCCCTCGAGTTCGATAGTGCAGAACTCCACTTGCAAAATTCTTTTAAAACTTAGTCATTGCTGGTTAGAGTTTTTTGAATGAAACTACCGAGGTCCTGACTCGTTGGAGGATCCTCCTTGTAGACTTCCATCTGTGGGACTCCATCTAGACTTTTCCATTCCAAATGGCCTTCACGATCCTTCTGACTGCTTACTGGGTTTCACACCCGCTACAGTCGTACAGGGTTAAAATTTGTCAAAATGCCTAAGTCCTGAAACCCATTGCGGGGTCCTCCTTGCAGACTTCCATCTCTAGGTTTCCATTTGGGCTTCACCATTTAAAGCATCCTCACAACATGTCTATCTGCTCACCCAACCCCACACTCTTCATCACCATCTGAGCTCATAGTGAACGCAAAATCACTCATGGACCATTCCTTGAGGGTCTCCACCGACCTTTCACTGTTGATCAAATGGCTAAAGAAAAATGATGAAAGGGTGACATCATTCTGACTGGAAGGTCCCAACGATGCCTTTTTCCTCCTAGTTGTCTAGTGGAAAAACAATCAATGCACTTACCTATTGTGGAGCCAACCATGCGAGCCTCCCTTGCCAGAATTTTGTCCCATCGACATTGTTTCAAATAGCCGACACTTGACATCCTTCCACAACTTTTGGCCTGCACCCTTAAAGTTTAAACACATGGTGATTGTCGTCCTCCAATCCCATGGGTCCTGCATTATGGGATGTTGATTGCAGGATGCCGCCTTGCTAGCACCGTTTCAATGACGGACCCTCAAACAGCCAAACCACCCTCTGTTTCCGCATGCTTAAAAGGAAATCATAATGCTTCTTCATCTTCAAAAGAATTTTTACCCACGTGCTAAAATCACTTATTCTCCTTAGTGGACCCACACTACGGCTAAAACTTGGTGTGGGTGGAATCATGTGCACTACTATGCCCTATCTATCATTTATCCACTATTGCCTTCAAAATAGCTACCAGCCAAGGAAACCCACACCCCTAGGTCCGCATTATCCAATCTCCTCCGAACAAAAGAAAAAGGATGATTTTTAGAAGATTTTATGATCTTTAAGCATGAATTATTTGATCTAACGATTGTCTTGTAGGATTTCACTAACACTTCCCCATTTAGTGTATGAATATATTTACTGCATTTCTGCTTTGGAGGATTTATGGAACAAGCTACTAGGTCCTCAGGGGTGGCAATGGAGAAATACAAAGGAAGGAAGATCGCATGCAACAATACATGCACATGATGACATACTTCGTCAAGATGGTGAAGTTGTTCTTGGTGCTGGAATAGGTGGTTGAAGAAGAGGGCACGGTAGTGGATCCAAGATATGATGTTGTCACCAACCTATCGCTGTTGGTAATTGACTAGAATAAAGAAGAGGTCAATGACCTCAAAATTCTAACAAAGCCTATTGAGGTAAGGAAAAAAAAATTATTGATGGGTAGGTCTTTTAACTAAAGCTGCAAGGAGTTACCTTAACATACGATGAACTCAAAGATACAATAGAAGGTGAGACTGCCTGTGCCTTTGCTAATGTGGCCCCAACTATGGGAACATTGACATCTCCTCCCAATACATAAACAAGGAAGAGAAAGGAAGCTGCTGAGAGCTAGCCCAAATCTAAAAAGTATTCAGAGAAGGCTTCAAAATTTGAAACTTCCAAAAAATTAAAGAAACCGGGCAGTTTCATAAGGATGCCCACCATTCAGGAGGACCCACTCCATGAAGAAGAAGAACAAGGGTCTGAACAGCCAAAGTCTCAACCTACTACGCTTACTACTCGACCACAACGATTAATACCACTATTACTCCTCTACCTACTTCGAAGGTAATGGTTGCCACCTCTCCACCAGGAGTGGACATTTTAGTCCACCTTTCCTCTACTTATCCTATGGCTCAAATCATAGTTGTAGATTCCAAATCTTCCACCACTTCCCAACTCTCTTCCTTGTCCATTTCTCCATCATTGTCTCTTTTGCTTGCCACTGCAGTGACAACAATACCCACTCTCATCCTCCCAGAAGCCTTTACCAAGTACATGCAGAATATTCCCTCAGAGCTTTCTAGAATGTTTCTAAACCCTGTAGTGCAAGCCACCTTGGCTCAGGATATAACAAGCCTCCCCATCCCTCCTCCTCCTACTGAGCCTCCTACAATGGAAGCAATGATGCAAATCTCTAATGAATTGGATAGGAAAGAAAAAGAAGCAAGTACAAAAATGGAAGAGGAGGTGAATGACTACCATAAGCATCCCCCATATCAACATATTGTAATTGATGAATTAGTCCATGAAGGGGAAGAAATGCAATCCTTTGAGGAAGATGATGAGGAGTCAGGCACAAAGTATATTGTGGAGACTTCCGATCTAGAACTCGAAGAAGAGTTGGCCCAACAACTCAGATTTTGGGGAAGAGGTTGAAAAAATTCTCGCCATCAAAGAGAAGAATACTTATGAAGAAATGGTAGACACTAAGCCTCCAAGAGGGGAGAAAGATCTAAGCCCCAAGCATGATAAAGAAATGCATCCTTCAAAAAAAAAGAAGAGGGAGAGAAAGAAAAGAAAGAAGAGGTCAAGCTTGAAGAAGAAGACATAACTTCCAAAAGGAAGGACAACCCCAAGGATGATATAGTTACTGAGTCCCTAAGGAAAGAAATGGTATTCATTCAGGATTCAGACAAGGAAAAAGGTGAGAAGCTAGGGAAGGAAAATTTGGATGGCAAGGAAATGCAAATCCAACACACTCGTGAGGGAGAAGGTGGTCATGAATCACCCAAAAGGGAATCTCAGATGCCCAAATGGATCGAGAAGCAACTAGAGAAGAAGACCCCAACCCCAGTGGATGCAAAGGAAAGGCTAGAAGCCATCTTGGCTCAATCCCAAATCAGCACAAAGAAGGAAAAGAAACCAAGGGTTAAATATCATCTAACAATGAATGCATTTAGATCCAAGATAATGCAAATTGCCACCCTAGTGATTGGTGAGGAATGGGTCAGTTATAATATTTCTACCATTGATTTGGGGACAGCTATAAGAGAACATAAGGTCGACCATTTTCAAGGATTCGTTGCCACCATCATACACCAAATGAATAAAGATAAGACCTCAAAACAAGAGCTAAAGGCATAGTTGGTGGATCTAATAGCCTATATTCAACAATGGTCATCAACTGAGGAGCTCCCCACTACATCATCGACTCCCCCATTACTGTTATCAGAAAAACACATCAATAAGCTAGAAAAGAGAAAGAGTTGGACTAGAGCTACCAAAGATTGGTTTTGACGTATAATCTATAATGGTGATTTGGGAATCGATCACGTCATCTAGACCATAAATAAGTTTTAGGAGCTGCAAAAACAATTGGAAGGCACCGAGAAGATTTTCTAAGGCTTCATAGAACTTTACAGGATCACTTATCTAAAGATCGAGGCCATCCTCAAGAATCTTGATAAATTATGGGAAAAGGAGTTAGGTATGGTAAAAGGTGATCAGTGGCTGTGGAGACCTAGAAAATGAGCCTAGACCATAGAAAGGAAGTCTTGGAGTAATTATTCCATGAGGTAGGGCTCAATTTGGCATGGGCCAAAGAACATAGGGCATATGTTGAGGACTATCTCAAACTAATGATAGAGTACAAGATGTCATCCCTCAAGCTCGATGTGGGAAAAATTAGGTTGTATTTCCATAAGATGATGGAAATGGGATCAGCAGGTGTGCTAACAACATATTTCATGGACTTCACTACCAATGCCTTAGTTCAGTCTGAGCAAATAGTCAAGGCTACACCCAAGTGCATGGAAAATTGGGAGCAAATCATGGGTTGATCAAAGAAGTTGACATTTCAGGTGATCCAATTTGATATAATGGAATGGGACAAGCTCAAAGAACTAATCGAAAAAATTGTAGAGTATGCCACATTGCAAAAGGAGGCTAGAAAGCCTATCATGGATGATGAATTCCTCACAGTGTAGCCACAACAAATAACAATTAGCTAGAAGAAAAAAGAGCTACAGTGCTTCCCCACAAGAAGACAAAATAGGCAAAAGACAAGATGTAATTTAAAATTATTTTATATTTGGGGGTAGGTGAAACCCTAATGTAAAATGAATCTTGGCCACACAATGAAAGTAAATCCTAGCCATTCATTTCACTTTTGAAAAACTATAAATCTCATTTTCAAGAGAGAGTTGAGTTGTTGTAAAAACATGCTACTAGAATGTTAATAAAAATTCATTGATTTGGTGGATTGTTGAGTTCCAACCTCATATTGCATGATTCTTCTTCTCATAGTTAGTAAATTTGAGTAGATTTACTTTTTTTTTCTATGTGTTTTAGTTTTCTTTAGTAGATTAGTTAGATGTTGTTCATTGATACTAAAGATTGATCTGGTGTTGACCTCTTCTTAGTTCATACTTTTTATTGCATATTGATGATATATAGATATACAAAGTTAGTCTGAACTTTATATTATTGTTGCAGTTAAATCTCATCTCTTTATTCATGTTCATGGTGGATGAAAATCTAAAATCTGCAAACCTTAGAAGATTGCACTAGTTTCATGATACTATAGACTTTCTTGGTTAAGTGGAACTAAGTCTTTAGAAGATTGGCCCACTGTAGCAACCTCCATTGTAACTGTTCATCGCCAGTTTCAGATCCCGGAACATCTTCACTTCCCTACCCCTTTTTCTTTTTTTGTTAATGGTGACTTTAAACCAGGTTCATTGCACATTGTAAGGCCAAATCTGAAGCTGAAATAAGAGCTTTAGAGTATTGTTCGAACCTACAACAATTGGGAATCAACTTCCCATCTCAAGAACTCCATTAAATAAACCAATTCTCCCCAGCTTAACTCACATAATTCTACACTACGATTACCAATAAAATCACATTCAAACAACTGAGATATTCCATGCACGTCATGACCTAACACCTGAGAGACCTTGGGGTAGTAATTTGTAGCTTGTTTGCAGATTTCTACCTTTCAAGAGAGGTAGCATACTTGTGTGTTGTCTATGTTGAGAAGGTGAAAAAACACCCATCAACATAACTAGCGCTAGGTGGGCCCGATTCATGTTAGGCTAGATCGAATTGGTTCATTCTGCCCAAAAATATTTTAGAGTCCTAAGATCAACACAAAAATAAAGGGGAATTTCAAGAGCTACCACCCCTACCAGAGCTAGAAGAGATAGAAGAGGGGAAGAATCCACCTCTGGCACACCCAACCAACCCACTTTTCCTTTATCCTCATCCTCTCCTCCCACCCATTCACCTTCACCTTTGGTAGCACATTTCTCCTCTCAATCATTCCAAATAGCCTTCTATACTGTCGGCTCCCACAGCCTAGGTGTTGCCTTTCAACCCAATGCACCTCCTTTTCTTGGCACTATTCCTATAGTTGTCATTGCCCCTTTGCAACCCAAAGTCAATCTGGTGCAACCTCCTCCACCTCTACCTCCCATGGCATGGTTGGGAAAAAATCCATCTCCTTTTTCCTTTAACCTGTACCATGATATGCCAAAGAACCCAGAGGGCTTTTGCACAAAGTTTAACCCTTGGGATCTATAAAGGACAGCAAAAGATCAAGATCTTCCAAACAACATTGAAGGATATGCATATCCAAAATGAAGATGTGGCATGCAGGATCTTAGCTTATTCCTTGGGAGAGGAGGCCTTTTACTAGTACATCCATTTGCTGACGAGATCCATTAACACTTGGGACTTATTGAAGAATTCCTTCTTATAGAAATTCAAGGTCCCAGCGAGCCCTTTTGAGCTATACCAATAGTTCATGACAATTCGAAGGGAAATCAATGAGTTGATTAGCTATTTCAATGATAGGTTCCATAGAGCCTACATGAGATTGTAGACACCCTATGTGGTGACGATTCTTTTGCCCGCCTGGTGTACTATGCAGCCCTGGATAACCTCACTTTCTCCTTGGTGAAAAGGATGACCCCACCACCCAGATAGTTGGCAGATGCCTATGAAAAAGCAGTCAAATAAAGTACATATTTGGGATAACAAATTTATTGGTGTGATGCCATGTTTGGGGCCAATTTCCCATCCATATCAAGTCCTAGAGATTACCCAGGCTTTGGCACAAAAGACACCCTTGATGAATCCAGTTCTGCAACTTGTGATGGTGCCTCATCCGAGACAACCATTGAATCAAGTGCCTCCTATGCCTCAATTATTGCAGCCCCAATAGTAGTAGGTTCATGCTCAGTCATCCCAAGTGCTGACATAATTCAACTTTGCAGCATAATAATGCAGAAAAGGACCGAATCGATGAGTTGACAAAAATGATCAAGAAGATGTCAACTGAGATGACACACTTAAGGAACTAGAACAACTAGCTGTAAGCTTCTCAAAGAAGCATCCAACCTAACCTCAATCATGATAACCACAATAGTTGTGCTAGTTGTGTTTTTGGTGCTCCTTCTAGACAAAATTATGAAAGAAATCAGAATTTGGGGCCGAACTTTGACAAAAGGCCTTTCCAGAGACAAAACTAGACATGCAACATGAGGTTGATCAATGCTGACATTCCTGCACCTCTTGACTAGCCCAAAAACAATGAAAAGACCACTAGTGGGGTGTACCTAGTTGAGGCTTCCTTGTTTAAATGGTGTCACTTTCACAAAATAAGTTGACATTCCAAATTGGATTGTCTTGAGTTCTAGATAGCCATTGAGATTTTCTAGATAGAGGCCCAGAATTTCACTGATAACTCAAGGTCTAGAGACTTCATCCCTTTTGAACCATATGATTCCTCAATGTTGGTGGTCAACCAGGCTCCTTTCCCAAAGGCTAAGAGCAACATGCCAAAAAAGGAAAGTGTCATCAAAAATGATGACAAAGAAGAAGAGGTAAGTGTCGAAAGTCCCTTCTCTTAGCTCTTGAATTCCATAGATAATGGTCTTGTAGATGAAGAAGAGCCGAGAGAAGATGAAGTTCAAATGTTTCACCAAAGGACTACCTTGTATGACTTAAGGACTAAAAAGGTAGGTGGCCAAGTAGGTGGCCCTTTCACCACCTACACTCCACCCAACAACTTGAGTACCCCTCTTGACCCAAATGCTAGAAAAAATCAAGGCTATCCCCATGTACCTACCTGGTGCTTCAATAGAAAAAAGAAGCAAGGTCAAAACCAAAACTATCCTACTAGCTCTTTCCAGAACACCCCTTTTGAAGCTGAAATCGAACAAATGGGGGAATATGTAGTTGATGAATTCAAGAGGGTCAAAATAAGTTTGTCTTCCTTTGAGTTATGGGTATGTGCATGATCATCATGGAAAAAATAGGCCCTTAAGTGGCAATGAAAATAAAGAAAATTAGAGTTAGGCAACTTGATGTAAAAATTTGAATAAGTTATCTATATTATTTTGAAAATATGTAAGAATAGAGTCTGTAGCAAATCGAATGTAGTTTCTAATCTACTAGGTTTTTTTTTTTAAATCTATTTGGTCAAAGTTTGAAATTTCAGGGAAAAAATAAGAAGTAGGTGTCTGTCTGACCACCCTAACCACTATAAAATGATAATATTTTTTTATAAGATTTTAGATAAAAGTAGAGGACTCATGTCCCGATGTGATGCATATTTTTTGTAATGTTTTTCCAAGTAAATAATTAATTATGAATTTTTAATTACAAATTTTAAAAAATATAAATACTTGTATGTCTGACCACCTTAACCTAGTCAAAACTTCATGAAATTCAATATTTTTTTTGTTAATCCTATAGTATTTGAAGCATAGAATGTGATTCATGTTTTGGATTCAAAAAATGTAATACCGTTTGAAAGCTATAGATGTTTTTCAATCAACCTATCAATAAAAACTTTAGTCATAATTCAAATAGAAAATGAATAATAATTATTTATTAAATTCAAAGTAAAGCATAATTTATATTGGTGGAAAGCTGAGAATCTCCTTTAAAAACTTTTTTTTTTCATCAATTTTGGGTAAAAAAAAAGTCATCAGCCACATGGGCCATCATATCACTTACATATCACCAATTTTTAGCCCATCATGATCTTGTGCATACCCTTACTTAAATTCTCAACAATTAGGAATGCCTTCTTCAAAATGATCAATGGGACTCCTTCATCCAAGCCAACCCAGGAAGTACCCACAAGAAGGGTCTCATTTGATGATTCAAAGAATCACCCTATCATCCAACAGGTTTTCAATAAGAAAGCAGACCCTCCTTCAAACCAGCAAGCAAAAAAACAACCCACTAAGGAACCAGATCAAGCCCAAAGCCAAAACAAAGGTAATGATAAAGAAAAAGGTCAGGTGGCCCAAGTGGATATCTTTGGGGGACTATTTCAAGGAAATTTGGAAACACCTCCCTTCTTGACAACCATTAGAATATTTGGGAAGACAATTCATAATTTCCTACTTGATTCAGGAGCCTCTGCCAATGTCATACCATTGATGATGTGAAAATATTTGGGAATCATTTTGACTCCCTCTCAGTGCAAGGTGACACAAATTGATAAAACAAAAATCAACATAGTTGGCAAAATCAATAAAATACCCATAAAAATTGTTGTTGATCCAAGGATACAACTAACGATCGACATTCAGGTTATTGATATCCCTGATACCTACGGTATCATCCTGGGAAGGGATTTCACATGGGAATTGAATGGATATGCTGCCATAGACTATTCTCACCTATGGCTGCCATGAAAAGGGTTGTCAAATCAGATTCGTATAGACCAGGAATCGTGCATGAAATTCATGATTACGGAATACAACAACACAAATGAAGTGTTGTTTTTTGAAATAGAGCTGGGGAATTGCTGCCATGTGGCGTATCCAGATCAACAAGAATTATATGAGGAGGATGCATCTGAGGAGGTCCTTCTTGTATTGTGCAATCTGCCTGTCGGCTTGGCTCACATGCCCCAGAGCACCTAGGTGTTGATTGATTCAGATGACGAAGATTCCTACGAGGATGGCAATCTTGGATTGCTAGAGGTCTTTCAAGATTTCATGGAAACATGCATACAAGATCAACTTAGCTTGGGAGAAAGAATGAATTTTAAGGAACTCTTGTTGCCTAGTTGGTATAGGGTACACAATGCTTCCCACTCTGAATTTGAGTTCTAAATGTTCCAAACAACAATCGAGCACATTAAAGGATAAGTCACCCCTAAAAGGGAGGCTCAATTGGGATGGCTAGATCATGGCCACACTAGACCTATGCCACCGCCTAAGGTTGCTAAAGTAAAGACATTGTTAGAGGTAAAAATCAGGTCTACTGATTCTAGGATTGAGGATCCTTCCAAGTTTTAGATGCTACACTTCGATGGGTCCAAATCCAAGCAAGGAGCTAGAGATGACTTCGAGCTGATCATCCCAATAGGTAAGTTATATTTTTCTTCCCACATACTTCAATTTTAATGCATGAATAATGTGGCAGAATATGAGGCGTTAGTCCTTGGCCTCCTAATGGCATTAAATAAAAGGGTCAAGATGTTACAAGTCTTTAGTGACTCAAAGTCATTCATGAAACAAGTAAGAAATATATACTCTTGATATGATAGAAGACTAACCAATTAGAGGCATAGGGTATGGGATTTATTAGAGAGCCTAGATGTGTTTAACATTCAATTGATCCCATGCTCTTAGAATTACACTACTAAGGACTTGATGTAGGAGGCTAGTACCTTATAACCCCTATCATTGCCTGGCCTCAAGAGATTCACTGTTGGGCTCACCTCTATCCCATCTGTACCAAATAATGTGGCCAATTTCCAAGTGTTCAATGATGATAAACAAATATTTGATTTCATCACCAGCTCCGATGTGTTTGCAGCCTAGATAATTGATGAGGCTAAGCCTGAAGAGAATGAGCTAGAGATAGAAGGGGTCATCAACCTCAAGACCAACACCATTTGCAGAGGTATGGTCTAGTTAGAGTGAATATTTGAATTAGATCAGATTAGATATTAGGATCAACAAACAAAGATAGACTCCATCAACAATTAATGTGACACCCATAATCTCAGAACAACCGAGGAAGCTAATAATGTATTAATTGGTAAGGTATGCACGCTAGAAGAAAAGAAAGGTATTGTTGATGCCCTGTGGAAGTATCATGATGTATTCTCTTGGAGTAATGAGGATTTGAAGACATATGCCACGTCAATCATCACACACACTATTCCTCATAGACTGGATGTAAGGTTTTTTCGACAACGGCAGTGCCCCATCAATGCATTGTTGGAACCAATTATTTACAAAGAAGTACAAAATTTGTTATCTGTCAAAATCATATTTCTAGTCAGACACTCCACATGGGTGGAAACTCTTGTTTTGGTAAGGAAAAATAATGGTGAAACCAGGTTATGTGTTGATTTCTATCATGTGCCTTCGCTGGATGAGGTATTGCAGATTGTCAATGGTTCTCAAATGATGTCCTTCTTGGATGGGTACTCTAGGTACAATTAGGTAATGGTGCAATATGAAGATAGGCATAAAATGATGTTCACCACCAAGTGGGGAACCTTTTCATATAGGAGAATGCCTTTCAGATTGATCAACACAAGTGCCATGTTCTAGCGTGCGATGGACATTGCCTTCAAGGACATAATTGGTAAGTGAATCATCATTTATATGGATTATCTCACAGTGTTTTCAAAGGCTAGGGGAGACCATGCCTCTGATTTATGTGAGGTCTCCCTGAAATGCAGAGAATTCGACATTTCCCTGAATCCAAAGAAATTCTTTTTTGGGGTCACTAAGGGAAATTTATTTGGACATGCCCTATCGGAGAAAGGAATTTCTATAGACCCCAAAAATATCCAAGTTATAATGAAGATTCAGCTTCCAAGCAACAAGAAAGAGCTTAAATATTTCTTTAGAAAGATAAATTTTGTTAGGAAATTCATCATGGGATTTCTTGAGATAGTCAAGCCACCGAATGCCATGCTGAAACAAGATGCCAAAATTGAATGGACATCATAAGTGAAGTAGGCCTTTGAGGAAATCAAGAAATAAATTGTTGATGCCCCTGTGCTAGTCAGTCTAAATTATCTAAAGCCCTTATATATCTACTCCTTCACTTTAGATCACTCGTGTGCCAACATATTGACCCAAAAATATGACAAAGGAAATCAGGACCCAATTTTCTTCATGAGTGCTCCATTAAAATATGTTGAGCTAAGGTATCACAACATGGAAAAGAAATTATATTCTCTTGTTAGAGGGGTCAAGAAGTTTAAATAATACATCATAAGAAACAAGGTATTTTCCATAGTGCTTGACCCAGTAGTGAAGACACTGCTAATACAAAATGAACTAGGATAAAGATGAGAAAAATGAGTTACATTGTTGCAAAAGTATGACATGGAGATCTAGACAATGAAAATAGTAAGAGGGAAAGCACTCACTTGAATGATAGTTGAAGCAAAAACTAAAGTGGAGCTCAAACTTAGAGTTCAATAATATCAACTGGAAGATGTCTCCCTAGGGGAGTGGTATGATGATATTGTTTATTATTTATTGAACAAAAAGTGTCCATCCAACTTACAAGGAGTACAAAAGTGTTCCATTAGGCTGAAAATAAATAGTTATATGCTTCAAGGTTCCATACTTTATAAGAAAAATCATGAGGGGATCTATCTTAGATGCTTGGGTAAGGAAGAAGCGGTGCGTGTGCTGAAAGAGTTCAATGAAAAATTTGGTACTGGTCATGGATTGGGTCCCTCTACTACTCATTGAATCCTATGAGCAGTATAATACTAGCCCATGGTGGTCAAGAATGTTGATAATCATGTTCAGATGTGCCATGTTTGCCAAACTGTAGCAACTAGAGAGAGGAACACTGATGTCCCACTACAACCTATCTTGGAGGTAAGACTGTTTGCACAATGGGGTCTCAACTTCATTGGTCCGGTAAGCCCACCATCTTTTGTGGGTCACAGGTAAATTCTAATTGCCTCTAATTATTGTACTAGATGGATAGAAGCCATTGCATGTAGGCAATGTACTACAAAGGTAGTTGTTGATTTACGTGAAAGTTTCATTGTTAATCATTTTTGTTGCCCCTATGCTTTAGTCTACAATAATGGTCTTGCTTTTGCATCACTAAAGTTTGCTAGTTGGGCATTGAATCATGGTATTCCCCTTAAATTCTTGTCCAACTACTATCCACAAGTCAATGGCCTAGATAAATCCACAAACAAGAACCTGATCACCGTAATCAAGAAGCTGCTTGATAGGAATCCCAAGGACTAGCATACCCAACTCCTTTTTTCCCTTTGGGCAGATCATACACATCACAAGACTGCCTTGGGAGATTCCCCATTTCACCTTGTATATGTCCTTGAGCCTATGTTTCCGATTCACCTTAAAATCCTTACCCTCCAATTCATCAATAATTTCTATGAAGGGGAATGAAGGGAGGCTCGCTTAGCTAACCTACTCCACTTAGAAGAAGTGTGTGACCGTTCCATTGAAAATTTAACCAAACATCAATGCATAGTTAAAAGATGGTTCGATCACTGAGCCAAAGTAAAGGCCTTTAGAATAACTGATCTGGTCCTATATTGGGACAAGGTCCATGAGAAGAAAGGGGGACATGACAAATTCGACAAGCTTTGGCTTGGCCCCTTTCAAATTATTGAAATCCTTGAAGATAATGATTTTCGCTTAAAAACCTTAACTGGTGAAGATGTCCCATTTCCCATCAACGGGAAGCACCTAAAGAATTATTTCCAAGCCTGAGCTCCCTCGAGATGCTCTTGTAAATACTTGTACATAGGTTAGTTTAGGTTGCTTTTTCTTCTTCACTTTGTTTTGCTTCCTTGCTTTGCCTTAGTTTTGTTTGCTCCCTGGCTACTTTTTCTTTGTTGAGAGTGTCTGTTTGTTCTGGGTAAAGTGACCATGCTCAGTTTGATGAATGCTTCACTTTATTTCCTACTCTTGTTTGTTCTCTGGATAAGCATTCATTCCCAACTATCCATTTTTGAATCCCTCTGGGAGTTGGTTTCCTCCTTTGAACTCTGAACTAACCTTGGATTCCATCCTTATTTGAATCCTTTTATGCCCATCAAACATACTTTAAATATTTCCAAGGAATTGTGTGGTAATTACTAGTAGGGCTAGACAAGTGAAAATCTTAAGTCTGCTCTAGTGACCACTGTGATTCCAAAACCCATTGTGAGCTTCAGTGCTTACACAATTGAGCAAAAGAAAAGAAAGTACTACAAAGAAACATCCAAAAGAAAAGGAAAAGAAAAGTCAAAATTATGCAACTATATGGGTGTACGAATAACTCTATCGGGGCTATGGAATCTTGGCTGTCAGTAGAGCTATGTTCATGAGGTCACAGTGATAACTCCATTGTTCCTATAAATGCCTGAATAGCAACAAAGCAATGTCCAGGTTACTTTTGGGGTTAGACAACTTACATAGCTTGCCCCTGCCTGATCAGTAATCATCTAAACAATCTCTGAGGAAAGTAAATGAACTCACCTCGCACAAACTTCCATGATTTACCTGTAACATGATTCAACCAAGGATCTCATCCTCAACTTGCTTTTTAGTTCACTTCTAGAAACTGGCCCTTGGTCTAAGAAACCAGAGACTCTAGGTTCTAAATGAATATTTATCCTCAGAACACTAGGAGCGTTCCCCAGTGGAGTCACCATTTTTTATGCCTATAGCACACATGCCCCATTCAGAATGGGGACCCTCTCTTTTTGCTTGTGTCGGGTCACTTTTGTCCACCTCATTTATTTGTGCCCCTATTTTTCTGTCTTGAATGGTTGAGGAACCCTAGACAAATCATCTTGAGTCGACCATATTTTTGCTACCCTCAAAATTTTCAAAGTTGTAAGCCTTTGTAGAACCTCATTAGCTATTTGCCTCCAAGTCTTAAACTAGCGTCCTCTGGTAGGTACAGGTTTTCCCCTATAGACTGCCCCATGCGGGTTTCCCTAGCTCCTCCACCATTTTCAATGGTTGTCTCACAACATCCTCCCACCTCGCGGGACCCACAGTCAAGTTCACCCATTTCACCGTCATCCATCTTGAACAACTAACACTTAACTAGCATTCGCTTAGCAGACTCTGCCATTCCCATCATCATTTTCAAAATGACCATTCACCAACTATGCTAGTCATCATGCCAGTATTTATTAAGGGCATGAAATGCCACATTTTCTATAAATAGCTCGACTTGAGCTATCATTTTAACCAAGAGAACTCTAGAGAATTTGTCAGACCCTCCTATTATCACTACCTCCATGCCCACAACCTTCCTCTACCGATTCGATCATCTTTGTTGTGAGATTCATTAACATCCATGCTAGATTGAGAGGTAGGATTGTTTTCTTCACCCCTTTTGTCTTTTTCCTTTAAATCTATAAACTGATTAAGTATTCTCCAATAAAAATGATTAAATTATATAAAACAATGACTCTCGCACAAAACCCATGTTCTAGAATTTGGAAAATCCCTTGAAATTATCAATTTATATTGGGCAGAACATTACCTCTTGGCCGCCGTTCTTAAACTAGGGAATTCATGTCCTACGGGTGTGACGCCTTCCCACCATCGTCACTTCCCTTTGAAACATTTTAAATTTATAATGACGTCCACCTCCTCTGGGCCCGCACTCACACGATGCCCTATCTGCTTGGCTAGTGTAAATCCATAAGTCCCTTTGGGTGGATCCTTCAACCCCCTTGAGTCTGATAGTGTGGACCTCCACTCACAAAACACTTTTAATTTTTTTTCATTTTAGATGGCCATCTGACTGGATCCTCTCAATATGCGAGCTCTACCTTGGTCATCACCCATCAAACTTGTTTGAACGAAACTACCGAGGTCCTGACTCGTTGCGGGGTCCTCCTTGTAGACTTTTGTTTGTGGGACTCCATCTAGAATTTGTTGTTCCAAACAACCTCCATGATCCATCTGACCACTTACCAGGTCCCTCCCCTGCCATAGTCATCCAAGGTTAAAATTCATCAAAATTCCTAAGCCTTGAAACCCATTATGGGGTCCTCCTTCCAGAATTTCATCTACGGATTTCCATCTCGGCTTTTCCATTTAAGTTGCTTTCACAACATGTTTATGTGCCTACCAGACCCCACACTCTTGAACATCATCTGAGCTTGCAATTAATGCAAAATCACTTGTGGACCATTCCTTGCGAGTCTCTGTCGACATTTCATTGTCAATCAAACAACAAAGGCAATATAGCGAAAGGGTGACGTCCTTCTGACTGGAAGGTCACAACGATGCCTTTTCCTCTTGGTTTTTGAGTGGAAACATGATCAATGTACTTACCTTCTATGAAGGCAACCACGAGAGCCTCCCATGCTAGAATTTCATCAAACCGACATTGTTTTGAATAGCCGAAAACTAACGTCCTTCTACACCTTCGGACCTGCACCCTTAAAGTTTAAACACATGGTGATTACCATCCTCTAACCCTACGGGTCCCACATTGCAAGATTTCACATGCGGGATGCCACCTTTCCAGCATTATTTCAACGATAGAGCCTCAAACAACTAGACCACCCTCCGCTTTTGCATGCTTAAAAGGAAATTATAATGCTTCTTGATCTTCAAAAGAATTTTGACCCACGTGCTAAAATCACTTAATCTCCTTAGTGGACCCTACACTGTGGCTAAAATTTGGTGTGGATGGAACCATGTGGGCCTCCATGCCTTGTCTATCACCCATCCACTACTAACTTCAAAATAGCTACCAACCCTGGGAAACCCGCACCCCTAGGCCCACATTATCCAATCTCTTCCGAATGAGAGACAAAGGACGATATTTAGATAATTTTATGATCTTTATGCATTAATTATTTGATCTAACGACTATTTTGAAGGATTTCACTAACACTTCCTCGTTTAGTGTATGAATATGCTTACTGCATTTTTTTTTTGTAGGATTTATGGAACCAACTACCGAGTCCTCAGGGGCGGCCATGGAGAAAGACAAAGGAAAGAAGATCACCAAGGCACCCAGGGATAAAGAGGATAAGGACCAAATGAGATATAAGTTCCAAGGGGAACCCCTCAATTCAAAGGTCACCACAGATTGGAAGGAGATCTCAGACACTAATCTGGGACACATTGAAATTGATTAATTTAAGCAAAGGGTTAGACTTAACCCTACTAAAAAAAATTCTAGAACAATCAGAGGCAGTGGATTGGCCAAGGTTGCCAGATTCCCACTGGCTCTCATAGCCCCTGAGGTTGTAATGGCCTACAGGGAGGCATATCAGGAGGATACAAAATGAATAGTGGACAGAGATGGGAATGTATTGGCTAACCTTTCTACCAAGTTGATAGGGAGGACCTTTAACATCCCTACCTTTAGTGAGATGGAAGAGACACTTAAGGAATATGGTAAGCAGATGTGAGATGTTGATCCCCTCAAATGCAAAAAACTCATCAATCAATACTGGCTAAAGGAAAAGAGGGGCAATGCTAATAAAGTGCCCCAGGAGCTCTTCCAAATAAATTTCTATGAATATTACCATGAATTGGTAACCCTTTTGAGCAGAGATATAAGCCTCTCGACCACAACCTTCTTTCAGGAATGGATTTTCTATTTTATAGAAAAAATAATTTGAGGGGAGAAAACAATTTACTGGGTTGGAATGATCAGTAACATCTTGCATGAGCAGTTTGTAGCTGTGAAAAAGACTTCACAATTTTATATGACATCATACCTGGTGTACTTGCTTGTCGATCATGCCCAATATACGGGACTATTTGTGGCACCAAATCCAACTCCAGAAAGGGAGCTAAAGGTGTATGACAAGTACCCTTAGCTCCAATAGAATAATTTCAAGAAGGAATACTATAGATTCAATGATGCCTTTATAGGCCATATCATCAGAATGCTTGGGGGTGATCGTAAAAGAAGAGTCTCACACAGTCCTAATGCTTTCATTTGTTGGTTCAGATTTTTGTTCATACAATTTTTGAAGTTTACCAACATTTGAGCCAAGGGTTTCTCTGAGAAACCATATAAGCTGCCCCGATACCTAAATGAATGGATGATATTGCTTGAAATCTCTCGACAATTGCAAGAATCACACACCCTCCTAAGAAAAAAGCATAGAGCGGGGATTCCTTATCCCCTCTCCATCAACCAAGGAATGCATGAACTTCACACATCCCAATGTGAAGAATACTTTGATAAGGAGTTGAATGAATACAATATGAGGCTCCACACTACCCAACCATGAATGGATCTATATGGAAAGCTCAAGAAGATGGTCAAACTTGAATATTCCCACCTGCATAATGTTGAAGAATTTTGGGCCAACTGGAAGGATGGCAAGAAAGTGCGTATGTGACAATACATGCACATGACGACATACTTCATCAAGATGGTGAAGTTATTATTGGTGACGAAACAAGTGGTTGAAGAAGAGGGCAGAGTAGTGGATCCAATATATGATACCATCACCAACCTGTCGCTATCGTTAATTGACTAGAATAAAGAACAAGTTAATGACCTTGACATTATAACAAAGCCTGTTGACTCAAGGACAAAACAATGGATCGATGGGCATGTCTCTCAACTAAATTTGCAATGAGTGACCCTAACATACAAAGAACTCAAAGATACAATGGAAGGTGAGATTGATAGTGCCTCTACTGATGTGGCCCCAACTGCGGGAACTTTGGCATCTCCTCCCAATACATGATCCAAGAAGAGAAATAAAGCTACTGAGAGTCAGACCAAATCTAAGAAATATTCGGAGAAGGCTTAAGATGTTGAAACTTCCAAAAAATCAAGGAAATCAAGAAGTTTCATAGGGATGGCCACCATTCAGGAGGACCAGCTCCATGAAGGAGAAGAACAAGGGGCTGAACAAAAAAATTCTCCAACTACCATGCTTAGTGCCCTGACCACAATGGCTACTACCACTGTTACTCCTCCACTTGCTTCACGGGAAATGGTTGCCACCTCTCCACCCACAGTGGACATTTCAGTCCACCTTGCCTCTACTTCTCCTATGGCTTAG
Organism: Sequoiadendron giganteum; assembly: GCA_007115665.2. Classification (NCBI taxonomy): domain Eukaryota; kingdom Viridiplantae; phylum Streptophyta; class Pinopsida; order Cupressales; family Cupressaceae; genus Sequoiadendron; species Sequoiadendron giganteum. Next base: position 567,682,518 of record CM021104.1, read on the forward strand.
ATCATAGGTGTATATTCTTCATCTTCCACCACTTCCACACTCTCTTCCACATCGATGTCTCCATCATTGTCTCTTTCTCCTGCCACTATAGCAACAACGATGCCCATTCTCATCCTCCCTGAAGCCTTTACCAAGCACATGTAGAATATGCCCTTAGAGCTTTCTGGAATGTTTGGAAACCTCATAGTGCAAGCCACCCTGGCTCAGGCTATAATAGGCCTCCCCATCCCTCCTCCTCCTACTAAGCCTCCTATGATGGAAGCAATGATTCAAATCTCTGAGGAATTGGATAGGCAAAAAAGGAAGGAAAAAAATGGAAGAAGAGGCAGATGACTACCATGAGCATCCCCGATATCAACATCTTATAATTGATGAAGTAATCCATGAAGGGGAAGAAATAGAATAATTCAAGGAAGATGATGAGGAGTCACACACAAATTATATTGTGTAGAATTTTGATCTGGAACACGAAGAAGAGTTACCCCAACAACTCAAAGATGTTGGGGAAGAGGTTGAAAAAATACCCACCATCAAAGAGAAGAATACTGATGAAGAAATGGAAGACACTAAGCCTCCAATAGGAGAGCAAGATCTAAGCCCCAAGCATGATAAAGAGATGCCTCCTTTAGAAGAAAAATAAGAGGGAGAGAAAGAAAAGAAGGAAGAGGACAAGCTCGAAGAAGAAGAGAGAACTTCCAAAGAGAAGGATAGCCCCAAGGAACATATAACTACTGAGTCCCCAAGTAAAGAAACAATATTCATTCAGGATTCAGATGAGGAAGAAGGAGATTTTCCAAAGGAGGAAACTTCGAGTGGCAAGGCAATGCAAATCCAACACACCTGTGAGGGAGAAGGTTGTCATGAATCACCCGAAAGGGAATCTCAGATGCCCAAATGGCTTGAGAAGCAACTAGAGAATAAGACTTGGCCCTAGAAGATCCAAAGGCAAGGCTGGAAGCCATCTTGGCTTGATCCAAAATTAGCACAAAGAAGGAAAAGAAACCAAGGGTCAAATCTCACCCGATAATGGATGCATCCAGATCTAGGATAGTGAAAATTGGCACCCTATTGATGGGTGAGGAGGGGTCAGTTATAATATTTCTACCATTGATTTGGGGACAGAAACAAGAGAACTGAAGATTGACCATCTTTAGGGTTCCATCACCACCATAATGCACCAAATGAATAAAGATAAGACCTCCAAAGAAGATCTAAAGGCACAAGTGGTGAATCTAACAACCTATATTCAACAATGGCCATCAACTAAGGAGCTCACCACTACGTCATTTCCTCCCCCATTGCTGCTATCAGAAGAAATCATCAGTAAGCTAGAAAAGAGAAAAAGTTGGACCAAAGCTACCAAATATTGGTTCCGGCGTGTAATCTATAATGGTGATATGGTCATCGATCACACCGTCTGGACCATAAATAAGTTTTGGGAGCTACAAAAACAATTGGAAGGAACGAGAACATTTTATAGGACTTTGTGGAACTTTACATGATCACTTATCCAAAGATCGAGGCCATCCTCAAGATTCTTAATAAATTATGGGAAAAGGCATTAGGTCTGGTAAAAGCTGATCAATGGCTCGTGGAGAACTAGAAAATGAGCATAGACCACATAAAGGAAGTCTTGGAGAAGGTATTGCATGAGGTAGGGCTCAATTTGGCATGGGCCAAAGAACACAGGGTAGATGTTGAGGACTATCTCAAACTATTGACAAATTATGAGATGCTAGCCCTTGAGCTCGATGCGGGAAAAATCAGGCTGTATTTCCATAAGAATATGGAAACAAGAGCAATGGGTGTGCTAACAGAAGATTTTGTGGACTTCATCGCCAATACCTCTATTCATTCCCAAAAAATAATCAAGGCTAAGCCCAAGTGCATGGAGAATTGGGAGAAAGTCACAGGTCAATCAAATAAATTGACATTTCAAGTAATCCAATCTGATAAAATGGATTGGGACAAGCTCAAAGCACTGATCTTGAAATTCGTAGAGTATGCCACATTGCAAAATGAGGCTGGAAAGTCTTTCATAGATGACGAATTCCTTATAGTGTAGCCACAACAAACATCTATTATCTAGAAGACAAAAGAGCTAAAGTGTTGCCCCACAAGAAGACAAAATAGGTAAAAGACAAGATGCAATTTTAAATTGTTTTATATTTAGGGGTAGGTGAAACCCTAATGTAAAATGAATCTAGGCCACACAATGAAATTAAATCCTAGCCATTCATTTCACTTTTGGAAAACTATAAATAGGGGTTCTCCTCTCATTTTCAAGAGAGATTTGAGTTGTTGTAAAAACCTGTTGTTGGAATGTTAATAGAAATTCATTGATTTGGTGGATTCTTGAGTTCCAACCTCATGTTGCATGATTCTTCTTCTCATAGTTAGTGAATTTGAGTAGATTTACTTTGATGTTCTATGTATTTCATTTTGCTTTAGTATATTAGTTAGATGTTGTTCATTGATGTTGAAGATTGTTGTGGTGTTGACCACTTCTTAGTTCATACTTTTTGTTGCATATTGATGATATACAACTATGCAAAGTAAGTCTGAACTTTATATTATTGCTGCACTTAAATCTCATCTCTTTAATCATGTTCATGGTGGATGAAAATATGAAATCTGTAGACCTTAGAAGATTTCACTAGTTTCATTATACTCTAGAATTTCTTGGTTAAGAGGAACTAAGTCTTGGGAAGGTAGGCCCATTGTAGCGACCTCCATTGTCATTGTTCATCGCTAGTTTCAGATCTAGGAACCTCTTTAGTTCCCTGCTCCTTTTTCTTTCTTTTTTTAATGGTGACTTTGAACCAAGTTCATTGCACATTGTAAACCCAAATCTTAAGCTGAAATAGGAGTTTTAGACTGTTGTTCAAACCTACAACGATTGTGTAGAAACTTCCCATCTCAAGAACTCCATCAAATAAACCAATTCTCCCTAGCTTAACTCAGTTAAGTTTTCCCTGTGATTACTGGCAAAATCACATTCAAACAACTGAGATATTCCATGCACGTCATGACTTGGCACCTGAGAGACCTTGGGGTAGTAATTTGTAACTTGTTTGGGTATTTATACATTTGATGAGAGGTAGTATACTTGTGTTTTTCCAATGTTAAGAAGCTGCAAAAATAGCCATCAACACTATGGAAGGATTATTTGATGAAAATAGCTCGTTTCTTCATAATTTTGGACATTTTTTTAACAAATACAGTTAAAAAAAAGTCTTGTACAACCTTGCATGGAATATTGGCATGTCTGAAGGTGGGAAAAAAGTTAAAGTGTTGTCTATAAAATCTAATTCATTTGGATTGAAGTCATTTCATAGTTTTTTTCTTGAGAAACCATCCAAATACTATTAACTACCCTATCACAAACATAGGGTTTCCAACAAGACAAATAAATTCATAACTTTTGTTTGCAATAGTGAAAATTCATGAAACTTATTGAAAACCTTCTCCATATTATTTATCAAATGTACACCTAAGGAAAATGCACCAATATATTTTTATGTGTGAGTTATGCAGGTCTAAGTGTGTTCATTATCAACAAAGACTGTTAGAACCCCAGGTCTTTGAGGGTTTAATGAAAATATAGTTTCTTGAGTTCACCCTATAAAATTAGGGAATTGATGAGACCTTGTGGAGTGTTTTGAAGGTTTGAGAAGGCTAAGAAGGCATAATTATGAATTTTTATATAACAAGAACCTAATGAGGACTTTCTTGAGGGTTTGAGCCTAGAGGTTGAAAGGCTTGTTGAAAAACTTGAAAGATAGGGTTTGAGACACCTTCAAAAAAGTATATAGAATCTAAAACACATTTGTTTTTGTATTTTTTTATCCTTGGCATCATTATTGGTATCAATTCTAGATTAAACCAAGAAAACCAATACAAGGGCTAACAATCTAAAAGGAGAAATATGCCTCCAATACTCAACACTGCTAAAAGGGTGGCAGAAAGAATAGAAACACAATTGGAGAAGCCCTTGGTAGAGAAATGAGGGAAATGAGAGTCACTTTGGATTCAAGACTCACTATAGTGGAAGCTATGGAAAGAAGAGGAGTGCTTACGAGGGATATGAGTGACCAAGAGGAAGTGGTAGATGAAGAACCTCAAGAAGAGAGGGATGTTGATGATGTGAAGATGGAAAGATTGTTGAAGGTAGTTAAGGGTGAAGGAACCAAGGTGAAGATGGAGCTTCGAGTATATGGATAGAGTTTGAATGGTGAAGAAATCCTTGATTGGATAGGGGAGTTGGAAAATTACTTTGAGTATGAGGAAGTACCTAAAGAGTAGCAAATAAAGTTATCCAAGAACTAGTTGAAAGGTAATGCATCCCTATGGTGGGATTATGTTCAAGAAGAAAGGAGAAATAAAGGAAAATCCAAGATTACTTCTTGGGATAGGATGACTGCCAAGTTGAAGGTAAAATTATTGCCTAGTGACTACATGACTCATTTGTATAGGAAGTTTCAAAACTTGAAGCAAAAGGATATGGTAGTGAAAGAGAACATTGAAGAGTCTTACAAGTTGATTATCAGATCAAGACACATGGAGGATGAAATTGAAAAGGTTGAAATATACCTTAATGAATTGAAGTATAGCTTTAAAGATTATTTGAGCCTTACAATCCCTAGGACACTTGAAGAGTGTTATAAATAGCCTTAAAGGCTGGGGAGAAGCTAAACAAGAAGCAAGAAAAAATAGAATAGAGGTAGAGGAAGGAAATTCAGAGGTAGATGTCCACATGTTGGTAGAGGATAGTCATAAAGAAGTGAAGGTGATTCAAGCATATCACAAGAACAAGCATAAACTTAAAGAGGAGGTTTTAGAGGAAAAAGGCCTAACTTTAGGGGCAAGTTTGGACAAAGAGGAGTATTCTATAGTTTTATAGGGAAATGCTACAAGTGCAAAAATTTTGTAGGTCATTAAGCTTGGGAGTATCTATAAGAAAAATCAACTACCACCTTTAGGAATGAAAGAAGAACTCAAGTTACTCTTGAGGAGGAGATGAAGAAAGTTTTAATCCCTCAACACACCCAGAAGAACCAAAGAAAGAAGAATCCTTATTGATGAGAACATTGATCAAGGTTCCAATAAAGAAGGATCCACCTCAAAGGAAGTCATTGTTTTCAAGTGCCAAGGTAAGTGTTTTCAAGTTGTTATAGATTCTGCTAGTACTAATAATCTAGTTGTTGTTGAGATGATAGAGAAACTAAACTTGAAGAGATTACATCATCCTACACCATATAAAGTCTCACGGTTGAATAAGGGACATCAAGCACTATTTAATGAATATTGTTGGGTAGAGTTTCAAAAATGAAGGTACAAAGACAAGGTGTTATGTGATATTATCCCTATGGATCTATACAATGTTTTATTTGATAGGTCTTTGCAATATAATAGAAAAATAGTGCATGATGGTAGAAATAATGTTTATGTTTGAAGATGGATGGACTTACCTATACCTTAGCACCTTTGAAGGAGGAAGATAAAGACCAAAATGTTGGATCAAATGTGATATTAGTGGGTGAAAAATATTTTCTAAAGATAATGGAAGAGGAAGAGATATATTTTTCCATGATGGTAAAACCTAGGACTATCATAATAGTAGCAAGAATTAATGAGTTTCCATGAGATATTCAAGACATGTTGAAGGGTTATGCAAACATAGCTGCATGGAAGAACTTCCTCACTCCTTACCTCTAATAAGATATATTAGTCATTATAAAGACTTTATACTAGAGGATAGTCTACCAAACAAGGTATCCTATAAGACGACACCCCAAAAAAATCAAGAAATCATAAAATAGGTACAAGAGTTGCTTGAAAATGGGTTATTCATGAAGATCATTAGTCCTTGTGCAGTTCCAACTGGTTTGAAACCTAAGAAAGCAGGTTAGTTGAGAATGTGTATTCACTATAGGGAAATAAATAAGACAACAATAAAATATAGATTTTACCTTCCAAGAATAGATTACTTAATAGATTGTTTATGTGGGGCAAGTTACTTATCAAATATAGATCTCAAAAGTGGATACCATCCAATAAGGATCAGATAAGGAAATGAATGGAAAAAAACATTCAAAATAAATGAGGGCCTATATGAGTGGCTTGTTATGCCATTTGACCTTTCTAATGCACCTAGCACCTTTATGAGGCTCATGAATGAGGTCCTCAAGCCATACATTAGTAATTTTGTTGTTGTTTACCTTGATGACATATTCCTTTTTAGTTCTAAAAGATAAGAACAATTGCATCACTTGAATTTTGTATTGAGAAGGCTACAAGAGGAAAAATTGATGATTAATCTTAAAAAGTGTGAGTTCATGAAGATAGAACTATTGTACCTTGGTTTTGTGGTCTTGAAGGGAATGTTGAAGATGGATCCAAGAAAAGTGAAGGCAATATTGGAGTGACCGACACCTATATCAGTCACATAGTTAAGAATTTTCCATGGTCTTGAATGTTTTTTAAGGAAATTTATCAAAAAAATTTAGTCAAATGTGTGAACCTATCATAGACACTATTAAAGGGGATAAGAAAAATATGTTTGTGTGGAATGAACAAGCTGATAAGAGTTTCCAAATCTTGAAAAAGAGAGTGGCTAAGCAGCCTATCTTGGCCTTACCTGATTTCAATAAGGTCTTTCAAATAGAATGTGACGATAGTGGACATCCAATAGGGGTAGTTTTAAGCCAAGCCAATAATCCAATAGCCTATTTTAGTGAAAATTGAATAATTCAAAGAAGATGTACTCTTCATATGACTTAGAGATATATGCAATGGTTCAATCACTAAAAAATTGGAGACACTAGGTCTTCTACCTAAGGAATTTGTGGTCTGTAAAGACAATTATGTAGTTCAATTCATAAATAGCCAAGAAAATATAAGTCAAAGGCACATTAAGTGGGTTGAATACCTACAAAAATTCACTTTCACAATCAAACACAAGAAGGGGAAAAGTAACAAGGCAGCCGATTCTTTAACCAGGAGAGCATTAATGGTGTGAGAAATTCAGTTAGAAATTATTGGGATTGAAGCACTCAAGGAAATTTATGAAAATGGTTAGGATTTCCAAAAAGTCTATGAGGTTTACAAGCAGCCTATTAACACTAACAGAGAGAAGTTGTTATTTTCTTATAAAAGATGATTTATTACTTAAAGGAGCACAACTTTGTGTTCCAAAATGTTCCATGAGGGAAAATATCATTAAGGAGAAACATTGTGGGAGTATGGCAGGTCATTTTGGACTTGATAAGACACTAGGAAAACTAAGGAGGAACTAATTTTGGAAAATGATTCAAATAGATGTAAGAATATTTGTGGAGAGGTTTACTATATGTCAAAAATAAAAAGGGAGCACCACTAATGTAGGACTGTACCAACCTTTACCCATTCCCAATAGGCCTTGGGAATTCATCAGTATGGAATTTATTATGGGATTACTAAAGACTCAAAAGTGTTTTGATTTAGTTTATGTAGTTATTGATAGGTTTTCCAAGATGACTCACTTCATTCCTAGAAAATTATAAGTGATTCTTTATATGTTGCAATTTTTTTCTTTAAAGAGGTTGTTTGAATCCATGGATTGCCATGGAGCATAGTCTCTAATAGAGATAGCAAGTTTCTAGGGAAATTTTGGAGGACATTGTTGAGAAAGCTTAGTAAAAATCTTTGTTTTAGATCAACCTACCACCTTCAGATAGATGTCCAAAATGTTGTGGTCAATCAGAGCCTAGGTAACCTACTAAGATGCCTTTCAAAGGATCATCCTAAATAATGGGATCTTGTGTTATCCCAAGCAAAAATTTTGTATAATTAATCAATGAATAGGAGCATTAGCAAGAGTCCATTTTAGGTGGTCTATGGCATGTGACCAAGAGGAGTTTTTGAGCTAAGAGACCTCAGTGGTATGGAGAATAAAAGTGCAGAGGGTGCACAATTTTAAATTTCCATGCAAGAGATACATCAACAAGTGAAACAATGGCTCCTAGATAGTATGGAGAAGAACAAATAAAAGGTAGATATGAGGAGAATAGAGGTCTATTTTAAGGTTGGAGATCTATTCTTAGCACATATTAGGTGAAAGGAAGATTTTTTTTTTTCCTTTTTCTAATGTTTAGGACCTAGAAGGATAATTCTCTCTAACTTTCACTCAAGAAAAAACCCTTGAGATCTCAATGCAAAAGAGAAAGAGATCTTGCAAGAGGGTTGTTCTAGGGGCTGAATATGATCTAATAAGGAGTTCACCACAAAGTTTAGACTTGGAAAATATAATGAAATGTAATATTAAATGAAAAACCCTAATTGATTGTAAGGTAACAATAAATGACCTAGAAAAGTGAATGAGACAACACAAAAAAAAACAAAATAGAATGTGTGCACCTAGAATCCGGAGGTGATTGGATGAAGATCTAGAATACTAAAAAATCTAACATCAAGTCTAAAAAGGAGTCATTCACCAATCTGGGAGAATTACTCATGTTTCTAGAAAATTACATAGGAGCTAGTTTTGAACAAAAGGGTATCTAAACCTGCCAAGATTTCTATCAAAAAACTATAGTGGGAATCATTCACCACTTGTGGCGAATTAGTCCACTTCTGATTTTTCAGGAGTTCAAAATTTAGATTTTCTCTTCCTGGGCTATATAATCTACCTCTATAAGTTTTAGGATTTGAATCCTTGGTTTGCTACCTTTAAGTCTTCTCCAAGGTTCTCTTAGGCTTGTTGACAACTTTTCTCCAATATTTCTCCTTAGGAAATCTGCAACCTAGACCTACAAATCACACACAAAGGAGAGGGGCAAATGTTGTTGGGTTAGTGGATAGGGGTTTTCCTTGGTCAAACCCCTTGTTGGTAATTGAACCTTGAAATGAAACCAAATATGAATAGAGAATGATGAATGAATAAATGACAATGTTGCAACTCACCAAACTCTTCAATGAAGTGCTACAAATATGCTTGAGTGGCTCCAATGGATCTAGATCTCAAACCTTGTTTGAATGATTTTGATCTTGAATGAAACACTTGCTTGAATCCTAAACCCTACATCATAATTATTAGCGCAATAACAAACATGATGCATGAATTCTTTGACATGATGATTGATGCTTGAAGAATACTCTAGAATGCTTGATAATCTATGCTTGAATACTCCAGAATGCTCTTGTAAACTCAATTTACTATTAGGAATTCTCTCACAAAATTCTTAGGTGAAAATGAGTGAAATAACCTTGTATTTATACTCAATTATGGAAGAATTATCGAAATTGTACCACTACAAGCTAACATCAAATCTAGGAGAATAAAATCTTGCCCAAAATTTGAATTAATTTTGATTTTACACCACACGGGACTCATTTGCCCAAGGTGGTGAATGTGTCCCATCAAGAATAATGTATGGGATCAAAAATCAAAAGTTCTTAGAAATGTGTGAAACCAAGTTTGGGACCAAAAGATCCAGGTGGGGCTCATTCGCCCAAGGTGGCGAATGAGTCCCAAATAAATAAATATTGGTCATTCAAACTTGAAACACTTGAATTATGATTGGTTAATGACTAGTGTTAGGATTATCCTAAAAAAATGCAATAAATGAGGCTTGTGGATGTGAAATGGAGCAATTACAGTATAAGAAAGCCCAATTATTAATGACACGCCTAGAAAAGTGTGAAATTGTGTTACAACACTTTATAACACTCCAAATAAGGAAATATTAATATTTATTTTGATTAAAAAGAGGTTTGTTAGGTTGATAATACCTTATGAAAGTGTGAAAGAGTGTTGCAACACTTCACAACACTTTAGCAAGGTACCATTTAAATCCATTAGTTCACAAGGGCCGAAGACCCAATGTGAATGTGTCAACCACATTACAACATTAAATCAAGGAAAATTTAAGCTCAAATCCACAAGGAGGTCCCAAACAAGTATGAAAATGTCCCCGACTATATTTTTTGACACTACATCAGGAAGAAAAGTTTTCCCAAAGGTGAATATACAAATTTCAAGATGAAGAAAATAGGCCCTTTTAGGGTTGTTAAGAAGTTTTCCACCAATGCCTATGAGATATAATTGCCTAGTGGAGTAGGAATATCATAAAATTTCAATGCTTTTGACTTACACCCTTACAAAGGGGATGCCATTATTGGTAAAGGAGTAGGAATATAGAATATATCAAATATTGATTAGATAGAGGACCTAATACACATCAAACCCACAAAGTTAGAGTGTATTCTTGACACCAAAGACAACAAAAAGACTAGAGGCAAGAAATAATATTACTCTTTGTTCCAATGGAAATAAATCCCTTATGAGGATTCCACATGGATGGCATAATTAGGAATCATCAAGCATGATAAGATTATTATAGACCTCCTCCTAGGTCGAACCTAAGTTTTATTTTTTTCTCCCTTTGGAGTATGATGTAGGAGCATCACTCTGGTGGTGATTTTATGACTCATTTATATGTTAATATTCGTAGTTGAGTTTTTAAAGGTCTTAGGTGTCTATTAGGATCATGTCTAATGGTCTAGGTTGTTTACAAAGGATTAGAAATTTAAATTTTCATTTTCCCACCAATATGCAAATTTGAATTTCCTAGATGATTTTAGCTTATTATAGGGTTGGGGTTTGTTCCTTAGAATTTTTTTTGGTTTTTGGAGTTCAATAAGGTCTTGAAAGACCATTATAGACCATGTAGGGTCTCTTTACATGTTTTTTTTTCAATTCTAGGTTGTAAAACAATATATTTTTCAAGTTTGACGCAAAAAGACATTACGTTTTGATGGAAAAGAAACACATATTAGAATTGTCACTATTTCTAATGATCATTCATGTTGAAAAAATGAGAATTAATGCTAAAATAATCCGTACAAGGAGTTTTTGATCAAAATACCCAATTTATTCATAATTTTTGACAATTTTCTACAAATACAGTCTGAAAACAATCTTGTAGAGCCTTGCACGGAACATTGGCAGGTCTAAATGTGGGTGAGAAGTTAGACTGTTCTCTATAGAATCTAATTCAATTAGTTCTAAGTCATTTAACGGTGTCTTTCTTGAGAGACAATCAAAATATTGTTAACTGCCCTTTCACAGAGCTAGGGTTTCTAGCAAGACAAATAAATTCATAACTTTTGTTTGCAATGGTAAAAATTAATGAAAATTTGTGAAAGCCTTCTTGAATCTATTGATCAAATTTAAACCAAAGGAAAATGCACCAAAATATTTATCAAAATTGGAAAAAGCTATATCCATGTACTAAAGTTTCAAGTTGTAAATACACACAAAAAATTTGAGAGAAAAAAAATTACTATTAAAAGTCTTACGTCTCATGTAACTTCATTTTTTAGCATTTTATTAGCAACTGAATTATAGTGTTAACTTATGAAAATCTAGTTTAAAATAATTTTTTAATTATTTTAAAAAAATAAAAAAATAAAATATACTAAGCAATACACATTTTACTAGTTTACATCATTACACAATTCAAATCATATATGCCACTTTTTAGTGATTCAAATGTGACACAACTTTGTTTTTTTTCCCAAGAATAAAATAGAAAATAAAAATCCTAACTTACTTGAAGCAATTCATGATGAGTGTATACCCTCACCATAATGTAAATGAGAACCCTCAACATACATTATAATTTGACCTCCTATTTTGATTAGTCTAGATAATGACATTGATATCACAAATATTGGTGAACAAGTACATAATGATTTGAATTCATTATTTTACTCTTCTATGAGCTTAAATGAGAAATATCCTAAAAAGAGTGTTGAACTTGGTTTATGTCGTAGATCAACACTTATTGTTATCCCTTTGGCTATTTTTCTACCTTCTATATACTAACTGATATTGGGATGCAAACGACCTGCCAATAGGTTGACTCACATGTGCCTTACTAGTCTCTTCCTGTGTTTTATTTTCATGTTTCTTTATGTGATTGCAATGTTGTAATGTGATAACCCATTTTGTTTCGTTTGATGTATCAGTCTCTCTTTTTGTGCATTCCAATATGTGTATCTACATTCTTCTATATGTCATAATTTTCTTACGTTTTTTGCTTGTCTTGTGTTTTCCTTTTGGGGATGATGCAACACATTGAGATATTTAGGTCTCTTTCATGTTGACCCTAAGGCATTTTCTTTGTTTTAACTATCTTTTTGTCATTCTTAAATAGCTCTATGAGTATTTGTGGAATGATGACCTTTTTGAGCTCCATGACAACATTGTAGAAAATACATACTAACCCAAAATCCATACATCCCTTATGTATTATTGGGGGAAACCCCTCCCTCCTTTTCCATGATGTAGTTTTATTTCAGAAACATATGACTTGGCATAGGGTTTTTCAAGGGAAGCTCACATTTCTTAGGAGTGAACATTGGCTACTTAAAGAAATTTATCACATCAATGGTGTTAGGAACTACTTTAAAGTGGGGGCATACATCGATGATATATTTTGACATTTTACATGTTACATGGTGCAAGTTTCTTTTTTCTTGTGATGTGTCCTTTTCTTGGTGGTGTCATTAGTTTTGATGCCCTACAAGAGTGTGATATTTCTTAGTGTATGAATTTTCTCTTAGTGGTGATGTGACACATTGCATTCCCTAAGTTGCAAATATTTTATTCTTAACTTTTACTCTCTTGGAGACATTAGGGGTATGTGCAGGATCATGATGGGCCAAAAAGTGGTGATATCTAAGTGATATGATGGCCCATGTGGCTGACGACTTTTTTTTTACCCAAAATTGATGAAACGAAAAGGGTTTTTAAAGGAGATTCTTAGCTTTCCACCAATATAAATTATGCTTTACTTTGAATTTAATAAATAATTAATATTCATTTTCTATTTGAATTACGACTAAAGTCTTGTTTGATAGGCTGATTGAAAAAAATATATAGCTTTCAAATAGTATCACATTTTTTGAATCCAAAACAAGCGTCGCATTCTATGATTCACATACTATAGGATTAAAAAAAAATGAATTTCATGAAGTTTTGACCAAGTAAAGGTGGTCAGACATACAATTTTTAATATTTTTTAAAAGTTGTAATAAAAAATTCATAATTAATTATTTACTTAGAAACAAATTACAAAAAAATATGTATCACATCGAGACATGAGTCCCCTGCTTATATCTAAAATCTTATAAGTTTTTTTTATCATTTTATTGTGGTTAGGGTGGTGAGAAAGACACCTAATTCTTATTTTTTCCCTAAAATTTAAGTACTACTGCATTGAAATTTAAAATTTTAACCAAATAGATTTAAAAAATAAAAAATAAACCTAGTAGTTTAGAAACTACATTCAATTTTCTATAGATTCTATTCTTACATATTTTTGAAATAATATAGATAACTTATTCAAATTTTTATGTCAAGTTTCCTAACTCTGATTTTCTAAATTTTATTGCCACTTAAGGGACTGTTTTTTCCATGATGATCTTGCACATACCCTTAGGCTTGATAATCCCTAAGAATATTACCATACACAAATGAAGTGAGATCCCCTTGAACAAAAACCCATATACATATTGTTCACAAGAGTTTGGCATAATACATCTTGTTGACCTTTTGAAGCTTGAAATCCCAATTCAAGCCCACATAACATAACACACCTTTCTTGCCTATGGAGCCTTGTCATGTGCATGGGCGCCTATCATAACATAGCTTGTTAAGAATGAAACAAGAATATGAGTGGTTACCTATCAGAGTTATCAGAGGGATAGCTTTGATATGGTAAGTACAACGAGAACCAACACAAAGGCATTTATTTCTCACTAAGCCACCTTCTTGAGGGAAAAATCACCTAATGGATGGCCTACAGTTCTACTACCCTAGAGAGAGTGCGCACATCATTTTCATAGTGGACATTGAGTTCTACTTGTGAACATTCTTTGGAAAAATAGCTGAGATGTGTTCCACGTCGTGTTGGACAATTGAGGCTTGATCCTCCCCTTCTCTTGGACAAACAGCTGAGATGTGCTCCACATCACATTGGATAGTCGAGGCTTGATATACCTCCCTTTTCTTCTTGGTATTTGATGTTGTATGATTGTGTATCTTTTTCAATGATACATACATAAGTGTCTTGAATGCCTACTTTAGTGTGAGTGTGACATGGTGTCATACTCTCACTAAAGTGGGGGAAAAATATAGTGACATAAAAGTCATCCCGTATTCCTTAGTTTGGGAATGAATAATTTGTTGAATTGCACAAGACAACTAAGAGGGAGGTGAATCAATTGTATCAAATTACATCCACTTTTGATCTTAATTATTCCACATTGACTTTGATCTATTATTAATTATAAAAATGAAATACAGATAAAATAAAGCAAATACCAGAGACATCAGATTTACATGGAAAACCAAATGACGAAAAAACCATGGTGAGGATTAACTCACAATATAATAGTAATGCAAAACCAGATACAAAGGCTCATTGCCAGAGGGCTCACTACCCAAAAAGGACTTACTGTTTGAATACAAGGCTCACTACTTATAGATAGGAATCACTATCCAGAAGAAGGATCATTGCCTACAGATAAAGAAAGATAATATAAAATCCACCACAATGGTTTCAACACAATCATAACCTTAATCAAAGAATCAAAAACACCATCAGTTCACTGCTTTCAAGAGTCTAACACATTGAAGTACTGCTACCATGATTCATACTTTCATACACTCTGCTTCTCATACTTGTTTCACACTTATCACTCTTCTCTATCTTTTAATTTACATCTTAACTTGTATTTATACTAACTTCAACCTTAGAATCTTTCGCCAAGGTCGGCTACAAATTTTTCATTTAAAAAATTCAAACTAGGTCAGCAACTCAACATTCCCGCAGTGGATAAGAATGAGAGTGGACCAAATACATACTTTACTAAGACCCAAAAAAACATTTTGGATCAATCACACACTTCCTTAATTGATAATTATTCTTCATGTAATGTGTAGACACTAGGTAGGCCAAACCTAATGAAAACACCACTAAGCATTGAATCACACATGTTCGCAAGAAGATGATACCACATGGACCACAAAAAATTCTTCACTAGACACTGGAACACAACTTAGATACCTTAAAATTCATCTACAACAACTACAACAACTTCCATACATAGAACACTTTCCAATAGTCGAACCGGATTGTGTAGATACACATAGTAATGCTAGAAAATGCCTTCCAAAGTACCAAACCATGAATACTTTTGCCAAAAATAGATAACACTATTATTAACCTTCTTCCAAATTTTCAAGATCTGAGACAAGCCAATTAGAGGACTGTAGAGAAAAAACATTTCTCCCAGTCCACAGACAAACAACTCTTTCAAAACAGTTCACAAACCGGTGAACACCACTTTCACTCTTCATCAAACCATAAGCTATAACTAAGGATATATTACCCAGAAATTCCCATTAAAAACACTATAGATCTGCACAAGCATTAGATCAACATAGAAGAAATTCAGAGCACAATACTAGAGCACATTCAAAACACACACACAACTCTATCTTCACAGTTTATTAATTTTCTAAAAAGCACTTGATAATTCATCATATCAGCACACCTACAACACCATAAAGATAGCTCCATGAACTCTCAACATATCAATAGTATCTCAACCATACATGTAGCACCTACAATCACTTTATTTCTTTCTTTGCAACAACCTAAACTATGTTGAAATCAATGACAACATTAATGACAACACCACCATACTCATTCATACTTGCCAAAATCACCCACTTTGTCATTGATGGCAACACTTGATGTGAAAAAAATCAAAGACAACATACACACACTCTTGCTTTTCTTTTTTTTTTGTACATTAGACAACCTACACAACCTTCCTACAAACTCTTATCCTTACAAGATTCTCTCTCTCTTTCAGCTAGATATAGATAGGATTTTTCACATGATTCCCTCTCCCCCTTTGACATGAATGGCAAATAATTTTTTTCATGATTCTTTAGCCATATAAAATTCTGATCACTCCCCCTTAGGAGTGCACCCACATCTCCTACTGCAAAAATGATACACTCTACTCCCCCTGAGAATTAGAAATCAATCATTAGTCTAGACAGATGATGAATTTATAGATCCACTGGATTGATGCACCTCCATGTGCACTGGGGTCAAAGAAGGAGGGGCAGTAACCCCTAAATTATTCCTGAGATACTAAAAAGTATCCTTAGGAAGAGCCTTAGTAAATATATCTACAATTTGATCCTTTGTAGACACATTCAAGCCTAACTTTATTCTCCATCACTTTCTCCCTTAGGAAATGATATCTAATAGATATATGCTTTGTCCAAGTTGATGCATTACCAGATTATTTGAAATATTTATTGCACATGTGTTATCAAAAAAGATAGGGATAGGCTCAGAACACATCACACCTATATTCTTAAATGTTTGCTTCATCTAAAGCACCTATATACAAGAAGATGCTGCAACAATATATGCTAAGCCTTTGCAATGGATAAAGAAACTAAATCCTATTTCTTGCTTAACCATGAAACCAATCTTCCTCCAAGAAATAATGCACCACCACTTGTAATCTTTCATTCAGGTACACACCCAACCCAATTTGTATTAGTGTAGGCATTCAAAGTGAAATCAGTATCCTTAGGATACCACAAGGCATAATCTAGAGGGCCTTTCAGATACCTGAATATCCTCTTCATAGCTATAACATGTGTTTCCTTAGGTTCTTGAAATCTATAAACCAAACATACTGCATGCATGATATCCAGTCTAGTAGCAGTAAGATATAAAATTCAACTAATCATAGATTTTTACATTCTCTGATCAATTTTAGGAGAATCATCATTCTTACTCAATTTACATCCAGTCACCATAGGGGTACAAACAGGTTTGGAATCATCCATTCCAAACTTCTTCATCAATTATTTAACATACTTTGATTGTGAATTCAATAATCCCTTATGAGTTTTATTCACATGGATTCCAAGAAATGAGTTCAACTCACCAATCATTGACATCTCAAACTCTTTTTTCATCTCATCTGCAAATTTCTTGCACATACCTTCATTTCCTGCAAAGATGATATCATCAAAATACACAACAACTATCAACAATTTGTTTCCTTCAACTTTGAAATAGAGATTATTGTCTGCATGTCATTTACTGAACCTTTGTTGTGTCAAATATTTGTCCAACCTTGCATTCCATGCTCTGGGAGCCTGTTTAAGTCCATAAAATGCCCTTTTCAACTTGCAAACCATATCTGGTTTATCTGACAATGGAAATCCTTCTAGTTGTTCCATGTACACCTCTTCTTCCAATTCTCCATTCAAGAATGCAGACTTAACATCCATCTAGTATACTTTGAAATATTTATGAGAAAAAAATACAAAAAATATCTAAATGGCCTCCATTTTTGCCATTGAGGAAAATTTCTCCTCAAATTCTATTTCTTCAACCTATGAATAAACTTTGCATAAAAGCCTTGATTTTTTTATTACTAATTCACCATCTTCATTCAGCTTACTCCTAAACACCCATTTTATACCAATTACATTCTTTTTTACAAGTCTAGGAATCAATTCCCATGTCTGATTCTTCTCTATATGCTACAACTCTTCTTTCATTTCTCTAACCTAGTTCTCATCCATGAATTCTCCACACACTATTTTAGGTTCTATCTTAGAAATTAAACACAAATTTACCTTAGCTACTACCACTTTTCTTCTTGATGTTACACCTTTGTCTTTGTCTCCAATTATCTGTTCTTCCGAATGATTTTTCTATACATACTTTGGATTTTTGGGAGCAGGTTTTGAAGTCTCTTCTTCTTCAATTAGTTATTCCTTATCCTTTTCTTGTAGTTGTCCAAAAATAGGCTCATCTCATTCAACTTCAGTTATTTCAATTGGTATGTGCACATGTTCATCGAATTTTACATTTTCACTTTCAACTGTCTTCCTCAATCTCTTATTGTAGCATCTATATGCCTTGTTGTTAGTTGAATATCCAAGGAAAATACCTTCATCACATCTTGCATCAAAATTTCCAAGGTTCTCATTATCTCTTTTAATATAACATATGCTTCCAAATACAATAAAGTGCTTAATAGTAGGAGTCTTGCTAGTCCATAGTTCATAAGGGGTCTTTGTGTTGTTACCTCTGATCTGAACTCTGTTAAGAATATAAATAGTAGTGTGGATTGCTTCTCTCCAGTATACATTAGGTACATTTTCCTCTTTCATCATAGTTCTTACAACCTCTTGAACAATTTGGTTCTTCCTTTCTACAACTCCATTTTGCTGAGGAGTTCTAGGAGCAATAAAATGTCTCTTTATACCATGCTTTTCACAAAATGTATTGAACTCACTAGATGTGAATTCTCCACCTCTATTAGACCTTAAACATTTGATTCTCAGGTTCACTTCATTCTCTCCCCTTGCCTTAAATACTTTGAATCTATCCAGAGTTTGAGCTTTCTCCCTAAGAAAAGTAACCCATGTCATTCTAGAATAATCATCAATCAAAAGAATAAAATACTTGTCACCTTTAAGACTTCTTGTTCTTGTAGGACCACAAAGGTCTGTATGAATCAATTCCAATATTCCTATAGTTGATGGGTAAAAGAACAAAGTTGTGGCACACTTTATAAAGGAAATGACCAACACTGATCAAACTTTTAAACTTGAATGACTAAAAAGTGGCATTTATGTTTTGAATTTTGAAATTATGTAAACTAGTGAAGTATGTATTTTTTTGTATATTTTATGTGTGTATTTTTTATTTTTTTTTAAAAATATTTTAAACTAGTTTTTAATAAATTAACACTATAATTTAGTTGCTGACAAAATGCTAAAAAATAAAGTTGCATGAGATGTCAAACTTTTTATAGTAATTTTTTTTTTTCTTTCAATTTTTTTGTGTGTATTATAACTGGAAACTTTAGTGCATGGATATATTTTTTTCCAATTTTGATAAATATTTATTTTTAAATAAATATTAAAATGTTTCTAAATCAAAAAATAATTGTTTCCATTGGACGTCAACTTTCATATTAAATATTTATCTAAAATGGAAAAAAAAATATACCATCTTGAAATAGATAATTTTATCTAGTGCATCATATTTTTTTCAATTTTTTAAATAATAAGTTTTAGTATTTTTCCCTAGCATGGTAATCAACCTAATATTTTGTGCTAATAACATAATATTAGTTAATATTAAAAAACATATAAAAATAATAATTAAACTATTAAAATAAATATATTTTGAAAACTACACTTTTGGATCTAAAAAAGGGTATTTTTATATTTAAAAAAAAGAAGTTATTTACATTAGAAGGAGTTATTGAAACTTCAATTTTTTCAATTTTTTTTTTTTTTTGGTAAATTGGACTCAAAGGGGTGCTCTATATATTTTTAGCTAGCAATTTTAGTTGAGAAAGTTGTGGAAGTATCTAAATTAGCTAGAATGAATCTTACTAGATTATATGTTTGACGAAAATTGATTTTTAGTTAGAAATACTTAAATTAAGTTGTGTTGATAAGTTGTTTGAAAGTGTGACACAACTTTGTGCTTTTACCCTGATTGTTCTTTTCCTTTAAAACTGCATCTTGTTTGTTTTCCCAATTGACAACTTCTGCAAACATTATTGATAGGCTTTGTGATTCTAGGCAGTTCCCCAACAACTTCTCTTCAACTAATCCTTATCATATTGTCAAAGTTTACATGTCTCATCCTCTGGTGCCATAGCCAACTTTCATTAACTTAAGACACAAAATGCTCACCATCACCACTTTTAAGCTGGTAGATGTTTCCTTATGTTCTTCTTCCAACAACAATCAAAGTTTCAGACCCTTTTTTGATCTCATAGGTATTATCCTGAAAGACAAGCTTGAATCCTTTGCTACACATTTTTCCAACACAATAGATTATGCCTTAAGTCATTAACATAACATACATCATCACTACTATGTTTTCCATAAAAACTAATTGTTCCTTTTTCAACAATCTTTGCACCAGAATCATATCCAAAAATCACTAATCCTCCATCATCCTTTTCAAGTTTAGTAAAATTACTTTTGTCTCTGGTCATGTTATTTGAGCATCCACTCTCAATTTCCCAATAGCCTTCATCATGTCTAGCATGAAAGGCAGTAACTAGAGTAACTTCCATCTCATCCTTCTTGTTTTCCAGACCACATTCTCTTGCACATTTTCCATGGTTAGTAGACATAGCTTTATTCTCTAAGGATGGAAACATAGACTCATCTTTATCTTCCTCAAAATTAGGCTCATCGTCATAAATTCCAACATCTTCTCTAAAATAATACAATTTCTTGAAATTTATGCCCTTTTTGTCTTTATTATCTCTATTCTTTTTGTGTACAACTCTATTTGGACATCTTCAAGCATACTGACCAATATTTTGAACAATTGAAACATTTAAGAGGTGGCATACCTTTGTACTTACCGGTACCTTTCTTCAACTTCCTTTTAAATTTTTCTTCCAACTCCTCTGAACCATCATTAACTGGATCATCTTCTATCTTAGAGCCTTTAAATGGTGTTTCTATTTTCTCCTTTTTTTTCCAAACTTCCTTATCTCAAATGCAGTCAAGGTGCCAAATAGATGCTCTTTATTGAATTTCTTTGGATCATATACTTCCTCAATAGCTGAAACTTTGTCATTGTAACTCTCTGGTAGAGTGATCAAAATATTCTCTATCACATCTTCATCTGTCAGAGTACCGCCTCAATTTTTGACTTCATTTTCTACAATATCAACCATCTAAAAGTAGCTTGCAATGTCTTCACCTTCTTCCATTTTCAAGTTCTCATATCTATGTTTTGTTGATAGCTTCTTTGATAATTTTACTCTATGATTTCCTTCATATATATCTTTCAAATTTTCCCATACTTCATAAGTGGTGCCTAATGAAATAACTTTTCTTCGCTCAATCTTAGATAAAGCACTATAGATTACATACCTTGCTTTTTCATTTTCCTCATAGGAAAAAATCTTAGGTGCAAAAGAAGGACCACTAGCCAGCTCAACATATTTTGTTTCAACAACTTTCCAAGTCTTGAAACCAAGACAGATCAGGGAACCTCTCATCTGCACTTTCCAGTCACTATATTCATCTCCATCAAACATAGGGATTGACAGCTTGTGTGCCATCAGATCTACCTCAAACAGTTAAGCTCTTCTCCGAGGAACAAAAGCTTTGATACCAATTTTTGAATTGCACAAGAAAACAAGAGGGAGGGTGAAATGATTGTATCAAATTACATCCACTTCTTATCTTAATTAATTCCACATTCACTTTAATCTATTATTAAGTATAAATGTGAAATTCATATAAGAGAAATAAAATACTAGAGACATCGGATTTACGTGGAAAACCCAATGAGGGAAAAAAAAATGGTGAGGATTAACTCACAATTTAATAGTAATGGAAAACTAGATAAAAAGGCTCACTGCAAGAGGGATCACTGTCCAAAAAGGACTCACTATCCAGATACAAGGCTCACTACCTACAGATAGGACTTAGAGTCCAGAAGGAGGCTCACTGCCTATAGATAAAGAAAGATAATAGAAAATCCATGACAACAGTTTCCACACAATCACAACCTTAATCAAAGAATTGTAGACACAATCAACTCACTACTTTCAATAGTCTAACACATTGAAGTACTATTTCCTTGATTCACACTTTCACACACTCTGATTCTCGCACTTGTTTCACACTTATCACTCTTCTCTATCTTTTAATTCACAACATCTTAAATTTTATTTATACCAACTTCAACCTTAGAAACTTTCTCGAAGATTGGATAGACATTTTTCATTTCACAAATTCAAATTGGGTCAGCGACTCAACATTCCTGTGATGGATAAGAATGAGAGTGGACCAAATACATACTTAACTAGGACCCAAAACAATGTCCTAGATCAATAAAATTATTCCTTAATTCATAATTATTCTTCATATAATGTGTAGACACCAGGTCATCCAAACCTAATGAAAACACCAATATACATTGAAACACACGTGTTCAGAACAAGATGATAACATGTGAACCACAAAACATGCTTCACTAGATATTGGAACACAACTTAGATACCTTTAGACTCATCCGCAATAACTACAATAATTTCCATACACAAAACACTTTCCAACAACAACCAGACCATGAAGACACACACAATAACTATGGAACACACCTTCGGGAGTACCAAACCATAAAACTTCCTCTAGAACACAAATAAAACTATTATTAAACTTCTTCCATATCTGCAAGATCTGATATAATCCATCAAAGGATTGCATAGCAAAAACATTACTCCTAGTTCATAGACATACAACTCTATCAAACTAGTTCAGAAACAAGTGAACACCACTTTCACTCTTCATCAAGCCAAAAGCTATAATTCAGGATATATTACCCAAAAATTCCCACAAATAGCACTATAGATCTGCAAAAGCATAGGATCAACATAGAAGAAATGAAGAGCACAATACCAGAGCATATTCAAAACATACACACAACTTTCTCTTCACTATTTATTAATTTTCTCGAAAGCACTTGATAATTCATCATATCAGCACACCTGCAACACCATAAAGATTTCTCCATGTACTCTCAACATCTCAACAATATCTCAACCATGCATGTACCACCTGCAATCACTAGATTTCTTTCTCCACAACAACTTGAACTATTTTGACATCAATGACAACATTAATGACAACACCCCCATACTCATTCATACTTGCAACATAATTAGAAATAAATGAACCTAGTGTTGCCTAGACTTAGTGTTTTAATATTTTTTACACATTCACAATAAGTCTATGACCCCTTTTTAATTAATCAGCTTAATTTGTGCCTTATTTTGGATGTTGTAAAATGTATCTTTACACCTTCACACTAATCTAGGGCTTTATTAAATAATTGAGGTTAATTTACCCTAATTGGATCATTTAGTTCAAATCTAAGCCTAATTAATTATATGTTTTGAGGAATACAACCTGAAATTCATTAATTATATTATACAACACTTAAATTTACGTGTGTATCCTAGGTTAATGAATTAGAACCCATTCCTCACCTAGAGAATGGCTCCTCACTAGGTCTTAGGACCCTGTTTTTACATAACATTTAACATCCCCCGAAGTGTGTCCTAGTTAAGTTTTCTAGGACCCATTTTACCTATGGTGAATGGGTCCTCACTTGGACCTAGGACCTCCCATTTGGATTATTTTTGGTGTTTTAATGATTTCAAATCCTAGAAATGATTTCAGCTTGTGTTATTTGAATTTCAAGATTTAATCTTTAGTTATGTATAAATAAAAGGCTATTTCACTTATTTTCATCTAAGAATTTTTATGCAAGCATCATAATAGAAATTTTATGAGATCAAGAGCAATTTGAGAGCATTTTCAATGCATTCAAGGGTAGATTTGAAGAAGTTTATTGTAGAAATCAAGAGTCATATCATCATGTCAAAGCTATAATACAACATGCATGCTGTTCAGCTAATGTGTTGATTTAGCATTGAATTTCAATTAAAGTATTTCAAAGGAATTTCTCCTAATCAAGGTTCATGATCAAGATCTATATTCATTGAGGCCACTTCATGCAAGATTGTTGATTTATACTCCAAGGTTTCAATTAAGGTGTGGTGAGTTGTGACGTTGAATTTTTTTCATTCATCATTCCTTTATGCATTGTTTCATTTCACGGTCTAATTACCAAAATGAGGTTTGACCAAGGGAAACCCCTATTCTCTAACACAAAAAAATTTTCCTCTCCTTTGTTGTGTTATTTTAGGTTTTAGGTTGAAGATCAAATTGGAGAGAAAAATTGTAAAATTTGTCAAAGTTGTCAAAGTTGCTAAGAAATTTATCAAATCACGGAAATTGAGCTACAAGATTTATTTCCAGGTTTCTAGTAGTCTTCGACTAGGATTCGAGAGTGTTGACATTGAAGAAAAAAACCCATAAATTGTTTTTCTAGAACCCTATCCAAGACCCATTCACCATAGGGAAAATGAGTCCTTAGTGAGGCCCAAAAAAGCACTTTTGCAATAGGTACACAACATTTGACCTTCTTAAAACTTGCATTTATACTGGTATTTGGGTTAGGATTTATTTTTATAGCTCATTTGCATAATACAACCCTCATAATTGAATGAAACCATAGTGAAATTAGGTTCATTATTTTGTTCATTCATTTTGGTTAACCTCTTTTTCTTCATTTCAACCCCACTTCCCCAAATCCCCCCTTTGGGGTGGTCATGAAGACTACAAGCCCTCAAAAACGAATTGCCTCACCACCTCTTAAGGATGTCAAAAAGCATAAGGTGGATCCCCCTAGCTTTGAAATTGGGGGCAATCCAAAGCCCTGCAATGTGGGTTTGAATAGTAGTGGGTCCAATGAGATATGCTTTGCTAGACTAGCTATTGTAAGATAGAAGAGTAAAGTGAATGATACTAAAGGTAAAATGTTAGAGCTTGACGAGCATTTGGATGACTTGGATGAGGATTTCCTTCTTGACTGTGAGGAAGGAAGTCAATATAACATCGAGCATGAGGATGAAGGTGAGGATTTTAGTGTCGAAGAGGAGAGAGATATCAATGATGATGAGGAATTCTCAAGAGAAAATAATTAAGAGGAATCAAAAGAACCAGAGTGGGAGGAGGATGTTAGCAATGCAAATCTTAATGGTGAGACTGATAAAATGGAAAATGTAGAAGACACTCGTATTGACCCTAATTGAAATGTAGAAGATAAAGAGTAGAAAAATTCTAGCAACTCCCTAAAGGATGAGCTCAAAGGTCATGGGGAGAAAATTATAAACATGGTTTTGATCATTGAAGAATCCATTGGCATAGTTACTATAGTTATGGACGACATCATGCAAAATTCCATCTTTGGTACAGTGTCTGAGAAATCTAAAATCTAAAAAATCAAAAGGAAAATTGGGTAAGATTTGGAGTATACAACTCAAAGGAAATTGCTTTGAGAATGCATCGGTGCAAACAACTGAAGAGTGGGCATGGACACGATGAAGCCAAAATGAGAGTTTATTTCCACCTCTAAACAGTGATGGTTCTATTTTTTGTCGAGCTGTTCTAAGAATTATGATTATGTTTTGTTGTATCTGCGATTTCCTCATAGTTCTGGCCTACATCCCTACTTTTCTTTTTTGGACTGTTAATGAGGTCTAAATGTCTCCTTTTTTTTCTCTCTAGCTACTTGACCTAGATGACATTTTTTTCTAGGTTTGTTTAGATTAAACTTATGGGTTCAGAGACCCTTCCACTACTTTTCATATAAAAAATATCTCCCTTCATTTATCAATATTATAAAATAATATTACTTTATCTAATAACGTCTAATAGCTTTTGGGTTCGACTCTTATACTCAGGCTTACCTGATGCACGTGGTTTGTGGGTGATTGCATGCATCCCCAGAGGATTAGTCTTGCCTCAGCTTGTCCCTCCCAAACCACAACTTTGAAAATAAGTAAGAACAAGACAAGCTTTGTTGGGTTTCTAGGCTGGGTCACAGAGATACCTTCGATGCAAAACAAAAATAATAAAACACAACAATAACATCTGATCCGTAAAGAACATTTTGCAGAGTCATGGATTCTTTCTCCTTCTTTCTTTAAAATCTCTATAAAATGGCCCAGACAATCCTCAAAATACATAATTCAAATGTATTCCTTTATTTTATAGGATATTATATATAAGTTTTCAAAGATTTTAGTTCAACTATCTACATGGTTGGCTTGTCAAACGTTCAAAGAGAGTTGTTTTCTACTCCCCTCAAAGGCTTCCTAAATATCAGATGGGCAGTAAATATTTTCTTTTCTCATGGTTTTGGAAGACCTAAGAGGAGGAACAAAAAGTTGTTGTCTCTGATATATCTTCACTTTATCAATGGTTCTCTCTCTTATAAATGAAAAGAGAAAAATAATGCCATATCATGCTTGTCTTTCATTATTCATCTTAGTGTCTGTTAGTAATACCTATTATCCAACTTCTTAGGAAAGTGTATTCATGCATTAAACTGTTGTAGAAGATTCTTCTGGCATTTTGTTTCTATTTTTATGATGTTTCGAGCTAGAACTATTAAAGCTATGGACGAATCATGGGTGGAAAGAGACTAAAGCCAAGAAAAAACCAGGGCAGATTTTAAATCTTTGGATTTGATAAAGAGAGGATCATGTTTCTTTGGATATAATATAAACATTGAAGTCTCTAATTGGAATGTGAATGTTTTGTGGTCACCATGGATGCACAAGAAGTAAGGCTTGCCTTGTAGCTACCTAAAACAAAGTTTCCATGTGTTAAAGGCTAGCGCTAAGGTTTCTAAGGCCTATGGATTTTTGGAAATGTTATTCGAGTTGTCCTAAGTTTAATAATAACTTATTAATAAAAATTTATTAATAAAAACATAATATTTAATAGGATATAATAATTCCCATAAACCTAAACCTAAACCATAATATCATAACCCTAACCTAACCCTAAATTGCACCCTAACCCTAGCCCTTACCCCAACCATAACCTAATTCCAAATAAAAACCTGAATCATAACCCTAACCTTAAAACCTAAGCCTACATCTAACCCTAACCCTAAACCCTAAACAATAATAACATAACACTAACCCAACTCTAGCCATAACCATAAGTCATAACCTAATCCTAACCCAAAAAGTAACCTTGGCCTTAATTTTAAATCATAATCCTTACCCAAAACCTATCCCTAAATATTAACCATAACTTTAACACTAGCCATTACTCTCAAATAAGTGGCATTGGTTGTTCTCATGCAAGCAAGAATACTGCAACAATGCACAAGACATAAGAACCAACTATAATTCTTTCTTGTGGGAAAACAACCAACTATAACTTAAACTAAAATTTTGAGCTTGCCCTAAACCCTAATCAGAGCCATAACCTTAACTTAGATAACCCTCAACCAAACCCAAAACCTAACCCTACACATGCTCTAAATGTAAATGCAAACCATAATCTTAGAATTGTAACCTAACCCTAACCCTAAACGTAAGTTACAACCTAAGCCTAAGCCTAACCAAAATGCCAACCTTGACCAAATTTGAAAAGTTACATCTAACCCTAACCCTAAATCTAAAGCCTATGCCTAATTTTACAACTAACCCTAAAAGCTAAACCATAATATGATAATTTCAATCTAATCCTAAAGCGAACACTAACTCACACCCTAACCCTAACCCTAATTGTAACCTTAACACTAAACCCTAAACCATAATCCTAACCCTAAATCTATCTTTAATCCTAACCATTATTGTAACACTAATGGTAACTCTAAATCTAACTATACCCTTACCCTAAAACTAAATCTAAAACATAATATTATAATTGTAATCCAAGCCTAACCGTAAATGTAAAGAACACCATAACCCTAACCTAAACCCTTTAATCTATGACTATATCTAACCCTAACCCTAAACCATAAAAAATAATATCTTAAACCTAACCCTAATTCTATTTCTCCTAACCATAACCCAGAGCCAATTTCTCACAATCATAATCCTAGCTGTAATTTTAACTATACACTAACCCTAACAATAATTGTGACAATAACCCTAATCCTAGTTGTATTTGCAACACTAACCCTAGTATTCCTCATCCTAACCCTAACCTTAACTCTAACCCTAACCCAACCTTAACCTAACCCGAACCATAATAAAAACCATAAACTCTAATCCCAACAATATCCAAAACACTTTAAGCTATAAATCTTAACATAACCCTATACCCTAGACCATTAGCCCTAATCATAACACTAACCTAATGCAAATCGTAACATAAAATTGATAATTATAACCCTAACCTAACCCTATGAAACGAAAACAAATGGTGACCCATCTCTTGAGCTTCTAGGGTTTTGGACCTAAAAGGAAAGAGGTCAATTTTCTTGCTTGTTTCACTCAAGAACAAACCGTTGAGATTTCAATGCGAAGGAAATTGAAATCCAGAAAAGGGAATATTCTAGGGGATTGAATGATGTCTAATGAGGGGTTCACCAGCAAGAGTAAACTTGGAAAAGATAATGTTTGAAAAGACAGTGTAGTATGCAAGATGATCTAGAAACATAAGTAAAATGCAACACGAAGCTATGAAACTGAAATGTGTACACCTGGAAAACTAAAGAAGGCAGAAACGAGATCTGGATCACTGAAAAATCTATTGTTTATGCTAACTGAGACTTATTGCCAAGTTGGGCGAATCAGTCTAGTTTCCAGGAAAATATGGAGGAACAAGTTTTAGCCAAAAGGATATCCAAATTTGCAAAGATCATGTTCAGGCCTGTACAGTGGGACTCATTCGCCAATAGTGGAAAATCATTCCACTTCTACTTTTCTAGAATTTTTGAAGTGGATTTTGTCCCTCTCGGTTTGCTCTTCTTTTTTTGACTGGTTTTCAGATCTGAATCTGCAAAATTGCACTTATAGATCTTCACCAAGCTTCTCCAAATTTGAATGGAAACTTTGACAACTCTAGAGACTTGACAACTTTTCTCCAACTTTTCTCCTTGAAAAATCTACAATCTAGACCTGCAAATCACACTCAAGAAGAGGGGAAAATAGTTGTGGGGTTAGAGAATAAGGGTTTGCCTTGGTCAAACCCCTTGTTTGTAATTAAACCTTGAAATGCAAGAAAATATAAAGGGAGAATGATGAATGAAAAAAATTTAATGTTGCAACTCACCAAACCCTACCAATAAAGTGCTACAATTATGCTTGAAATGGCTGCAATGGATGTGGTTCTTGACTCTTTCTTGATGTTGATTGATCTTGAATGCAAAGCTTGCTTGGATCATGAACTCTAAATCATAATTGTTAGCACAATAACAAACATGAAGGATATGATATTTGACATGATAATTGATCTTTGAAGAATTCTCCTGAATGCTTGATAATCTTCCTTTGAAATTTCTTGAATTCTCTTCCTCAAATTCTCTTGTGACCTCAATTTTCTATAAGGATCACTTGATTGCTTGCTAGGAGAAAATGAGTGAAATAGCCTTGTATTTATACTCAATTTTTCAAGAATTATTGAAATTACAACACTACAAGCCAACATTAGATATAGGATAATAAAATCCCACCAGAAAGTTGATTTAAATTTGAATTTTTGTCACATGGGACTCATTCGCCCAAGGTGGCGAATGAGTCCCATCACACATAATGTATGAGACCAAAAATAAAGTGTCTAGAAATGTGAAACCTACATCGGGGCAAAAAAGACCTGGGTGGGATTCATTCACCCAAGGTGGTGAATGAGTCCTAGACACTAAATTTGGGCCACACAAGCTAGGAACACTTGAATTATGTTTGGTTACTAATTTATGTCAGGATTATCCTTGAAAAGATGTAATAAATGAGGCTTGTGGATGCAAAATAGGGCCAATTAAAGCATAAGAAAGCCCAATTATTAATGAAAAGCCTACAAGAATGTGAAAGTATATTACAAGACTTTCTAAAACTCCAAATAAGGCAAGATTAATGTTAATTATGATTGGAATTATGTTTGTTATTCTTAGTTAAGTAATAAAACCGTATAAAAGTGTGAGTGTCTTGCACCACTTTACAACACCTTTGCAAGGTACCATTAAAATACATTGGTTCAAAAGGGCCTAAGACCTAATGTGAATGTGTTATCTACATTACAAAACTAAGTCAAGACAACATTAAGCAAAAATCTATAAGGATGAACCAAAGGAGTGTGAAAAAGCCAAAGGATCCTTTTTTCGACACTACATTTAGCCCTCACTTTAGTGTGAGGATGAACCTACTTCAAACTCACACTAAAGTAGAAAAAAACAAACCAAAGGGTAGTTCCACTATACCAATGCTAGCAATATGAGATGACAATGATCAAGAGGGATGATCAAGCCCCCAAGATCAAGAGCCCATGGAAAACCAACATAAGCACAAAGGAACACACATGAAAATGATATAAAGAACAATGACAAGGCCAATCATACACTACCAAAGATCAAAAAGAGATCCATATCAAGCTTCAACCATTTGTCCATCCCGATGTGGATCAGATCTAGGTTGTTTGTCCAAAAAATGCATACTCACTTTGAGGCGACTAAACTCATGGCTATCTGCCAGGTGAGAAGTCCTAAAAGGTGAGAAACATATAGTCATGGTTGGTATGTACTCACACACATGCAAGTGGCTATGGAAAAATTCATGCCTCAGATTGGGATTCTCGCTCAACCATACCAAAGTTATACCTCCTAGTAACATTAATTATGCACCACACAAAAATGATTTTCAAGCTTGATGAGACAAGCAAAACCCTGTATGATTGGAGCTCATGAAAAAATAGGATGGCTCCACAGGCATGCGAGTTGTGTTATGTAAGGTGGCCATTTAATAAAAAATGAAAAATAAAAAGATTAAGAAATTCTCAAAGGAGTCTTGCTTAGTTCATGCGACATCTTTAACCTAGGGAACATTGTGCCTAATGTCTCCAAGAGATGACCAATCAAAGAATATAAAATTTTCAATTTAGGGGATGCAGTGTGCCACATCAAGCCAATAAGAGGAACGCAATATGCTAACAAAGATCACTCTCATGAAGGAAATCACACCCAATGTCATCCAAAAAGAAAAAAACACATCATATGAAGCAAGAACACTGCACTGAGAACCATGAAAAGGAAAATTCAAAAGAATAATGCCAATGTATGCCCTGACTTTAAAGGAATTGCTAAACACCCTACTATGAGAAATTAATTTAAAGTAGCAAATGAAAAATGGAAACAAGAAGAAAGAAATGAGAGCCAATTTAGAAAACCCTATGCCAATTCAATTTTTTCTAAGTAAGGTTGTGTCATGCGAGAGAGAAAGAAAAGAGAGGGGTTTCCCCCAAAAGGAAAACACTAAACACATAAGGGATCTATCGATTTGGGGTCAGTATGTTCTTTGCTACAATGTTTCTAGAGAGCTCAAAACTATCATCATACCTGAAATACACATAGAATTGGAATAATGACACAAAGAGAGTGAAAAAAAAGAAAAAACATTTGGGTCGATATGGAAGAGACATAGGGTGTCTCAATGCCTTTCATCATCCTTAGAAGTAAAACACAATAAAAATATAAAGATGAAATGAAAAGGAAAGAGAAAATGAAAGCCTTTTTGGGTCAACATGAAGGAGACATGAATGTCTCGATTTCCTGCATCATCCTCAAAATGAAAACACAAGAAAAAGATATGTACTACATAGAAAAGAGTGAAGATACAAACAGAGGAATGTCACAAAGAGAGAGAAAAAATAATGTCATGGGGGATCACATCACCCACATGAGATCACACAAAATAAAATGAAAAATAAATGATATAAAATACTAGAAAGGAAAATGCAATTTAACCTATGAGCAAGTGATCCACCTCCCAATCATGTTCGATATATATCGAAGGCAGGAAACTAACAAGAGGGATAAGAGAAAGTGTTGAACTAGGAGAAGCACTAGGTTTAGTACTCTCTATAGAATATGTTTCTTTTAAGCTCATGGAAGAGGAAAATAATGTATTTAGTTCATCATGCACCTCTTCGTCGATTTTGGGAACTTCGTCATCATCATCTAAGTTGATCACAATAGGAGATCAAAGGATAATTTCTATTGAAGAGTTCAACTCTTGTTATGGAGGATGCACTAAATTTTATTGTTTTAGCTAGGGAGGAGGGTATCATGCATTGCTTCAATAATTTTTGGATTCTAATTTTCTTTGTTTAACTGATCATGTAACTTGCAATCAATGGCACAACATCTATGTCTATGCTCCCTAGCGCCTCTATTTCTTTTAGTTTTGTTTCCAAGTTGCATAGGAGTAGGCTGATCAACCATTGGTTTCTTTTCTTCCCTAAGGGGAGGAACTAAAGGAACCATGGGAGGTTGTTCAACAACTTTCTCTGACTTTGTAAACTTTTTTTATTCCTAGAGGTGTGATGGATTTGGTTTCATTATTTCCTTGTCACTTGTAAGAGGTAGTTGAGGTTTCTATTTTAGGTTGGTCTTGGTTATTTTGGTCTTGTTTAGGTTCAAGAATGGTAGGCTTGGAGGTGGACGTGGACATGTTGTAGAGAGATAATTATGTTATCTTATTTTCCTTGAACTTTTGATATGATAAGAAAAATAAGTCTTCTCTTGGCTTTATAGGTTCCATGGGCTCAGGCCAAAAGGAATCTAGGGAAAAGTTTCCTTTAGCTAACAAGGGTTTAAAGCCACTATGGTGAATAGTGAATATCTAATTGTCAAAGAGAAACTTTAAGTATTTGTGCACAACCAAAGGGAAAAATTTCATGGAATGAAGCCATGGGTGGCCTAGCTTCCCATGAAATTGGTCTGACTAGAGGATGATAGAGAATGTAACATCTAATGTTTTTGGTCCTATTTGTAATGGTAGGGTGATCGATCCAATCATATGGCATGCAAAACCATTGTGTGTCTTGATCCATGATTTTGATTTATCATATTAATCTTCATAGAGATCATGCAAAAGTAGAAATTCCTTGGTGATCACATTCTCTCTACATATGGGATCTATTAGTATCTCATTAGTGGGCTTGTCATTGATATGGTCAACTATGTAAAGAGGACCATCAAGCAAATGTTTAAGTATATCCTTAGAGGAGAAAGAAATATCAAGAGGAATATTAGTTTGGACCTTATGGGGGATGACATCTATCACCCCTATAATTTAATTTATAGGAGGGTGATCCCACAATACTGGTTTACAATTTTTCGCCAAACTGGACACTGAACTGATTTTTTCAAAGTAAATATTCACTTTTGGACACCTATAGCAGCTAAACCATGAGGAATTTGAAGATGATGCAAACTAGTTATTTAAGAAATTTTGTCTATAGATTCTAAATATATTTTTTTCAAAATTTTTGGAATCAGATTTCACTTCTTTTTCCATCTCCTTCAAAAACTAGTTTTTTTTCAGTAAACACCATTTTTAAGGAGTGACAGTCACCATATAACACATATTTTTTTTTCATGAAGGATAAAATTCTAAATTTTTTGAATTTAGATTTTTAACTACAATATATAGTTCTTTCAATTGGGTTCATAGTGTTTTATTGAATATTTTTTCCTTAATCAATTTTTGAAGTCAAACTAATTACAATTCAGACATAGGCAGACTGTATAACATAATTTTTTTTTTATGTATTAGAATTTTTTTATTATTTTTTTGTTGGATCAGGAACTTCAATATTTGGTGCATTGATATTTTTTTAAAAAAATTTGATAATTCTCTATTTTTCCATATGTGCACAATAGAGAGCTTGATTTTAGATGAAAAACCTACATTCACAAGAAATAAAAAATAAATATAATTATAAAATTAAATTTATTTAAAATTATAATTTTTGGGAAGCTTATAATAAGGAATACATACTTACAAAAAATAAATTTAAAATAAATTCATTTGATCCCCCAATAGGTAAATCAAAAGTGGTTTTTTATCAACATTTTCATAGGTGTAAAGGAGACTTCGTTATAGGTATGGTTTAAAAATAGTGGGGTTCTATCCAAGGGGGTTTGATCTAAGGTGGTTTGATAAAAACCTCTTCAATTTAAATTCTTCAAATGAAACATGTTAAGGCTTAAAATATTATATTTTCTAAAAATATGCGGTTTTAGCATAAATCAGAATCTCCTAGAAATTGTAAACCAGCAATATGGGATCACCCACGATTGACATTGATAGCATAAGTTGGAGAAAAATTAGAGTTTCCATCATGTGTATCAAAATTCATCACATCAGTCTTTGGAGTTTTTCTAGCTTTGACCAATGAAATATTATGTTTTGGAATGTGATTGGCGAAAATTTGCAAGTTTTGGTTCAAAGGGGCAACAAACTTATTGCCTTGATCACTAGTGCCCACAATAGATAAATGGTCAAAATAAATGAGGTCTTGCAAAATATGTTTAAGAAAATTGAAATGTTCCATGCCATGCCCATTTTTTTGATGGTAGTGGAAATAAGCATTTGATTTAAAGATCAAAGGTAAAGGCCTATTAGGGTCGAGCATTCTGATGGGAGGTAAGGTAATCATTTGTTTGTTTAGAAGTTGGGACATGTTATTATGAATGGTGTCAGGTAAGGGAGTGAATTGTCTTTTTGGATCTCCATAGCTAAAGGGGACTGTGACTTTGAAAATAACTACTTTGTTATTGAAATTTTGAGTTAGTTGTTGAGGGGTGTTGAATCGAAGGGACCCTTTATATTTTATTTTTCTAAATGGTTGGGAATTGTTTTGGTGCATAGGCTTAGATCTCTCAATTTGGCTAGAAGTGCATGAAGGATGGGAATTTTATCATGGTCAACTTATCTTGAATTATTCTTTAAAAATTTTCTAAGAAAATCTTTTGAAGGTGTGGGTCAGGGATCTTAATATCAACTTGGGAATAAAGCAATATCATGAGATAAAGTCATTTATATTTCCATCCTCCTTTTTCTTACATGGAATCAAGTTGGCCAAGGTCATCTTAGGAGTCATCTAAAATTGGAAATGGTTTATGAATTCCTCAACAAGTTCATCAAATGAACGGATAGAGTTATTCGGTAAAGAAGAGAACGACTCCAAGGAAGTGTATTTTAAGGTCCTAGGAAAGAATTTTGCCAAAATTTTATCATCAAGGACAAAGTCACTACATAAGGCAGTGTAGGAATTAACATGGTTAGAAGGATCTCCCTTCCCTCCATATTTCTCAAATCTAGGCACCTCTACACCTTATGGCATCAATGTTCATAATATCTCCAAGGATAATGGGTTGCTTTTAACATAATATGTGGGTGGGCCATTTTGTATTTTGACTAATGGTAGAAACTTTGTTTTGAAGGGATGACATGGTTTGGAAAATTTGATTTAAGAGAGGTTGATTTCTTGTCTTATGAGATGGAAGTGAAAGTGGTGATAGAGTGTATGTTTTTGTGGGTCAAGTGAATGGAATGCTTATAGGTGGTAAGGTAGTAGGAGCTATAACATGTGATGCCACATAGGAAATAGGGATGCTAGTTGGAATACCTAGGGAAGGAATCACATTACTAACTTGTTGCATTGTTTTCACTTGAGGAGGGGTGTAGGTAGGGATTGAGGCTATTATTGTGGGAGGATAAATTTGAGTTCCTCCTTAGTTTGGAAGATTTTTTTTGGGTAAAGGACAACTAGTGGTTGAGGGAAGATGCTTTCCAAAGATGTGCACTATTTTCTTCACAAGTTCAAGGCCATCTTCACTTTCAAGTATACGGTGAATGTTTTCTATTGTAGAAATTGCAATAGTTGAAATTTTTTGAAGGCTAATTTGATGTTGTAAGTTCACTAGGTCCTCATGAATGTGGATTAGGTTTTCTTGTGGGATGTTATCATTCTTTGGTTCAGCTTGCATGCTACTCGAAGGCAAAGTGTTACTAAAGGTGTTATCCATGCCTAGTGTACTAGTTTCAATACTAGGAGTGAAAGGTCTAGATAACCCAAGATCCACAACAATTATTCTATCACAGGATGACATGAGTCTCCAACTTCTTCTCACCATGGTATTAGCAATAGGACACCAAACACTCATGCAAAAGCTACTAAATGCGGGGTGAGTGCAAATGCAATGTAAACTAAGAATGAAATGTTTGTAACTAAAGTTTTGGAAAGTAAAATTGAAATGCAAAAGCAACAAATAGAAACTCAGAAAATAAATTGTAAATGACAAAAAATGTAGTGAAAAATATGCAAAGGGACTGATTCGCCCAAGGTGGCGAATGGGTCTAGGTACTGATTTTTTTAAAATTCTTAGAATTTTTGAAGTGAATATTATTTTTTATGTTTTGTGATGCAAATCTAAGATGAAAATGAAGAATTTTACTGATTTGAAATGAAATTAAGTGCAATAATGCAAGCTAAATGAGCTTTTCACTAATGAAAAAATTTAAACCCTAGAATGCAAATTAACAACTGTAAGACATAATTCAATGTTAATGCAAGCTACTGCAAAACCAGATTATGATGCTCTAAATTAACGCTCACCAAAATTAAATGAAGAAAATGGTGACCTCTCTCTTGAGCTTCTATAATTTTGGACCTAAAAGGAAAGAGGTCAATTTTCTTGCTTATTTCACTCAAGAACAAACCCTTGAGATTTCAATGCAAAGGAGATTGAAATATGGAAAAGGGGATGTTCTAGGGGATTGAATGATGTCTAATGAGGGGTTCACCACCAAGTGTAAGCTTGGAAAAAATAATGTTTTAAAACATAGTGTAGTATGCAAGATGACCTAGAAACATAAGTAAAATACAAAAAGAAGATATTAAACAAAAATGTGTGTACTTGGGAAATTGAAGAAGGTAGAATAGACATTTGGATCACTGAAAAATCTATTTTTTATGCTAAATGAGACTCATTCACCAAGCTGGGTGAATCAGTCTAGTTTTTGGGAAAATATGCAATAACGGGTTTCAACCAAAAGGGTATCCAAATCTGCAAAGATCCTGTCCAGGCCTGTACAATGAGACTCATTTTCCAATAGTGGTGAATCAGTTGAATTCTACTTTTCTAGAAATTCTAAAGTGGATTTTGTGCCTCTCGATCTACTCTAGTCTTTTTGACTAGTTTATGTCCATCTGAATCTGCAAAATAGCGCCTATAAGTCTTCTACAAGCTTCTCCAAGGTTGAATGGCAACTTTGAAAACTTTAGAGACTTGAAAAAAATTCTCCAACTTTTCTCCTTGACAAATCTGCAACCTAGACCTGAAAATCACACTCAAGAAGAGGGAGAAATGGTTGTGGGGTTAGAGAATAGGGGTTTGCCTTTGCCAAACCCCTTGTTGGTAATTAAACTTTGAAATGCAAGAAAATGTAAAGGGAGAATGATTAATGAACAAAAGTTATTGTTCCAACTCACCAAACCTTAGCAATAAAGTTTTTCAATTATGCTTGAAATGGCTACAATGGATTTGGTTGTTGACTCTTGCTTGATGTTGATTGATCTTGAATGCAAATCTTGTTTAGATCATGAAATCTACATCAAAATTGTTAGCACAATAAAAAACATGAAGGATACGATCTTTAAAGAATGCTCTTGAATGCTTGATAATTTTCCCTTGAAATGCCTTGAATTCTCTTGCTCAAATGCTCTTGTGAACTAAATTTTCTATAAGGACCACTTGATTTCTTGATAGGAGAAAATGAGTGAAAGAATCTTGTATTTATACTCAATTTTGCAGGAATTCTCAAAATTACAACACTACAAGTCAACATAAGATCTAGAAGAATAAAATCCCACCATAAATTTGATTTAAATTTGAATTTTGGTGACATTAGACTCATTCTCCCAAGGTGGTGAATGAGTCCCATCACACATGATGTATGGGACCAAAATCAAAAGTGTCTAGAAATGTGTGAAACCTTCATTGAGGCCAAAAAGACCTAGGTAGGACTCATTCACCCAAGGTGGAAAATGAGTCCTATACACTAAATCTAGGAAACATAGGCTAGGAACACCTGAATTATGATTCATTACTAATTGGTGTTGCGATTATCCTAAAAAAGATGTAATAAATTAGGCTTGAAGATGTAAAATAGGGAAAATTAAAGCTAAGAAAACCCAATTATTAATGAAAAGCCTAGATGAATGTGAAAGTGTGTTACAACACTTTACAACACTCTAAATAAAGCAAGATTAATGTTAATTATGATTAAAACTATGTTTATTATGCTTAGTTAATTGATAAAACCCTAGAAAAGTGTGAAAGTGTGTTGCAACACCTTTGCAAGGTACCATTAAAATACATTAGTTCACAAGGGCCTAAGACCTAATGTGTATGTGTTATCCACATTAAAACACTAAATCAAGGCAACATTAAGCCAAAGTACCCTTTTTTTGACACTATACGCTAATCCTTATCCTAATCATTTTCAATAAAACCTTAATACTAAACCTGACTATAAGCCTAACACCAAACCTAACTATCAACCATACCCATTACACAACCCTATTTTTACCCTCAACCTAAATCATAATATCATAACCCTAACCCTAACCATAAATCAAACACTAATCCTAGGCCTAACCAAAACCTTGGTTGCACCTCTAACCTATTCCCATAAAAACAACCAATAGCCCTGACACAAACCCTAAACCCTAAACTATAGTATCATAAATTCAAACCAAGCCTATCCCTAAACCTAACCCACACCCTAACCATAACCCTATCCCTAACCCTTAACCTAACTCTAAACCTAACCCTCACACTACATCCCAAACAGTAATGCTAACCCTAAACCTATCCCTATCCATATCCCTAACCATAACCATAACACTAATGATAACATTAAATCTAACCTCAAACCCTAAGTAATAAACCATAATCATAATCCAAACCTTTCCCTAACCCTAACTATAAACAATTATCCTTACCCTAAATTAA
The DNA here is from genome assembly GCA_007115665.2 of Sequoiadendron giganteum. Lineage (NCBI taxonomy): Eukaryota > Viridiplantae > Streptophyta > Pinopsida > Cupressales > Cupressaceae > Sequoiadendron > Sequoiadendron giganteum. The sequence goes on from CM021104.1 coordinate 567,721,061, forward strand.
TCCTTAACCTAATCCTAAGCTTAATGGTAATGAAATATCTAACTATAACCCTAAACCCTAACCCTAATCCCAACTCTAATCCTAATCATAATAATAACACTAACCATAACTCTTGAGAAAAACTTAAATCCTAATTGTAACCCTAACCCTAACCAGGTACCATAATTTTAAACCTAAGTTAACCCTAATCCTAACCCTATTTCTTATAACCCTAACCCTAACAACAAACCTAAACCTAACATGAACACTAAACAATAAACTATAATCTTAACCCTAACACTAACCTTAACCCTAACTCAAACCATAAGAATGACCCTAACTCTAAGCCTTATCCTAATAATATTTATTATTACCCTAACCCTAACAATAAACCTAACTATAATCGTAATGCAAATTCTATTTCTCATAACCCTAATTATAAACCTAACCTAAACCCTAGCTCTATCCCTAATAATAATCCTAACCATATTCCTACCATAATCCTAATCCTAAACCTATCCTTGACCCTAACCATAACTGTAAACCTAACCTTAAACCCTAACCTAACGCTAACTCAAACCCTAACACTAACCGTAATGAAATAAATAATTGTAACCCTAAAATTGAACCCTAATCCCAACTCCAATCCCAATCATAACCCTGTGAGATGGTGAAATGGGATTTAAGGCCAATAAATCACCTAAATCCCACATTCCACCATTAACATTGAGGGACACAAAATTAACAAAGAAAAATCATTAGGCTAATATCCTTAATGAAGAATGTGAATGGTTGGCCATCATTAGGGTCCCCTTTTCGTTTGAAGGAATGGTACGTGATGTGAATATGTTTGACTACTATAGTGAACTAGGTAAAACAAAGCTAAAGAAGTAAACTACCACATAATCTGAGAAACACAAAACAAAATTGTTAAAAACAAAGAGTAGAGCTGAAGAATGCAGAAAGGAGAGAAACTAGCATTAATGTTTGAGGCAAAAATGGCTAGATAGGGGCAAGGTCACCCTAGTTTGGAAATGGTGCTTTTTAGATCTTCAAAGTCTATACAAGAGCATCATAGTCTATACGTTCTATCTTTATTTCTACCTCTATCTTTCTCTTCCCCTCTCTCTCCTTCTTCCTCTTCTTAGAGCTCTATATATCTATATCTTTGCCTCACTATCCCTATCTCTACATATTTTTTTCTTCCATAGATCCTTTTATCTCTACGTCATTATCTGTCAATCTCTCTATACCCCTACATATCTCCTTCTTTACTTCTCTCTATATATCACTTCCTACCTATATCTTTCTATCTTAATCTCTCCCTCTTTATATAGTTATCTCTTCCAACTCTATTTATCCATAGATCTCCTCTCTCTCTCTCTCTTTATCCCCCCTCTCATTTGAATATCCTTCTCCATCTACATCTCCATCTCCATCTCTATCTCCACCTCTATCATTATCTCTATTTCCATATCCTTGTCACTCTCTCTCTTACTCTTCCACCTCAATCTCTCCCTATTTCTATCCCTATCTACTTCTCTCTCCCCATATCCTTATCGTAAATATAACACACGAGTCTATTTATAATGGAGTAGGATTATCTTATTGATTCAGATGATTTTTTGGTTGTGTTTGGATCTTTGTAAGTGGATGCATAGTTTATTTGATGTCATAACTTCTCCATTGAATCATTTTTTGCACAAACAACATAATTTCCTAAATGGAATACTAATTAAACTCATGTACTTTATAAATATATAAAAAAATAAACCATAATTTTCCCTAATTGACTTTCTACACCCCTATCTTGATCTCAATCTCCATCTTTATCTCTATCTATATCTCTATCTTCCTCACTATCTCTATCCCCTATCTCAATCTCCTTATCTTTCCTTGCATCTCTCTATCTCTCTCTCTCTCTGTGTCTCTCTTTCTCCCTCTCCCACTATATCTATCTCTCTATATATCTCACTTTCTATTTGTCTCTCTCCCTCTCTCTCGCTCTCTCCCTATCACTCCCTCTTTCTATATCTATCTTCTTCTCCTCTATCATCTATTTGTCTCCCTTTCTCTCCCTCTATTTTTTTATATATCTGTCCACTTCTATATCTCTATCTCTATCTCCATTTCTCTCTCACTCATACACACTCCTTTTTTCTTTCTCCCTATCTCTATCTCTATATATCTCACTCTCTCTCACACACACTCTTTATTTATCCTACTCTATTTTTATCTCTTCCCCCTCTCTTTATTACTTCTCTTTATGAACTCATTTATCTCTCACTATTTCTCCCTCTAACTCTATCTTCCCATCTCTCCCTCTCCCTCTCTACCTATATCTAATTATATCTATCTCTCTCTTATTCACTCCATCTCTATTTATTTATTTCTCTCTCTCACTCTATATTTATCTACCTCTCCCTATTTATTACTCCTATATCTTATATTTCTATAGCCCCATCTCCCCCTCTCATTGCCACAATTTTTTAATCTTTGTTTCTCCCTCTCGCTCTTCCTCTCTCCCTCCATATCTTCCTCTATATATATTTATCTCTCTCTCACTTCAGCTATCTTTCCCAAGTTATATATATATCTTTATCTCTCCTTTTTACTATCCTCATATCCCACTATTTCTTTCCTTATCTCTCCCTCTCTCTCTCCCTATAACTACCTCTTTCTATATCACTCGTCTTCTCTCCTCTCTCTCTCTCTATATATATATATATATATATATATGAAATGATGAAAATGTGGTATTGTGTTAGCATAGGGTTTAGGACAAAGAGCACACCCACTTTTCTAATTTCATTAAAGGATAACCCTTGAGATCTCAATGCAAAGAAGAAAGAGATCTTGCATGAGGGACATCCTAGGGGCTAAATATAGACTAATGAGGGGTTCACCACCAATTAAGAACTTGGAAAAGATAATGAAATGAAATATGAAATGCAAAACCCTAGTTTAATGAAAACCTCCACTAAATGACCTAGAAATGTAGATGAAACAACACAAAAAACTATAAAAAGGAATGTGTGCACCTGGGAATATGGAAATTGTTGGAAGGAGGTCTTAAACACTAGCAATTATAACTTTAATGTTGACTAGGACTCATTTTCCAAGCTGGGAAAATCAGTCTAAAATATGGGTTTCTGTGTGGGAATATAAATATGCCGAATGGGTATCCGAATCTGCAAAAAACTGAATTTTGACTAAAACTAGGACTCATTCACCAGAAGTGGTGAATCAGTCCAGTTAGAATTCATAACTTTCATAAGGTGTCATGCAAAAAATTATTTTCGAGCTTCATGAGATAGGAAAAAATTTGTATGCTTGGAGCTCATGAACATACAAGATGGCTCTACAGGAATGCAAGTTGTGTTATGCAAGGTGCCCATATAACTAAAAAATAAAAATGCAACAATAAGAGACATTCAAGGGAGTCTTGCTTAGTTCATGCGAGTATTTTGACTTAGGGAACATTTTTCCTAATGTCTCCAAGAGGGGACCAATGAAAGAATAGAAAATTCACAACTTAGGGGATGCAGTGTATCACATCAAGCCACTAAGAGGAATGCAATATGCTAAGAGAGATCATGCTCTTGAAATACATCACACCCAATGTCATCCATAAAGAGAAAAATGCATCGTATAAAGAAAGAAGACTACACTACGAACCAGGAAAAGGAACAATGCAAAATAATAATACCAAAGTATGCCCCAACTTTAAATAAATTTCTAAACACCAAACTATGACCAATTAATTTTAAGTAACAAAAAAAAAATACTAACAATAAAGAATACATGAGAGCTAACATGGAAAACCATATGCCAAGTCGTATGTTTCCAAGTAAAGCTTTGTCATGCAAAGAAAAGAGAGGTTTCTACCAGAATGAAGATCCAAATACTGAAGGGATCTATGTAGTACTAGGAAAAGGATATCTACTTCTTTTCCCCACTAAGTGTAGGACAAGAATGAGCCAAGGTAGGTGATGGGAAAGATAATATAATAGTGAGAATACAAGACTCTACAACGATCATATGACAAGGGCTAAAGGGTCCTAAGTTAAGGGACTATTTCTATAAAATCAAGCCTTTTGAATATATGTTGTGAAGCATGACACTCATTAGTACTATGTCCAAGAATTCACGGTATTGATAGTGTGATGCATTTGTGTTCATCGGATTTGGTTTTTGGTCTTCTCTTATGGGAGGTAATTTAATCAATCCTCTATGTAGGAGTATTTGCAAATTCATTTTAATTTCAGTTGGTGGATGGGTATGTGTAGGATCATCATGGAAAAAATAGGCCCTTAAGTGGCAATGAAAATTCAAAAAATTAGAGTTAGGCAACTTGATGTAAAATTTGAATAAGTTATCTATATTATTTAGAAAATATGTAAGAATAGAATATGTAGAAAATTGAATTTAGTTCCTAAACTACTAGGTTTATTTTGAAAAAAAAAATCTATTTGGTGAAAATTTGAAATTTCAATGCAGTAGTACTTAAATTTCAAGGAAAAAATAAGAAGTAGGTGTTTGTCTGACCACCCTAACCACAATAAAATGATAATATTTTTAATAATATTTTAGATATAATTATAGGACTCATGTCCTGATGTGATGCATATTTTTTTGTAATTTTTTTCCAAGCAAATAATTAATTATAAATTTTTTATTACAACTTTTAAAAAATATAAAAACACGTATGTCTAACCGCCTTAACTTGGCCAAAACTTCATGAAATTCTTGTTTTTTTGAATCCTATAGTATGTGAAGCATATAATGTGATGCATGTTTTGGATTCAAAAAATGTGATACTATTTGAAAGCTATAGACTTTTTTCAATCAACCTATTAATTAGGCCTTTAGTCATAATTCAAATAGAAAATGAATAATAATTATTTATTAAATTCAAAGTAAAGCTTAATTTATATTGGTGGAAAGTTGAGAATCTCCTTTAAAAACTCTTTTCGTTTCATCAATTTTGGGTAAAAAAAAGTCGTCAGCCACATGGGCTATCACATCACTGACATATCACCACTTGTTGGCCCATCATGATCCTGCACATACTTGGATAAGGGAATTGAATTTTTTTTAGTTTATATGGTCTTTTGTGCTTGATAGATTCACAAAATTATTGAGTTGAAGGTTGAGGAGGGAAACCAGAGATGAACTTTTCATCCTTGAGAAGTACCTGTTCTTCTTTAGGAAGTAGGATACTCATATTAGGAGGAGGATCTTGATATCCTAACCCTTTTGTCTATTCAACTAGAATTTTTTGTAAGATTTGATGAATTTAATGTTCACTATTTGTATCACATCCTTTCTTATTCAAGATTGTGAATGCTTTTCCATATGTCTCTTCTAGGTTGATAAGAGTGTTTGTCACTTTGTTAACATAGAATGGTTGAGTGTTTGCTTTCTTAGAGGAACTAGGTTCACCTATTCTAGGTAACTTCAGTTCAATTCTTGTCTCAATTTTAGGATGTAAATAACCAAACATCTCAAGAGGTGATATTGTAGGGGGTGTTCGTTGTTTCAAAGATGAATAAAAGGATATATTAGCTTCAAGGTTGTTAAATAAATCATTTAGGAACTTATTCATGATATCATCATCTTCTCCAATGATGTCAACATCACGAGGAGGACATGCATTCAGAGTTGAAGGAGCGTGAGTTCGTTCAACTTAATTAGGTTTATTTCAAAAAGCACAACTTGACAGATCCACTAAGGAATTTAGGGACATCCAAAGATTACCAAAGCACATATCCATGATGTAAATTGCATATTCTAAACCATGCAACAATGTGAAATGAAATTCTCTAGATGCAATTTAAAATTTAAACAATGCACAAGATGAATGTAAACTAGATGCAATGAATTGAGTGAAACAAAAGATCTATATATTGGAATAGAAAGGAAATGAAAACAAATAGAAGCTTAAAAAAAAAGCTTTAAATGCCAAACAATGCAATGCAGAATCTGCATTGGGACCAATTTTCCCGAGGTGGCAAATGAGGCCCAATGAGATTTTTTTTTCAAAAATTTCAAAAATTTTCCATTGGATTTTATGTTTTATGATATCTATCTTAGATGCAAATGCAGATTTTGTTTGATTTGCAATGAAATGAGATGTAAAAATGAAAGCTATATGAACTTTCACTAATCCAAAATTTGAAACCCTAGAATGCAAATTAAACAGTGCAAATCCAAATGCAATGTTAATGCAAGCCAAATCTAGGATGATAATGCACTCCAAATCAGAAATTTAATGTTCTAAATGTAGGTTAACCAAAATTAAATGATGAAAATGTGGTATGGTGCTAGATTATGGTTTAGGACATAGAGCACACCCACTTTTCCAATTTCATTCAAGGATAACCCTTGAGATCTCAATGCAAAGGAGAAAGTGATCTTGCAAGAGGGCTATCCTAGGGGCTAAATATAGACTAATGAGGGGTTCACCACGAAGTAAGAACTTGGAAAAGAGAATGAAATGCAAGATGCAATGCAAATCCCTAATTTAATGCAAACCTTTCACTAAATGACCTAGAAATATAAATGAAACAACACAAAAAACTACAAAAAGAAATGTGTTCACCTGGGAATCTGGAAATTCTTGGAAGGAGGTATGAAACACTAGGAATTCTAAATTTAATGCTGACTAGGACTAATTCACCAAGTTGGGCAAATCAGTCCAAAATTTGGGTTTCTATGCGAGAACAAGAATATGCCAAATGGGTATCCAAATCTGCAAAAAATCTGAATTTTGACTAAAATTGGGACTCATTTGCCAGAAGTGGCGAATTAGTCCAGTTAGACTTTTCTAAAGCTTCAAAGTCTGATCCTTCTTTTCTCAGCCTGCTAAATCTAGATACTTCTGTAAGTTTCTGGATCTGAATCTCTATAAATTGACCTATAGGTGTTCGCCAATGTTTTCCAAGGCTTGATGACAACCTTGAAAACTTTGAATGATTTGAAATTTTTTCTCTAGTTTTCTCCTTAGGAAATCTAGAGCCTAGACATGAAAATCACACCCAAAGAAGAGGGAGAAATGTTGTTGGGTTAGTGGATAGGTGTTTGCCTTGGCCAAATCCCATTTTAGAAATCAATCCTTGAAATGAAATCAAATAAGAATGCAAAATGATGAATGAACAAATAACAATGTTGCAACTCACCAAACCATTACAATAAAGTGGCACAAATATGCTTGAGATGGTTGCAATGGATGTAGATCTTGACTATTGCGTGAATGATGTTGATCTTGAATGAAACACTAGCTTGAATCATAAATCCCTACACCACAATTGTTAGCTCCAAAACAAACATGATAAATGAAATCTTTGACATGATGATTGATGCTTGAATTCTTCTCTAAAATTCCTAATAATCTACTCTTGAATGCTCTTGAAGGATCTTGAATACACTTGTAAACTCAAATTTTCTGTAAGGGTGAGTACTTGAATTCTTGGGGTGAAAATGAGTGAAAGAACCTTGTATTATACTTAATTATGTAAGAATTATTGAAAATACAACAGTACAACCCAACATCAGATCTAGGAGAATTAAATCCCGCCAAGAATTTGAATTAATTTTGATTTTCAGCCACACAAAAATCATTTTCCAAAGGTGGAAAATGAGTCCCACCATGCCTAATTTTTGAGACCATTTTTTAAAATGCTTAGAAAGGTGTGAATCCAGACTTGGAACAAAAAATTCTAGGTGGGAATCATTCCCTCAAGGTGGTGAATGAGTCCCAAATCACTAAATATGGGCCACACAAGCCTATAACACCTGAATTATGATTGAGTGTTGATTTGTGTCAGGATTATCCTCGAAAAGATGCATAAAATGAGGCTTGTGGATGTAAAATAAGGCCAATTAAAGCATAAAGAAGCCCAATTATTAATGATAACCCTAGAAAAGTTTGAAAGTGTGTTACAACACTTTACAACACTCCAAACAAGAAACCAATAATCTCATTTAGTTCACAAGGGCCCAAGACCTAATGTGAATATGTTACGCATATTACAACACTAAATCAAGGCCAAGTTAAGGGGACCTTTTTTCATCATTACAATATATATATATAGATAGATAGATAGATATATAAAGGTAGAGAGATTGAGAAACAAAGAGGGAGTGTGACAGAGTAGCACATATATATTATTAAATTCATTTTTAAACTAATATTATATTTATAGATTATATGTTATATTCTACAATACAAATTATTAAATATAATATATAAATTAATTTTTATAGTATAAATTACATTACCATATAAAAATCCAATAGCCTTATTGACCGAGAGAGAGGGAGGATAAATAGGACGTAAAGGGAGGAATAAAGAAATGGAGAGAGAAAAGTGATAGAGAGAGATAGAGGAAGAGAGAAGGGAAGACAAATCTAGAGAGAAATAGGGAAAATAGAGAAAGAGAGATGGACTAGCAACTATCTATCTCCTCTATCTCTATCTTCTTGTGTCTCCCTCAATCTCTCTCCCTCTTTATATTTTCAGCTTTATCTATTGTTCTATCTCTCCCTCTCTCTATCAATACCTCTTTCTATATCTCTAGTTTACCTCTATCTTCTCTCTATTTCTCTCCCTTTCTCTCCCCAAGCTCTATATATATCACATCCTCCTTTCTATCTATATCTCCTTATATCTCTCTCTTAGATTCCATGTTTCTTCCTCTCTATTTATATCTTTGTACCCTCTCACTAAAACACCCCCACTCCCTATTTCTCCCTCCCTATATCTATCTCTATCTCTATCTACTATATTTATCTATCACCTTTATCTCACGTTCTTTCCCCTTTATATATCTCTCTTCATATCTCTCTCTATCCATATCCCTCTCTTTAACACACTCCCTCTTTATCCCTCCCTATCTCTATCTCCATATCCATCTCTCATTAACACGCCCATACTCCTTTTTTCTCCCTCCCTATCTCTACCTTTATATCTCTATCTCCCACTTTCCCTATCTCTCTATACTACTTGTCTCTATCAACTCCTTTATGCTCACTCTTGCCACTCTATATATCCCTCTCTCTACCTCTCTCTAAATATCACTCCTATATATTTATATATTTTTGTCCCTCTATCCCCCATCTCTCATAGTATCCCTCTATCTATCTCTATTTCTCCCTCTCCATCCCTCTATCCCTATCTTTCTTTCCTAGGTTATATCTATTTCTCTATCTCTCATTTCTATCCTTATCTCTCCCTCTTTCTATCCTTATCTCTCTCTCTATCTATCACCCCCTCTTTCTATATCTCTACATCTCTTCTCTATTTCTCTCCCTCCCTCTCCCACCCTCTCTATCTATTTATACATCTCTCTCTGTATTTTTCTCTACCTCTATATCCCTATCTATCTATCTCTTACCTTATCTCTCCATATCTTTCCTTATCCCTCTCTATCTCTCTATTATCTCCCTCTATCTATATCTCCCCATCTCCCCCCTCTTCTCTCCCCCTCCTCTTTCTCTCTCCACATATTTCTCTATTTCTATATGAATATGTATTTATCTCTCTCGCTATATCTCTATTTCTTTCCCTATTCCTCTCTATTTATCTATATCACCCTCTATCTATATTTGTCCCTCTCTATATATTGAGTTATCTCTCCTTCTCTCCCCCATATCTCTCTCCATCTCTCCCTCATCTTATGTCTCCCTCCTCTACCTATCCTCTACCTATCTCTCTCCTTTCGTCTTGCTTCCTCTCTCCATCTCTCCCTATATATACCCCCTTACTCCATCACTATACCCTTATTTAACTCTGTATCTCTACCTCTCTATCACTACTTCTTGATGTTTGTCTATCTTCCTTTACACCTCTCTCTATCTATCATTATATCTCCATCTCTCTATCACTCTATCTCACCATCCATATCTCTATCTCTCTATCACTTTATCTCACCCTCCATATCTCTCTCTCCCTCTCCCTCTATATCTTTCTATCTCTTCCTATCTATCTCCTTCTCTACCTCTCTCTACATCTATATTTATTTTTGTCTCGACCTATCTTCATCACTACCTTTATCTTCCTCTTCCGCTCACTGTCCTTCTCCCTCTTCCTAGAGATCTATATCTATATCTTTTTTCCTCTCTATAGCTATCTCTCTATATTTTTTTCTTCCATATATCCCTCCATCTCACCTCATTATCTCTCAATATATCTATACCCCTATATCTCTCCCTATCTACATCTCTCTCTATATCACTTTCTATCTATATCATTATATTTTTATCTTTCCCTCTCTATATATTTGTCTTCCAACTCTATTTATCCATCTCTCCTCTATCTCTCTCTCTTTATCTCCCCTCTCCTTTGAATATCCTTCTCCATCTCTATCTCCATCTCTATCTCTATCTCCTTACCCCTCTCTCTCACTCACGCTCTTCCCCCTCCCTCTACCCCCATTTCTATCTCTATCTATTTCTCTATCTATTTATCACTTTGTATATCATTATCTTTCTATCTCTCCATCTCCCCCTGTCTCATTGTCTCCCTCTTTTTAATCCATATTTCTCCCTCTCTCTCTTCCTGTCTCCTTCCATCTCTCCCTCTCTAAATATTTATCTCTCTCACCCTTGCTATCTTTCTAAGGTTATATCTATCTCTCTCTCTCTGTGCTTGTTCCTAACCCCATCTCTCGCTATCTCTCCCACTCTTTCTCTATAACTCCCTTCTTCTATATCACTCTACTCCTCCTCTCTCCTCTCTTTATTTCTCTCCATCCCTCTCTATATAAGCCTTTTGGTAATGGAACCTGATTATGTTCTCGATTAAGAGGTTTTGTTTCAGTCACGGTTGGATTCTTTTAAGTGGATGTGTAGTTGATTTGAAGCTATCACTTCTCCATTGAGATGTTTGTTGCACAAAAAATGATTTGATAAATGACCTACCAATTGACCTCATGTACTGCATAAATGTATGCAACTAATAGACCATTTTTTCACTAACTAACCTTCCACACCTCTTCAGCATACCCATTGCACACCAAACTGTGATTGCTAGTTTAAATAACTATTTATTTTCCATTTCACATTCAGTTTTCTCTATTTGCCTAGCAAATTTTGAGATGCCAATGTGCCTCTGACATATTTCACTCGTCCTATTTCTGGAATTTTATGGGGATAAAAAAATTTAAAATAAGTTTGATATTTCACATATTTATAAGGAGAAAATGTGGTCATAGATATGGAAACTTTTGTTGGAGAGGAATAACATTTGTACATATCTTTTTCTTACTCATTTGCGAGTATGATATTCTAAAATCAAGCGTGCTTCATTGGAGGTCAATTTCTACTCCTTGTCCACACTTCAATTTACAGTAGAATATAAACACAAGATTATGATAGATTGACCGCATACAATTGAGCAATCTCTAGAATTCTTCCGGACCACGCAACGCTTATCCTTTAGCAAGAATAAAATTTACTTTTCCAAAGAGCTCACTCATGTTTTCAAATAGGAAGACATAAACGATCTAGTTGTAAATTGTGGATAACATGTTATCCTTTGAGAATATTTTAAACAGTTCTAGATTCTTTTTGTCTTCTTTCTTAAATATCTCTATAAATTCAGCTAAACAATCCTCAACAGACACAATTAAAATGTATTCCTCTGTTTCAAAGGATATTATATATATGTTCTAATTCTTGCAGGTTTTTGTTCGACTCTGTACAAGGTTCGCCTTGTCAAACGTTAAAAGATAGTTGTTTTCTGTTTCCCTCAAAGGCTTCCTAAATCTAATTTAGGACCCGAGAGGGGCCTAGAAAGCTGCTTTCTCTGGCAATCTTCACCTCATCAATTGTATTCTCTCCTCTTCAAAAAAGCTGTCTAGCCATATAAAGAAAGATTCATGTTAATGTCTTTTAGTAATACCCATTATCCAACATCTCAGGAAAGCGTATGCATGCATTACACTGCTATACACGTTCCTTCTGGGCTTTGCTGCTATTTGTATAGTCTTTAGAATTGGAATTGATAGCTATTTGAATTTACAGAACAGTTAGACCATGCAGTGAAACTAAATAGCGGGAGACATTATTTTTCACGTGAGCATTATCAACTTCATTCTTCATATGTGCATATATAATGGCTAGATTGACTTATTTTCTGTGTTGTACTTTCTAAAACACCAGGAATTGCGTTTCGTCACAAGGAGAAAATTACAAAGATTATCACCAAGTGTAAATTTAAGAAGTTGGGGCACACTGCATTTTCTTAGCCTTCGTGGGTTGTACTTATTGTGAACGAAATTACAGCCAGATAGGGTATTTATTGTTTGTTAGAGTGGTCATATTATATACGTTTGCAGATACACTAGAAACTCAGTTGTTCAGTTATATAAGGCTAAAGAAAAGCCAGTATAGAATGAACTTCTCTTATAGAGGTTACTTATCAGTTGGAGTAAATTAAAATGTAAATTAATCAATTCCAGGTCAATAAGAGAGTTGGAAATGTTTCACAGTTGCATTTAAAATACAACAGCGGCTGAGTTACATGGAACGAATACTCTTATCTTATAATTTGAAAAGGTTTCGTATTCAGCAAGCTGCTTATGTAATTCTATATTTTCCTTCTTATTAATTTGCAATTATTGAAATCTCATTCTTATAAATTTCCTTTTATTACATATGTTTAGTTGTAGGTGGAAAGACTGAATGTCGGGAGGGTCATGATTTAAATAAGGGCAGGGTTCATTTTATATTTTCATCATTTTCAATTTCACAAAAATCTGTGTATTTATGGTTGAGTAGTGTTTCATATGTTCACTCATGACATAAATTTATAAGAACTTAAAACAACAAGGAAGTTTGTAAATGCACTCACATAAAGTGCCACAAAAATTGAATGTGTGTTCCTTAGGAAGGGAATTTTGTATGTACATTTAATTATAAAGTGTAATGGAGGGTCGTGTATTGCCTTCATTTGTCATCACAATAATGGATCCTCATGATTCTCACTCATGCATGTGTCGCCTTCATTTTCCATCACAACAATGGATCCTCGTGATTCTCACCTCATGTGTGTTTGTCTTGATGCACACCCTTTTTCAGTTTCTTGTACATAATTTTGACCTAATTTTGGGTCTAAATTCCTTGTACACTTTCATGTCCAATTTTAGTTGGTCTACTTATACCTCTTAGTATTAAGAGGGGCTTACGATAGTGTTATGCTAATTCCTCTTTCAATTGAGTAGTTTCTTTCAGTGGAGCAGTGGAGGAACCTTCTACTATGGGGGTCTCATAGACCTTCTATCTTTATCTCTAGAGTTATGCTAATGCTTCTCTCAATGGAGCAGCTTCATTCAATAGAGCAATGGAGGAACCTTCTACTTTGGGTGGTCTCATAGACCTTCTATCTTTATCTCTTGAATGAGGGATTATTTTAGTGGATCATATTTTGTGAGATTCTAGTATTTATGTAGAGAACCATGATGCACATTTTAGTAGTGTACACATGTCACTCATGTATTTATTGAACATAACTCAAAATCATATTACTATCTATATTTTCAATTTCACGGGAATTTTTGTATTCATGGTTGGGTACTGGTTGAGTAGTGTTCCATATGTTAACTCATGTAGTGTTTTGTATCTCTTATCTTAATCTACCTTTCTTGGAGGTTCATTGATTCCAACAAACACCAGTTCATCTTCAGAAGAGTTTACAACTTCGACATGCTTCAAGAATTCTTTATCATTATGTTTCTCTCTTCATGTGACATATTTTTAGGAGGCCTTATCCTTGTCTTATCTCTCTTTTAGAGGATAAGTTTTCCCACTATGTTTTCTATCTTTCTACATTTATGAGAGATCACACTATACATGGGTACCTAACCAAGCCTCATTGCCAATACCTATTTCTTTCTATCTACTGCACTTTTTTTATCTCCCCAAGTATCACATAAGGGGGGTGTTAGAGGGAATAATTTATCTACTAATTATATCGTAATTCTACTTAGGTTGATGGGGTTATAAAATATCTTGTCTAACTAAATATGCAACCTTTTAGGCCTCTAGAGGTCACCTAGTTGTTCGGTAAACCTCATGTGCATACCTTTTCAAGTTGGAAGACTTTCCATCTCACCTCAAAGGTCACTTTTGTAGTCATTCAACACTTGTTACCAAGGTTGATGACTTGGCCAAATAGGTTTTCGGATTGCACATTCCAAGTGATGCAAAGGTTGAAACCTTTAGGATACTTTCCTACTTATTTGTGTCACATCATGGTGCACTTGTCAATCCACATGATAGGTGGATTGCCTCTTCATTTCCTATATATGCAAGGTCATACTATACATTTTAATAAACTCTTTTATCAATCTCTTTGATAATGTGAATTACGCTCATTGTGTGGAATTTTTTTTTTTGAAGCACAACATTTTTCTTATTATGATCTCGGTGTTGGAGATTTGCTAGTGTTTTCGTTAGTGTTGTCATTGATGTCAACCTCCAATATGGTCAAAGAGATTATTGGAGATTTTTGCACTATGTTGGCATTAGTGTTGTGATTTGATGTCAACCTTTAGTGTGGTCATGTTGAGAAGTATTTGTGGTGTTGAGTATGTGTTGTTGATGTTCTACATATGTTAAGCAGGTGTTTGTGGTGTTGTTGATGTATCTAGTTCACTTGGTTTCTAAGTTCTTTTGAGAAAATTTGAATAAAATAGGGTGTAATGTTAAAAGGGTGTGTTTAGTGTTGTTCTCTACATTTCTTCATGGTTGAAGATGTGCTTGTGTAGTTTGGATGTGATGCTTAGGGGTTTTTAGAGGTGTTATATCTAGAGTTTTAGGTTATCGATCGTGTGGTAGTGGAATATGTGTTTGATAATATGTTGCCTATGAAGAAGGTTGTCTAGGAGAAATGAGATTGCTCTGCATGTCTCTGTGTTGATGTTTCTTGTCTCTCAAATTTGTGAACATCCTCAAATTGTTTATATCTACCTTTCCTTGGTCTATCTAGTTTTCATTTTTTTCAAGGTTGGTGAGTGTGATGTATGTGTCTAGCAGTGTTTCTAGTTACATAGAATGAAAGCGTTCTTTAGTTTCAATTGGTTGTGGTAGTATTGCTACATATTTAGTCGATAGGCTATATGTGTGAACTTTGCTCAAAATTTTTGTCAGCCTTTCCGACATCGGTAAAAAAAAAGATGACGGATTTTTGCTAAAAAAGTTTTGGATAGGTCGTGCAACGCTTCATTAATTTTTCTCTCTTTTTTGAACTGGATAAAAGAGGTTCCCCCGTGCGAGTTAAGAGGGCAGCCGGTGGTTTCTTTCTGCGTGAATGGGCTATGTACTATACAAGTTCCTTCTTGCATGTTGCATTTTGCAATTTGATTCAAACTATGGGGTGGGGTTCAAGTGTGGTTAAGAAAACCCTAGGCAAGAATCGCGTGAAAGGAAGAATGTATAGATATGGCGATATGGTGGATCCTTTTTCACTTTTCTACTCAAATTATTATGGCCATTGATAGCTTGCATTGATTCCACTATTTTTGTTCATTTTCGGAGCTTTTACTACTGGAAATTGATCAGCAATTGGGTGGAAATTGATTAAAAATGAACACATCTATGAAGTGAGGGGAATCCTACAAGGGGATTTATCCCATGTACATCAAAACGGGAATAAATAAATAAAAATTGATTTTGCTCAGCGGCGGGTGAGAAAAAATCAGTGTCTCTTTATAGTGATCAGCAGAGGATGTGTGACATGCTAAATGTTTGAGCGATTCTTTCTCTTCTTGGGTTTGCTAAGTTTGAAGACATATGACATAAAAGTATATGTGAAATCCGAAGCTTGTTTTGAAGGCATTTTATTATTTCATTTTTGAAAAGCCCTCACTAGGGCACGACATGATGAGTTTGATTTGATTTTGAAGAGGAGTCAACTATCTTGAATAGTTACCAGGATCATGGTGGTTTTTGACAAAAATACAGAGAAACAGGTGTCTTCATTCCTTAATATCTGTTTTGTTTCAAAAATGAAAAATCAAGGATTATGGGTTTTTGCTTTTGAGTTTTGGGGTTTTTGTTGAGAGGTGATAATTTTGTTTGGTTTAGTTATCTCTATCTCTATTAAGTGATAAACACAGGTCCATACTTTGCTTGTTTTGAACACATTTTATCATTTCATTTTTGAAAATCCCCAGTATAGTGCTTAGCGGAGGATGTGTGATGTGCTAAATGTTTGAGCGATTCTTTCTCTTCTCACTTTTGCTACATTTAAAGACATATGACATAAAAGTGTATGTAAAATTTGAACATTGTTCTGAAGGAATTTTATTATTTCATTTTTGAAAAGTGCTCAATAGGGCAAGACATGTTGAGTTTGATTTGATTTTGAAGAGGAGCCAACTGCCTTGAATGGTTACGAGGATCATGCTGGTTTGTGACAAAAATACAGAGGAACATGTGTCTTCATTCCTTAATACCTATTTTGTTTCAAAAATGAAAAAGCAAGGGTTATGGGTTTTTTCTTTTCAGTTTTGGGGTTTTTGCTGAGTAGTAATAATGTTGTTTGGTTTAGTTATCTTTGTCTCTGTTAAGTGATAAACACATTTCCATACTTTTCTTGTTTTGAAGGAATTTTATCATTTCTTTTTTTAAAATCCCTCACTAAGGCATGACATGTTGAGTTTGATTTGATTTTGAAGAGGAGCCAACTGCCTTGAATGGTTACGAGGATCATGCTGGTTTGTGACAAAAATACAGAGGAACATGTGTCTTCATTCCTTAATACCTATTTTGTTTCAAAAATGAAAAAGCAAGGGTTATGGGTTTTTTCTTTTCAGTTTTGGGGTTTTTGCTGAGTAGTAATAATGTTGTTTGGTTTAGTTATCTTTGTCTCTGTTAAGTGATAAACACATTTCCATACTTTTCTTGTTTTGAAGGAATTTTATCATTTCTTTTTTTAAAATCCCTCACTAAGGCATGACATGTTGAGTTTGATTTGATTTTGAAGAGGATCCAATTGCCTTAAAAGGTTACCAGTATCATTGTGCTTTGTGACAAAAATAAAGAGGAATAGGTGTCTTCATTCCATAATACTTGTTTTGATTCAAAAATGAAAAACCAAGGGTTATGGGTTTTTGCTTTTCAGTTTTGGGGTTTTTGTTGAGGAGTGATGATGTTGTTTGGTTTAGTTATCTCTGTCTCTATTAAGTGATAAACATAGTTCCATACTTTTCTTTTAAAAAGTTGACAGTTTTGTAATGTAGTTGTAAGAGAGGGGGACCAACCACTGCGATACCCTAGGTCATGAATGGCCAAGAGCAGTATGGATGTCCTAACCTAGCTTAGTTTAAAGGAAGGTTAGGATAGACGGGCTGATAATGATGAGGACTATAAGGTCCTTCGTTCACTATGCAAATTCGAGAGTTGGAGAGATACTAGACGAGTCACTTTTCAGAACCAACTCTCCATCTTAGGTAGCTCTTTGTCGAAGGACAAAAGAACGGTTATGTGATGACAGTGCGGCGTGTTGGCATCTCATAGGTGCGCTGGTGTCTGTATGGCAAGAAAACTAGAGAGATGAGGTTAAACTCTAAAAGAAGGATTGACAGCCTAATTTAGAAGTTTCAAGAAGTGAAGAACAAGACTAAGAAAAGTGAAATGTATAGACGAACATGATAAAGGAAGTAAATTACCACAAGGGTGATGAAGACGATATCACACAACAATCTTCTCGCCAGATTGATCTAAGATCTCTCCATCTCCACACAAAAAAATGGGAAAATGTGGAGGGATATTTAGGGGTTTGCCTCAATCAGGCACCTGTTTTGGTATTTCCACCTCCATGGATAGCCAAGTTTGCAACGATATAAATAATGATAAAGAAGGGAATACAAGTTATGTAAAAAGAATACACTACAAAATACTACGTATTTTCTCAACCAAAATGATAGAGAAGATAAGAAGAGCTTACCACCTTTGTCCAAAGTGCTCAAGGCTAGTGGAGGAGAAAATGAGAGGAACTCAAGCCTCTATTGCCATGGTGTTTGTCCTGCACTCACACTATTGAAGTGATGAAGTAGTGGATTGTTGCAATGGAGTGTAAATTTATGATACAAATCTTGTGGATGAGTGAATGAAATAGAGAGAGTGCTCATATCGATCTTGCAAAACTTCTTCCAAAACTTTAGAATGGATAAGTGAGTGAAGAATATGAAGGAAGAGGATGAAAAATGGCCATACTCAGGTCAACCAGCTGAAGAGAGGCATTACACTTCAACTTCCAATGGGATATGTAATGTCATTGCAGACTCCAGCCACAAGAATCTGCTAGGGACGTAAGTGCACCATGCAGACGTCCACATGCCGCGTGGGCATTCCCAAGAGAAACACCTCCACCAACACACAAACAGGGTGCCAAGTGTGATGTGAGGAGCGAGCATAAGTGGAATTAATCCTTTGCAGGTTAGGTTTTCTAAAGTGTAAAGGGGTAAAGGGTAATTTGGATTAGGGGTGAAAATTCACGCCTATACATTTTTCCCCCACTTTAGCGAGCACGAGTACTGATGAGTGCTTCGCTAAAGTAGAGTAGTAAGGTGTAACAAGGTAAGAGATGTATACTTGAACCAATGAGGATGTAGAGCATGGTCTAGAAAACTCAGAAGTGCAGGAGTGGACTCTAAAGTTTCGTAGAACTATAAAGTTGAAGAATGGAAGTTCCTCATGGGCTCACAGTCCTGCAAGGGATGTATCCTTAAAGAAATATCACATGAAGGAGACCGAGAAAAGGGGACTCCATAGAGTCAGAGAGGGTGACATGTTTACCCATAGATATAGCACATCAGGAAGCGACCACGTAGACCAGTGAACGAACAATCATGCAAACCATCACTAAGTTGTAAGAATTTCAAAGGGTTCTCTCAAGAACCCTTCAAAAGGAAGGAGGGGTCCACTCAAGGGACACACTATTTGAAAATTGAATTCTAGTTAGGCTACCCCCAAACTAGACGTAAGGATGTGAAGCAAGTCTAGTTGGGTTGTCCTTGAACTAGACACGAAGATGTGAGATTGATTTAGTTGGGTTTCCTTCAAGCTAGATTCCATAGAACCTATTGAAGACATTTGAAGGGGTCGCTCGGGAACCCAACGTAAAAAGGACAGGTCCACTGAAGGGACTCACTGTTCAAAAGCTAACACCTTCTTTCTCGAATCAATTCATTAGAGAGGAATCCTTTCAAAAGATGTTCACTTCATCAAGGAATTCAAAAGGAAGGATATGCCCCCATGTGAGGGAAAGATCAAATGTGTTCCCGCTTTGGATGAAGGTTCCCAAAACCTTTCTTTATGAACCCATGATGAAGGAAACATGTTATGTTAGGGTTTCAAGTTGAGAATACAATTCTAACAAATAAATGTATGAAGGGTCCTCGAGAAAATATTCATTTTGCAACAAATGCACTTTCTAAAGACCAAGTAGTGTAGAATTGCGTTGTCACACATAAGAGGGACAACTCAAGTAAAGAAGAGAGAAAGGTAAAGAGAAAGCAAAGGAAAATGAAACACACACAAAGAGCACAAAGGGATTTGGTTTCAGGGGGTCAGATCTGCCTTTATTTTTATATATTAAGTAACCATGGTAAGAGGTGAAATATCATGAATCCCCAACTAGATTAGGAAGAATGCACGAAAGACAAAGTAAAATTTAAAAAATGGGTCAACATGGAAGGAAGCCTAAATTCTCCTGATGCTTTGCATCGTCCCCAATTTGTCAAAAAGTCAATCACAAACATGGAAGAATGATGATACATATAGAGAAAGGTTTACAACATAAACACTATACCTGTATCCAAGCACTAACAGGGGTGACGAGGGTCATCCAAGAACATATAGCATGATCACGAGGGAACACAGGTCACAACACACACACACACATCTAATCTAAAGATCAAGGAGAGGGTATTCCACTAACACTAGTCAACCAAGAGGTCATCAGCTTCCCACTCTAGAACATCATAGGGGGAAGGATGACAAGCCTGTAGTAGTGTAATGTTAAGGGGAGGAGCTTCTGATCCTCCCGCAACAAGGGCCAAGGAAAAAGGGACCTATGAGGTCTTTGTTGCTCAACTCTTGTGGGTCTAAGGTCAATGATTTTGTGAAGATCGTTAACAAGGTCAAAAATTTAGACACCGAGTTAAAAATACACTTGACAGGAGTGCCATGTTTCACCTTAGTGGACAGAGGAGTTTGCACCCGAGGTTCATCGCTAGGCTCACCGAGAGACTTGAGAGTGGTGAAAAACTCAAGGGAGGCCGAGACTGGTTTTTGTCACTAGGACAGAGCAAGTCAGTGTGGGGTCACCATTTAGAGAAGGTGGGATCTTCTTACGTTCTCCATTGCCAGAGGGACCATGCTATACCTTCTTCTTTACCAAAGGAGGTGAACTCCCCAACGACGAAGCAAGCAGGGTTGAGGGAGAAGAGGAAAGAATCACAATGGATACAACTGAAGTATTAACCATATCCATGGGCTTCGGGAAAGGCCAGACATCCAGGATGGAAGTCAACAAAGGTGGATCCACAAAGGGAGCGATAAACACTTGCACCTTTCCAGGTGCATGTGTGCTCACAACAGAAGCTGGAAGGGATTCAAAATTAGTTTGAATAGGGACAAAAGGGGTGAGAGAGGAGGACACAGTAGGAGGTGTGGTCATCTCCTCATCCTTCTTCTCTAAGGAGGGTTGCTCAGCTAGAAGAGCCTTTCATCAGGGCTTATGCTCATGTGCAAGGTGGTTTCTATGACTCTTTGAACTATAAGCTGAAGCATGCAAAGAGACAAAAGGTTCCTACTCAACCATGGGAGTGTCCTCCATAGTTGTTTCCAGTGGAGGGATAGGCTCCTAAATGAGAGCCAAAGGAACGAGTTCAGAAATGACAGGAGAAATCGACTCCAATGCCTTAGTGGCGGGCCTCTTCCCATTCACTATTTTGGGAATAGGAACAGTAGGGGGTAGCGGAGGTCGAGACAGAGAGGATTCTCCATGGGGGGCTTTATGTTTTCTATACCAAATAGGTCTAGGCTCGATGCATAAGATAGGAAGCTCAAATGTAGGATTTTGGGTCTTTCACCAAGCAAGCACCATTGGATTCTCTCGCAAATGTGAGATAGAAGTAGATGGTCCCACGACATGGTGAGAGCAGGCATCAAGTTGAATAGCGAGATTGGAAGAACTGGGTCTTGGGACTGCTGCTCTTCTTCTCTCCTACATGCCTTAGCAGCATCACTATCAGCCTTTAGGCAAGCTCTATGTGAAACAACATAAGGTGAAGGAGGATATCTTACTTTCGGGCTAGCATGCCCCTTCTTATAGTTTTGATATGTGTGATATAAGAGGTCCTTCCTAGGCGGGAGAGGACCAAGGGATGCAGGCCAAAAGTAATCTAAGATATAGCTTCCATGGGCAATCGGTGGTCTAGAACCGGTGTCGTGGACAACGTCTACCAAACCTCCATGAAAAAACATCAGACACTTATGCACAACTGAGGGAATTGCATTCACAGCTACCATCCAAGGGATGCTTAGCTTCACTCTAAAGAGTTTTGACCCCCAGATGATGTCGAACTTAAGGCTCACAGATTCAGGTCCTACGAGGATCGATATGGCAATACTCCCTATAGGAGGTACAAAAAGCATGTTGTGTGTGAAGAGGGTACTTTTAGGTGCATCATACCCATCCTTATGTAGGAATTTAATCAACATGATCTCTTCAGTTATGATATTCACTTGATATTTCAAGTCAAAGAGAACACTTGCTACAGTATTCTCGTTTATCCTTGCCAGAATGTAAGAGGAGATGGTTCCCTATTAAAGCCCATCGACAGGTCCAACGAGGTGAAGGTTAAATGCTAGTACCACTACCTACAATCTGCATAGAGGGAATATGTTAATTTAAGGAAGAGGCCATCACACACACAAAATAGTACTTCTACAGAGCCTCCTAAGGTTTATGAGATAGGATAGTGACCCAGTAAAGGTTTTGTTACACAAGATCATCAAAAACTTCCAACTACACCTACTAGGGGTCACAGGTTGGGTTGTAAGGAAGAATCCTCACAACACTCACACCTACACCACTCCTAGAACACAAGTAAAGGGACTTTCAGTATCGCAAAATGGAACCAAAATGGTTCACGTTAGGTTCACCAAAAATGTAAGAGAGGGGGACCAACCACTGTGAGGCCCTAGGTCACGAAAGGACAAGAGCAGTATGGCTGCCCTAACTTACCTTAGTTTAAAGGAAGGTTAGGATATACAAGATGAGAATGATGAGGACTATAAGGTCCTTCAATCATGCTCCTAACCCGAGAGTTGGAGGGATACTACATGAGTCACGTTTTAGACCCAACTCTACGTCTCAGGTAGCTCTCTATCAAAGGATAGAAGCATGGTTCTGGGACCACAGTGTAGCACGTTGGAATCTCACAACTACAATGGCTTCCATATGGCCAGAAAACCAAAGAGATGAGGTTAAACTCTAAAAGAAGGACTTGTAGTCTAATTTAGAAGTTTTGGGAAGTGAAGAACATGACTAAGAAAACTTAAATGTATAGACAAACGTGATAAAGGAATTAAATTACCACAAGGGTGATGAAGATGATATCGCACAATAATCTTCTCACCAGCTTGCTCCAAGATCTCTCCACCTACACACAAAGAAAACAAGAAAATGTTGGGGGGCTCTTTAGGGGTCTACCTCAGTTAGACCCCCATTTTTGTGTTTCCACCTCCACGGACAACCAAGTTTGCAACGATAGAAATAATGATAAAGAAATGAATACAAGCTACATAAAAAAAAGACACTACAAAATAGTACCTACTTACTCAACCAAAATGATAGAGAGGATAAGTTGAGCTTACCACCTCCATCCAAAGTTCTCAAGGCTAGTGGAGGAGAAGATGAGAGGAAATGAATCCTCTTCTATCATGGTGTCTGTCCTGCGCTCGCACTATCAGAGTGATGGAGTAGTGGATTATTGTAATGGAGTGTAAAGTGTTGATACAAAGCTTGTGGATGAGTGAATGAAATGGAGAGAGTGCTCAAATCAGTCTTGCAAAACTTCTTCCAAAACTTGAGAATGGATGAGCGAGTGAAGAATATGAAGGAAGAGGATGAAAACCCGCCATATTTGGGTTGGCCAACCGAAGAGAGGTGTTAAACTTCGACTTCCAATGTGAAGTGTAACATCTCTGTAGAATCCAACTGCAAGAATTTTCCAAGGATGTCCATCCATCGTGTGGGCATCCCCAACAACAACACCTTCACCAACACACAAACAGGGCACCAAGTGTGATGTGAGCAGCGAGCTTAACTAAAATTAATCCTTCGTCTTAGGTTTTCTAAAGTGTAAAGGGGTAAAGAGGAATTTTTGTTAGGGGTGAAGAATCACGCCTATACAATAGTGTCATGTCGAGTTTCTTCTTTGCTAATATTGTGGTAATTTTTGTGTTTAAGTTAAAACAATGACTGTAATATTGTCAAGGGTTTATCATTTTGTAACCCTAGTCTAAAACCTGTGTTAATTATTTATTAAAGGGTTTGTATTCATTCCCTTATGTGTCGAACTCTAGTTCATAGTTGATATGTAACCGTAGTTTAGTGTTAGGTTTGGGATAAACTACATACATTCTATTATGGGTTATACTATGGGTTGTGTTAAAGTTTCTTTCTTTTCTCTCAGGTCTATATACCACAGAGCATTAAAATGGTAACCTTGGTTCAAGTATAATAAATAAATCTTAGTTCCAAGCAACATTTTTATTATTGTGTTACTTGTTAAGGAAATTTGTAAGAAAGTTATGAAGTTGACAGTTATTTTCAGGACAAAGAACATTATATATCCTATGTTGAAGACATTCAAAGGGTTCAGTTAAACAGAAAGAAAAATTATTATATGTTGTTCCATACTCCATTAAGAGATATTTTATGTATGATGTAAAAAGGCATATTATTTATTTCATATCTGTACTTGAAAGAATGGTTGATAGCACTTGCAAAGCATTGAGAAATTGATTCATTATAGAAATACTTTATACTACTATGTATACCAAAATTATACACAATGGTATATTGTATTTGAACTATTGCTTTTGAGTCTCAAGTGATGTGAGATCAAAAAATGTTGTGAAAATAAATAGAGATGATACTCTGTACATCAATTCACAATAGTGATTGAAAAGTGATAATGTATAGCCAGTGAGGCATTCGAAATCTATCAATGAGATAGTATTATTTGTGAGACATATCAATCAGTCAGTGAGGCATTGTAAACAAAAAAAATCTCACATTAAGCCAGTGAGGAAATTCGAGTGGTTTTTATTCCCCTAGAGGGTTTTCCACTTAGGAAATTCTTTGTGTCATTATTATGTGATTGTATGGTTTATACTACTTTTTATTTTAGTCTTCCTTCATCAGAATTTTTTTTTAAAATTGAGTCAATTTGTATAAAAACTAATTCAACCCCCCCCCCCCACTCCCCACCCCCCTCTTAGTGTTCATTGTACTCCAACATGAAAATCTCCATATCATTGAAAGATAAGAAAATTCTATAAACATATAAAATCAATCATGGAATTTAGATGCACCCAAAGTCATTATGTAATATCTCGATGCAAATATTCAATTTTTGAGATGAACAATAAAATGATGCCACCTTCCCCTGTTGTTCGTTTTTAGGGGGACCTTGCATGTAGGGGTATTTTTACTTTAGGAAAAGTTGGTATCTGGGTGTGTTTTAGACTTACATTTGAAAGTGATAGGAATTAAGCATTTTGGGCTGTTGAGTAATAATAATCCTTGAGAATGAGGAGGCATGGTTGGGAGCTACCTTACCACCCACTCCAGATATGTC
Source organism: Sequoiadendron giganteum (assembly GCA_007115665.2). Classification (NCBI taxonomy): domain Eukaryota; kingdom Viridiplantae; phylum Streptophyta; class Pinopsida; order Cupressales; family Cupressaceae; genus Sequoiadendron; species Sequoiadendron giganteum. The sequence continues at coordinate 567,745,924 of CM021104.1, forward strand.
TCTCTCAAATCTTTTATTTTTGTTATGTTGTGTTTCTAATAATGTTGTAAATCAATAATGACATTTCTGAGTTGTTGTAGGTGGTTATTGTGGCAGTGCTCCTCGCTCTAGCATTTTCCTTCTATGTTTTCTTTGTTTCCTTTGTTGGTAATAATTTGTTTGAGTGCATTTCCATTGGCCTCTACTCACCTTTGGTACAAAATTATTGACCATACATTTGTTTATGCTCTATGCGTGTTTATCAAATCATTGTTTTTCATGTTCCTCTTGCAAATGTAGATTATATTGTGGTTGTTTCTTGTAGTTTCTGAGATTTGCGACAAGGGCATATTAATTTTATGATTGAAATATTATATATTAGTTAGGTCCATAGAAATATATCGCTCACAAGTTTTGATTTTTAGTTGGGCTTGTGCAGGCTACATTTAGGACCCAATAACTTGTATACCAATTTTCCTTGTTTAATTTTTTGAGATGTATGTTTCAAATGAGTTACTAAATTTGTGTTTTTTTTATATATCCAGGATTTAAAGGTAGTGAAAGTTACTAGTCATAAGCATTAGGTTTAAGCTTCTCATGTAAAAATTGTACCTATTCTCCTCTCTTGATTTGCTTCTGAGATGTAGATGCCTTTGAATGAACAAGGTCATGGATTCACTGTCATCATGGGAAGAAACGTATAATGTTAACTGGACTCCAAAATAAATTTTTGTAAAACTTAGGAAACAAGTTGAATGCCATTAGCTCAGTTTGAATTTTGAGGTGCTCTCATAGTAACACAACTTTCTCCACATAACTATTGGCTAAGCTTATATTTTAGAAAACTTGTGATAACACAAAATTATTACCATAGAGCTTGTTTCTTCCATTTTTTATATCTAATTCACTACAACCTGCATATTTTTTAAGGTGAGTTTTTATTTCTTTGAGAGGCATTCCTAGCAATATTTTGGATTCTACATGTTATTAGGTTGTTTCATTAGGAATATGATCTAGCAAAATAAGGATAAAGTTTTTGGTGCCATTTAACTTACAAAGCATTGTCTTAATTAGCTGATTTTATGTCCATATGTGTTAAAAGTGTATTTTTTGACTCCCTGCATCATGATTCTATTCTTACATCATCTCACCATATTGTGGGTGCAAGTGATTTATATTCTTGTCTTTTTGAAAACATGGGCAGAGACATAACTGCCAGTTGTAGCAAGGTAGAAAATGTGTAGGTGTCATGGTAGTTGTGGAACCACCATGGTGGTTTTTCCACACATGCCATATTCGACAACGGGAAATGGAAAATTAGGGTAACAACTGAAAATACAGTTTTTTAAAATTCCTATCCTTTATGCTTCTTGTTTCAATTCTAAAATTAATGTAGATGTATAACTACACCATTAGGGTTCATTGAAATCATATTTCTGACTCAGTTCTTCTTTGTTAAGTATAGGGATTTGAACGTAGAAGAGGATTTCCTTTTAGTAACTTTTAGAGCATTGCAAGTGTTGGGATACTATTATAAATGTGATATATTTGAATACTTAAATAAGGCATTAATCTTGTAAAATGTAGAAGATTTAGGGGCATGAGAAGGCAAGGCCTTACACTTATAGAGTTCCATTTTGCATTAGGTTCCCTATGGAAATCTTGTGTTGATCTCTCTTTCAATTAATACACAATACTATCTATGTTCAACCTTAGATTAAAACAACCTCATTTGTAGAGCATATGTTCACTATTTTCTTAAGAAATTAATGGGATCGAGAAAACATCAAATGAATCATATAAGTTAATTAGAAAGATAAATGTTTATGTTGGTGAACTAGGTATTAATTGTGTGTACTAATTATGAATCATAATAGAATGTAAATATTTTGAATAAATTGCTTACAATAGTGAATTATATCAATTTCTAATTTAGCCTGATCTTATTCTCTATCTTATTTAGGTTAAAGGTTCCATTCAAATTTGAATATTTGAACCTAAAAATCACAGGTAATGTATTTATCCATTCTTGGAATTTGGAGTCACCTTTTAGTTTGAGACTCTCTTAATCTATAATCAATTTGAATATGATAACATTCCCTTGGATTTAGCTTTGAAAATTTCTCTCCATGCTACAGTTGCACATCAAATTAGTTTAAAATAGTATCTTCAAATAGTATGATGCATTGGCTTTGTAATTATATTAGATGGTGGACATTGTGTTAATTTATTTCTTTTTCACACTTATGCTTCTATTTTCTATAGGGCGGTAGGAGGGAGTATTGGAAGGAGGTGAGGTGGATGGAGGGGGAACAAGGAGGATGTAGTTCTCACTTGTCTTGAAAGAGGTTCAAGTCACAGTTAAAATTTTAAACTAATAATAAACCGAACCATTTGTAACTAAATATTGAAATCTAGTGTGTCGAAATAAGAATCACACTCACTAAGCAAAAGAAGAAAGAGAAAAATTCACTATTATTATACAAGATACTAGCTTCAAGGGAATTTTGTAGTCAAATTAAGAATTCTAAGTCATTCAACATGTTCATGAGCTTAGAGTTTCTATAATTGGTAATTCTTTGTTGCCTAGCCACAATCCCTCTAGTAGGTCTAGTACCCCAGCTTCCTCGATTGTTTTGGCTCATATCCCAATTAGTGAAACTAGGAAATGAGCCAACTTCTCACATCTATTTTAACACTTTCTTACTACCTAATTCCTAGATGAGATGCCTTATTTACAAGACTTTCAAGTTGGTTCATGCTTGGTGGAATATCTATTTGAGATCTTTCCCCTCTTTACTTGGACGAGGGGTTCTATTTTAGTGGTGGATGAGATCCTACTTGGTGCTTTAGGATCTTACTAGATGTTTCAATTCTATTTGTAACTTGTTTTATTTTAAAAATTATATAATATGCAACTAATAACACTTATCAGGGTTGGTGCTATGTTCATACGTTATCAAATCAACAAGCTATACTCACTTAAGATCTGATTGGATGTCTAAGATTGTTTATTACTTTCAGAATTTGTTTAAGTCATTAGACTAATGAATTATATGCAATTTAATAATGTAGGAGGTGCTCAACAGGTCTATTTTCTAGTCAATAAGAATAGAAGTACTTTTGGGGGATACTAAGGGGCTTGCATTTCTACACACTACAAAACCTACCTCAAATGCCCCTCATGCTCCTCTACTATCTTGGAATAGATCAATATGTCATCAAGGAATACTATTACAAATCTATCAAGATATGTGTGAAACACTCCATTCATCAAGCTCATGAATACAAATGGTGCATTCGTCAACCCAAATGGTACTACTATAAACTCGTAGTGATCGTAACAAGTGAGAAATTCCATCTTATGAATGTCAGAATCAAATATACATAGCTAATGGTACCTTGACTTAAGACTAATTTTTGAAAAGATTGTAGAACCCTTGATCTGATCAAACAAATCATCGATCCTAGGTAAGGGATATCGGTTCTTGATTGCCAATTTATTTAGCTGATGGTAGTCTATGCACAATCAGAGACATCCATCCTTCTTCTTCACAAAAATTACTGGTGCTCCCCAAGGTGAAACACTAGGACGGATGAAACCCTTCGCTAGCAACTCCTCCAGTTGCCAGCGAAGCTCCTTAAGCACCTATGTAGTCATATGGTACGAAACTTGTGAAATAGGTTTGGATCCAGGTATAAGGTCAATCTTGAAATCAATTTCATGTTGAGGTGGCATCCCTATAATCTCACTGGGAAATACATCTGCATACTGCTAAAGTATGGGGCGGCTATCAAGTCAAACCTTCTCCTCACTATCTCCGAGATCCAAGTCATCTAGTGTCACTGCAAACAACTGGCAACCCTGAAGTACACATCTCCTTAGCTACATAGCCAAGATCATCCTCAGTGATATGAGTCTCTGAACTCCCACTATCTTAACCTCCCTACCAGATACATCAATGCATCAAATTGACTTGCGTCGATAGTGAATAACGGATTTCTCAGCCTCTAACCAATCCATCCCTAAGACGATGTCATATGACCCCAATGGTACAATGCAGAGGCCTACTATAGTGTGAAAGGATCCAATCTCCAATCTACAATCATGTACTAGGGATGCACTGCAACTATAGCACCAGAGGCCAATTTGACCTGCCACCTAATGTCTTGCTTAACTACCCTCAATCTACAACATGTCATAACAAATGATGAAATAAATGAACTTGATGCTCTTGAATCAAATAAAATGATAACCCTATTACCTTGTAACATACCCAAAGTCTCTACCACTATGCTCTGATGATCATCCTAGTGGTTTTCAACCACAACAAATACCCAATGACCTTTACATGCATCTCCAATAGTCAACTCTGACACCACTGGACTCTAAGTATGACCTAATGTGCCCCTAGTAGGACACTATCATGCTATGCAAACCTATTGGCCACAAGAAAAACATCTTATACCACTGCTAAATCCTCTACCTCTAGGAGGCGTGCTCGACTGCTAAACTCTACCCCTATTATAGGGGTATGCACAGGATCATCATGGAAAAAACAGGCCCTTCAGTGGCAATAAAAAGATAGAAAATCAGAGTTAGACAACTTGACGTAAAAATTTGAATAAGTTATCTATATTATTTGAAAAAAATGTAAAAATAGAATCTATAGAAAATTGAATGTAGTTTCTAAACTACTAGACCTTTATTTTATTTTTTTAAATCAGTTGGGTGAAAATTTGAAATTTCAATGCAGTAGTATTTAAATTTCAGGGTAAAAATAAGAAGTAGGTGTATGTCTGACCACCCTAACCACAATAAAATGATAATTTTTTTTATAAGATTTTAGATATAAGTAGAGGACTCATGTCCCAATGTAATGCATATTTTTTAATAATTTTTTTCCAAGTAAATAATTAATTATGATTTTTTTATTACAAATTTTAAAAAATATAAAAGCTCGTCTGTCTAACCACCTTAACTTGGTCAAAAATTCATGAAATTCAATTTTATTTTTTTTAATCCTATAGTGTGCAAAGCATAGAATGTGACACATGTTTTGGATTCAAAAAATGTGATACCATTTGAAAGTTATAGATGTTTTTCAATCAACCTATCAATCGAGACTTTATTCGTAATTCTAATAGAAAATGAATAATAATAATTTTCTAAATTCAAAGTAAAGCATAATTTATATTGGTGGAAAGTTGAGAATCTCCTCTAAACACCCTTTTCGTTTCATCAATTTTGGGTAAAAAAAATTTGTCAGCCACATGGGCCATCATATGGCTTACAAATCACCACTTTTTGGCCCATCATGATCCTACACATACCCGTAAGTAGACTGTGTAATCTGTGTCGACTACTCATAATTGGAGTGTTTAACCCACCCCTTGTTTGTGTCAACCCTTGACTGATATTTGTCACCTTGTCTAGGATGGAAATTATTTTGTTTCCCCTGGGAATTCTGATGCTGACCACTTTGTGCAGGCACCTTTTGTGTCCTAGGTGGTCCAGCTCCTTGAGCCTGGCCACTACGTGAACTAGGTCCTGTAGTTGAAGCACTGCCTATCTATACTCCAATATGTCTACCCAATACCATTGCAAAATTCTCCTCCACTAGTCTGGCCTTCTCTACTACTGTCTCCATGGTCTTGGGTTTAAAAACCTGAACACCACCACTAATCTGGGCATTTAAGCCCCTAATGAAGTGTTGAACTAGCTTGCCCTCATCCTCAGTAATACCATTGTACTATTTGAGCTCATAGAATCTAGTCTCATACAACTTTACTAACATGGCCAACTATTGTAAAGCATGAAACTCATCTCCACAACAGTATCACCAATGGTCAAATAGGAATCTAGCTCTAAATATCTTGATGAACATATCCCAAGAAACTGCATTAATGTGAATACGAAGCTTCTGCTCCTCCAATCTCCACTGGGTAGATGCAAAGTATCACAAGTGCATGATAGCACATATGGCCTTGGTATTGCTATCATAAGGGTGCATAGAAAAACACCGGTTCAGGTCTATCAACCATGTCGCGACCTCTAGTCCACTGCTAGAACCATCGAAAGTGGGCAGGCAAGCTCTAAGTAACTCTCTCATATGAGTGGTTGTGACAATCTCCTGCTATGCTAGAACCTCTCTCCATATAGGGGATCTCTCTCCCTCACCAATATCTATCTAATATCTATCCTGCCTCAGTCCAAGGCTAGCAAGAGTCTCCTCTAATAATCAATGCAATTGAGTGCCCTCGATCCCTAGTGGATCCTGATTTTGTTCACTACGTCCCAAAGCATTCTAGGAAGCCTATTGTTCCTCACAATCTAAATCATGGGGAACATGGGCATGTAATTCTTGTTGACTACCTCTATGGCCACCTCCTTAGCCTCGACCACGACCTCTACTGCAACCTCACCTAGGTGGCATAATCCTACATAGACATACCAAGGTATAAGATAAGGTAATGCAAACTTAATTCCTACACAATTAATAGCTTAATGGGTTAAACATTTTCCTAGAGCACCTAGTGTCTAAACTTGGGTTCTGATACCATGTGTAATGCCCCGCCATATAACCCTAGAGGATGATGCAAATAGAATGGAAGCATAACAATTTTTTTTGAAAGTGGAATTAACAATAAGTAAAGTGCACTAGACTTAATGCATACATCCTCTAAGGTACACGACAACGCTTACATTTGAAACCCATAACATACAAAAGTAAACTAATCCATAGCATATAAATTATACTCATGAAATAAATAACATAGATCGAATAATATTGAACTCATTTGAAAGATTAAAAAGTACATATTAGAATCATCCATAGATTGTATCCATTCAATATAGCAGTTACAAGACTCATTTACAAAATGAAGTAGATCATACAAACAATATTACAATTACAATGATACAAGGATTCTCCTCAAATAAAAATGAGGAGTAGTACATAAACAATAACATCCAACTGATCAAATAGAACACAAGATATGGTATAGAGCAACACATACATGCGAGCTCTCAAATTTGGAAGATCCTACTATGACAAACATGAAGTGGAAACCCAATAGTGTAAGGTGCATGTTCCACCCAATTAAGTGGTACCCAAAGGCCCACCCCCCATGCTAGGAGATAGTAAAATGCATTCCTCGGTATAACCAACAACCTCAAGACATAGGAAACCACAAGACTAAACTATACAAGTACAATAAAATACATGAAGGTTACATTTCTTCCAAAGTAAAAGAATCAAGTACATCAGCTGAACAATAAAAACTATTGTCATAGGAGGAGTATCATCACAAAGTTGCATGGGTTATCCTGGCAGATCTTCCTAGGCCTCATCCCCCATCTTGGGTTATCTTGGTAGCCTTTCATGATCCACGACCCCACATGCAAAATGATGAGGAATAAAATATCTTTCAAAGGGACAAGATAATGATCTTGCTATTCTAGGCCTTCTCATCTCATCTCAAGTCTAAACAAGCCCTTGAGCCAATGAGCAAGGCACAATTAACAGGTTATGTGTTTAAGACTACCCTTTCCCCTAATACTTTTATTTAATTTCCACTGAGTTATCTAACTCTCACATGAGTTATCTTGGCACCACTTTGTGCACTAGACCCTATTGAGAGCCACTCCGCTACTGACAACACAAAGATCTAATCCAAAAACCAAGGCTAAACAAAGTGCACAAAAATGGATATTAAATCCCAACCATAATACAAGAGGCAACACATCTCGTTCTTAGTAACTGGGTGTTTAAATTGAATCACAATAAGGTACACTACCCAAGTAAAACAAAGAGTTGAACAAAATATCACAACAATCCCCACATAATATTACAACAACTATAAGGCTTACACATTCACAACTAGCATATTTCCCAACTTACGTGGACACAAGACATCATAATTAAATAAGCAATTCAGGTAAGTAATTAAACTATCAATATGATTTCCTTAATCTAATTTCCTTTCCAAGAAAAAAAATAATACATTGCTCAAAATAATCTAGCTTAATACAATTTCATTTAAAATCAATAAAGAATTAAACATAATTATTTAATTCAATTTCCAAATTTCATCTATATAAAAATCAATTTCCTTGTTTTAAATCATTTAATTTTAAAACATCTAATTCATGCCATTACATGCACCCATTAAAAAATTCATTTAAATATATATATTTGAATATGTATATAATTTAAATATTTAAAAATTAAGTTACAATATTGCAAAGCAATAATTTAATATATATATATGCATATAATACACGTATATATATATATATATATATATATATATATATATATATATATATATATATTATATATATTAAAAACCATATATTAAAATAAATTTAAATAAAGGGCGGACGAAAAGTTTTATGCATCAATTTTTGCAGGCTGCTCACAGTTGAACTCCTTCATAGGGGGTGCGACTTGTGAAGGCAGTGTTGGGCTCTTCCTTCACAGCCCACCTCCCCTATGGGGCGGCTGTGGGGGCAGCCCCAATGCCCCCCCCATATACATTTATAATCATATAAATTTTTAACCTATGATTTCTTTAAGATTTTTCTACGAAAATTTCGAACTTGGTTTTTCCAAAATAAATTTTCAATCTAGGTTTTTTTCCAGAATAAGTTTCTACATGAAAATTTATTAAAATATGTATATATATAAATATATATATATCAAAAATAATTACTTCAGATGAGCAATTTTTTTCACAAAATTTTCTACAAGAGGATATTTACAAATTTACTATAGGCTTTTAATTTCCCAAGCCAAATAAATCCAATTGGAAGAAAAACGATAATCTTCTATAGGAAGATCTTTTCCAATACAATCAGAGGTTTTCTATAAATTTTAACAAGAAGATTGAAATCAATTCCTATAGAGGTTTTCCAATTTTATTTACAACCATTCATGGAATTCTATTGTTTTAAAGCAATTCATATTTTCGAAAGAACACAAGAATTTAATTTGAAGCTCTAAAGCTTTAACGACAATTTTTCCAATTTCCAAAAACATATTAAAGATTTAAATAAAATCTTCTTCATTGTACAGGCAATCTTTTCCAAATTTGAATTTAAATAAAAACAATAAAGAACTTGTTTCAGATGCTTGAAGAATTGAAGTTTGAAGTAGATCCTCGCCTTCAGATTCCAAAATTATCAAAGCTTCTTCTAAAATATCCTCTTTTCAAGAAAGCTAAAAAGAAAACCAGAGCCAATATCCCGAGAACTTCTTCCAATTTTCAACAACCCCAAAATACCATTTTCATTCTTATGCAATAGCCTCTTTTCCTCTTTCAGTTAATGCAATTACTCTCTCTGTGAATTATTTCATAACACCAGTTTATTAATTTCCTAACTCATGTCACAAACCCAAAATATCTTCCCAAATCAAATCACCAGATATTTCCTCTAAGATATTTCATAAGATATTTGTTTATTTAATAATTAAAATCAAATATTAATTTTAATTATCCATTCATTTCAATTCACAACATTATTTAATTAATTTAAATAATTAATTAAATAAAACTTTTATAATCTAACAATTTAATATCAAATTTAATGTAATTAATTTAATCACTATGTAAAATAAATTTAATCTAAATAATTAAATTAATTTACACAATAAATTAGATCTAATTAATTAAATCAAATTTAAAACTTCTAACAACATTAATCACTATTTAATAAATAATCAATATAAAACATTATAACCATTAATTAACATTAATTTATGATGTAGAGAAGGGGGTGGGGCTTCTCACAATGTCAAAAAAATGAACATTAGAACAATTTCAAAATGGATTTCAAAGAACTCACCAAAATTCACCTTTCAAGCAAGCTTTCCCTAGTAACATTGGCAACCCGGTTTTAGGGATTTTTCATTAATATTTTCCAAAAAAACTAACAAGCTTAGAGATGATTAAGATACCCATTTTCAGGTTACATGAAATATGTAAACCCCAACATCAACTCTTTTGGACCAACCTGAAGATCCAATACACCTACCACAGGAAAAGCTAGTGGATTAGCCTACTCTTTCATAGAGTACCCTCTAAACTTCACCAAACCCTCTGAAACATTGGGGCAGCAATTCAAATTCCAAAAAACCACTGAATCCATAGTTATTTCACCATTATCCAACTTCTAACACACTACACCATGAAACCCTCCAAGACAAGCAAAAACACAGGGGTTTTGTGCAATAGACACCTACAGGGCTCACCCAACTAAACTAAGGCCTCAAACACATTTCAATACCTTTTCAAAAAATTACCAAACACTCACAATGCCACTATATTCATTAGTTTACCAAATCACCATCATGGTTGCTCTCTTTTACATAAAAATTGGCACTGCCCAGTCTAGGGAATCACTCCACTGACCAATTTCATGCTCTCCCAGACTCCTAAATACATTTGAACTCTAACCTAACATAATACACACCAATACACCAAGCTATAGATCCATTACAGTGAGTGGATTGGTGAAAATCATTACATTATGGTCCTCAAACTCTTACACAACCAAAACAAGGCAATCACTATTATTTGAGGATTTCTTGCACCACATAACAAGTTATACCTCCAAATCACAAGGAAAATGAAGAAAATACCTAGATTAATATGCACTAGTAGCCTCAAGCCATGACAGACCTATACGAGTCCGTACCAAGACAAGGAAACTCAAAAAACCAGAGAAAAACACAGTTTTGGCATTGAAACAAAGCATATATTACTTAAATTGCATTCATCCACCCTTCATTCGGGATTTGAATATTTTATTATACATTTAAAAAGTCTAACCAACTCCTCCAATGTGCATAATTACCCCTAACAATATTTTAAACTCTAAAGACTCATTACACTCATAAATGGCAATTTTGACAACTTTTTAAATGTCAATAATTGCAATTTTTACATTTTCCAATTGAGTGACCTCCCAAGTCCCAAAGCACATTAAAAATGGTTTTATTATACCTTATTTAACATACTAAGACCATAGACTCATAAACCAACCAAACCAAGTACCTAGACCGTTTCATCATTGATGACCTTGATTGACACTTTTACATGGTGTTTATCATATTTTGCAACTTCCTCATTGCTTATTGATCAAAAGACTTCAAATTAGACCATTAAACCTTCCAAGACTCAATTTTCTTCCATTACAAGGTGTAGGTTCCCTTGCACCATACACCGCCCATAGGAAAAACTCTTGTCCCAAGAGTTGAAGCTTGCTCTTGGCATCACTAATGCTGCTCCATGCATCTCCAGACCTACTACTTGCTTTCCTCTTATACTTAGATCAAAATGTGATGTTATTCTTGTCCTTATACCTACAAACAAACAAGGGTTAGCAACACATTGTTCTATCTTCTTCTTTTCTTAATCTCCACACTCATACCCATCCATATTTTCTTGTATACCCTTCCCTCTCATCATTGTCATCAAAATTTTGTTCCTTTTCTTGATTTGTCCATTCCTCATTGTGATAAAAAAATCATTATTTTGTGCATATTGACCTGTCCATTCTCTCAGCAAACCCTTCTTACTTTCATTAAACTGCACCACTACCTTATCAAAATTCCCAACCTCCTTGCCCTCAACCTTCACTTGTCTTGTACCACTACTCTTCACTATAGGACATGTAATGGTCCCATCTATGATTTCATCTTCCCTTACAAACATGTCACCCTGGTTTCCATGCTCCTTTACACACTTACCATCACCCACCTTGTTTACATAAAACTTAAGCACAAGTCCCTTCTCTATACTCTACAAAACTAAAATATTTACTACCCCAGCATCTTTTACTTGGTCTTTCCCTGCTGCCCTAGCATCAACAACCTGCTCCATATCGGCAAACAAACTATTCTTGTTGTCCTCAATCCTTAAAGGCTCCCTCTTCCCAAAAATTACTCTCTTGCACTTACCTTCATCTCTTTCTTTTCTCCGCAAAGGAGCTAGTTTGAAACTCTTATCATCTTTCTTGATGGTGTAGGTGTTCTCCCTACCATCATACATAGACCTCCTATCAAATTTCGACAACCTCCCCAATAGAAAATGGCAACAATCCCTTAGAAATATGTCACACAAGACCCTATATTTTTACTCTCCACTCTAGAAATCAACATATTCCTGTTCATTCACCACTAAAGTTTGACTATCATTAACCCAAGAAACTCTATAGGGTGCTACATGAGGTATCTTTTCCAAGCTTAACTTTCTACCATCTCCCTAGACACCATATTATCTCAAGAACTCGAATCAATGACAACTTGGCACACTTTACCTTTGCATTTTTATGAAGTTCTAAAGAGACTCCTTTGGCTCATATCTTCCTCCTTAGGTGCTTGCAACAAAGCTTTTCTTACCATAAGTGCTTCTCCCTCTTTTGGATCAACAAATTTTCTTGAACTTTCACACTCTTCTTCTTGGACCAGTTGTGTTCTTCTCTCACTCTTCCTATTGCCACTTGATGTTGAACCTTAGCTTTGAGGACACTTGAAAATTGGTTGTCCAAATTCTTGACAATTATAGAATCTTCTTGAGAAAGTGTTTGCATTCCCTCCCCCACCAAATCTGCCTCTTGTACCTCTCCATCCACCTCTGAAATCAGATTATTCTTGTTCCTTCTTGACATCTCCTTGACTCTCATTGTTTGGCTTTGAATTAGGATTAAATCCTCTACTTATAGAACTGTTTCCTCTTCCTCTTGCTACCTTCTCTTGTCTCCTCTTTAGTTTTTCGTCTGCCCTCATTTCCATTTGAAAGCATTGTTCAACTGATTTTGGTGCTAACAAACTAATCTCATCCTGAATGTTATATCTTAGACCATTCATATATCTATATACCATCTCTTCCTCATATTTGTCATGCTTGGTTCTTATGCTTAGCCTATAAAATTATTTAGTATATGCTTACACATCTAATTACTTTTGTCTAAGATTTTGTAACTTCTTAAGCAATTGAACATTATTATCACAAGGAAGGAATTTACCTTTGGTTTTTGTCTTCATTTTCTCCCAAGAAGTGATCTTTATTTTTCCTTTCTTTTGTATTTCATCTTGCACAAAATTCCACCATAGTAAAGCATGTACTTTCAGCTTTGTTTTAGCCTTCTTCACCTTATGCCCTTCATCAATCTCTTCATTGCCAAAATAGTTCTCCATGGCTCAAATCCAATCTAGGGGCTCTTCACTGTTAATTTTTCCTCCATACATAGGCACATCCATTCTACCATGTCCATCCTTCTTCGTAGCCTTCAAAAGCTTCATCATTCTTAGATCTTCTCGATCCATCTCCTCTTCTTCACTAAGGGTATCTTCCTCTTCATAATTACTTTCTTACAAAAGAACCCTACCTTTAGCTTTTATCCCAAAAATCTCCTACTTCAGGGATTCTATTTATTTGTCATGATTTTAAATCTTCCTTGCAAAAACATTCCCCTTACGAGGCATTTTAGTTCCTCCAATTACCTTCTTCTTCCTACACACCAAATTGCAACCCTCTTTCACAAAAGACCTACTCCCTCGCTCTGATACCACTTTGATGCAGAGAATAGGTGGAACCTTCTCACAATTTCAAAAAAATGAACACGAGATCAACTTCAAAATAGATTTGAAAGAACTCATCAAAATTCACCTTTCAAGCAAGCTTTCCCTAGTAACATTGGCAACTTGGTTTCAAGGCTTTTTCATCAATATTTTCAAAAAAACTTGACAAAATTAGAGATGATTAATATAACCATTTAAAAGTTACATAACATATGTAAACCCTAGCATCAACTCTTTTGGACCAACCTGAAGATCCAATACACCTACCACAGGAAAAGCTAGTGGATTAGCCCACTCTTTAAAAGAGAGTACCCTCTAAACTTCACCAAACCCTCTAAAACCTTGGTTCAGCAATTCAAATACTCAGAAACCACTGAATCCATAGTTATTTCAATATTATCAAAGTTCTAACACACTACACCATGAAACCCTCCAAGACAAGCAAAAACACAAGGGTTTTGTGAAATAGACACTTATAGGGCCCACCCAACCAAACTAAGGCCTCAAAAAAATTCCAATACCTTTCAAAAAAGTTAACAAACACTCACAATGACACTACATTCATTATTTTACCAAATCACCATCACGGTTGCTCTCTTTTACATAAAAATTGGCACTGCCCAGCCTAGGGCATTACTCCACCGACCAATTTCATGCTCTCCCAGACTCCTAAATGAATTTGAACTATAACCTAACATAATACACACCAATTCTCCAAGTTAAAGATCCATTACAATGGGTGGATTGGTGAAAATCATTGGATTATGGTCCTCAAACTCTTACATAGCCAGAACAGGGCAGTCACTATTATTTGAGGATTTCTTGCACCACAAAATAAGTTAGACCTCCAAATCATAAGGAAAATTAATGAAACACCTAGATTAATATACACCAGTAGCCTCAAGCCATCATAGACCTATACGGGTCCGTACCAAGACAAGGAAACTCAGAAAACTAGAGAAATCATAATTTTTGCATTGAAACAAAGCATATATTACTTAAATTGCATTCATCCACCCTTCATTCGGGATTTGGAGATGTTCTTATACATTTCAAAATTCTAACCAACTCCTCCAATGTGCATAACTACCCCTAACAATCTTTTAAAATCTAAAGACTCATTACACTCATAAATGGCAATTTTCACAACTTTTTAAATGTCAATAATTGCAATTTTTACATTTTCCAATTGAGTGACCTCCCAAGTCCCAAAGCACATTAAAAATGGTCTAATTATACCTTATTTTAAATGCTATGACCTTAGACTCAGAAACCAACCAAACCTTACCTAGACCATTTCATCATCCATGACCTTGATTGACACTTTTACATGGTGTTTATCATATTTTGCAACTTCATCATTGCTTATTGATCAAAATAATTCAACTTAGCCTATTAAACCTTTCAAGACTCAATTTAATTCTATTACAAGGTGTAGGTTCTACTGCACAAATTTCCCATAGAGCATACCTTGCAAAATAATTAAACAACAAGGAAAACGGGGACAACATAACAACAAAGCATGACCAAAACAAGGACTGATGATAAATTGTGACTAGGGTTTTGGTTTGACAAGGAAACCCTGTTACTACCTCCCAATCAACTATTTCATTGGGAAATGGACACACTCAAACCTGTGAATCTAGGTGGAGTCAATGTCATGTACCTACAATCTTTCAATCAAAACATATGTCATACATGTGTATTGATCATGAATAATCACACCATGAAAAGAAAATCGTGGAATCACAGGGTGCTCTAAAGTGAGTGATGCAATCCCATTCCCTTCACCAATATAGTGTCACATCAAAATTGGCAAAACCAAAACATCAAATAACTATAGATGAACATATATCAATATCAACTCACATAATCAACCATGCTAACCAGAGAGAATGCCACAATCAATAATCATCAATATAGTATACCATCACATCTCAATATAAAAACCATCATCACTATAATGTCAGTGATCAAATAACAACATCATAGTATCATAGTCTATCAAAATAAAAGCATTGTTTGAAAACATGAGAAAATCTGAGGGGTGCCCCAAGAAAGGTCAGTTATATACTATGACTTCAAATCATAGAAAACCCATCTAGATTTGGTAGTTGAATAATCAGATCTCTAGTCTATAATATGTTTCTCTCTTGATATTTTTATTTTAGGTCGCTAGTTGAAACTATTGCAGAATTATAATGCCAAATTGTTAAACTTTGGGCTAAACATTTATATTATATATAGAGTGTTGAACATGGTAATGTGTTATGATTGCAATGATCTAAATTCCATTGTTCCTTATTGAATGATTGTTTAATTAGGTAGTTGACTTTACGATTTCTAAGGAGGAAAAGCTTGATGGTCGTTCTTTAGGTCTCAACAAGACACATGTTTATGTTGATCCTAAATATGTATCTTCAAAAACTTATACAATGATGTATACAACTTTGGAATTATGCTTTTTGAATTGATCACAACAAGGAATCCATAAAAAGGTCTCATGGATTACATCAATCTTTTAGTATCTATCAACTCTCTCATGATCTCTTTGTGGCTGAAAAAATCAATCCCTAGAGATTTAGAATGTGATTTAATTTCCATGTTATTGCTTTCTATTAGCTATAGTAGATGATAGTCAGTTATCTCATATGAGAACTTGATATTTCCATAGAGGCCTTGGTCTATCATGGCATCTATTGTAAAACTACCAACAACATTTCAAGTCTTTGTTCAAGAGAATATGGTTAGGATGATTTTCTATGAACTTCCAGCTAAACTTCCAATGGAATACATAAGCCAATTATAATATTTTTGTTATATTCCCAAAACATGTATATTTTCTATTTGGTTTTATTCCGATGTGAATGATGCTCTTGCCTTTAGAATTCAGGGTATGCATTTGGCTACTTTTGATGAAACAAGTTGCAATTAGTGCAAATGGAAAAGCTGGGTGGTAGGAAATAGTTAATGCATGGATAAATGTGAAATATGATATTTAAGAAGTCAATTTTGTAGCTACCATTTCTTACAAATGTGTGAAAAAAAATCCAAGTAAATGATCAACAATGAGAGATATTGCACAGGCTCTCTCTAGGATAAATGAACATAGACACACTAATAAAAATGACAAGGAAACCATTTCTACAGTGGAGGATAATATTTTGAAGATATGGAAAATGGAGAGCTTACAAATATTTATATTTACAAGACAAATGGCATGGAAAATATGCTAGATCTTTAAGTGTTCATGCAAATACACGTTTAAGGATTCAAAAGATTTTTACCCCCTCCAGCTGATTATGAAACCATTTTGCATCTACAATGTAGTAGCATTTTTTTTTATAGTTTCTTCATCAAAGGAAGAAATCATATATTAGTCAAAAATAACATTCCATTTCTGGATTAGAACATTTTTTATTTTACTCTTAATTGATGAATAGAATGTCAATATATATATATTTCTAATAAAAAATATCAACATCCAATATGTCATGTTGCATTATGAAAAAATTAAGGAACTTAAGTTTGGAAATTTGTATGTAATATGGCACAATGTCCATACTGGCTTGTATTTATATACAATTGTCAAATGTAAATTTCTTGTGTGTCACTGTTCTAGTCATTAATGGCCCTTGCACTCGCTACATTGCATTGTTCTTTGTAGGATTAGAATCCCACATGGGATGTTAAAGAAAATCCCATTAAATCTGATGATTAAAATAATCACCCTACTTTGTTATGAATCAAGTTTGTTCTCCATTGGCAGTTAATTACTTATACAAATTGAGCTGAGATCATTTTCCACTAATTGTAACTACCTAATGTTCAATATATTTGAAAAATCTTTGAGTTTCAACATCAAATGGTCTCGCTCAAATGGGAAGTTCACATGTGACACACTAAATAGATGTGACTACAACACAACATAGAGAACAGTAAGAGGGGAGAGGTCCCAGTTTTTACCCTTCTAGCGTCCGGGTCCTAGTCGGATAGGACTTCTTTGCCTATCAGCTCATCGTTGCATGCCATGCAAGCAACTGCTAGTCTAATGTTGTTGGAATATTCTTGGATGTTGTGTAATGTTTTTTATGTGATTTACATGGCATTTGTAGACTTCTAAAGGCGTGTATGAGGTTGCTTGTTAGTGTTAGTGCAGGTTTGGATAATTTTGCATGCTAGTTCTAATAACAAATGTTGTTAGTTGTTTGTGGAAGCGTGGCCAAGCATTCCAATGTAGATTTGAGTCCTAGTTAACCCTTTGTGTGGTATGCTTTCACTTCTTTCCATCATGAAGATTTTTGGTAACCACCTATTTAGGTGTTGCATGTTGGAGGTGCATATGTTCCATTAAGGCCAAAATGGGGAAAGTTTTTGAGGTTTTCAAGGATACATAAGAAAGGTTAATTGTTCATGATGTGTGGTGTAGTGTGAGTGTTGTATAATATGAATGTGATCAAGAATGTTGATCTCAGTGTGAGCTTAAATGCATAAGGCCACCAGATGCAATGAGCAAAATGTGTCTACATTTTTAGTTTGGGGTATGTGTAGGATCATGATGGGCCAAAAAAGTGGCGATATCTAAGTGATATGATGGCCCATGTGGCTGACGAATTTTTTTTACCTAAAATTGATGAAACGAAAAGGGTTTTTTAACGAGATTCTCATATTTCCACCAATATATATTATGCTTTACTTTGAATTTAATAAATAATTATTATTCATTTTCTATTTGAATTACGACTAAAGTTCTGATTGATAGGTTGATTGAAAAACATCTATAGCTTTCAAACGATATCACATTTTTTGAATCCAAAACATGCGTCGCATTCTATTCTTTGCATACTATAGGAAAAAAAAAAAAAAAAGAATTTCATGAAGTTTTGACCAAGTTAAGGTGGTTAGACATACGATTTTTTATATTTTTTTAAAATTTTAATAAAAAAATCATAATTAATTATTTACTTGGAAAAAAATTACAAAAAAATAAGCATCACATTGGGACATGAGTCCCCTAATTATATATAAAATATTATAAAAAAATATTATCATTTTATTATGGTTAGGTTGGTTAGACAAACACCTACTTCTTATTTTTTCCCTGAAATTTAAGTACTACTGCATTGAAATTTCAAATTTTCACGAAATAGATTTTTATTTTTTTTAAAAACCTAGTAGTTTAGAAACTAATTCAATTTTCTATAGATTCTATTCTTACATAATTTTGAAATAATATAGATGACTTATTCAAATTTTTACGTCAAGTTGCCTAACTTTGATTTTTTGGATTTTATTGCCACTTAAGGGCCTATTTTTTCCATGATGATCCTACACATACCCTTTGTCTAAAGTTGCTAGAGGCAGTGAGAAAAATATTGTAGATGGTGTAGATTTATAGTGGTTGATTATTCTTGTTGCTCTAAGATAGTGAATCTTTCTATAATAGTCTTCTTCTATTCTTCTTTCTATTGGTTAGTGAGTCCTTCAAGCAATGAGCCATTTTTCTCTTTTGGGAAGTGCTCAGCCCTTTTGTTAGTGATCCTTTTCTATTTAATGTTGATTCTCATATATATGTGGGCTAATCTTGACCATTATTTTTCCATGGTTAGGATTTTCCAAGTAAATTTGGTGTTCTCTTATGCATGGTGTTGAATGTGTTTAGGTTTCATTTGTTTACATTTTGTTAATGATAATAATGGTTTGATGGTTAATAAGGGTTTAAGGTTTTAATGTAAAACTAATTCACCCCCTCTTAGTTCTCTTGTGTGTCTCAAAATTGGTATTAGAGCTACAATTCCTTAGAATAATCTTAACTACTTGAGGTCAATTCGGATGGCGCACAAAAAGGTTTTCAAACCTCCTACATTTGATGTTACAAATTATGCTTATTGGAATGACAGGATGGAAGCCTTTCTTGTCTCTCTAGGGTTTGGAGTCTTGAAGTCAGTTGAAACTAGATATACTATGCTTTCTAATGGTTTTACAAGTGATGATGATGCCATGTATTATGAGAATAATGGAAAAGAAAGAAATGCTACCTTGAGTGATCTTTCTGATTCTGAACTTGGAAAGGTGATAAGTCTCAAAACTGCTAAAGAGATCTAGAAAAAGTTATAGAGCATTTATGAAGGAGATGATAAGGTCTAGAAAGAAAAGATGTAGAATTTCCAAGCCAAATTTTAAAACCTAAGGATGTAAAAATATGAAGACATTATAGCCTACATGATCAGAGTGGATGTAACGCCCTGCCACGCAACCCTAGAGGAAGTTGCATTTAACTACTTAAACAGAATAATTTTATTTTTTTTAAAGTATAATTAATAAGCAAGTTCACTAACTAATTCCAACAACCTCTAAGGTTATGAGACAGAGGTTATAAAGAACCTAAACAAAAAACATGATTTAAACCATGTCATTTAATTACTGCATAAATTAAGCACATACATCCAAATAAGATAACATACATCAAAGCATAAAGATAACTTTCCATTTCATTAATCCATTCATTACAATAATATTACAACACTCATTACCTGAATGAGGTAAGTTCAATAAAAAATGAGATTACAATTACAACTTCCACCTCGATAACAACTGAGGGGTAAAATAATACAAGATCAACTGAAATGAAATTAAACATGAACTGATACCGAAAATAATGAGCTCTCCAACTGGAAGTCTCGTCCACATGAACAAGAAGAAAGAACCCAATGGATTTAGGTGCACGCCACCCAACCAAGTGGAACCCAAAGGCCCACCCCCCGTGCTAGGAGATAGTAACTAGGAACCCTAGTCAAGACCATCTACCTCTAGACACAGGCTAACATAACTGAACCAAAATGAAACAACCAATCACATGAACCTCAAAAGTACATCACACATACAACTCAAGTACAAAATAAGTACAACACATGTACAAATCAGATACCATGCAAGTACAACAAGAGTACAACATAACATGGTCACATTGCTTCCAAAAACAAAGCAGAACAAGTATGTTAAAAGAACTATACACATAATCAAACACCAACCATGGTCACATCAGGTATGTTACGGAAACCATACCCACAATAAACAAGTACCAACTATGGTCACACAAAGTGCCATCTCACAGCACATCATGAGTTACCCACGGCGGATTGTCGGATGGTGGCCTAGTCCGATCCCCGGCCCTCATACATATTAATACGAAATCAAAACCAACAATTGTCCTAGACAGAGTGTCATCACACAGCTCATCATGAGTTACCCACGATGGATCATTGGATGGTGGCCCCTACCGATCCTTGGCCCTCATACTTACTAATGCAGAACCAAATACCTTTCATACAGAAAAGATTGATGACTTTGCCATTACCGGCCTTCCCACCCATTCCAAACCTAACTGAGCACTTGGTCCATGAGTGAGGCATTAATATCCTTTTTAGTGTGAAGTTAGTCCTAAGCTTCTAAGTGTTGCATTTAATTATCACTTGATTAAACCACATGTAACGAGTTACCCTGGCACCACTTCGTGTGTCAGCCCCCGTTTCAAGCCACTCTTCTAATCGACAACACACACACACCAACCAAACATCAATGGTACCAAGGTGCAACAAACATGATAACAAACCCACTCCTTTCTTAGGAGGTGACAAAGATAAAACCACTCCAAACACTAGAGGTAATCATCAGTAACAAAACTGCTCTTGACCGCTCTTGACAAGGAGACACACATAACAACATCCACTCCTTTCTCAGGAGGCGACAAAGGTAAAACCATCTCCAAACACTGGAGGTAACAACAATAACAAAACCGCTCCCGACTGCTCCTGACGAGGAGGCACACATTACAAAAATTCACTCCTTTCTCAGGATGCAACAAAACATTCTCGTTCATGGAAACTGGGTACAACATAAACATAACCTCATGCACTATCCAAGGGATGCAAACCAGGTTGACATAACAAACCGACAACCCATGAAATAGAAAACTCAACTGGAAGCCTTATCCAATGCAATGACCCAAATTTCTCAAATGACGACAAGAACAGATAACATCAAAACCTGAATTAAATCTACTTTGGATATTCTAAATCCATGTCCTCATGCTGACATTCAAGAATTTATTCCATTATATAAACCGATTCAAAATACGTCTTTTCTAGACATGGGAGAAAGTTAATACTTAATCCTTAATCTCCTACTTGCATTTCAATAATAATAAAATAACCAATGGTTCTACTAATCAAAACACCATAACCTAAAGTAATCATCATTTCTTCATTTCAATATAACCATATAAAAATAATCAACTTGAATTGAAGATATATTATTTTAAATCAATGCTATTCCCATTAAAATATTGTTTACAACAAAACAATGGTTTAACTAGAGTCAATATATTTTTCATTCCCCCAATTAAATTTAAATCATGTCATTAGAAAATAATAATTTTCTATGCATATTAAATATTTCATCACAACTATACATATGTCCAATTAAATTAAAAAAAACAATTCATCAATATAATATTATAATATTATGCAGTATAACATTAATAATTAATAATATATATTATTCTTAGAATAATACATAATATTATATTAATATTATATTATAATCATAATATTATATATATAAATATTAATATATATATTAATATTACAATAGAATAATTTTAAAATATATATTAATGTATATATATATTTTTTATTAAAAAAACGGGCAAAGCTCTCCCTTGTTTCGCGCACCGGTCAATGGATGGTTGCCTTGGTTCGCAGCCGCGTTTTGCACTATGGGAGCCGCACACAACATTCAAGGGCTGGCCGGCTGTGTCCATACACAGCTGATCCCCATTGCTAGGGGTGACTGTGTATAGACACAGTCGGCTCTCCCTAGTGGTGGCGGCGACAGGAAGGAAGGGGAGTGGGGAGGGACACGCTGGGCGTGGCTCCCTCCGCCCACCTCCCATGGGGTGTGGTGGGGGTTAATCCCCCAACGGCCTCCCCAAATACATTTTTATTTAAAAAAATAAAACCCCAAACAAAAATGCGACTGCGTTTTTAAAAAAAACGTGATTTTAATAAAAAGAAAACAGCCATTTTGATTTCGGTTTTCCCCAATAACACATTTTTTAAGCCAACATAAATATATATGCATATATATATATACTTTTTATTGTATATATATATATATATATGCATTTTTTAGTTTAAAAACCAGAATAAATTGAGGAGAAGAATAAATTTTTTTAAATATATCATGTTGAATCCAAAAAACTCCATTGTTCTTCCTTGGAGAAATTATTCTTTTTATTTTTTTAAAGGTGATATTTTTCACAATAAACTCAATTTTCCATATGTGTTTTTCCATTGCAATTCACAACCAGAATATTGAAAACATTTTGCAACCAGATTTTCAACATCAACACATTTAAATTTAAATTTCCAAAAAAAATAAAACAAAAGAAAAGAACCTGGTAAATTTTGAGTTTGAAGATGACCAGATGATGATTAGCTTTCCCTCTTGCTTCCAATCCAATTCCTCAAGATTTTGCAACTCCAATCAAAAAACCCACAAATTTGGAAAATCCTCCTTTTACAAATTCCAATTTTTCCTCAAAAATTCAAGATCCAAAAAATTCAAAACCAAATTCAACCATAAGGATGAAAAACCCTAAAAAAATCCAACAACCCCCTCATAAATTCTAGAAAATAGAAATTGCCGAAATATCTCATTTTTCAACTCTTTGAATTCAAACTTTTCTAAAATTGAAATTTAAATCATTTTTCTAATTTTTTAATTCCAAATTAGTCAAATTGACTTTCATGAAATTTCTTTATTTTCAGATTCAACAAAATAACAATAATTTCAACATAAATAAATTAAATCCTTTCAACATCGAAAATTTAATTAATTAATAAATAGATTTAATCCACGATTAAATTATTTATTAATTAAATTAAATTAATAAATAAATAAACTATATTTCGACATAATCTAGATTACATTACTCAACAACTTAAATACATTAAGCTATTTAGATCACCCAATTTAACTTGCAGTTAAATAACGAAGAGAGGGCACAACATTCAAAGCAGCACACCCTGACACACACTGACGACATACAAGGACTAGGCTGATGACCTGGCACGAAAACCTAGCTACTATCTCCCAATCGAATATCGTTGGGTATTGAACATGCTCTCACCTATGAAACCAGGTGGAGTCGATGTCCTGTACCTGTCAACCTGCAAATCAAGTAAACAACATAAAATGCACACTATGAAGAGGAAATCTCGAGATCGTAGGGCACTCACAAGCAAGTGATGCGATACTGTCCTCTTCACCAATACACTGCAATTAACTGACAATTCTAACATGATATAATTCAAATCATAATCATCTTTAATTCGAATATCCACTATGCTAATCCAAAGCATGAAATCAAGATAACATCTGAATCACCAGAAACACATCAAAGTAAGAACCCACACAAGACACACTGTCCCACCCAGAAGGCAAAATGAAGGGGTATTACAGTGGATGAATTTGTTAATGTCATCAATTTTCATGGTGGTAAACTTGAAGAAAGTGAATATGTAAGAAAGATATTAAGAACTCTTCGTAAATCTTATAGTTCTAAAGTTTCTGCTACTAAGAAATCTCATAATTTGGATCAATATTCTAGAAATGAGATGTTTGGTGCTTTAATTTCTTTTGAATTGAGAGAGTTTAGTCAATATACAAAAAATAAATAAACTAAATTTAAATTTAGAAAGGGGCAAAAGGATAATGAATTAGATCCTAATGATCTTGATGAGGTGGAATAAAATTTTGTAAGAAGATTGAAAATGGGCACAACAGAATACAGAGGTAAGTTCAACTTTAACTGTTTCAAGTTTGGAAAGATGGGTCATTATGCATATCTAAATGTCCAATAAAAGTTGCAAATGACAAACATAAGGATCATAAAATAAAATATTTCAAGAAGAGCTATTATGTTGAACAAGACAATGGGTATCTGATGATGAGGAGTTAGACTATCTTGATGAGGATAGTGATGAATTCTTATTCATGGCTCTAAATTTGGGAAATAATTCTAATAATATTGAAATATGTGTGAAGGAAATAGCTCTGAAAATAGGTCACAATATTAAAGCAACTATGGTGACTTCTTTTCATGCAAGAGAGGAGAGAAACTATTGGATAATTTATAGTGAATAGTCAAATCATATGATAGGTGACAAGAGTAAGTTTTTTGAAATTCAAAATTATGATGGTGGTCTTGTAAATTTTGGTGATGATACATGTGCTAAGATCTATGGAAAAGGTGCAATTAGCATTGATGACAAGCATAAAATAGATAATGTTCTTTATGTCAAGGGTCTCCAACATAATATTCTCAATGTAGGATAAGTGTGCAATAGAGGATACAATTTGGTGTTTCATGATATGGTTGTGAAATCAAAAAGGAAGCTCGAGAACTTTGGTTACTGTAGGAACAAAGACAAAAATAAAATTTTATCAACTCAAAGGTGATGGTGTTAAGTGCTTTATGTTAAAAAATAAAAATGTTACATATTACATTGTATTTTTTAGAGAGGTAGTTAGAGGTAGTTACACTTCGATCGATACTCGGTTGCTCATGGTTGTTCCAACTATTCATTGTACTTCATCCTGTATATTATTTTTCTTGCCTATTAGTAATATGAATTCACATTTACTCACACATATGGTATGAGTAGTTATTGTTCCTAGGCTTGTTCATTGAATTATGGAGTAAATAAAATGGCATAAAGAGGTAGTAATCAAACTATCTTTTTAACCCTTCCTGAGCATAGAATTTTTCATATTGTCATTCGTGCTTGTCAAGCATGGAACGAGAGTGAAGATTCAGGCATGAAGACCATAGCACCTTGGTTGATCCTATGTATGAGAATTGGTTGAGAGTAGTTTGGGATTGGAGAAGTGTTTCCGCCTGCGAAGGATCTACATATAGTTTTGAATCAAATCTTTCATACGACACTCATCAAGATTATTTCTTAAGGCATAGTAATAAGTGTCTGGATAGATACAAAGAGGCATGAAAAATTTGTGCTCACTAGCGAGAAAGGTGTAGTTCATATTGAATTTCATGCTTGGGAGAATAAGAAACAATCTAGAGCATAGTGATTTGTAGAAGGAAAAATGAAAACCATAAATTTAGTGATTTCTCTTTACGAATGAAATTGTGTGAAAGAAATTGTGTGATTTGTTGAGAATCTCCTTTACAAACCCTTTTCGTTTCATCAATTTTGGGTTTAAAAAAAGTCATCAGCCACATGGGCCATCATATACCTAGATATCGCCACTGTTTGTCCCATCATGATCATGCACATACCCACTAGTAGTTACATTTCATTTTGTGCTCGGTTACACACAATTGTTCAAACAGTTCATTGTACTTCATCCTATATATTGTTTTCCTATCTATTTGTAATATGAATTCATATTTATACCCACACTTTAGGTCATAAATCAATGAAATTTTTCCATGGAATAGAAGAATGGTTCACATTAACTTTGATAGCCTAGCAAAAATCAGTTTTATTGATGTTGTGAGAGATCTTCCAAGGATTACAAAACCTATCAATGTAATCTACAAAGAGTGTCAATTTGGAAAGAAGAGAATAAAAAATAATGAATATTATACTAAAAGACCCTTGGGGTTGGTGCATACAGACCTATGTGGACCCACCAAAATAAAAATTTCTCAAGGTGATATGTATTTCTTGTTATTAATAGATTATTGTAGAATGACTTGGGTGACATTTTTCAAAGAACAGTCAAAATCTCTAGATAAATTTTAATCCTTTAAACCCATGGTTGAGAATGAAATGGATTTGAAAATAAAGTGCTTGAGGTTTGACAAAAGTTGTGAGTTCACCTCCAATGAGTTAAATAATTTTTGTGAAGATCATGGAATAAAGAGATATTTATTAGCTCCTAGGACTTCTTAGGAGAATGGAGTTGTGGAGAGGAATATCAAGGTAGTTTTGTAAGAAGCTAGAAGTATGATAAATAAAGTAAATCTATTGAATGTCTATTGGAGAGAAGAAAATCATACTATGGTATACATACTTAACAAAGGACAAGAAAGAGTGAGTAGTTCAAAGAATACTTATGGGTTGTGTTATGGAAAACCTTCTACTCTAAAATATTTTAGTATTTGGAAGAAAATTATTTATCATGAGAGATGAAGAAAACTTGGAAAACTTTGATGCAAGATCTAATGAAGGAATATTATTTGGATACTCAACAAAAGCCAAGGCATACAAATTCTATATCAAAAGGTTGAATATTGTTGAATGTGGAAGTGTCAAAGTGGATGAAGAGCCACATCAAATATCTATATTGATAGAAGGATATGAATTTGATGAACCCCCTTGTAGTGAAGAAGAAAAAGAAGAAGATAAATAAAAGGAAATGATAGTGGAAGATGAAGAAGCTCTAGAAAAGATCCCTATGACAACTAAGTATGTGTAGAAGAATCATTCTGAAGACAAAATCATTAGAGATAATAGAAAAGTTCAGTTGATAAGGAGAAAATATGCTATGAAAGAGGAATAGGTAAACTTTTGTTTAGTTTCAAAAGTAGAACCCAAAATAGTAATTGAAGCATGTAAGGATGAGAACTAGATCAAATCTATGGAAGAAAAGTTGAGATAGATTGAGAAGAATCAGACTTGGGAATTGGTCCCTAGACTAGAGAGGATCCAAAAAGGTTGTTAAAAATAAGGGTAGAATTGTGTGTAAATCCTACTCAGAAGTGGAAGGAATATATTTTGAAGAGACTCTTTCTTTGGTGGAAAAAATGGAAGCCATTAGAATGTTTTTGGATTTTGCAACAAATAAAGGCTTCAAGGTGTATGAGATGGATGCCAAGTCTAACTTACTGAATGGTTAGTTAGAAGAAGAGGTTTTCATTGAAAAAAAAGAAGGTTTTCATTGTCAAAAGGTGTTTATATGGTCTATAGATTAAAAGTGCACTGTATGGACTAAAAAAATCTCCTAGAGCTTGGTATGCAAGATGGGATAAATAATTCTTGCAACAATGATTAAAAGAGGGTACTATAGATGTCAATATTTACTTCAAAGTTGAGGGAAATAATATCTTGATTGTGGTTGTGTATGTTGATGACATAATATTTGGAGGAAATGGAGGTATGTGAGATATTTTAAGAGAAAGATACAAAAATATTTTGTGATGTCAATGTTTTCAGAGATAAATTTCTTCATTGGGTTACAAATATGTCAATTAGAAAAAAGGCATTTTTATTTCACAGTCAAATTATATCATGGAAATTTTGAAGAAGTTTAGAATAGAGGATTTTAAACCGATGTATACTCCCATGATTACTGGTTGCAAGTTGAGAAAAAATGATGAATCTCCTAAGAAAAATCAAAGCAAGTATACATCAATAATTGGTGGACTACTATATCTTACTACTACTATCCTAAAGAATCACATGTGGTAGAAGTCAAAAGGGTATTCAAATACTTGAATGGAACTATAGATTTTGGCCTATGGTATCCTAGGGATACAAATTTCTCTTTGAGTGCTTATATAGATGTAGATTGGGTAGGTTATGTAGATGACACGAAAAGTACAAGAAAAGTTGCTTTTTTTCTTGGAAGTAGGTTGGTTCCTTGGTTAAGTAGGAACGAAGATTTAATGTCATTATCTACTATAGAGGCTAAATATATTGTTGTAGAATCATGTTGTACACATGTGTTATGGATGAAGTGAATATTAAAGGATATTAAAGTGTCATATGATGAACCTATTTTTATCTTGTGTTATAATACAAGTGCTATCAATATTTCAAAAATCCTTAAAATGCATTCAACGACAAAGCATATAGCATATCTCTATCCAGTATCACTTTCTAAGAGAGGAATTCGTAGA
This sequence comes from Sequoiadendron giganteum, assembly GCA_007115665.2. Lineage (NCBI taxonomy): Eukaryota > Viridiplantae > Streptophyta > Pinopsida > Cupressales > Cupressaceae > Sequoiadendron > Sequoiadendron giganteum. The sequence goes on from CM021104.1 coordinate 567,774,424, forward strand.
GAATGAGGTGAAGTTGGAGTATATTCTTACAAAGGATCAAGTTGTAGACATTTTCACTAATCCTCTTACAAAATATACACTTGAGTATATTTGATATAAGTTAACGGTTATAACCCCTCCTTTTAATTAGATGCATAAGAGTGAATATGTCTAGGGAGAATTTCAAGATACATTCTTGGTCCTAGATTGATCAAGGCTACCTTTCAAGGGGAGAAAGAGGTGGTGTGTTTTAATTGGTGTAGTCAAGGGGAGCATATATTATACCCCTAATGAGTAAGTGAAGAGAGAAATTAGTACTCTTCCTTGTGTTCAAGCGCCTCATTCCTCTAATTGATATTGAATTTCATGTTTCTCATCAATCATCTCAACTCATTCTTGTTCTGCACTAAGTGGGGGCAAGGGGTTAAGTAGCCTTGTCCTCGTATGTCACTTTTCATTGTCTCTTTTTTCTAGTTGACTGCCTTCCATGCATATATAAGAGCAAGCTTGGGATGTGGAAGACATGCCTTAAGGTGGCTCGCATGTGACATACTTATTCATGATGTAGTTTCATTCGAGAACATATGACTTGGCATAGGGATTTATGGATAACCTCTCATGTCTTCTTCTACTTTAAAGAAACTACTCAGAAAAATAATGTTAGCAACCACTTTAAAGTGGGAGCATACATCAACACTCATGTTTCCCTATGTGATTTTATTTATTCTTGCAATTTGTCCTTTTCTTGGTGGTGTCATTTGGTTTGATTTCCTCCAAGAGCATGATATTTCTTTGACTTCTCCTTTCTTTGAGACATTGGGCACAATGTTCCCTAAGAAGAGACCTTATATGAACTAAGAAAAATCCTTTTGAATGTACCTTACACTATTTTTCATTTATAATATCAGTTATATGGCCACCTTGCATAACACACTTTGCTTGTCTTTGGAGCTGGCTTGTTTGTTCATGAGTTTCAATCATATGAATATTTACTTTCCTCATGGAGCTCAAAGTTCATTGTTGTGTGGAGTCTTATCAAATTTATCCAGAGGTATAGCTATGCTATGGTTGTGTGTAGCGGAGATGAACTTAGGTGTTACTTTATTAAACTCACTTGCTTGTGTGTGAGAGCACATACCATGGACACCTACATATGTGTCTCACCTCTCTAAGGGCTCACGTAGTGGATGGACTAAGGTTCCACTATCCCTCTATAGCATGCATTTGGTTTGCAGAGTGGAAATCGTGTTCCACTTGTAAGCCACCCTTTTTGGATAGTCACCCAGTAGACAACCTGAAGTTTCATTGCCTTAGAGTGAGCATGCATTTTAAAGAAACAATTGAAATCTAATCCACAATGTGTGAGACAAATGGTTGCAGCTTGATCCACTTTTTTTGGTCTTATTTTTTTCATCTTTATGCATTTGACACTATATGTTTGTGTATCTTATTTTGTTGTGTATCATACACCTTATATGTGTCCCTTTATTCTTATGTTGGTTTGATGTAGGATCTTAGAACCTAGGGGGTTGACCACTCCCTTGATATTTGTCATCCTAGACCATCAACATCAGTACATGTGGACCCCTCTTGAATGTCTACTTTAGTGTGATTTTGAAGCAAGTTCCTCCTCTCACTAAATTGGGGGCTAAATGCAGTGTAGAAAAATGTATCCCTCTATATATTCACACTTAATCTGGGAACTATTAGCATTAAAATGGACCTAATATTGCCTTGATCTAGTGTTGTGTTTTTTTTTACACATTCACATTAAGTTTTGGGTGCTTTTAAGCTAAATAGACCCATTTTTTTCATAATTTAATGTTATAAATTGTATTTATTTACACCTTCACATTAATTTTTGGGACCTCTTGAATTTATGACCTTCATATCATCATTAATAGGCCCCTAAGACCATTTATTATGGATCTTGAGGCCTTTTTCAACTGAGATCTTGAAATAATCAACAAATATACTTAATATCTCAACCCCCCAACATTTCCTCTATCCAAGAAGGCTTGGTGGGACCCATACACAACCTTAGACATATGACTCCCACCCAGATGGGACCTATACACCAAAAGTGGCATATGAGTCCCATTTGGCCCCTTTTTATGCTTTTGAGTGGGAAAACAGGGTTTTAAAAATAAATTTCATGTATGTTAGCATTTGGGATCTAATAAATGGGAAATTAAATGATATTCCTATGTAAACAAGGTTTGAAATCATTATTTCACCTAAGAATTCATTATATCATCTGAAGCAATCAAGAATCAAGCATCAGAAAGTATTCAAGAGCATTTCTAAGGCATTCAAGGATAGAATTCTTCATCATTTATTGAAGCAATTCAAGATTTATCATCACATCAAAGTCATTAGGAATCAAGCATGTTGTTGAGCTAGTGTTGTGATGCAGTATTCAAGATCCAAGTCAAGCATTGTTTCATATCTAATTCAAGATCAATATCTACATTCTACATGACTACTTCATGTTAGATTGTTGATTTACATCTCTAGACATCATTCAAGGTATCATTGTTCATGTTTCATGTTCATATTTCATTGTTTCATCATAAGGTTTAATTACCTAAATCAGGTTTAACCAAGGAAAACCCATATTCCCTAACAATCAATAAGTTTTTCTCTCTTTACATGTGTGATTGTGGATATAGGTGTCTTGGAGCTTGAAGGATCTTTGAAGAATAAGTTTCAAGATTGAAGAAAGTTTTTGTATTTGTCTCCTTACTTGCAAGATCATGGAAAGTAACCTACAGGTTGCAAATAAGGGTTTCTAACTTAGAGATTTAACAGTAAGGAAGCTATAGGAAATCACCAGAGAATACCATAATTTTAGCCAAACCCTAATACTGGGACTAAATCACTACTTGTGGTATATGATTCCTAGTATTTTATGGGTTTGGACCTTGTTTGACCTCATCCTTCTTTTAGGTGCACCTCTTCTTGTTCTCAGTATGTTATTCTACATTTTAGTTTCATTTCCTATGTCATTTACTCAACTTTGCATGATACTCTCATCATTTACATTTCTTGTCTTTCCAAGCCCTTGCTTGGTGGTGAACCCCTTTATTGTCTTTAATAAAACCCTAGGACATCCCTATTACAAATATCTTTCCCCTTTATATACTTTGATTGAGATCTCTAGGGTTTCATTGAATGAAATTTGAAGAAAATAGGTCTAGGTCCCTAAACACATAGTTTGTGTTCCACCTCCCAAAAGTTGGAACACCTATTTTCTTCACTTCACTTTCACATCTGGCCCCCAAGGACCAAGAACCTATGGCACCTCATTTTTCGTATTGAGAACCTATAAAGAAATTTCTCTCTGCAGTACTAAGCACCTATACACCATTTTGTTCATCTTCTACATGACCAAGCACCCATGGAGCCAATTCTGTAGGATAGAGAATGTGCAGTGCTTTTGTTCAAATCTCTATAGGACTGAGTACCTATGGATCCATCTCTCTCTTCTCTTCTCAATTGTGTATACCGAATCAAAGACTTGCGTCTTCTTCATCCTGAGTATATACCTCTTTCTCCCTTCAACATTGGTTGCTTCCTAGACTTTTGTACGCATTCTTCTCTTGAAGCAATCAATCCTTACATTCTTCTCTCTATTTAAGAAATCTTCTATATGTTATTTCCTAATTTGAGGATGAGAAATGGTGCTCAGATAACCTTGAATATAGAGGTCTCTTTCACTTTGGTGACAAATCATTTAGTTTGTTATGTAACTTTGTTTGTGTTATTTATTTATATGTTCTAACCTTATTGTTGTGTGTTAATATTTCTTGTCTAATGCATATTTTTTGTGGATCTTTAGTCTGTGGGCATGCTTCCTTGGTTCAATGAGCTATTTGCTTCCTCTATAGTATCCTTTTTGTATCATGATGTTATTTCTATTTAGTAAATTTCCTTTAGCATGCATATTAGTGTAGATTCATATACCCACTTAAGTGGGGGAAAAATGTGATGTCATAAAATTGCACCACTCGCAATTTCACTTACATTCTTGTATCCAATTTAGTGCCCACTACCTTAAAACTTTTGTAGTCTCATTTTAGCCCCTGCCTCAACATTTTTCTGTTCTTAGGATTAGGACACCTTTTCAACAGCTACATTTATGTGTTGGATTTGCATCAACCTTGTGCTTTTATCATTCTCGCTATTTTGTAGCATGACTTTTCTGGAAACTAGTGCGCCACACAGACATCCACACACCATGCTAGTGTCCCACAAAATTTCAACATTCAAATAACCATTTTTGAGTGCCCTACCACTTGTCAGCTCCTCTTGTTGATGGTAATGGCCGAGGATGCCTTGTAATGGCTTTGAAAGCTTCTTTTCCCTCCTCTCTCTTTAAAAGTGGTATTTTTAATACATTTTCTTCTTCTAGCTTCTTCTTTGCTACTCTCTCAGATATTCTCTTTTTTCTCTCCTTTCTCACTCTCTCAAGCTTGCATAACTCTCTACAACTTACTACAACAATGATTTAAAGCCCTTACAAAAATCTTTGCAACTCTCTTGTCTCTCACAACTTTGTCTCTCTCATTGGCTCCCTCAAACCTTGTAGGTGATATCTATCTTTGAGCATCTTGGGATTTCTCACATCCCTTACCTATTGCATCTCTACTTAGTGATATAGATTCTCCTCCTTGAGCAGGGATTTCTTTTATCACTCTTACATTCACTTCTTTTCATTTATTCTTGTTATTTCTATCTATCTATCTAGTTGTTCGTGGAGTTGGGAACACCAAAACAAGTGTTTTGACTAAAGAAAGCCCCTAAATAGCCCCAACATTTTTCCCTGGTCTTATATGCACATGTATTGGGATATTCAATTCCTGGTGGCTTCAGTTCATGGTTCTTGTAAGAATTCTCTATCTCTCCTTCTCTCACTTTATCATTTATGTTTTACTTAGTTTACTCTAATTTATTTCAATTCTTCTATATTATGTTACTTTCCCACATTTTGAAAGTTCTTAGTAGTTAGAGTAGAACTAGTCACTCTGTTGTTTTCTGTAACATCCTAAATTTTGGTCCATATAAGACACTAGCGCACCTCTAGGACTCTACAACATTGCGGTGCCATCCATATTTCACATTGTCATCCTTTCATCAAGAACTCCTTAGTTTGTCCAAAAAAAATTGTGACCTACTCTTTCTGATTTTGCAACTCTCACCTTTTCGATTAGAGGTAGTTTAGGGTAGTTCATTCCCTGAGACTCTCTTGAGAATAAAGAGACTTGTGAGTATAATATCATCCTTCTCTATAAAGGTGTACAAAAAATTAGATCAATATAAAAATGTATACAAGTACGTAGAAAATTTTCACATGTATTATATAATAGTAATGATGATGATGAAGATAATATGTGTAACTACCTTTAGCTATATAGGGCATCCATTGGTAACTGTAATGATAATGTTTGTGATAAAATTTAGTCTAATAATAAGGTAAGATGACTCATGACATATTGTTGGCATTGAATATCCATGATATAGCTTATTGTGGAGGAAGATAGATAAGAATATAGTAGAAATGATAATTATACATCTTCCTTATTAGTATTTTATAAATAAGAGAATTAGATAAAGAAAATTTATTATTATCTTAGTTCTATATCATTCTAAACCTTATAAAAATTTTCTTCCATGTACATCTAGATTGTCAGCTAGAGATTTATGTTCTAATACTCAACTTAGGCTCCAGATCACTAGCACATCAACTTATTTTTTAGCACATAATTTTCCCTATCTTCAACATAAATATTGTTTTCCTAATTACTTAATTAGACATTATTTCTCTTTAGTTATATATGTTAATGATATAATTATTCTTTTCAGTCTAGTATCATGTGTTTTAATCCACAATATTCTTTTAAATTCATTTAAATTAAATAACCTACTATTTTTAATGTAATACTTATACTCACTTCATTTATATGTACTGATGATATAATTGTATATTTTATCTAATATTAAATCATTTAATCTATAGTACTTTAACAAACCAAAAACATCAAACCAAAGAAAAAGAAACCAAAAAAATCATGTAATAAATCACTATCTAATCACTTAATTTTTTATTTTTTTTAATAGATAAACTTATTCTTTTCACTTCAATGATAAATGAAGATTGGTTACTAAGAGATGAACTAAAAAGTATAAATAAGCATGAAAAGTAAGATCATGTCTAAAAAAATAAAATTTACTTGCTTATGTTTTGATTATCATTACATTGGAATTTTAACTATTATAATCAAAATTATAAGAATTTATTTAATTAATTAATCTAAATTATATATCTCATGTTTAAATGATATTTTCTTATAATATATATTTTAAAATATTATTTACTTGTCAATGGTTGTAGTTGAAATGGTTTATCACAATTAGTGTAGATCATGGTATGTTTGAGTCAGATCATACCCTTGAATGACTTTTATGAATGACATTACCTTACATGTGGTTTCTTAGCTTAAAGGTGACTTCTAGTTTAGATGTATGCTTACTCAAATTCCTATTATATGCTATATACAAACAAAGATGTCAGCATCTATAGAATGACATTATACATTCTTCAAAAATAATTATTTATTTTTATATTAATGTTAATTATTCTACAATCTCTTTAACAACTTTTGAGATGTGGTTGTGGTTGTGAGTTATTTAAATAATCCTATATCAAGTCTATAATCTAAGTTAAAAATATTTGTATCAAGATAAATAATTGAAAATATTCTTTGATAATTTATAGGGAGAAGATGTGGTCAAAGATATTGGAAACTTTTCTTGGGGAGGAATAACATTTTCACATTATTTCTTCTAATTCATTTGCAAGTATAATATTTTTGAATCATGCATGCAAAAAGTTGTGGTTGAAAGTAGGTGGCTTCTCGGAAAAAGTTTTGGAATATTTTTTTCAAATGTTTGATCCCAATTAGTGACGATTATGGCATTTTTGAATCAGATTAAACATTCTAGTGATTTTTATCAACAAAATTTTCATTGCCTAGATTAAGGATGATATCTAGTTTAGATGTATGCTTACATAGATTCATATAATCTGTTATATAAAGAAACAAATGTCAACATCTATATAATCAGATTATATTTTAATCAAAAATAATTATTTATTCTTCTTTTAATAATAACTTTTGAGATGTGACTGTGACTCTGAATTATTTGATTAACCCTATGTCAAGTCTATAATTTATGCTAAAAATATTTCTATCGAGATAAATGGTCCACGATATGGGAAGATTTTGATCGAGAGGAACAACATTTGCACACTATTTTTCCTTATTCATTTGCGAGCACAATATTCTAAAATCATGCGTGCAATGTGCAACCTCAGCCCTATGCAATTATTTCTATTGTTTGTCGAGCATTTAATTTAGGTTAATATATTTAGACGAGATTATGTTTACGAAAAAGTTGTGGTTGAACGTGGGTAGCTTCAGGAAAAAGTTGTGGTTGAACGTGGGTAGCTTCAGGAAAAAGTTGTGGAACCTTCTTCTAATGAGGAATAAGATATGCAGTTTATGAAAGGTCAATTTGTACTGTTTGTCGACACTTAATTATTTAGACAAGGTTATGATCGACTGACAGCACATGAATGAACAATCGTTAGAATTCTCGCAGTGCTTATCCCTCACCAAGAATAAAATCCTTTTTTTGCAAAGATCTTAGTCATGTTTTCCAATAGGAAGACAGGAATGATGTAGCTGGAAGTTGTGGATAAAATCTTATCCCTTGAGAATATTTTGATTAGGTCTTCGATTCTTTTATCTTGTTACTTCAAAACCTCTATAAATTTTCCTGACAATCCTCAAACATACAACCCAAACGTATTTGTATATATATATCTATGTTTTCATGGGTTTTCGTTCGACTCTCTTATAAATGGTCTGCTTTGTCAAACGTTTACAGAGAATTGCGTTCTATACCCCTCAAAGGCTTCCTAAATCAAACATTAGAGCAGTGAAATCTTTGCTTTTCTCATGATTTGGGAAGACCCGAGAGGGGGAACAGAAAGCTGCTTTCTATTATACATCTTCACTGCATCAATGGTATTCTCTTCTATTTAAGAAGGCAAAAGATTTAAGAAAATATTACCAAACTATTTTCTCTAATTTTCTCGTTATTTTCTTCTGATCTTGTAAAGAAATATTGATCTTCTTGTCCTTTAGTAATACCTATTATCCAACTTCTTAGAAAAGTGTATAACCGGAATTATTATTGTTCTAGGATTCAGTTTCTCTTTTATGAAGTGCATAACCAGAATTGACTGTTATTTGACGTTACAGAATAGTTAGACCAAGCATTGAACATAAATATCGGGACTCATTATTTCTTACGCTTTTCTCGTGACGAGCATTATAAAATTCTTTATCATACGTGTTTTTTTATTGGTACACAAGGAAATGCATTTCGCCATAGGCAGAAGGTTATAAGATTATTACCAATTCTAAATTCTCAAAAGTTAAGAGCACACTGCCCACTTTGTTACCTTGGTGATGCTGTAAACAATTCATTAGGATATTACCTCAATCTATAGATTCAGTCGAGAAAAGACAAATTATACGACATGCATGCTGCTATTGTTCACGGCATCGGTTTGAATAGCCTGCTACTGCTTTGCATGCATTTGCATGTTTTTGCATGTGGACGCACGTTGCATTACAGCGGAATCCTCCTTTCAGCTCTCTTCTTTTGTTTTAGTATATTTGATAGTTTAATTTTCTTTTCAATGCTATTAGTAATGTTCTTCTATGGATTTATCAATCAAAAACATATTTTATCTCAGTTTTGGTTTTGGTTAATTATTTTATTTGGTGTAAGGATAATTTTTTGGTGTTTGCAAGAAGAATAAAATTTTAATGATATTGCTGACATTATTTGATAAAATGTTGTGAATTACTAGACGAAGCAGAGGAATTTCAATTTTTATCATCCCCTATGTATTACTTCAATTTCATGTGCTCAAGAGTTAATTTTATTTTTTTTGTAAATTTCAAGTCTTTTATTCCAAAATTGCCAAGAAAGGAGGCATCTGATTTAAAAGAGGAGAATAAAAATCAAATGGATAAAGAAAAGAAACAAAATTCTACATGAAATTCTCTGGGGAAAATGAAAGTCATTGGAGAGGGAAGGTGTAGAGGTTGCTCGGAGGAGATTAAAATTAAAATTCAGACCAATTTCAAAATTCAGTTCTAGCTGGCACTGAAGGGGTATGGAAATCATGCATGGAACCTCTCTAAGAATAACCCCCAAGAGATAGAAGCAATGTCTAGGTGCAACTTCTGCTCCTCAACTCTCCACCATGTAGACGCAAAGCCCTTGAGATGCATGATGGAAAATCGATCTCTAGTATTGCTACTAAAGGGATGCATAGAAAAGAATCGATTGAGATTGATCAACCACGTCTCTACCTCAGTACCAATACCAGACCCATTAAAAGTAGTGGATAGGCTCTAAGGAGATCCTTCATGTGTCCTATAGGAATACTGTCTCCATCCACCCTATCCCTCTCAACATCAACTCTCAAATGACCTGGACTACGAGAACGATCACGCTCAACTCTAACATTCTGACCATTATGACAAGAAGGGTGTGACTCCTCCTCATGGGATTCCTCCTAACGAGGTCCTAATCGATCTATAATCTGTTGTAGAAGAGCTACAACCTAAGCACCCCCAAGCCCTTCGGCTTGATTCTCAGCACGTTGTTCCTCCTGATTGTCACCCTAATTACCCTAATTGGTATTATGCCGAGTGCTATGACGAAGAATAGTGGCTCTACCTCTAACTCTGCCTCTGGCTCTACCCCTAGGAGGCATCCTATAGAAAACAAGGAACACATTAGAATAGATCATTGCAAGGATGACCCATTCACCATACCACAACATCAAAGCATAACCACAAGATTATAAAGCAATATAACAAGCTCACATCACACATGCCAAACACAATATAGCATAGAAGGCTCAAGTATGCTAGAGTTCCTAGTGTGTGAAGATGGGCTTTGATACCAGATGTAACATCCTGCTACGAACCCCCAGGAGTTAAGAGCCAAAAGGGAAAAGATAATAATTTTTTATTTTTATTTTTAAACAAAGGAATAACAAGACACAAATTAGTTTCCAAATAGATACACTGACAAGAAAACATGGCCAAGTATGACCGAAGGTATGTTGGAGCTTTCTACTCCAAAACCCTGATGTTCCAGAGCTCACTCCTCTGGAACCTGTTGCTGTCTTCAAGTCAGCAAACAGTGGGCGTGGGTGCTCCGGAACTTGCAGTTCTAGAGCTCCCTGCTCCAAAACCTATTGCTACTACACTCAAACAGCAACAGAAGGCGTCGGTGCTCCAGAACCTTGGCAGATTACCAAAATGAAGAAACGCACAACCAAGGATCTAACTTAAACATGAAAATTAATCAGAGAAAGGGACCTAAGGATTATCAAAGAATAGTCGAGTCCGATACCAACATCGGAACCCGTAAACCAAAATACAGCATCACATATCTTCTCATTAAACTTAGATTACTTTCTCTATCAAGAGAGTACAATATGCATAAGGAACAAGTATGGAGACAATTACATTTCCATGGAAAAGATACAACATCTATAGAGGTATATACACAAATCATGTACATGAGTATATGTGATAAACAAATACAAGAGAGACAGAGAGATCAATTCCAACCGATACTTCAAACCTATACGTCGGTCCCCAATGGCGGTGGCAACGGCTTCCAAATTATGTGGCTCAAAAGAGTCCACCCCTCCGTGCTCGCAGATAGTCACAAGGCCCAAGCAAACAAAATCAAGGGAAGGGTAAAGTAAGCTCAAAACTCACATCAGTCACTGAACAACACAAAAACAATGCATACAACCGATCATCACAACATAAAGATGATTATCAGATGACATGATGGGTACTACTCATGACTACTATGGATCTAGATACTAGAGTTAAACTCAGATGTAGTGTCATCATGCGTGCTCAAAGGGATGGCACCACACGTAATAAAGTACACCTCTCATAGGGATGAGGAGACTCAATCATGCCTGAATCCACGTCTCACAGGCAGATAACTCAATGGCCTACAGACGGATGGGCCTTCTCAAGTGCATCCTTAGCCTTTACAATCCATCAAGGCCATGCACGAGGACACATTATCTTATTAGTGTTTTACACCATTATTTTTATTTAGTTATTACTTGTTTACTCTAACTCTACTACTAGTTCCCCTGGCAGCCACTTCCGGGCCCGTAGAGAGCCACTCCATATGACCACTCTTTTACCTAGACCTAAGCTCTTCTCGTTTAACCAAACGACGTCGTTTAACCAAACGAGGAATCCAAATAACATGAAATAAAATGCGAAACCATAATTTTATGTCAAAGGAATCATTTAAGATAGTCGGGCATGTGCAGGATCATCATGGAAAAAACAAGCCCTTAAGTGGCAATAAAATTCAGAAAAATCAAAGATAGGCAACTTGACGTAAAAATTTGAATAAGTTAACTATATTATATCAAAAATAGGTAAGAATAGAATCTGTTGCAAATTGAATTTAGTTTCTAAACTAATAGGTTTATTTTTATTTTTAAAAAATCTATTTGGTGAAAATTTAAAATTTCAATGCAGTAGTACTTAAATTTCAGGGAAAAAATAAGAAGTAGGTGTCTGTCTAACCACCCTAACCATAATAAAATGATAATATTTTTTTATAATATTTTAGATATAAGTAGAATACTCATTTCCCAATGTGATGAATATTTTTTTGTAATTCTTTTTCAAGTAAATAATTAATTATGAATTTTTTATTACAAATTTTCAAAAATATAAAAAATCGTTCGTCTGACCACCTTAACTTGGTCAAAACATCATGAAATTCAATTCTTTCTTTTTTAATCCTATAGTATGTGAAGCATAGAATGTGAGGCATGTTCTAGATTCAAAAAATGTGATACCCATTGAAAGCTATAAATGTTTTTCAATCAACCTATCAATCAAGACTTTTGTTGTAATTCAAATAGAAAATGAATAATAATTATTTGTTAAATTCAAAGTAAAGCATAATTTTTATTGGTGGAAAGCTAAGAGTCTCCTTTAAAAACCCTTTTCATTTCATTAATTTTGGGTAAAAAAAAAGTCATCAGCCACATGGGCCATCATATCACTTACATATCACCACTTTTTGGCCCATCATGATCCTGCACATACCCAGCCAAGACAAAATTGTTGTAAGATAACTAATTTAATAGCAGGACATATCATGAAGAAGAGACATCAAAATTACATAGAAATTCAAAGTGCCCGGATCAAATTTATAAGATAGACCCAGTTCATATTTTGTTATTTCTAATTGAAAACCACCTTCTAATTTTTTATTTTAACTCAGAAAAGAGGTGTTGTTAAGAAAACGCGATTTTGGCCAAATGGGCAAGAAAATCATGAAAAAAATGAAAGTGTCCAGAAATTCAATTCACGAAAACCCAGTTGAGATATGGGCATGTGGACATGGAATACACCTTAATTTCACTTTTCTATTAGGTGGTTCATGAAAAACAAGAAAAAACATCTAAATAGATGGCAAGAAAAACATGGAAAAATAAAAGTGCTCAGAATAAAAATCTGCCAAAGACCCAGTTGAGGTCTTGGCATTTCTAAAAAAAATTGACTCTTAAAATTTGTTTACATCAAGAGGGTAAAGAGAAGCAAGTTAAATTTTAAAACATCCATCATTCAACCCCAAACCATACAAAAATGAAATGAAAGAGTTCCTCCATTTTTTTGTAAATTAAAAACAATTCAAATCAAAAAATACCATCATACAAGAAGCATGAGAGAAAACCCAAAATACTAGCTACAAAAGATTGAATAACAATAGAAGAATACCTCAATATTCTCCAAAATATAAATGGTGGAATGCCAAAAGAAGGAACCACAACAAAGCTCCAAATCCAGACAGCAAGTAGGATATGGCGTGTTGATTCCAATAGTCCACTACCCATGGAATTCTTCTCATAAAATATTCACAATCTTCCCAAACCCAGCTGCCCAAATCATGGGGTTTTCTTCTCCATGCAAAAACAACAATTTGCTTCTCTCCCCAAAAGATAATCCTTTTCTCAAAACAAAACTTCATTTTCTTTTTACATTTTCCAAAACCCAAGCAAGAATTGAAAATAAGGAATTGAATAAAATTAGTTATAAAACTCCCCGAAGAAAACAATTAATAAAGGTCACCAAATATGCAAAAATTATAATTGCAAAAGGCTGCCCCAAAAGGTTAGTAAATCATTTAAATTCCTCAAGAGAATAACAATTTAAATCCCCATCAATTTAACCACCATAAAATATTAAAGAAAGACCAAAACCAAATACCTCAATGAGACATACATGACAAATCACTTTTGGTAGAGGATGCTCTGGATGTTACTGTTAGGTAACCGGATGGAAGGAAACAACACGAAAACACTACCCTAATAGGGTGCAGTGGGCTAGGGTAGGGGAACATTTGGCCTGTGACTACCTCTAATAACCACCATCGGGGAATGAGAGAACGCTCAAGCCTATGAATCTAGGCGGAGTCAATACTCAATACCTGCATCACTCCAATTCAAACATTAAAGTACATGTGCATAAATCATATATCATATATCTAAAGCAACATCAATCATAATTAAAAATGATCAAGATATCATAAGCCTCTCGGTTACGAGTGTTATGATATTTTCATTTTCCTGTCCATGATTATACATAAGCAAGGGCAACGATATAGATATAACAATGTAAGCATGTAGTCCAACATAATAACTAATCATGTCAACCACATAACAACATATTAATATATAAGCATGTAAACATGTAATCCAGCATAAACAATAATCATATCAACCAAATAACAACATACTAACATATAAGCATGTAATCATATAATCCAATCATAAACAAACACAAAATTACAGCTCTCAGGTGTCAATACAAAATAATTAAGGGACGAATAGTGCAAATACAAAATATACAGCTATCGAAATCATTAACGAAAGGAAAACAACAAAATACCAACATGGGGGTTGCTACAATTTAGATCTCATACATTTTCATTTGAAAATAAAAACAACACTGCATTTCAAATTAGGTATTTGTATTCATTATTTCATTGCATTTTAATATTGCATTTCTAGAAAATTTGAAACTGAAAGGTACTGGCTTAGACCTAGAATTGAAAGACATTACATTTTTTTTTTAAATCATTCAAATATAGTTACAAAACCCTAATTAAGGACCAATTCGCCTTTACTGGTGAATGATTCCCTCATCGGGCTAGACCTGAACCTTTATGGCATCTGAAAAGCATTAAAAATCACTTAGAAACTAGTAATAACATTCAAAAAATACTTGACCAGGACCCATTCACCCTTACTGGCGAATGAGTCTCTGTTAGATCCTGATTTGCATTTTCTTGAAATTAAAATCTCAGTTTTTGGCTTCTTTTTTTTTCATTTGTTACTTTCTTGTTTTAGTTTTCTAATTTTTTGTTTCATCAAATTCATTGCATCTAGCTTAATATTATTCATTTCAGTCCATTGTTAAAAAATCAAAATTGCATTTACAACATTTCATTTTCAATTTATTTTATTGTGTAATCAGTAAGTTGTATTGTGTAGAATCTTAAAAATTGCATTTAATTTAAGGTCCTTTCATTGCACCCTTGCTATTTAGGGTTTTCACAATAGGTTTATAAAAAATTTATGAGATTTACAACTTGGTTTCCTATTAGCAATACTATTGTAAGACATAGTTCAAGGCTGATGTCATCCCGTGACATCTCACTTGTCGTGGATCTTGGGTTTTCTAACTATATTTCTGATAGTGGTTATAATCAACCCTCTATGGATAATAGTTTACATACTTCATTCCCTATGACTTTAACTCCTATAACCAATGTGCATGATGTTATAGAAAAACTAGATGAACAACTAGAAAATTTACAAGATTGTATCCTTAGTGAAAGAAGAGACATTAGCCTGTTTCCCATTATACAAAATCTAAGGAAAGTTTTTAAAACTTGAAATGAAAAATATTATCTATATTCTTAGTTGCTTCTTTCCTGGGTACTTGAACAAACAAGACAATAATAAAATATATGCCATGATCAACCTTATTGAAACAAAGAAGAATGATGTGATGAAGGTTAACATGGATGATGAAAACATAAAAGATATCAATGAAGAACAACTCATTAAAATGGTAGGATTTATTAACACTAGACCTTGTAAGGGCTCGACTAAAAAGCCTCTTGAAATTGCTTTCTCACAAAATGACATACTTAAATGTGCACTTGATGGCCCTCTTTACATAACTAGCAGAATCAATGATAAGCCCACTTATGGTATATTGATTTATCATGTCTGTGGAGAGAATGTGATCACCGAAGAATTCTTATATGTGCATGAACTATATCAACAAACATATGACAATCTGAAAGAATGGATCAAGATGCATAATGGTTTTTCTTGTCCTACGATGGGCTCAATAGATATCCCTTTAAAATTTGGATTGAAAACATTTAATGTCTCATTCACCATCATCCCACAATTGGACCAATTTGATGTGAAGTTATTCTATCAATGGCTTTACTCCATGAATGTCATCCCTTAAGTTGTGAATAAATGTTTTAAGTTTCCATTTGGTAATAATATCTTTTTTGTTCATCATAGTGGATTTAATCTTGCATCGGCCTGAGGGAAATTTTCTTTATATTTATTTTGGCCCAAGCCTATGGAACCTATTAAGGCTTGTGAGGAATTCTTCTTCAAATTATGTCAAAATTTCAAGGAAAAGAAAATAGTAAAATTATCCCTTCAGAATGTGCCTCAACCTATAATTTAACCACCTATCCTTGACGAAGCTATGAATAAACCAAAATCCCTTCCTAACATATAAGAAAAACCTATATAAAGTCATCCTATCATTTCCTACAAGAGACCACGAGATAACATAAACAATCTTGTTGTCCCTCCTAGAATCAAACAAGTTTACAAAGTTAAAGAGAGTGTTTGAACAACCTCCTGTTGTTTCTTTTATTCCTCCCAAGGAAGAGAAGGAACCTATAATTGACAAACCCACTCTTACTGAAATACAAATTGACAATAGATTGAAATAGAATGAAATTCCTAGAGAGCATAGGCATAGACGTCATTTTATTGCTTGTAGGTTACAAAATCAAGAAGACAAGTAGAACATATAAAATCAGGATTCGAACTTACCTGAAGCAATGCACGATGATCCTATATCCTCATTGCAACATAAATAAGAAACATCCATTGATATTTTCCTTCAACCTCCGATTGTGATTAATTAGATAATGAAATTGATATTGCAAAGATTGATGAAGAAGTGCATAATGAATTGGAAACATTATTTTCTTCTTCTATGAACTTAAATGACAAATCTCCTAAAAGAGTGTTGAACAAGATGCTTCCCCTATTTTAGCACTTTCTCTTGTCCCTTTGGCTAGTTGTCTACCTTCTATTTATACAGATCGAGATTGGGATATAGACGACCTTCTTTAGGTTCAATCATACGCGCCTTAATATTTTTTTTTTTTCATGTTTCGGTAAAAGCACAAACCCGTGTCACACTTTATAAAGGAATCGGTCAGCAACAAAAAAAATTATGAACTTCAACCACATAAAAGTGGTCTTAATGTTTTGGATTTCAAAATAATGTAAACTAATGAAATGTAAAACTTTTGATGAGTTTTATTCCTATAATTTTTTAGATTTAAATATAAAAAGTGTTTTCATTAATTTAAGAACAAATTTTGGAATGCTAAAAAAAAAAACTGACTTCACGGGACATCAAGAAACAAACTAAAAAAAACTTCATTTCTCCCTAATTTTTTTTTCTCCAAATAGGTAACTTCAATATCTAGTGCATGGAAAAAATAAATCAAATTTTGATGTATATTTTTCCCATAATTTAATGTTTTAAAGTCAAACTTGTTACAATGACAATTTTCTCGAGACACCAACTATTGTCTATTTCTTTAATCATTCTCAAAAAATGAATTATATCCTTTTGAAGAGGACTCCCTCCTATAGTGCACCATATATTTTTAAAACAAAATTTATATGTTTTATTATTTTTATTTTTATTTCTAATCAACCTCCTTTTTAACTTTAACAATGTACTTGCATTATTTAAAAAACAAAATATATTAAAACTAATCAAAATATTGAAAAACTTATATATTTGGATTCATCACTCCGAGCTCTACAAAAGAGTATTAATTTTTTTTTAAACATCATTCTAACTGAAGAAATACTTTGGTAAAGTTGAAAGTTTCAGAAAATTATAAGAAAAGCTGAGTTGGTTGCCAACTAGGATGCCACATAGATAGTTTCGGTAGAAAGGGTTTCTATAGGAAGCGTTTTAGCCGAAACCCTTTCTATAGAAACCCCGCACATTAAAAACAACCAATTTCAAGCCAATTTCAAAGCAGGAGAAGGAACAATTTAAATTTTTGGATTCAGAGAAACATATTCGATCGAAACCCTTTGTGCCACATATAGGCTGCATGGTTTCGGTCGAAACCTATTCGGCCAAAACTTTTTTGGCCAAAAATATTCACTCGGAACTATTTATTTGGCTAAAAGTGTGACACATCTTGGTGATTTTATCTATTTCTTTATGTGATTGCATGTGCACAATGTGATCCCCCATGATGTTTCATTTGATGTATCTCTCTCTTTGTGTGCATTCTTCTATATGTACCTACATTATTCTCTATGTCATGAACATTTTATCTTTTTCTACATTTTTCTTTTGGGGATGACGCAAGACATTGAGATATCCATGTCTCTTCCATGTTGACCCAAGAATTGTTTCTTTATCTTTTTCTTTGTATTTTGTTTTCTTTTTGGGGATGATGCAAGGTGTCGAGACATTTAGGTCTTTTCCATGTTGACCTGAAAGGATTTTTCTTTTTTATCACTCTTTTTGTGTCATTCTTCCAGTTGTATGAGTATTTGAGGAATGATGGCAGTTGTGAGCTCTTAGAAAAAAATATTATAGTAAAGACATACTAACCCTGAATCCATAGAACCCTTCTATATTTTCAAGGGGAAACCCTTCCTTCACATTTCATGATGTAGCTTTATTTCAGAAACATATGACTTGACATAAGGTTTTTCGAGGAAAGCTCTCATGTCTTAGGAGAAAACATTGGCTACTTTACAGTAATTTCTCATAGTAATGGTGTAGCAACTGCTTTAAAGTGGGGGAATACAACATTGACATCTTTCGACATATTTCATGGCATGATTTTATTTTTTATTTTCACATGTTCTTTTATTGGTGGTTTCATTGGGTTTGATGTCCTCCAAGAGAGCGATATTTCTAAGCATATGATCTCCCTTTGTGGAATAATGCAAAACAGGAGGCATCCCATAAGTGGCAATTTTATATTTTTGACTTTTCATCTCTTGGAAACATTAGGCATGATGCTCCCTAAGAAGAAGACTTTTCATGAACAAAGAAAAATCCCCTCTAAAAAGAACATACAAACATGAAATTCAAAAGCATAACAAAAAGCATTACATTGTGGTGCCTTAAAATTAGAGTTATCAGGAGGATCACTTTGATATGGTTTTTATGATAAGAATTCAACACAGTGGAATGAATTTATCATTGTTTAGTGATAATTTGACACACTAGCATGCCTTTGTCACTAAACCACCTCACTGGGACAACTCACCAAGTTGAAAAACTGAGGTTCCACTACCCCAGAGTGAGCAATGCATGTTACAAAAAAACAACCTCATTCCACATCACGTTGGAATGGTTATGCTTGATCCTTTGTTTTTATTTGTTTTTGTTGGCCTTTGAAAGGGTATGGTTTTTTATCTTTTTTATTGTTGCATACTTAAGTTTCTTGAATGTCAACTTTAGTTTGATTTTTTTGTGGCGGCAAAATGTAGTAAAAAAAAAGCATCACGTTTCCTTAATTTAGGTATAATTAATATAATATTAACCTAATTATTCCTTGATTCAATTTTTTAATGTTTTGTACACATTCAAATTAATCTAGCTCCCTATTTAACAAAATATACTTAATTTATACCTTATTTATGGTGTTGTAAAGTGTTGCAGTACAGTTTCACACTTACCTAGGGTTTCATTAATTAATTATGGTTAATTGAACTTAATTGGCCCCTGTAATTCAAATTTAGGCTTTCTTAAAGACACCTTCTAAAGGATCTAGCCTCACACCTAATAATGATATGGAATAACATTAAATTTGGAAAAATCGAGGTCCTAGAAAATGGCTCTAGGACCCATTTGCCTTTAGTTGCAAATGGATCCTCTGCATATAAGACCGCCCTTTCTATGCAATTTTGAAATGGGTTTTTGATTTTATTTTCACCTCCCAAATTAAGGTCCTAGAAACTTGTCCTAGGACCCATTCACCTTTAGTGGTGAATGGGTCCTCCTCTCTTAGGACCCCCCTTTTAGAATTTAGTTTTGGAAAGATTCTACTAATTTTTAATCCTAGATATGGTGTCAGTTTGAATTATTTGAATTTTGGGGTTAACATCTAGATTTAGTATAAATATGGGGTTCATTTGTAACATAGTTTCATCTAAGCTTTCAAGTCTTCAACCGTTATAGAAAAATTATGATCAAGAGAGCATAAACAAGAGTATTACAAAGGCATTCAAGGGCAGAATATCAAAGTCTTATTGAGCAATTAAAGATCATTTCATCGTGTTAAAGGCATAATGCATTCAAGAATGTTGTTGAGCTAATATTATTGATGTAGCATTGAAGATCTATTTGCAAGCATTGTTTCACATCTAATTCAAGATCAAGATCTACATTCTTCATGACCACTTCATGTTAGTTTGAAGATTAATACTCTAAGACAACTTCTAAGGTATCAACATTTCATGTTCATGCTTAAATTGCTTTATTTCATCATTTGGTTCAATTACCTACAAGGGGTTTGACTTAGACAAACCCCTATCCACTAACAATCAACAAATTTTTCTTCTCTTGAATGTTTATTTGCAGATTTATAGGTTGAAGATGAAGTGGAGAACAAGATTGGAGAAAAATTGTTGAAAGATTGAATTTTGTTGCTTCTATGCTTGGGAAATAGAATAATAATCTTCACACTCTCTCATTCAAGGAAAATCATAGAGATCTCAATCTAAATTATACAAAGGAGAAAGAGATCTTGCAATAGGGTTGTCATAGCATCTGATTATAAACTAAAGAGTGGATTTCCACCAAGATAAGGCTTGGAAAGACTAATTAAATGCAAGACATAATGATCAAACCTAATATGATGCAATATTTCATTAAATGAGCTAAAAAATGCATGTAAAGTAGAATAGAAAGCTGAGAGATGAAAGGTGTGCACTTAGAAACCTAAAGAGGACTAGAATGAGCTTTGAAACACTAAAAATCCTAAAATTATGACACATTAGGAATCATACAACACTTTGGGAATACCAGTACTAGATTAGGGTTCTCTGGTTTGGAACAGGTTTTTGGGAATGTAGATTTAGGATGTACAAAAATCTAGAAATTTTTCTTGTAGTGGGAATCATATGCCACTTCTAGCCTATCAATCCCATTCAACTTTTTTGGGAATTCAAAATTTTGATATTTGCTCCAACCTCTACTCTTCCCTTCCAAATTGATTTCTTGATCTGAACCAGCAAAAGACCTACAAAATAGAATTAGATGTGATTTTCATATGGGGGTTTTGCCTCGATCAAACCCATTGTTTGGTAATTAAACCTTGATATAAATAATTAATCTTGAATACAAATGTGAATGTAAAACCTAAGATTAAGTGTGTATAAGATTAGGAAATCTATAATGCAATGCAACCCTATTCTAATGTGCTAGAATGAGATGCATGAATGAAACATAAACATGAATAACCCAAATTGAGAGATCTCTAATCACCCAAATGAGCTCTAATAATGTATGTACCTTCCTTGGGTTAAAAGTAGAGCGATAATGAAGGATGGAATCACTTATGAAATAAGATGTTAGGCGTGGCTTGATGGCTAGTTGCATCTCCCCAACCTAGAATCCATCATGATTCACCATAGGCCACCATAATCAACCGTTGACAATGCTAGATCTTGAATCAAAGTGAGCTTGAAGACCTGCAAAAAGACACTTTAATGTTGCTCCAAGACTTCAAATTTTCTTGGTCTTGAAACTTGAATGCTCTTGTGAAAGAATGTTTGAATGCTTTTTAATGTTTGGATATTGAAATTTTTCTTCTAAATGCTCGCTTAGATTGAAAATGACTTGAGAAGCTTGTTATATAGGTATTACACCTAATTTACTATTATTTAGATCTCAAAAACCAACATAAACCAAAAACTTGAATTAAAAGTTGAATTTCCCACTCAAACCCTAAAAGGGCCCCAAATGGGACTCATAAGCCACTTGTGGTGTATGGGTCCCACCTAGGGGGACTCATATGCCCAAGGTGGCATATGAGTCGACCCTCAATTTTTGAGGTGGGTTGTTAGGAATTTTAGTTTATTTGATGAGTTTGTCAGGTTTTAAGTTGAAATAAGCCTCAAGATCCAAAATAAAGGGTCTTAGGGTCCTATTAATGATGATTTAGAGGGGAATTTAATGCAAGGGTGCTAAAATAGGTCCAAATTCAATGTGAAATTGTACCATTTTTGAGAGCATACAATTTTCTACACCCCACTTTAGCGCCTATATGACTTTGCATGCATATGCAAGCTAAAGGAACTCAAACAATAAAAGGATACTCATGTAGGTTCATTCACAACATAGGAGAATGAAGCCCCTATTGTAGCTATCTAAAAAACCACAATGTTAGGAACTACATCCTATAACACAAATTCATTAGTTATCTAAAAAACCTCTTATCTAACTTCTCATAGAAATCAAATTCGAGGGTAGATGTATGACCCTCCTGATCAATTCCAACTACTTTATGGAGGAATCAAGGTAGTAATCTAACTACATCATATAAGGTAAGTCGTATCATAGGGTATTTCAACGTACCATTCCTCATCATCATAGACATACGATGAGGTTCAGAGAAAAATCATGATTCTAACTCAACAAATGTCATCAAAAACATAGTTTGCTAGCCCCCGTTATGCTAGTTTGAATGAAAAGAACTTTTAACCCTAATATAGTAAAACCCCAATTTTATCATAGATAAGAGTAAAATGTGAAGTATTTTGAACTAATTTTATCTTTTACCTTATTGTACCTTGAATTTGTTGGAGATTGATTGAAGATGACAAGCTAACGAGAGTATGAGCCTCCAAAGCTTGATGTCCTATGGGAGGAGGTAGCTTGAGGCATATTGCAACATCAAGTGAGTTGACTTTTCTACCTTAACTTTTTCCTTACAAATTTATTTTATGTTTTTACATATTTCTAGGTTGTTTTACGACCCTAAAAGAAAATTTTGCAAAGTGTCCATTTTTTCATGAAGTATCCCCTTTTTTTGCAAAGTGTCCCTTTTTGTCACAAAGTGTCCCCTTTTTTCGTGAACTATCCCACTTTTTTGCAAAGTGTCCCACTTATTTGCAAGGTGTCCCAAAATGGAACTAAAGTGTTTAGGAACCTTGGAAAAGTATGCTAGAACAACTTTAGTAAACTTTTTTTAATTGTTGATGTATAGATTTTGGATTGTAGAATTCTTATAAGACATATTTTATTTTTGGTAAGGTTCCACCTCGATCATGATAGCATGTCAATGACAGATAGTTGTGTCACTTATTAGACTTAGCCTTAAAATTATTAGAGGACACATAGATATTATAGAGCACTAGATTATATTGGGCATACCTCATGCCTCCCACAAGGTACCATGACGCTATGTTGATGGCATTGGTTGAGAGGTGGGATGCAGATACATGTACATTTCATCTTATGATAGGTGAGATGATGATCACCTTAGAGGATGTCCATAAAATTCTTTAAGTTCTTATTTGAGGTGAGAGAGTCTATTTTCTAGGGGATCAGTCATTTCATGAGATGAAATATCATATACAGTTTTGTCTTGGAGGTCTAATTTTGGATGACATCATGGGGCCATGCATTGAGCTATCATGGTTACTTTGTTTGAGAGCACCACTTTTGGTATGGATTATTATTTTCTTAGTGGCACTAGTACTCATCTTCGATGGTTGGTGAACAAATCTAGATAGAGGACTAGTTCACATGATATGATAAATGATGGAGTAGAGGACCACAAATTCCTAGTGCACAACATCCTTACACACTTGTATAATGAGCTAAGGTGGTTTGCATACCACGAGGTCAACACTATGGTACAATGTGCACTACTATAGGTGTGGTGCCTAGAGCATATCACATGCACTAGTCCGATATTGTTTATGTTGATATCAGCCCTAGGATACCCTTGCACATTTAGTTATCCTTTGAGGCAGTTATGACAGTATAGAGATTTATAGTTTTGGAGGGTTAGATTCAATCAACTAGATCAGGAGGAGATTTTATGGAGACCATACCAACTGATACCTCAATGGCCTGATGACACCTGACAATAAAGGATACTTTAGATGGATAGATTTTTATTGGGAAGACAATATTATGTAGTATGACACTTCTACTATGATTATGTCATACAACAATTTGGGTATACCTAAGTACAACAAATAGCATAACCTTTCTTCAAGAAATTAGTCTGGAGTGCTCAAAGGCCCGAGAATATGAGACAACTTACCATAGATGATGTAAAGTGACTCTGATTACGAGGATCATGATATTCCCCCAATCTCTAGGTATGTGCATGATCATCATGGAAAAAATAGGCCCTTAACTGGTGATGAAATTTCAAAAAATCAGGGTTAGGAAAATTCACGTTTAAATTTGAATAAGTTATCTATATTGACTCAAAAAATGTAAGCATAAAATATGTATAAAATTGAATTTAGTTTCTAAACTACTAGGTTTATTTTTTTTAAATAAAATCTATTTGGTAAAAACTTGAAATCTCAATGCAGTAGTACTTAAATTTCAGGGAAAAAATAAGAAGTAGGTGTCTGTCTCACCACCCTAACCACAATAAAATGATAATATTTTTTAATAATATTTTAGATATAATTAGAGGACTCATGTCCCGATGTGATGCATATTTTTTGTAAATTTTTTCCAAGTCAATAATTAATTATGAATTTTTTATTACAACTTTTAAAAAATATAAAAAATTGTATGTCTAACCACCTTAACTTGGTCAAACCTTTATGATTTTTTTTTTTTTTAATCCTATAGCATGCAAAGTAAAGAATGTGACACATGTTTCAGATTGAAAAAATGTGATACTGTTTGAAATCTATAGATGTTTTTCAATCAGCCTATCAATCAAGACTTTACTCATAATTTAAATAGAAAATGAATAATAATTATTTATTAGATTCAAATTAAATCATAATTGATATTGGTGGAGAGCTGAGAATCTCCTTTAAAAACTCTTTTCATTTCATCAATTTTGGGTAAAAAAAATTCGTCAGCCACATGGGCCATCATATCACTTACATATCACCACTTTTTGGCGCATCATGATCTTGAACATACCCCTCTAATGTTGATGATGTTACTTCCATATATGCATATAAAGAGTGGTGGTAAGTAACACTAGAAACTCTTGTATTCCCAATGGATGGGGCGATAGGCTATGTAGGACGACTCCTTGATCAGAGAGACAAAGAAGAGGACAAAGATGATGAGATAGGGTTCAAGGCTACAAACTTGTTTGCAGATGTGATAGATGAGGATTGCGGTGATGCTATAAAATTTCACTATGATGGGTAGGAGGAGGATGAGGAGGAGGATTAGTTTATGAGCGAGGGTGATTATACAATAGATGAGGATCCAATTATCTGTGAGTGGAGAAAGCTAGCTCCAACTCATGTGACTAGATCACAATCAAAAACTACAACACACACTAGCACCTATAGTCATGGAGAGGCTAGCATATCCTCCATGCCTCCTACATAGGACAAGGTTGTCTATAAATAGCTAGCCAAAGATCTAGGTGATGATATTTTATTTGTGATTATTCTTTTAATTTTCATATAAGAGAAACTAGAATAAGTTTTAATTAGGTCACATAAATAATTTTCAATCATGGAGACATTTATTAAATATTCTTACATATATTATTTGACATATCACATTGCCATTTTACATTCAACACATAAGTCTAAATAATGAAACATCAAATGATCGCCAGATCCTGAGGGATCCAATAGTCATAGACCACATTAGCATTGTATTTATCGATGACATGTACTTGAAACTTTTGGATATAGATATGTTCATTTGATGTTTGATTATTTAGATTTATGTGTTTAATGTTAAATGGCAATGTGATTTCTCAAATAATTTTTGTAAGACTATTTAATAAATGTCTCCATGATTTAACATGTTTTATGTGATCTTATTAAAACTTATTCTAGTTTCTCTTAGATGTGACATTGTGATTAAGTATGTTATGCTAAATTAAATGCACCTATGATCTAATTAAACAACATTATATGCATGTAAGGATCTAATCTAACATAACACACAAGATGAACTTGAATAACATGAATCGTAATGTAACCACTTAAAAGTTAAATTAAATAACTACTCTAGTATTCAAGACACACAAATAATTGTCTTTCAAGAATGAAGCAATGCGAGAGCACATATAATGTCATCTACTAACTCTAACACCACTTCTTTATCATCCACACTATTCAAGAAGATTAGACATAATACCAGTGTGGATGCATGGTATTTATAGGTCCTTTAAGAGGTGTACCATCCATGTGAGTTAATGTATATGATCTAGACCCATAGCTTTCATTAATTATTTAAGGTCCTAGATAATTAGGACTGAATTTTCATTTTTTAGTTGAGTTGGTATTGACATTACATTGATTTTTGTATAACACCAAATCACCTTTATTGAATACATGAGGGATGACATGGTCATTCTAGCTACACTATAATTTTCTAGAATAAGCTTGAAGATGTTTAAGAGAATTAATGTGTTGTTCATAAATCATTTCAACCTGATGCAATATTTTTTATTGATAAGTATTGTGATCAATAAGTCCTTAAAGAGTGATCCTTAACCTAGGAATCTCTAACTCCAAGGGAATTATTGCATCATTACCAAAGACAAGGTTATAAGGAGTAGTCTCAATAGATTTTATGATACTAGTATGGTAAGCCCATAATGCGTATGCTAGTTGTGTGTGCCAATCATTATTGTGTTTGTTTACTATTATCCTTAATATTTTCTTGAGAGTTTTGTTAGTTGATTCGGCTTGACCATTAGATTGCGGGTAGTAAGGTGTTGAGAAAATATGTTGGATGTTAAATGTTTCTAGGATCTTGTTAATGTCATTGTTCTTAAATGGTGGCCCATTGTCTAAAACCAACATAGAAGGAAGTCCAAAGTGAGAAATAATGTGTTCCAATATGAAACAACATATCACATCAAAAATTGTCGAATCAAGGGGAATTTCTTCCACCAATTTCATTAAATAATCTATTGTGGTTTTCCTTGAATCAAAGAGTGTGAAGATTGTTATTCTATCTCCCAAGCATAGAAGAAACAAAATTCAACCTTTCATTTTGGTAAACCTATATTTAGGACACCTTAATTTTTATTTGGAGTACATCATCATCCTAGATCTTAGTTGCATTAACATTGTATTGCATTTTGCATTAATTAATTGCCATTCTAGGGTTTCTAATTCTTATGTTAGTGAAAGTTCATATAGATTGAATTTTGTATCTCAAATCATTGAAAAGCATTTGAAAACTACATTGGCATTAAGTCTACATATCATACAAACTAAAAATCATAAAAATCAATTGAGTTTTTTTGAAAATTGTGAAAAAAACACTCACTAGGACTCATATGCCCCTCTCGGTGATTTAGTACCAGTGCAGATTTTAAACTATATTTTCTAGAATTTAAAACACTATTTTTGAGCTTTTTTTTGTTGTTGATTACTTTCTATTTGACTTTACAGAACTTTTGTTTCATTCACTTCATTGCTTTTAGTTTAATTGGCCCATCTTGTGTATTGCTCAAATTGCATCTAGAACACTTCATTTTAAATTGTTGCATAGTTAAGAATTCAAAATTTTCATTAAATTTTCATCATGGATATGTGCTTTGGTAATCTTTGGATGTATTTGAAATCATTAGTGGATGTGTCAAGTTATGCTTTTTGCAGTGAACCTAATGAAATTGAAAACTAATTCCCATTCAACTCCTAATGCACATCCTCATGATGTTGACATCATTGGAGAAGATGATGATAGCATGAATAAATTCATAAATGATTTTCTTAACAACCTTGAAGCTAGTGCATCCTTTTATCCATCAATGAAATAACCAACACCCCCTTTAACAACACCACTTGAGATGTTTGATTATTTGCATCCTAAAGTTGAAATAAAATTTTAACCTAAGTTCCATACAATAGGCAAGCCTAGCTCCTCTGGTCAATCAAACATTCAACAATTTTACATTAACAAAGTGACAAACACTCCCATCAACCTAGAAGAGACATATGGCAAAGGATTCATGATTTTAAGAAAACAAGGATGTGATACAAGTGAATGTGAAATTCATCAAATCCTAGAGAAAATACCAATTAAAGACATCAAAGGGTTAGGATATCAAGATCCTCCTCTTGATATAAGCATCCTACTTCCTAAAGAATACCCACTACCTTGTAACGATGATAGGATGGCCATAAATCATTGACCAAATATAAGTGTCCTACTTGCTCAAGAATAATCGATACCTCAAAACAATGATAACAATGACAAGGAGATATTCGGATCCCCTGGCCTAATCATAACTAAAAAAATTGGTGAATCCAACAAGTCAAGAAGACCAAGTATAAACTAAAGAAACAGAAATTCCCTTATCCACCTACTGATATTGAGAGGAATTTACATATACTTCTACACCACGAACTTATTACATTACCACCCATGCCAGAAATCGGATTTCCAAATCCTAAAAGAAAAAATACATCTCATTGTATATATCATAGAATTTTTGGACATAGTACTAACAAGTGTCGTTCCTTAAAGAAAATCTTTAAAAGTTAGACATCATGGAAATAGTCCCTTAAAGTGGGACTCTTCCGCTCCTTGCCATGTAATAGTAGTAAAATGATAGAATTCTCACTATTACATGTTATACATTTATTGAAAATCACCTCTCAATGCAAGGATCCCTTTCCCATCACCTACCATAGTTCATTCTTGTCCTAGTAATGCACTTTTTGTTTTCCCTTTATCTTGTTGTTCACCTTTGGTATACAATGAAAATGATTGGGATGTAGATGACCTACTTTAGGTTGACTCGCATGTGCCTTACTAGTATTTTACGTTCTTTCATTTTCTTTAGTGTGATTACATGTGCATAATGTGATCCCCCATACTTTTTTTTTTATGTTCTCTCTCTCTCTCCTTGTGACATTCCTCTGTTTGTACCTTCAATCCTCTCTATGTTGTAAATATTTTATCTTTTCTTTTAATATTTTTCATTTGTCTTGTGTTTCCTTTTGGGGATGATACAAGGTGTCAAGACATTTACATCTCTTCCATGTTGACCCAAATTTTTTTTCTTTATGTTTTCTTTTTCTTGTGTTTTCCTTTTGGGGATGACACAAGGTGTCAAGAAATTCATGTCTCTTCAATGTTGACCCAAAATATCTTCTTTTATCTTATTCATTTATCTTGTGTTTTCCTTTTGGGGATGATACAAGACATCAGATATTCATGTCTCTTCCATGTTGACCTGAAATTTTTTTCTTTAATTTCACTCTCTTTGTGTCATTCTTCTAGTTCTATGAGTATTTGGGGAATGATGACAGTTTTGAGTTGTCTAAAAACATTGTAGCAAGAACATACTGACCCCAAATCCTAAGATCCCTCGTGTGTTTGGAGTTCTATTTTGGGGGCAACCTCTTTTCTCTTTTATTTTTCATGAAGTATCTTTATTTGCAAACATATGACTTGGCATAGGGCTTTCTGCATTAACTCTCATGTCTTCTTTATTATTGACATTTATCATTTGCTACTTTCAGGTAATTGCTCATTATTCTTTTTCACATTTCATGGTGTAGTCTTCTTGCTTCATGTGATTCTTTTTTCACCTTGTGGTGACATTGGGTGTGATGTCCATCAAGAGTATGATATCGCAAAGCATATTATATTCCTCTTAGTTGCTTGATGTGACACATTGCATCCCATAAGGTGTGAATCTTATATCCTTTGATTGGTCCTCTCTTGGAGATATTATGCACAATGTTCCCTATGTTAAAGGCCTCACATGAACTAAGCAAGACTCCTTTAAATGTTCTTTACATTATTTTTTGTATTTACAAATTTTGGTTATATGGCCAGCTTGCATAACAGATGTTGCATGCCTATGGAGCCATCTTGTTTATTCATGGGTTAAAAGCATACAAAGCTTTGCTTGCCTCATGAAGCTTGAAGTTCATTATTGTGTGGTGCCTTAGCAATGTAATCAAAAGGTATAACTTTGGTATGGTTTTGATGGGAATCTCATCTAAGGCATGACTTTTCCATAGACACTCACGTGTGTGTTTGAGTATATATCCGCTATGTGTGTATGTGTCTTACCTATTTTGATTACTCACCCAATGGATGTCCTAAAGTTTTGTTACCTTAGAGTAAGCATACATTTATAGACAAACAACCTAGATCAGATCCACATCATGTTGGACAAACGGTCAAAGCTAGATCCATCCATCCATTTTTGTTTTGTTTTTATTTTCTCTTTGTCTTTGGCGGTGTATGCTTGTGTCTTGTTGATGCTCTTTATGTTATTTTCATTTGTGTTATTTTCTATGTATGATGGTTTGCCATGGGATCTTAATCCTAGGTTCATTATCACCCCTCTTGACCATTTTCATTCTATCCTACCAGCTTTGGTGCAGTTGGACCCCTATTATTGTGAGTTTGAAACAAGTTCCTCCTCTCACTAAAGTAAGGGCTAAATGTAGTGTTGAAAAATGTCATTCGTGACTTTTTCACACTTGTTTGGGCCCTCCACATAAAATTAAGGTTAATGATGCCTTAAATTAGTGTTGTAATGTGTTTAACACACTCACATTAGGTCTTGGGCCCTTGTAAACTAAATAAACCTAATCATACCTGTAGTATAGTAAAATGCATACCCTTGCATTTTCACGCTTGTTTGGGCCATCGTTGATTTATTTATCCTTCTCTGGATTAATTGGTCTTATTTTATGTCCATAATCCCTATGAATGACATATTTTTTTGGTTTATTTATAAAAAAATAAAATCCATTTGGTGAAAATTTGAAATTTCAATACAATAGTACTTAAATTTCAGGGAAAAAATAAGAAGTAGGTGTTTGTCTAACCACCCTCACCACATTAAAATGATAATATTTTTTTATAAGATTTTAGATATAAGTAGAGGACTTATGCCCCAATGTGATGCATATTTTTTTGCAATTTTTTTCCAAGTAAATAATTAATTATAATTTTTTTTGTTATAACTTTTTAAAAATATAAAGACTCGTATGTCTAACCACCTTAACCTGGTCAAAAATTCATGAATTGATTTTTTTAATTTTTAATCTTATAAATGCAAAGCATAGAATGTGATGCATGTTTTAGATTCAATGAATGTGATACCATTTGAAATCTATAGATGTTTTTCAATCAACCTATCAATCAGGACTTTACTTGTAATTCAATAGAAAATGAATAATAATTATTCTTTTAAATTTTTTTTATTAGATTGCAAGAATCGGGTAGCACGACCCCCTATAAACTACAGTGTGCTTGGTAAAATTTTTAACGTGACCGGCAGCGCTGGTGCAACACGCCCTCTGGTACCACGGAGGTGGGGGACACTAGACCTCGTGACCAAGCTCCTGCAACAGGAAAGATTTAGCCAACCGAGCTAGGGCCCCAACCCAATAATAATTATTTATTAAATTCAAGGTAAAGAATAATTTATATTGGTGGAAAGTTGAGAATCTCCTTTAAAAACCCTTTTTGTTTCATCAATTTTGGGTAAAACAAAATTCGTTGGCCACATACCCATCATATTGCCACTTTTTGGCCCATCATGATTTTGCACATACCTGCATATGTGATCTCCTAATGACTCTTATTGGTGTGTCCCTAATTTCTGATCGGGACTAGAAAATTCCACTAAGGGTGTCTCTGTCCTCCCAAGGTCCTAGGACCCCAATTTTGAGGTATTTATTTTGGGCCCCTTTTTGGTGTATGTGCCCCAAGTTTCATCACTTGGGACTAAGACGACACCTAGGTCTTAGTCCTCCTTGAGTCATTTTTGGGATTTAATTTCAAATCTTGGTGGGATTTAACCTCCTCAATTTACTAAATTCACATGTCGTCTTGGTGTGATATGATTTCAAGATATTAAGCATAAAAAAGTGTAAATACAAGGTTCATTCATTCATTTTCATCCTGTCAACTTAAGTATTCATTCTAAAGGAAAATTTATAAGATCGAAAGCATTCAAGAGAAATTCATCAAGCATTTGGAGCCATCATCAAGTTTCAAGCATCATGTCATAGACTATTCTTGCATCATGTGTGTTGTTGTGCTAACATTTGTGATTTAGGGTTTTGATCTAAGCAGACAAGCAATTCAAGATACATGTCTATTGCAACCATTACACACAAGTTTTCATACTTTGCAAGGGTTTGATCTAGGTTGAAAACTTGAAAATCACTTGGAGTGAAATTTTTTCAAAGCTGAAAAGTTACATTGCAAATTTGTCATCTTCATGAAAACTCATCTACAAGTCAGATCCAATTGTTTCAGAACATGAGATCTAAGACGAAACGATTGCAAATCTAAGAGTTTAAGACCACATTCAGACTTTTTAGAAATTTAAATCAGGACTCGGATGATAGCAAGGGTATCTTAGTCCTGCAGGTGGAGTCTTTCAGAGATTTTTCAAGATTTTGTTCTATTATATGAAGATTCTATTTTTTCCCCAGAAAATAGTAGTGAGACTAAGACAATAGAAAGGGCATCTTAGTCCTCCAAGGCATATTTTGGCAGTGTGTTTTCATTTCTAGAATCCTATTTGCAGCTCCAGGTTCCCTAGGTACACATACCCTAACTTGGAGTTGTTCATTTTTTAGTAATTGTAAGCTTCATTTAGCTTATTTTAAGTGTTTTGAATATCATACTGTGTTTTCAAACATTGTCTTTTCCAAGCATTTGCTTGGTGGTGAACCCCTTGATCTGAAAGAACACCCCCTCTTAATTCCTCCTAATTATGTATTGGTTCACCTTGAGACGTTGATAGTCAATCTTATTAGGGTTCTTAGGACATATTTGAGTGACCAAGATAGAATAGCAGGTAACCATGCCTTCCTATTTTACCTATTGTTCATTTTGGTGAACTAGACTTTTTTTGAGCATTCTTTCTTTTGTGATTTGGTTTCCTTTAGAGTCCTAGATCTAGATTGCATTCATTTCATTGTACATCTAGGGTTTCTTGCATCTTGCATTAGTGAAATTGCATTTAGGGTTTCCTATTTTTGCATTAGTGAAAGTGCATATAGGTTGCATTTTTCCTTTCTTGCATCATTACATTCCATTGAAAAACTAAAAAGGGCATTGTTCATTCTCTTAATTGCAAATAGAAACATTTTCCTTGCAGTTAAAATTGAAAAACTACATTTTAAATCTTGCATCGAATTGATTATTAGTCATTGATTTTCATTGCATCCATTTGCATCATTTCCTATTTCCAAGAATTAGGTCTACGGGTTGGAAACCTGACAAAGTTGTTATCAAACCAAAATTTGTTGATTCTCTCAAAAACATTGTTGATAGGTGTTTTTGCACCTCTCTTGAAAGGTAGAAATCTGCAAACAAGTTACAAATTACTACCCCAAGGTCTCTCGGGTGTCAAGTCACGACTTGCTTGGAATGTCTCAACTGGTTCATGTGATTTAATGGTAATCAAAGGGAAGCCTTACATATGTTAATTTGGATGGAGATTGGTTCTTTAAATGGATTTCTCAAGATGTTGGAATTTGTGTGCAATTGCTAGAAGTTCAAAATAGCAGTCTAAACTCCACTTTTATCATCAAATTTGGCTTTACAATGATGTCCAAACTTTTCCTACATTACTATTTCAAACAAAGGTCAAAAGGGAAGGGAAAGGAAGAATTTCCTAGACCTGCAACTACCAATGAACACTAATAATGGAGGATGCTACAGTGGACAACCTTCCTAAGACTAAGTACCGCTTAACCAAATCAACTAATAGTATCATGAAACTTGTGCTATCTTCTAAGTTCTACAGATTTTCGAGTATTCATTCACTATGAAACATGAATAAAAGATGAAGTTTAAGTGCAACAATCAATTTATGTTCAGACTAGCTTTACACTACTATTTACCATCAACAAACAACAAAAGGCATGAACAAAGAAGGGCATCAACACAACATTATTTTTCAACATCAATGAACAACATATACTAATATACTAAAGCATGTAAAACACATAGAACAAAAAAGTAAATCTACTCATTTATCTATCAACTATGAGGAGAAGAATCATGAAACATGAAGGAAACTCAAGAATCCACCAAAATCAATGAATTTCTATTAGAATTTTAGTAGCATGTCCTCACAACAACTCAACTATCTCTTTGAAAATGAGAGGAGACCCCCTATTTATAGTCCTCAAAAATAAAAATGAATGGCCAAGATTTAGTCTCATTGTGTGGCCAAGGCTCACTACAAATTAGGGTTTCACCTACCCCCAATATTTTATAATTTAAAATTAAATTTCCTGTCTTATCCCTATTTTTTCCTCTAGTGCCTAGCACTATAGCACTTTTGTCTTCTAGTTGATTGTCCTTTTGTTGTAGTTATATAGTGAGAAACTCATCATCAATAACAATATTTCCTTCATTCTTCTTTACAGTGGCATACTCCACAAATTTTCCCATCAAGACCTGAAGTTTATTCCATTCTAGGATGTTGGATTGGAGCACTTGCTAGTGATCAACTCCCACTTCTTCATACACTTAGGCATATTCTTGATCACTTGTTCTGATTGGGCAAAGTCTCAAGCAACAAAATCCATAAATTTTGACGTTGATGAGTCCATAGCCCCATTTTCCATCTTCTTATGATTTCCTTATTTTCACGAGGTCGAACTTGATGGCAAGCATGTCATAATCCATCATGAGCTTCAGATATTCTTCACAATCCACCCGATGTTCTTTGACCCATTCCAGGTTGAGCTCTACTTCATGGAGCACCCGCTCCAAGACTTCTTTTCTATGGTCTAGGCCCATTTTCCATGTGTTGAGCAACCAATGATCATCCTTTGCTAAACCCAACTCCTTCTCTCAAGTCTTCTCGAGAATTTTGAGGATAGCCTCGAGCTTAGGATACATAATCCGATATAATTCTAGGAAGTTAGTACAAAATTTCTCTATGCCTTCGAGCTAATTTTTCACTTCTCAAAGCTTGTTTGTCATCCAGACGACATGACCAATGCCCATATCAGCATTACAGACTACCCGTTGAAACCAATCTTCAGTAGCTTTGGACCAATTCTTTCTTCTCTCTAGCTTGGTTATGTGATCCTTGGACAATAGCAGTGGCGGGGCTGATGATGTCATAGGTAGCTCCTTAGTAGAAGATAACTGTTGTATATAGGTAGCGAGGTCTACCATTTGTGCCTTCAATTACTCCTTGGAGGACTGATCCTTGTTCATTTGGTGCACAATTGTGTTGATGGACCCTTAGAGATGATCAATATTTTGTTCTCTTGTGGTTGTACCCAGGTCCATGGTAGACATATTATAGCTCACCCCTATCTTTGTCTAGCACTCGGGTGGAAATTTGCACTATTTTGGATCTTGATGCATCCATTGTGATACAAGATCTAACTCTCAAATTCTTTTATTTCTTCGCTCCTATTTGAGCCTGTGCTAGGATAGCCTCTAGTCTCTCCATGGGATCCATGGGAGTGGGGGTATTCTTCTATAGCTACTTTTCCATCCACATAGGCATTTGAGATTCCTCCCTCAGAGATTCATGATCACCTTCTTCTCTCTGATCATGTTGGATCTCCCTTTCTTCATGGTTTGAGACTTCCTGCTATTTTTTCTCTTCCTCTTCTTTATCTGAGTCTCAGATGAATATGGTCTTTGTTTCTTGTGACTCAGTAGTGAAAATGTTTTCTTAGGGGCTATCTTCCCCTTAAGATGATTTTTCTTCTTCCTACTTGAGCTTTGTATGATGTTCTCCCTCTCACCTTCTTTTCATTTCAGCCTCTTCTTTAAGCTTATCTTCATTCTTCTCATCTTCCCTCTCGGGAGCTACTTCTTCGTGTAGGTTAAAGACTTCATCTTGTTCCTTGGTTGAAGGATCTGTAGATACCTCCATGTCTTCATCTGCTTCTTTCTCTTACTTGGAAGACCGCCTCTCAACTTCCTCTCCAATATCCTTGAGTTTTTTAGAGAACTCCTCCTCAAGTTCTTGGTCAGAGGACTCTACTATGTACTTGGTACTAGGGTCTTCGATATCTTCCTCTGATGATTGTGACCTTTCTTCTTCATATACCACCTTATCAATGGCCAAGTTTTAATATTCCAGATGCTCATCACCATAGTCATCCTTGAATGGATCCTCAAGTTCATCATCTACCATTTTAGCTACCTTCCTCTGTTGTCTCTCCAATTCTTCTAAGATTTTCATTGTCACCTTCATTTTGGGTGGCTCTGTCAAAGGAGGGACAGGGAGATAGGAAACAACTTGAGTTGAAGTAACCTATATTGGGAGGTACATTAGTACTCTAGAGAGATCCATAAGGATATTCTACATCTGTTTGGCAAAGGCCTCAAGAAGAGTGAGGGTAGGAATTCTCATCGTGGAGGCTAGAGGAACTACAATTGATGGATACATTGAGGAGGATGAAAGCGGGGAGGTTGTTGCAAAGGAGGAATCCCTCTCCATAAAAGGTGTAGTGGGTGAGGTGGAGGAAAGGTGAATCAAGATGTCAACCACAGGCGGATAGGAGACGGGTAATGCTTGAGATGTTGAAGGAGGAGTAATAGTAGTGGCAGTTGTGGTGGTAGCAAGAGTAGAGGCAGAAAGTGGTGACTTAGGTTGCTCGGCCTCTTCTTCTTCTCCTTCGAGCAATGGATCCTCTTGGATCATTGGCATCTAAAATAATATGCTCAACTTCTTTTCTTTCTTTAAGGTCTTGCCCTCTGAAGCCTTCCTAGAGTACACTTTATGCTTTGGTTGGTGTTCTGATACTTCCTTTATTTTCCTTGACCTGGTGGCCAAAGGATATTTTGGAGCCTCTTCAATTGGGGCAGCATCAGTCCCATTGTTTGTTTCGCACTCAAGCTCATCTTCGAGCTTGTCGTAGGTTAGAGTAGCTCCTTGAAGCTCTAACTGAATAATCTATGAATCGATCCATTACCTTGTTATGTGCTTCATTGGCTTTGTTAGGATATCAAGGTCATTGTCCTCTTCTTCATTCCATTCTATAAGGGGCAATGAAAATTTGGCAACAACATCAAATTTTGGATCTATAATAGTGTTCTCATCTTCGGCAATCTGATCCAGCACTGGGAATACTTTGACCATCTTGACAAAGTAACCAGTCATATTCATATAGTGTCTCATGCGTACCTCCTTTTCATCTTGATAGTTGGCCCAAAAATATTCAACATTGTTCAAATGGGCATATTCCTTCCCAATGAACCTTTTCAACTTGTCTTATGGGTCCATCCCTAGTCAAGGAGTGTGGAGGCCTAAATTGCACTCAATGATCTCCTTCTCAAAATATTCAGCACATTTGGTAGCTGGGAGAGCATACATTCCTTCCCCGAATGTGAGAGGATATTGTATTTCTTGTTGTTGTTTGCTAGTAGGGAGAGTATATGAATTATTAGCTACCTTGAAACTTCCAACAAGATTAACCGGTCGTTTGGATACCAGGGCAGCTTGTATGGCATTTCCATGAAGCATTCAGTTTAGATGTAGGTGAATTTGGGGAACTAAATGAATAGGAATCTAAAACTATGAATGAATGCATGGGCATTGTGCGTGACTCTTCTCTCGAAATCCCCTCTGAGAAGTCTGATAATGTGCCCAATAAAGGCATCACTCACCCTACATTATTCTTTCTTGAAATTTTTGTATTGGAGCTATGGATGCTTGTCATATACTTTCAACTCTCTTCCTAGAGTTGTGCTTTTTGCAAAAAATAGTCCCCTGTAAGGAAAGGGATCGGCCAAAAGGTAGACCAAATAGGAGGTCATATAAAACTAGGAGGTCTTCTTGACCACTAGGAAGTGCTCGTGCAAGTTGTTAATAATCATCCCAACCTAGTTAAACTTGGTTGTTCCTCTGATAATATATTCTATAAATTAGAACATCCAGTCTTGGAATTAGGCTGCAGTCGAGATGCCCATTACTCTACTTAGCAAGGTTACCAAGTCATGGTAGTCTTCATAAAAATAAATCTTGAACAATTCCTGAGGCACCTTGTTTACACTGCCCCTCTTCTCTTTCAACCAATATTGGTTGATCAATTTCTTACATTTTAGGGGATCTACCTTCCACATACTCTTTGCATATTCCTTTTTTGTTTTCTTCATAAGGTCAAAGCTAGGGATGTGGAATGTTTCCCTTATGGACCTGACAGACAGGTCAGCCAACACTTTACCATCATGGTCCACAATCCTTCTTCTATCTCCTGATAGGCTTCTCTGCAAGACATTACCAATTCAAGGGCCACAAGAGCTGGTGGGAAATTGGTTGCCTTAGCCAAACCACTCTTTCTAATTTTATTTAAATTTTTTGTGGTGCAGTTAGCAATGACCCTCTGTCTGAATTCATTTATATCGATCTATCCAAGGTTGGTGTTTGTAATAGTATCCCAATTGGTAGTGACCTTGGGGTTGACCTCTACTCCCTGAAAATGATACTTAATTTAATCTTTGTCTTCCTTTCCCCATAGGACTTTGGTAGATTTCTTCCCCTTTTCCTTCTCTGCGGATGCCCCTGATGGTCCTATAGCCGATTCTATAAATCCTACAAGAAAAGGCACAATAATCATATTCATCTATAAAATAAGGGGAGCATTAGTGAAAAAATGGAAAATAGATGTTAGATCAAGTAATTCATTTTTCAAAGATCACAATATCCATTAAAAATCATCGTTTTCCTTTCATTTAGGGAAGATAGAGCAATGTAGGCTCAAGGATGTGGCTTTCCCTAGGATGGCACCCATTTTAGAGGAGGCAACAGGTAGACGATGAAGATGGTATGGCACCCCACATGCATCCACCCGCATTAATATCTCCACATTGTTAATGGGGCCCACCAAGGTGCTAGGTCATTTGGACATGTGTGTTTTCTAGTTCTTGAAGTTTTGGGGGGGGTGGGTTAGTTCAGTCACTTTGGCATGCGAGTCTAGAGGTTGCAGGAGCAGAGGTCATCAAGGGAATTCAGAGCTTCACCATTTGAAAAATGAATTGGCATGGTGGAAACCCACTGACGGAGTCTCGTAATGCGGGACCCATAGGCAAGAAGGACGACATCATTAAGCTTCAAAGTTGAAGTCCTTCCAAAAGCCGCAAGAAGGAGCCCATGGGATGCAATTAGGTAGTGATCATTTGGGGACGATGGAGACGAGATGACGGTCTGCACTGCCAAGTCCGCATGAACCATCAACATGATAAATTTACTCAAGGAGATTCAAATGGTAGAGGAAGGTTCATAAATCACAAGGTAGGAGGAAAACTAGGCTCAGATGTTTGGAAATGGAGGTCAAAGGCCAGTGGCCCACACACAACCACCTGCAATATGGTGCCCGCTCCCAATTTGTACTTAGTGATTTTTCATGTGAAGGAAACCAGAGGGAGACGAATGGAGCAAAATCTGCAAAGCGAAGGAGAGAAAGTAGTTTGGCATTTAGAAATGGAAGAGAGCATGGGGCAGCTTGTAGATGGACCTTGCAGTGCTTTATTTGCAATGAAGTCCAACCTTAGGGAAAGTTTGGGCTATTGGGATGGCGATGCAGGAAGTGGGGTCCACGAGATAGAGGGAAGCAAGGGTTTTTTTATTTGGGATGGTCATTGTAATGACAATAAAGAAATGAAAAAAACCTGTGTCAAATGTTCCATAGTTAAATGTTTAATGATTCAGTGAAGCAACGAACAAGGGTCTCACAGAACCCGCTAGGTGGAAGGTCGGGGTCAAATATCCATTGAGAAATTATGAGATTAAGGGGGGCATTAGCATGTGAAAACCTGCACTTACGGACCCGTAGGGGTCATGAGGATCCCCGCTTAGCTTAGGATTCTCATCTGGTTCAATGGTGATGGCGTGGAGGTGGCATCTACCCACATCGTGATGACCACAATTTGAAGTTTGTCATTCAAAAAGATAAGGCAATGACAATGAGTGCCCCACGGGCTGCAAGGGCATGAAGCCCTGGTCAAGAATGGTGGCTGAGGTGCTAGGTTCCATATGGCCTAAAATGATCGACTTTCAAAGGGTTTTCAAATTTTAAAATGTGGGTTTTGTGTAGAATTTAGTATTCTAGCTAGTTTCAAGGTTTTCCTTTGCAAGATTTTAACTTTGCAAAACTCAATGAAAAACACATGACTAGGGTGGTAGAAGAAAACCTACCTAGATATCCTACGAGAACCTATGAAGAATCTGAAGGCTGCAATTTTTAAACAACAACGAGATCATGTGGGTGCGGAGGTGGAAACGAAAGGCAAAGCTTTGATAGGTTCAGAAGGAATTTTGGTTAAAATGACATGTCAACTTTTCTATTTATACGATTTTATCCACTAAATGCCCACATTTAATGACAGCATGATAGTTGGTAGGGTTGGTTAGTGCGAGTTTCAAAATAGTCGTCGAAGAGAAAGTCGGAGCCCATGTGGCAAGTGGCAATCAAGAGTTTGTTGTTTGGCAGACCGGCAAAGGGAATAAAAATGAAGGAAGTGGGTCCCATAGTGCGGGTGGATGCACCAACTCGGATTTCATGGGGATGGTGAAAGATAGATGAAATTCTATAGAGGGAAACCCACAAGGGCGGACCCGCAATAGGAAAAAGATGACAATTTTGAGGACTTAAGGAAAACTGCAAAAGGAACTTCGCGAGGGTAGATGACCTTAAAATTTCAAGAGTGGTGAAACTTGGTCAACTTAATATGGTATCTTTAGGACTCATTGACCACTTGAGACTCAATACAGGGGCCACACAAAATAAGACAGAGGCAAAAGTGACCTGATGAAATAAAAAAAAAAGAGGGTCCCTATTTCAAATGGGGCGTGTGTGTTGTAGGCATAACAAAAACCTCTACTAGGACTAAAACACTTTTCTTTGCATCTTATTCCCTCTCATGTTTTTGTACTTAGAATCATCTCCCTGCTGTTTGCTTCATGTTTCAACCTTTGGAACTTTAGAAACTCGACATGAGGACTAAAATCCGCTTACTGGTGTCTTAGTCCCTATTGACTTTGACTCTCCAATTTTTAGGGTTTGGAATAGATTTTTTGTATTTCTATCGGCTTCTTTTAGTTTACTATTTCAGTTTCTAGAATTGTTCTTATCATAGTTTCTTTCATTTTCAAGCGCATTTGCTTAATTCTGCATCATGGATATGTGCTTCAAAAAATTGTTGATGTCCTTGAAGTCCTTAGTAGATGTCTCAAACTGTGCATTTGGTAATGATCCTGATGACATTGAACTCACTCATGCTCTCTCAACTCCTAATGCATGTCCTCCTCATGATGTTAACATCATTGGAGAATATAATGACAACATGAATAAGTTCCTAAACAATTGTCTTGATAACCTCAAAGATAATGCATCCTTCTATCCATCCATGAAACAAAAAAATCCCCCTATAATACCACCTCCTGACATTTTGGATTACTTCCTACCTGAAACTAAAGTAAACATTTACCCTAAGTTCCCTACAATAGGCAAATCTAGTTTCTCTAGACAAGAAAAAACTCAACCATGTTATGGTAAAAAAGTAACAAACACTTCAATCAACCTTGAAGAAACATATGGAAAATAATTCACAATCTTTAGTAAATAAGGATGGGAGACAACAAGTGAACTTGAAATTCATTAAATCTTCGAGAAAATTCCAATTACTAAAAACACAAAAGGGTTAGGATATCAAGATCCCCTCATAACACAAAAATACTTGGAGAATACCTAAAGCTTCATAGTGATGGCACGATGATCTCTGATTCACCTCTTGATATGAATGTCCTCCTTCATAAAGAACAACTAATAACTCATAACAATGATAAGGATGATAGGATCTCCTTAGGTCCTCCTCCTTATTTAACGTGAGAAGTTGGATAATCTAGCCAGAGCAAAACATCTTATCAAGCAAAGAAACCTTAATACCCTTGTCCACCATATTCAACCAAGCGAACTCTACATATCCTTTTAATTCAAGGAATTATTACATTACCACCCATACTTGAAAAATTATTTCCAAATCTAAAAAAAAATACACATTTTTTGCAAATATCATAAAACATTTCATCACCATACTGATGCATGTTGCATATTAAAACATTAATTTCAAAGGCTTAACATAATAGAAATTGTCCCTTAAAATGGGACCCCCTTTTTGTCATGTATTCATTGTAGAATCTTGTAGGTCTCAACATTATATGACCCTTATCATCACCTATCTTGACCTATTCTTTTGTTGCACTCAGTGGGGACAAGAAGTAGGTGGCCTTGTTCTAGTTAGGCATTTGTTGTTATCCCTTTGGTTTTTTATCTTCCTTCCACTTATGCAAATTGAGATTGGGAGGTGGGCAACCTACTTTAGGTTGACTCGCTTGTCTTCCTAGTGTTTTTCTCTTTCTTTTTGCTTTTGTCTGAATGTGTTTATTGTGACCCCTTGTGATGTTTTCTTTGATGTTCCTCTCTCTTTATGCATTCCTCTATTTGTACCTTCATTCTTCTCATGTCGTAAGCTTTTTTATTTTCATTTATCTTTTCACTTTTGTTTTGTGTGTTTCTTTTGGGGATGATGCAAGTTGTTGAGACACCCTATGTCTCTTCCATGTTGACCCAAAATATTTCTCTTTTCTTTTCACTTTTTTCTTGTGTGTTCATTTTTGAGATGATGAAAGGCACCAAAACACCCTATGTCTCTTCCATGTTGATGCAAAAGACTTTTATTTGTTCTCACTCTCTTTGTGTTATTCTTCTAGTTTTGTGTGTATTTGGGGAATGATGATAGTTTTGAGCTCTCTAATATCATTGTAGAAAAGATAGATACTAACCCTCAATCCATCATCCCTTACGATTTTCTAGGGTGCAACCCTCTTTTCCATTTTATTTTCCATGTTTGTCTACTTTAAAGTAATGGCTCATAGTATGGTGTTATAAATTTATTTAAAGTGGGGGGAATACATTGGAATTATTTCGGCTTGATTTCATTTGCATTTTCTTTTCCATGTTCCTTGATAAAATTTTCTTTCATACGATGCATTTTTTTCTTTTTGGTGACATTGGGAGTAATGTCCTTCAAGAGTGTGACCTACCTCAGAAACTTATATTCCCCATAGTGGTGGTGTGACACACTACACCCCCTTAGTGGTGAATATTTTATCCTTTGACTGGTCCTATCTTCGAGACGTTAGGAATGATGTCCACTAAGACTAAGACCTCACATGAACTAAGAAAAATCCCTTTGAACATCTTCTCTCTTTATTGTTGCATTTTCCCTTTTTTCCTTATTAAATTCATGGAGTTATGGCTTCCATATGGACCCCTTGGGGCTCACCTATTGAATAACAAACATGGCAAACTTTAGTGGAGAATCTTCACCAATTCGCAAATTCTAGAAATCAAGCAAATCGAAATTGGCGAATTTACCATATCTAGCAGGGTGTTCAAATTGCTCGGATTTCATGAACTATCGGTTCAATGCATGTCCATTCACGAATGGCTTTTTTTTACAAGGCATGTTTGGGCAATAAATTTTCCATAATTGACTACACATTTCCAATGCACCGATTAATATTTTCGCTTGGAATCCTGGGGAGAATGTCATAAAACACAAACATATTTGCCAATACTATTAAAACAACATTATATGCGGACACATTTTTCCAATTAAAATTTACAAATTGTTGCTTGTGACAACCAACTTTGCCAATTAAAATTTATAAATAGTTGCTTATGAGGACCTATTTTTCCAATAATATTTAAAACTAATTACATTTGAGGACACATTTCACCTTGAAAATTCCAAGGTATCGTTGTATGAGCATGCAGGATTTGCCAAATTTTTAACATACCATTTAAAACTCCCGCAGAATTCGCCAAATATGGATTGATATAAATACAATTGAAATTGTTATTTGATCTTACACATTTTTTTCAGTTCTGAGGTTCTAATTCTCAATTCAGAAGTCACTAAAACCCAAAAACCTAGACTCAAAGGTGAGTGATCATTTCTTCATACTATTATTAGTTATAATAATAAGATTTATTTATATGTTTTCCATTCTTTCTTCAGTCTAAAATATGATTTTGAGTAGGGAATGGGATCTATATTCTTTGTCGGTCTATCCTTCTTAAATAAGAAGAATTTTTTTTCCAGCTTTTATTCGAAGTGAGATATCCATATGCCGAGCAACAAGGGTAAGACTCCTGAGGGTAATGAAGAGATTGGGAGGGCATCAGAATGCCCAAAACATGGATGTACCATATAGTCTTACTTTAGAATTAGAAAATCATCTAATCCATCAAATCAAGGTGGAGCTACACCATCAACTCTTCCCCCAAATATTATTGAAGATGGCATTGACAATACCTCATTGCCACAGGAAGGTCAAGGTGAGATTTTCATTGTGTTAAATCAAAATGTATCAAATGAGGATGGAAATACCATAGAAGATGTTCCAAGGGATACCCTGGTTAGCCAAAATGAGATAATTGACCTAGATGAGGATGATGTTGGTAGCAAGAAAAGAAAAGGAAAATCAAAATTGGGGCTCGAGTCAGAAATGATAAGGAATTTTCAAATTGGTTGGTTGTCGAAGTACCCTTTCCTTGAACTAGTGGGGGTATCAAATGAAAATGATATTGAAGGGGAAACAAAGGTCAAATGTAAGATTTGTAGTTGCAAATGTGGAAGAGACAAGATGATGTAGCTAAAGCTTGACACTATAGAAAAGAATATCAGTAAAGTTTACAAAAAAAAAATCA
Organism: Sequoiadendron giganteum; assembly: GCA_007115665.2. Taxonomy (NCBI): domain Eukaryota; kingdom Viridiplantae; phylum Streptophyta; class Pinopsida; order Cupressales; family Cupressaceae; genus Sequoiadendron; species Sequoiadendron giganteum. The sequence goes on from CM021104.1 coordinate 567,818,819, forward strand.
TAGACGGAAAGGAACAATCAGTCATATGATGGAAATCAAAGGAAGAATGTCTTCATGTTAAGTATGTTGTAGATTATGGATATCATAACCATATAATGTCAAAGATTAAAAAATGTGAAGTTACACTTGAGGCTCATTTTGGAAAAGCTATCAAAAACTATTTAGATGAGTGTTGTTTTTCATATTATGTCCAGGGGGCGTCCTATGACAGACTACCCAAAATATTTTGATTTACTATCTTATTTGAGTGTTCCCAACTTTCCCTTCTCACATTGGTTAGTAAAAGCTATCAAAAACTATTTAGATGAGTGTTGTTTTTCATATTATGTCCAGGGGGCGTCCTATGACAGACTACCCAAAATATTTTGATTTACTATCTTATTTGAGTGTTCCCAACTTTCCCTTCTCACATTGGTTAGTAAACGGTGGATGGGAATGGGTGAACTGTATTGCTGCAATGGAAAAGAAATATTTAAAGGAGAAAGTAAAAGAGTCAAATTTCATTGCATTATCTTTAGATGAAGTTACTATGGTAGACAATACTTTTATGGTTTGTATGCATTTTTATACTATAGAACAACATGTTCACCAAGCTCATCCTCTTTGTCTTCATAAAATGAAGGAGAGTTCAACATTGCAAAATTTATTTGAACTAGTCAAGAAATCTTTGAATGAAATTGCAGGTATGGATGAGTCAACAATTGCCAAAAAGTTTGTGTGTGTAGGAGCTGATGGAGCTGCAGTGATGCAAGGTCAAAGGAGTGGTCTTTGCACAAAGTTACAAACTACTTGTGCACCATACATGCTTGGAATTCACTGCATGGCCCACAGAATGAATTTAGCATTCAAAATTGTAAGCAAGTTTCCTACAACAGCAAAAGTTGAAAATCTAGTTCGCCAGATCCATGCATACTTCTACCGAAGTCCCAAATGTTTCCTTGAATTTAAAATTTTTTTTGATGGAATAACACCTAGAAATAAGCTTCTCAAAGATGATGATACTAGATGGATCTCCCTGCATGGACCAGCACAATGAGTTCTTGCAGAATATCAATCCTTGATTGGAGTGATGTACGAGCATCGCAACATAGTAGACAAAGATATTGACCTCTTACATAGGTTAAGCGATATAGAGACAATCTTGACTTTAGCTAGTCTTCTCCCCATGCTGGATGAGATGAACAATCTTGTGAAGAAATCCCAAGATAGAACTATGTATATTTCTGAATATGCCAATCTATGTAAACTTGCATGCTTGGCCCTCGATCATCTATATCTAGATCTAACACAAGGCACAAACTATTTGATGTGGTAGAAAATTACTAATTCGAATAATCTTGATAATTATTTATAGTTTAATGCAAGAGGAAACTTATGTATTTGTGTACATGGATATGATATACCAATGTACCATTGTAAGACAGCCAAGCACTCTAGAAGAGAAGTACCTATTAACGAGGAAGATTTTAATGGAATTGTTAAATCTGTTAGTGATAATTTGAAGGAAATTGAAAAATCTCTTTCCTTAGAAATTTGTGAAAGATTCCCTCAACATGAAATACTTGAAGCCATGGGTATTGCGTATCCTCAATTTTGGGTAAACCAAGCTAACCCAAAATATTTTCATGATCAAGTAAAAATCTTGATCGAACAGTTTTCAAAAAAGGTAACATGCAATGAGCAAACAATAGAAGGAATTTTAAATAAAAATAAGCTTAGAAAGGAATGTGGGAGTTTTGCAATAGCTCTATGAGGGACGAGTATAAATCCATGGGCAAGGAGAAAGCCTTTGAACCAGGATCAATAAAAAATATTTGGACAAGCTTAGGTCAGAGTGAAATATTGTGTGGTTTGATGTCAGAATATTTCAAACTTGCTGATTTATGTCAAAAAATGATATTGTGGTCGGTGGAGGATGAGATAGTTTTCAATACATTGGGGTTTTTGAAATCAAAGTTAAGAAACAAATTGGATGAGAATTTGGCTTGAGGATGAAAGGAACTGCGTATAATGTCAAAAAAATTCCTTTTGAAAGGGCACTCACAATCTGGAGGTCCACATGTGAAAGAAGAGGTACCGGGTTGTGCAACACAGGCTCTCCAATTCCAAGAGCCACCGATACTGGTGGTAGTAGAAGTGGTAGTGGGCCTGTGATAGATGACAATGATATTGAAATTGACACAAATCACACAATGAATGTTTAATTCGAGACAGAGGCCGAAGAAAGTGTAGAGAAGACTTAGGATCAAGATGAATCTTTTACTTTATCTCAAGATGAGCATCGGTTTGAGGACCCTGACTCCATTTGGGAAATGGAAGGGAATTAGCAGGTTTTAGGTATTTTTACTGCACTTCATGAATCAATTTTCATTGTTCCAAAGTCCAAATTGTAGTTGATGATATTTTATATTTTATTCAATGAACATTGAAATTGTGAATCATTACACTTCACGATATCTTATTTTATATTGCACTCAAGCACTGCATGAATCATATTCCAAACTGTAGTTGATGATTTTTTATATTGTATTCAAATAAATTGTGAATCATTGCACTTCAAGTTTAGGATATTTTATTTTATATTGCACTCCATGATATTTTATATTATATTGCACTTCATGAATGATATTCCAAAGTCAAACTATAGCTGATAATATTTTATAAATTATATAGTAATCCATCATCCATGAATTGTGATATTAAAATTTAAATTTGATCTCTTAAAAGGAAATTTAATTTTTCTTTATAAATAAAATAGCCTCCACCGAGTCCACCCCACTTATCTTCCACATATCAATAATCACAAAAATAAATGACACTTTGATTTTATGATTCGTAAATTATGAACAATGCAAATTGTAGAAATTTGTGTGACAAGATCCATATTTTAGCCTACATTGCATCCATAAAAAAATTTGAAATTCCATAGTGACGTAGTGCTTCCCCCATTCTTAACAAAATTCAATACCATTGGCCTAGCAATGCTTCATCGATGGAATCCCCATCACAGTCCCGCTGATGGCCCGATGAAAATAGCTCACAACCTAGTATCGGTGTAACAATACTCTATCGGGCTGACTCCTAAGGTGCTCTTTCGATATATCGATAGAGTCAAGTTGTCAACAAAAGTAACCATGAATTATGACCATGGGCATGAATTATCGAATTTTATCAATAATCACAAAAATATACCACACTTTGATTTTATGAACAATGCAAATTGTAGAAATTTGTGGGACAAGATCCATATCATAGCCTACATTCACATTGCATCCATAATATTAAACAAATTTGAAATTCCATAGTGACGTAGTCCTTCCCCCATTCCTAACAAAATTCAATACCATCGGCCTAACAATGCTTCATTGGCAGAACCCCCATCACATTCCCGCCGATGGTCCGATGAAAATAGCTCACAACCTAGTATCGGTGTAACAATACTCTATCGGGCTGACTCGTAAGGTGCTCTCCCAATATATCGATAGAGTCAAGTTGTCAACAAAAGTAACCATGAATTATAACCATGGGCATAAATTATCAAATGCATAAAGTATATCGGGGGAACTATGGTGCATCGAGGAAATATTATCTGGTGTCCCACCGATAGAACGAAGGATAGGTGTCCATCGGTGGAGAGGGTGGCTATTGGTGAAAGACTGATGTGACATCCTAGGGCATCATGCTGCAGTGCATTTATGAACCATAATTGAAGTGAATTATATCACAAGTTGATCGCATAGTTGTTACAAAATCCTAGAAGATCTCGCTTAAGGCAGAAGCAGAAAGGAAAAAACTTGGATTTTTGATGCAACAAAGATCGGTGGACTATGGAGGTGACCTGGTGAGACTCATGTAAGTACTTCAGACCTAGCTAAGAAGCTATTTTCATCAAAAGCTTAAGATTTAAATAATGGAAGAGAGTACAGACAAACCCAAAGCTAAAAAATAGAAAACCGAAAAGCCTAAGAGACTCCTAAATGAAGACCTGATAGATCAATGCCTTGTGTTGGGGCCAATACCCAAGAGGAGTGCTCAAATGAATCCTTCCATGGATTGAATATGGGACAAACATAAGGGCTTAGGGGATATTTGGACACCATAACGAGGGTATGACCTCTTCATGTACCATTAGAGAAAATAATTTAGGTTTCAACCAGTTTGTAATCCATGGAGGTTGAACCTAGGAAGACTTGTGGTGCCCAATGTGTTTGTGAACACAAAGCTAATTAAAGCTCTTACTATTAGATATGACCCCAAATAAAAAAATATTTAGTCACATGGTGGGGGTGACATGCTTGTTATTTCTAGGGATCTCATTTCTAATATGTTTTAGTTAGAGTGCTCACTGAATTTATCATTCACAGTCAAAGATCTCTTGAAAGAGTATCGCCACATGGATACCAGCTATAAGAGATGGAAATTACATTTGCATAGGCTAAAGGATGAAGGAGGCCAACTTAGGAGGTTCTCTAGTAGTGAAAACCCTCCTTTCCATGAATATTTGTTCAAAGAGTATTTTCGATACACCTATTATTCATTTGGTCATGTTTTGGGAGTAGAGGTTCCACCTCTCATGTCAATTGCCCCAATGGTCTTAGCTGCAGACATATAGAGCAAGGATGCCAGGCCATTTGATTATGCTAGCAACTTGGCCAATGCCCTATATCGAGGGCTTGAAAATATCAAAAATAATAGTGATAATATTAATTTTGAACACTATTCTTTGCTTATGCATTTGCTATTGTATGAGGGACAAGTCAGAGGTGTCTGGAGTGAAGAATTAAGGATAAAAGATACAAATGAAAATGGATATTTTAAACTTGTACAAATATGGACTTCATTATGGGATAGCAGATTTGGTAGGTCTCAATACCTTTATTTTGAAGAATCTTTTGTAAAACCATTGATGAAGTTGCTAGGATATCCGTGCAATTATAACCTATCCCTAGAAGTACAAATATTTGTAAGACCAAAGGAAAATGACCAGAGAAATAAAGTGAATCATAACTGGGGAGACTGGTATGATTTCTCTGATTGTACAGTGATAAGGGTTTATGGGTTTGAAGGGGCTCCACACTTGATGCCATGAGTAGTTCCTGACCGAATTGCTTATTTAGAAATTGTGAGGCAATTGGCAAAATCTGATTCCAAACACCTCAAAGGACATAGCAAACAATCAATTATGACCAACACCTTATGTTTTGGAGACTTTACAGTGGTTGCCAATGAAGGATATGGAGAAATTGATGGTAAATTAGCACAGTACAACCTACCTCTAGGTGATGTAAGGAAACAATTTGATGTAGAAGGGTTTATTCACAAGGCAAGATTATCAAAGGGGCTATCAAGGTATGAACAATTGTTCTCAATCAAAGATGTCATAAGAAACCATGATGAGGCTTCCATCAAGGAAAGAATGGCCACCTATAACAAGATTATTCTTGTAGAGGAATGGAAGAGAAAAAATGTCCCATCTTATTCAAAGGCATTTGGTGAGATACATGATCCTTTAACAAGAATTGAGCAACTCATCACTCATGTCAATGAATTGGTAAAGGATGTTCCCCCAGTTTTTTTTGATGCACCTCATGCAACTTATTCAGGAGTACAAGTTGAAGACATAGAGCCCTTGGATTACATACTTTCACAGCCTACTCCTGAGGTATGTTTTTCTGTAGATACTGATATAATTGAAGAAGAGTAGGGTGATGAAGAGGGTGAGCAGGTCAAACAAATCAGTGCTCTTGTGATTGCATAGTACGAGCCCCCTCAAGAGCTGAATATTGTAAGATTTGAGGCATCAAATGAACTATATGATGATGTGAGGGTTAGGACTAGACAACAATTTATTTCTGATTATGATTTTGTTAAATCTTCTAAATTTAAATAATTTGTTTATGAATATAAACATAGAAAAATGAGACAACAGATACAGGATATCACTCTTGAACATGAGGCAACCGCTTTGGAGGAATTGAAAAGGGAGGTAGAAAAGGAAATGGAGTCCATCACTCCTGAAAGAGGTAGGGAATTACTTCAAGAAGCTGGAGTGTTGCTCCTGCCAGGCTGGGATATTAGCTCTTCAATTGTATTTGATAGCTTCAGAAAAAGAGGGGATAAGATAATGAACTTAACAAAAGAAGCACATAACAAAAAGTATTCAGGATCTGGGTACAACCCAAATGAAGCCACGTTGCTTATTTGGTCACTGTATCCCCATGATAAAAGACCTACTATAATTAGTAATCCAAACCAAGTGTTTGGTCATCTCTTAGTTCAACGAGTAGTGGATACCAACCCTATGGAGATAGCAGAATTGAACATAAATGTGGCAAAATTTACCAAAGCACAGATCAAAAAAATGATTAAGGAAAATGAAAAACTGAAGAAGGAGCTAGAAAATTAGAGAGAAAGAACATATTCCTCCTCCACATTATATTTGTACTCCCCATGGCTTGAAAAAGATAAGAGAGTGCTTGATGCATTGGCTGATGTAGCCTACTAGAAGAATTGCCATCTAAAATCCCAGGGGAAATGCAAAGAATTGGAGAAAGAAGTGAAAACCATCAAATATAACACTGTATCTAAAATGATAAAGGAAAGATTCAACAAAATGATGAAATGTGCTAATGAATATTGGAAAGTATTCAAACATACACACATTGCATTGGTGGAGAATGAATGATTGCAACCTAGAATGATGGAGAAGAAAAAGGAGCTCATAGATAAGAATGTCATGAAAGGACAAATATTGCTAACATATAACAAGTTGGTAGAATCACATAATGGATATCATAATAGGCTTAGGGAAGATTTTGACTGCTTTGATTTAGTCCCACTCCTAACACTTCATTTTGGCATTGGAAATCCGTGAGAATATGATGATTGGAAGGAAGAGCTTACTAGGCTTCTAACTGCTGCGTTGCAAGAAATAAATGACGAGGATATGGTTTTACAAAAAACTCGTAAGAAAATTGAAAAAATAATGTCTATGGAATGTGATATGAAAGAGGCGATCTCTAACATGGACACCTATACTGAACAGGAGTACATCCATCACCTCTCCGCAGTCAATCTATTTATTAGCCAAACTGTAGATGTGTCAGAATCAGATCCAACGAGACAACCATAAGATTCAGAGGAAGAACACCAACTGATAGCATGATGAGTGCCCTATCATGTATTAGAAGCCTTGAATAGATCTTAGGTGGTCAGTGGTCATGGGCTTCTACTTGGAGATTAACGGATCAATGCATTCACCTGCGACATTGTTTTATTTATAATTTGAGTTATGTTTAGTTGTCAAACATCATGAATTTTTGTAACGGGTTTGTAGCTTGTTGCCTCTCATATATAAGAGAGATCAATACCCCAATAGGAGATCAATGGATCATCACATCATTTTTAATTAGACTTTAGAATAGAAAGTAGTAAGAAGATAGATAATAGATTGCACCAATTCGCCCATCCATCTCATATCATAAACTATTTTTATAATGCATATCATTTGAACTTTGAAGATCAATAGAATGGAGAAGGTTACACGTATTTAGTGATTTGCTTTTGAGTGTTCAATTGTTGTGGATTCATATGCTTATATGTTATTAACTTATTTGGCTGTCTCCAAAGTAGTTGTTTATGTTATTCAAATTGAGTGTGTGGAAGTACATTTAATTTGTCAGTACATTGAATTTGAATTCTTTAGGAATATGGGTTGTGACCATGGGGTTTTAGATTTATTTATGGACATGATCATTGATCAAGTAGTAATGTGGGCCACAAAATGGATCTTGTCACACAAATCTCTGCAATTTGTGTTAATCATAAAATCAAATGTAGTGTATTTTTGTAGTATGTGGGATGTGGGTGAGGTGTAAGTTGGTGGATACTGATTAGGATTTTTAGTCAAAACATAACAGAAGCTAACAGTTCAAAATCCATAGCTTAGAAGCTCTACCAAGAAGTAAATATAATGAGCTAACAGTTCAACATCCATAACTTGGAAGCTCTACCAAGAAGTAAATATAATGAGCTAACAGTTCATCACTAGTTCAAATGATAAAATAAATAATACAGATAATTGAACATCATCACATTACTGAAGTCTAAATTTGATATTTTTAATTGAATTTCACATGAAGGAGTACATATTGGCATTGGAAATGCAAAATCTTTCCAATGCCCAAAGACAAGTCTGCATAGAGCTGAGTTGGAACTTGGAAACTCATATTATCAATGATTGAAAATAAAAAAACAAGTCACTGTATCACCTTTTCTAGCAACTTCCACTCTTCAGGTGGTGGAATTGCCATTTTTTCTAACTGATGTTGTTTGACTTGAAGTTTTTTTAACATTTCATGATTGTAATTGGAAGTGGAACTTGTCTTGAATTCTTCAGTCAATTTTGTATTCAAGGTTATCAGTGTTCTGATGGAATCCAAATAGTTCACATCTGGGTTTTGAGGAAACTGGTCCAAATCAATCTTCCTTGCACCTTCCATCTTCTTTATGAAACCATCCTTTCCAATGAATCACTCATTTGTGTTAAAAGCCTCTGGAAGACCAAGCTCTGTGAAGCTCCTTACCTTTTCATCCACCACCTTCATCTTTTCTACAATGAAATGAAAATATTCCTTTGTTCCACACATTCTTGAACACTTTTCAATGATAGATGACAACTTCATTGAGGTTTCAATCTGATTATTAATCCCTTTTGATTTCAAATCATTGTCATTGGCTTTATAGACTATTTGTAGAAAATGATTTGCAGATTTCTCTAATTCCAACACATTTTTGTTGTCCACTAAATATTTGCTGAGCTTCTTATAATGTTGTCTGATAGCATCACTCAATTGAAACATGTCACAAAAATGATCAAACCTCTGCATTATTTCATCCCAGATCTTTTGTTTCATATGCCTCATTGTATCTCTACAAAATGTAGATAACTTATTTTGAGAAGACTTAATTTCTTCTTTTAGTTCTGTTAGCTCTGTCTCCAATCTTTCATTTGTTTTTCTCTGTTTCTCCAATTTTTGTTCCCACTGTGCATTTCCATTCACAATGCTTAGTCTTAATTTTTTTGAAGTGGATTTTTCCTCATCATATTTATTGTTTCTCTCATCTGGCCTTCGCTTCAGGTCATTCACTTCTCTCTCATTTGATTTATCCTCTTTGCTTGTTGATGTAGAGGTAGGTTTTATTATTCTTTTTTCTAATTCATTGCTCTTGTTATCTACTACTTTCCTCTTTTCTTTCTCACTTGTAAGGTTTGCCTATAACTTTTCTATTTGGGTCTACAACCTTTTCTTCTCTTTATCTTGCTTTAGCAATGATGTGTACACCAATTCATTATTCTTCTTTGATACATTAATTTTGTTAGTATTTTTCAAGCCAGAAAAATCCAATCGAAAATTGGTTACCTGGTATTCAGATCGATCCATCTGATTTGTTGGTTTGTTTTGTATTGTGGGAACAACAATTGTGTACTCCATGATTTCTTTATTTGTGTCAAATGTGGGTAACACCATGGTTATTGTAGGATTTGAAGTTACAGTAGATGTACTCTCCATCAGTTGCTTCTTTTCTTTTTTATTCAAGTCTGATTTCTTTTTAAACTCTTCAATGAAATCATAACCTAGGGAGGCAGGAACAATGGAATGCTTGAATGGCAAAGGAATAGGAGTACATGTAGTTGCTAATGATGTTGTACCCACACTAACTAGAATTGGGGGAGTGCCTAGAAATAACTCCTTT